>NEEC01000024.1:0-600000 GCA_002189035.1 Utricularia gibba | reverse complement strand
TCAAGCACTAGATTTGATGTTGAAGACTTTGTGCAACGCTGGGAGAATCAAGGAATCGTTCGAGTTGATTCGAGACTATAAAAATAAGGGAATCGTTCTTGATGGTGAAATGCTGGGAACATTGGTGAAAGGACTCTGTAGCCGGGGAATGATGAAAGACGCAGAGGAGATTCTTGAGATAATGAAAAAAAAGAACATTGTACCTGATCGAGATGCGTATGAAGTCCTGGTAAGTGCATACCTGCAAGGAAATGAGGCGGGTGAAGCATTCAGGTTTTTTCAGTTGGCAAGGGACTCAGGTGTCATAATATCAGCAGGAATATCTAAGGACTTGATGCTCAATCTGTTCAGGAAGAATGACTTTCAGAGGGGCATGATTCTCTACAATGAAATGTTAAGAATGAGTATTCAGTTGGATGGTGTTTCAACGGCTTATGCTGCTGAAGGTTTTGTTCACCACAATCGAATTGATGAAGCATGGGAAATTTTCAGAAGTATACATGAGAAAGGAATAAAACCAACTTCAGAAATGTATATGATGTTTGTGGAGGAACTCAGTAAAGATTCATCACCGGATGAGATTCTCAGAGTTTTGAGGGGAATGCAGACTACTGGAAGAATGGGAGATGAGCTCTACGAGGTTTTTGAATCTTACTTGGCAAAGAAAGGAGGAAGAAGTGAGTTAGCTGCAGAAAGGAAGCCACAACAAAACTCCACCCTTCACCTTCCATGTTCGGATGAACGAAAAACAGAACATTGTGACCAGCTAGAACAAGTAGGAATTTCAGATTGCAATGGAACAGAACGTACGTGTGTTGGGGAAAGACTCGTCAGCTATCATGATGTAGAAGAAGTTTCTCAAATTTTAAGATCCTCGACAGATTGGTTCTCTATACAAGGGAAACTGGATAAACTTTCATTCAAGCTCAAACCAGATGATGTGGTGGAGGCTATGAAAAACTGTGGAGTCAACCTCGGTAATTGCTTGAAGTTCTTCTCCTGGATTGATAATAAGCCTGGTTATTCTCATAACGAAAAAGCATATCACTTGGCCATTAAGATTGCAGGAAAGGGCAAAGACTTCAAGAAGATGAGATGCCTCTTTTATGAGATGAAGAGACGGGGTTGCTCGATAACATCCGATACATGGACAATCATGATAATGCAGTATGCTCGAACGGGGTTGACAGATATTGCTTTGAGAACCTTCGATGAGATGAAACTTGATGGCTGCAAACCATCCAAAGCCACATATTACTATTTTATAACACTCCTCTGTGGGAAGAAGGGGAGGAAAGTAGATGATGCGATCAAGATCTACAAGGAAATGGTCAAAGAAGGCTACATTGATAAAAAAGTGCTTGAAATTTATGTCACCTGCTTATGTGAAATGAACAAACTCTCTGATGCCAGAAGTTGTATCAAGTCGTTGCCCAGGTTTGGTTTCTCTGTTCCTCTTTCCTACTCGTTGTATTTTAGAGCTCTTTGTCGTGCTGGGAAGTTGGAGGATGCTGTAGCCTTATCTAAGGAAATTGGTCCTGAAAGAGATATCCTGGAGCAATACACGTATGGTAGTTTGATACATGCTTTACTTCGTAGAGGGCAGTTAGAAGAGGCCTTGTCGAAGATGGAATCCATGAAACAGAACGGTATTGTCCCGACAGTTCATGTGTACACGTCTTTGATAGTTCACTTTCTAAAGCAGAATGAACTCCAGAGAGCGTTGCAAATCCTTGCTGAAATGAAAAAACAGGGTTGCCAGCCTACAATAGTCACTTACTCTGCTCTGATCTGCGGGTATGTAAGGCTGGGGAAGGCGCAAGATGCTTGGAATATTTTCCATCGTTTAAAAAAGGATGGCCCCTCACCGGATTTTAAGACTTATTCCATGTTTCTAGAGTGCCTGTGTAACACAGGAAGGTCAGAAGAGGCACTCGAGCTCATCTCTGAGATGCTGGAAGATGGGATATGTCCCAGTACAATTAACTTCCGGAGCGTCATATGGGGGCTAAATAGAGAGGGCAAACCACATCTATCCCAGCTTGTTCTGAAGAGGAAATTGGAACTTAAAACAAGGAGAATGATGGTAAAGATAGCATATCCCTATCTTCGAATCTTCATTTATGCTCATAGTTTTTCATCTCTTTGCAGCTTTGAAGCGTTACAAACACTGCGGTTGAGCTGAATTCGATCTGCCTTCAACGCTTGCTTTACCTTCCAATCAGACAGACAGACAGAGATGGAATCAATCAGCTATTCTACTTTCCTACAGTAGCGAAAGAGGAGAAAGTACAGGTATGTTTCTCAAAATGATTCTGCATTAAAGACAAACGGAGAGGAGTTAATATTACTTTGTACACTAACAGTGACAGGTTTATATCCGCTACTTCCATTTGAAAGAAGAGCTGAAGAACTCGTATATCCAGACCTCACCCTCTTCAAGATAATGGTTAAACATTCCGTTGTCAGCCTTTGAGCAATCCCTTTCTATTCAATGAGGAATCCGGAAGCAAGTTATGCACACATTCTTCCTCACACGCAACAGGATGAAGCTCGTATGTGTCATGGAGCGCAAGCAAATGACGAGGACAAAACTGAAGCAGCGGCGCGTGAAATGAGTGACGGAAACATGAGCAATCCGGAGCCTTACGAAGCTTAGATTACAATCAAGGACATCGTGTATAGGCACTTAGGAGACCTACCAGACATAGGATTTAGGCACTTATGGTAATTATTAAAAGACCATCTAATGGTCTTTAGTTTTTTTTTTCCTTGAATTTTGCAACTCCTTGGAAGCAGCGTAGCTCCAAGGAAGAAGCAGCCTCTTCATTACAATTCTCAGCGAGATTTGGTGAATGTTCTTTCTTTTTCTTACTCAATGATCCATCACTCATTCTCAAAGTCTGGAACAAAACAATCTGGAATGAGAGTGCATGGATGAACAAGCAATTATATATCGGGATTTAAAAATAAAATAATCAAGCATATAACAAATTATAGATCATCAATAATCGATTGAAATTAATTTTTTCAAATATGATTTATAATTCTTGTATACTTGGACTTCATATGTGCTCACTTGACTCATCGTATTCTCTTTCAACAATTGGAACAAGCTATTGTATCGGGATTTGAAAGTAAAATAATCAAGTATATAACAAATTTTAGATAATTAGTAATCGATTGAGTCTAATCTTTTCTAATGTGATATATGTTTTTTGTGAGCTTCACGTGTACTTGACCAACTAATTGATCCTTAATTTCAACATAATATCAGAGCATTTGCCTCATGGCACAATTTGAGTGGCCATGATGGATTTCGTGTTGATCAAAAGTTTGGTTAACAAAAAAAAAAAAAGACAAAGAGATGCATTGAACTTAGTCAATAAAAATTAGAAGATCCATATTATTTGTTTGTGAATGAACTATTTAAAGAGAAACTCTAATGAATAAAGGAAATTAAGTGTAGTCTTTAGTAGGATCATCTCTAGGAAGTAGCATATGGGCTAGGCAATCTCTTTGTAGTGAGAAGGATTGATGGAGTTAGGCTTTGTTGAATTATCCTAGCACTTGTGTCTACTGTTTTGGTTCATCAACCCCCTATAAATGAGGTCGTGGGTGGATGGTGAGTTTGCTATGAAACTTGACCAACATCGATTTGGTGAGAATTTTGGTAAACAAATCAGCCACTTGAGACAACACATGGATTTACTTGGTGATTAAGAGACCTCCAGCAACCTTTCTCACAAACAAAGTGATAATCTAGCTCAATATGCTTACTATGGTGATGAAGAACTGAGTTCACGGTTGAACAGCACTAAGGTTGTCACAAGAGAGCATCACCATAACCGTGGAGATGTGGATGTGGATGCAAGGATAAGAGGATGCCATGGGTGGGAGTACCTTTAACATAGCGAAGAATATGATAGGCAAGGGCAAGATGATGATGGGTTGGGTGTTGCAGAAACTGATAGAGGAAGTTGATAAAAAATTGAAGCTCAAGATGGATAAAGGTCAGGTATTGAAGAGAGCCAATAAGAGCCAATAGAAATTGATAGGATGACAATCTTGCATGTTGAACCTCTCAAGAATAGAAATGGCATAGTGAGTCTTAGAAAGATGAAGACTCATCATAGAGGATTGAATTTCAATACCAAGGAAGTGGTGGGGAGACCCCAAGTCTTTTAAGGCAATTTGGGTGGCAAGATTAGAGATAAGCGATTGAAGAAGAGACTCTGAGCTGGCTGTTAAGAGCATGTCATTAACATAGAAAAGAAGATAAACAATACTAATAAGAGAATGATGAAAAAAAGGGAAGAGTCAGCAAAACTGCACTGAATGCGAAGGTAAAGAAGAAAGGAGCTAAACTTGTAAAAGGTGGAGAGGTGAGGATCAAACATATCTAGGGGTTGAGCAATGTAAATGGTTTTTCAAAGATCACCATGGAGAAAGGCATTTGTCACATCAACTTGACGAATAGGCCATCTACCCTGAAGTGCAATGGTGAGAACGAGGCGAATGGTGGTAGGACGAATCATCGAGTAGAAGGTTTCTATGTAGTCAACATCATCAACTTGGTTGTATTCCTTAGCAACTAGGTGAGCTTTAAGACAATCATGAGAACCATTGATCTTGAGCTTCGCTTTCTAAACCTACTTAAAACCAATGACATGCATGGTACGTGTGTGAGGAATAAGCAGAATGTGTGTGATTGTGATGCAAGGAAAGTTCAGCTTGTATGGCATTGCACCAGTTGGGATGAGACAGGGCTTGTTGGAGAGTTTTGGGCTCAGGTGGGATAAAAAGTATAAGGGCAACATAGGCATGATATTGAGTCATCATTGGATGAGAAGGCACGTGTGGGGGGGAGGGGGGTGGCTGGTGAAGGTTGAAGGGGTGTGTGATTGAGGGGGTAAAGGATGGGAAGAAAAAGGCAATGAAAGGGGTGTAGTCTCAATCGGAGGAGTGGATGGGTGGGGTAGGGGGGATATTTATTGAAACAGGGGATGAGTACTAGATAGAGGTAGGAGGGAGCTTGGTAAGTGGACCCAATCATCATTGAGAAATGAGACATGATAGACATCAAGATGCCAATTACGATACGGAAAGGTTGTCTCCTCTATGGCGCGAGATGAAGATCTGATACGTCAATGGATGATAGCACTAGTAGCCTTTGTAATATTCATTGCAATCAATAAAGACATAGGGTAAGGATTTGAGAGAAATTTTTTTTGTAGAATCTGTCCAAAGATATGGAAAACATTAACTACCAAAGACGTGATGATGATCAAAAGTGGGAGGTTTATATTAAAGCATTTCATAGGGAGTGGAATTTCGTAACACACGAGTGGGAACAAAATTTAGGATATAAAGAGCACTATGGAAGGCATCAACCCAAAGAGAAAGAGGAGTGGCACTATGAAAAAGCATGATGTCATGACCCACACTCGCATTACAGGATATTTTCCACTTTGAACACCCAAACTTCACGGTTTTATGTTCTCCCATTTCTGGAAAAAGACCTCATATAAGATTAGCAAGGTTCTTCTATTTAAACATATCCCCACCCCCGTCCATAACCAATATGGAATACGTAACTGTCACAAGGCCCCTAGCCTTACACATGGTCATTCTAATCTCAGGAATGGTGCGATGATGACATTCAGCCACATCGTTTTGTTCAAGGGTATGAGGACATGAAATTTGATGAATAATGTGATGTTTTTCAAAATGGTCACTTAAGCAAATATTAAGAAATTCACCACAGCCATCCGATTGAAAAACTTGAATGTGTTATTGAATTTGATGATTAACATAATTTTCTAAGTTAAAATAAATATTAGAAAAATCACGCTTATGGCGTAGAAGAAAAAATCAAACAAATTTGTTAAAATCATAAAAAAAAGCAAGCATAATATTTAGATTTATGAAGAGATATTACTGGTGTAGGATCTCATAAATTACAATGAATTTTTTGAAAGGGGCGATGAGTAGGGGTTCAAAAGGTAAAAATGGAAGTTTGCTAAGTTTGCCAAGTTGACAACTGTTGCAAAATTTATGAGTTCAATAGCCAGAAATGTAAATTAAATTTTTTTTTGTTAATGATGAATAGCAGCAATATGAGAATGCCCTAAGCATCGATGCCTTAACTTAGCAGATGCTTTATTTGAACGAGTGGAAAGATAACCATTAAGGAAGGAATCTTTCCAATCTAGCAATCCTTAACAAGAAGCAAATGATTAGTCAATTCACAATTAACAAGATATTGACTTGTAAGCTGACTAACCGATAAAAGATTAGAGGTGAGTTGAGGAACATGCAATACCTTCTTTAAAAATAGAGAGGTAGTATTTTGGGTGATAATGGTATTCCCCATACCAAGGATTGGTAGAGGAGAGCCATCACATGTGAGGACCGCATCATGCGCATCGGGTGGTGTAATGGAGTAGAGAGGAGAGGAGTTACTTGTCATGTGTGCAAAATCTCTAGTGTCAGACACCCATTCAATAGAGCCTATAGAGCCATCCCAATGAAGTGCTTGAAAGACATGTGTAGAAGACAACCAACAAGCCATCAAGAAGGTACCAACAAATTTGGGCGACATGTCTGAGTGTATCACAAATCTCACAAGTTTCATTTTTATACAACTCACGTTCTTCGGTTGTCATATGATGTCTACCCGAAGGTGGAGGGTGAGCTTGGCAAGCGAGTGATGAATTCGTGGATTGTTGGTGAGCTTGAAGCCATGATCAACAGATGAAAAGAAGGTGTTTTGAGTGTGAGGTTTCTATCGACTGGCTTGATAGGCAGCATGGGATGAGGGAGAATGATGAGAAAATTTGTGTTGAAGCTCATAGCTATGAAGTTGAGGAATTAACTCGGAGTATGTGGGTCTTTGGTGTTTTAGCATGATAATAGTGAAGACATTATAGGAGTGGTCTAAGGCATGAAGAAGAAGTGATACCTTTTTAGCATCAGCAATGGGCTTTTCAATGGTGGCGAGGGAGTCACACAATTTTTTAAAGAGACGGAGGTGGTTTTCCATGGATGTTGAATCTATTTTTTGTAGGTAGATTAATTGGTGCCAAAGAACAAAGGCATGCTCCTCATAATCTTCAGCATAAGCATCTTTTAGTGGTGCTCAAACGGCTGCAGATGTTTCTAGACTTATAACAAGGCCAAGTGAATTTTCAGTAAGGGTACCAATAATCCAACCTTGAAGTAGAAGATGTCTCTGGGAGAGGTACGCATTGGTTTGTAAAGGTGGGACTTCGCCAATGGGTTCTGTAAAAGAGTTCGCAGGATTAGAGGGTGGTTGTATTTCACCCATAAGATAGCAGACAAGGTTCCGCCTTTCAGCTAAAGCTAGGACCTGTTCTCGCCAAAGAAGATAGTTAGTGGAACTGAGTTTGATAATCAAAAAATTGCAACATTGAGGGAGAGGGTAGCCATGAGATCTCTGAGTGTAGAAATGTGCAAGATAGTTGTGAGGATCAAAAGAATTTACTCTTGTAAGTGAGCTCTGATATCATGAAGTAATGGTAACTGATGTGATGTAGTGGATCAACAAAGAAGGTAAACTAACGCAAGTTAGCTCTCCAACCCTATACTTAACAGATTAAACATAACAATTCCACTCACAAATGCGCATCCATTAAACATTGAGGTAGGTTGCCTAGAGATCGGTTCACCACTTCAGTCTATCCATCAGTCTCAGGATAACAAGCGTTGTTGAGATGCGTCCCCACTAGTTTCCACAAGCTCCGTAAAAAATGCCCACAAAATTGATTATCTTGATCTGAAACTATTAAGCCCATGTAGTGGTAGACATCTAAAAAAAATAGCTGCACCACATGACTTGCATCACTAGTTTTCTTGTATGGAATAAAATGCACCATTTTTTAGAAAGGATCCACTAAACAAAAATAGACTCCATCCCTTTTTGGGTTCTCGGAAGGTCAAGAACAAAATCCATGCTCAAATCCACCCACAGTTGGTCGGGGACCGGTAGTTGGATATAAAGGCCCACATTTGACACATGATCTTTATTCTTTTGGCAAACTTGACAGTACTAAAAAAATTGTGCTACCAGTTTCTATTGTTTTGGTCAGAAATATGTGCTTCGCACTAGAAACATTGTTTGATCTCCCTCACATGTCCTTCATTATGAAGCTCCATGACAATCTATAGGCGAAGGTTGATTGTGGGAATGCAAAGCCGATTACACTTGAATAGAAATCCATCAATAATACTATGATCATGAAAGGTGCCGACCTGAGTTTGAGAATAGATTTCTTGAAAATAATTATTAGTCAAATATTGTTTCAATAACGTTTCAAACTGTGTTTTAAAACTCACCGGTTAATCGATGGTAATTCTGCAAGTGCACAGAAACCGTCGAAGTAATAAAATAAGTTCGTATCCATAGGGAATTGTTATTGGAATTTTCTTTTCAAAACAAAGACTTAAAAAGACTGAAAACAAAAGAAGGTTTGAGTTTAAAAACAATAAGAAAAATGGCATTGGATCTAAGATCCACCTTGCTTAAAACTCATCCTTGCGTGTATGCAAACTTTGAAGACTGACCTGCGTGCGCAAGCTCTGGGGGTATTATTCTAAAGTAGTGCTACTCGTTGATTGTTATAGCATCGTCCCTTGTTTAGTGGGATTATGGAATCAACCACGCCACCAGAGTCATTTCACCTCTTGTAATAACTCATGTTTTCCCCACACCCAAATCTAACCCCTACACCTCTCACCTTGTAGACAGATTAGACAGAATGTGCGTTACCAACGATGTCCGATTGAACCCTTCTCCTTAGGTGCTTGAGGCCAACCTTTGATTTTTCCATACTCCCTTAGGGTTATATGGTACTAAAGATCACGTTGGTAAAGAAAACGTTACGAAAAAAAGAATCAAACCTCAAAATAAATGTTGAAAAGCATAGTAAGACAGTCACACGTGCAGGACTTGCGCAAGCAAAGTTTCACCGCAGATCCTTAACCGCAAGCTCCTACACGCGCAGACTCGTCTCTGACATAAAAATAGACACTAAAATAGGAAAAATACAAGGAAAAGTGGTCAAAGACCTCTGTAATGGTTGAGATAGTGAGATATTTATTGGATAATAGATCCAAGTCTTCGTATTGAGCTTGCTTGATGGGCTTGTATCTTCTATCCAAATCTTTTATCTAAATATTCCAAAATTATCTTCATATTTTTATCTTATCGATAAATCTTGGACCAAATCTTCATCGTTTGACTGAGTCTTGGGCTGAGATTCGTGGTCCATCGAGTCCATAATTTGGTGGGTCTTGATTTCTCCTCAAATTGATCTACAAATGCCCTAAAAATCCATAAAATACGTTTCTTTCCAAAAAGATCAAATTAATTTGAAAGATGTAAAATTAATTGAAAATAATGAGAAAGTGAAGTTTAAAATAAGTAAAAACAACACTCAAAAGTAATGGAAAAACATATTTTGGAACGACATAAAATCACTTATCATTAACCTATGGGTGAAACTGATTAGTTAGTTTTTATTAAATAACCAGTTAACCAGTAATGGATTTCCGGTTTTTCAAAAGAGATCATGACCCACTTCTATAAAGATAATCAGCTTTAATTTTTTTACTGGATTTTATGCACCCTTTTGTATCATATTCATTCACTTTTGGGTTCAAATTTTTATAAAGCCCAAAATTCGTTTTTTTTTGAGAAAATTCAGGGTTTCAAATTCATAGGTGCAGATGATTGTCTTCTTAGTTCCTTTACTTATATCACAAAGTTTGCTTCAAAAACTACTTCAATCTGATCATTATAGCATTTTGTGGAGTCCATAACTCTTTCAATTTTATCTTGGTAGTTAATTTTATATTTTTCTATTTATTAAAATGCTTCTATGTGCGTTGTTTGAACCCTAATACTTATATCATTATTATGATTTTTTGTTTATTGCAATTTCTGTATTTTCATGTTTATTACTATAATGTTGTTTAGTTATTTAAGTTATATAAATGCTGGAGCTATGATTTGTTTGAATTTTTTTTAATTCTAACTATTTGATATTATTTAGGTTCATTTTTTAGCTATGAAAGCAATCACATGGATGATACAACTGTTGGGTTTCTCGTAGACATCGTATGTCATAAAAGCAGCAAAATTTATAAATTTTTTAGAAACCCCAATCGCAGATCTTGGAATACAGTATATGTCAGATATAGGGATACTGAAAATACCTTTTAGAGGACTCCGTTATTCACCTACCGCCAATAGCAGACGACCTATATGGTATCCACACGTGGAGCGCTCCATCGATAACCTTCTCAAGGTTGATGGATGCTGGTTGAATTCCTCAGATGCTAGTAGAGAAAATCGCCCCCTTGTGGATCAATCTCAGAGAGCACGAAAGTGCTGAAAACCGATATGTAGATCTAAATCTTTTGATAGATATATGGTAACATATCAGATCACATCTCCGTAAATATCTTATTTTGTGGAGATATGTATATGTTCCGAATCTTATCTATATAAAATCTTTTATTTTGAGTTTAATCAATATTAATCTCAAAATAACTCTCTATTTAATTTATCCACTTTACCAATTACATCTCATTTAATTGTGTCATTCTATTTTATATCGATGAGTGGCTCCACTATTATGTGTGACCCTATAGGCTTCTTCAATCAAGGCCATAATAATGGATTTATTAATTAACTCTTAATCAATCAAATCCATCATTATTGACCATGAGTGATGTCTAGCAACATATCATGATCCCCAAGATGTAAGAATAATCCGGTGAACTGATTGAGCCTTTCCATGACCAGCCACCATGCAATGAACAGCTTTCATCATACTTATATCTCATTCGGTACCAGAACATGGGTGTGTGTCTTTCTGATTTATCGAAATTATAATTGCATTCAAGCACTAACACTCAATGACCTACACAAACAATTCGAGTGTCATTACTCTGGGCCCAGGACTTACTGTTAGGCTTTGATGAAATTACTTGAGATATGATCTCATCACTAACATGAGTGATGAATCTTTTATTGATCAATCAACTATCTCCAACCTTAAGGAGTCACATCCCTACTCATCCATACTAGGCAAGCCATGGTTTGGCTCCCATTAGTAATGAGCGAAAATGTGAGCTTAAGATCAAGATAACTTTGTTCATCTCAAGTCTAAGCTTGCTTGCACGGTTGTCAATTCGAGATCTTGCTACTAACACTTGGTTAGCTTCCCATAGTATCTTCTCGAAGATGAGTCATCCAGTGAATCGATTCTCTAATCAACACCCATACATAGGTTCTAGTAATCTCATTACATCAATTGTGAGAACCATTGCTTAGACAGTTTAGGGAACTCAATGTGTGCTAGCTTATCCGTATCTGTGATATCCTCATTTCACAAATAGTCTAGCCAGGGAGTTTTTAACTTGAACACAAATGCTTGTAGAATCTCGCATTATGATCTCATCATAATTTCTATGGCACATAGATCAAGTAGAGGATTTTATCAATGATATGAATTTGATCACAATTCAAAGTAAATATGAAAAGATAAGATTTGCCAATGAGTTGATTGTCTCTAGAACACATACACTAACAACAACAGACAACAATGAAAAAATTCACAACTTCGAAAGATATGGTAACCAAAGCCAAGCTATTAATTGTCTAAATATTTTATAAAAATGTTAGTGGTGATACTTAAATTAGGTGATGCTTTAGATGTTCCTTCATATCATGAGTTATGTGTGCCTTTATTGAAAACTTTTAAGCAAGAGCTGTTGCTTTGGATAGATACAATGAGAAGTAGTTGGGCTAAGATAGGTTGTACTATAATGGCAGATGGTTGGACTGATATGTCATTAAGATCCTTAGTCATTTTTTTGATATGTAGTCCAAATGGCACTATGTTTTATAAATCTATAGATTTATCTTCCAAAGTTAAAAATGCCAAGACATTGTTGTTATTATTTGTGGAAATAATTGAGTGGATTGGACCTAAAAATGTTGTTTAAGTTATTACAGATAATGCAAGTAATTATCGTAAAGTAGGACGATTACTTGAGGAATATAATGGCACACTTTTTTGGTCACCTTGTGCTGCCCATTGTGTTAATCTTATAATTAAGGATATTGGAATGTTGCCTGGTATTAAAATTCTTGTTGAAAGAGCTGATGTTATTTCTAGATTGTATATAATCATGGTCATTGGCTTGCATGGTTGAGACAAAGGGAAAGTTGGAGAGAAATCAACACACCTTCAGGAACTAGATTTGGATCAAATTTTCTTGCACTCTCTAGTCTTGTTGCTTATCGGGATGATCTTCAAGTATTTAGATTGAATAGGGAGTTTTCAAACTACACATCGGGATGATCTTAAAGATATTGTTAGAGATGTGAGTTTTTGGAATGATTGTAAAATTGTCATTATGATCCTTAAACCTCTTATGACGTTTTTAAGGATTGTAGATGTTGAAAAGAAGCCAACAATGGTGTTAAGGGAAAAAATCGGTATCTGGGTTGGGCTGAATTTCGAGTTATGGATGTGGCCAGAAGCAGCCTTCCCGATTTTTATTTGCGTGGTATTTGGTGTTCAGTTAAAGCGAGATTTTTAGGTGGAAACCGTCGAAAGACGGAAAAACCACTGAGCTGCCGGAGCTCGCCGGAGATAATCTTCACTAGATGGAGTTGAGGGGAGAGAATACAAGTTGGGAAGTTAAGGATCGAACCCCTTTCCCTTCGTGATTTCCTCTACTTATAGAAGAAGTCAATTTGACTGAGTTCTGAATCCTACATATGTCGGTTGATTTCTGCGCCTGCATTGTAATCTCGCTCTTCAGATATCGGCCGCCTGCTCTGTTGTAATTCGTCCACTTTTCAGACGGTGTCATACGGCCGCCACTGTCAGATTTCTAACACACATCAGTTTTTAGGCTGGCCTTATCCCATCAGAGCTCCTTTTGGCAGCCTTTCAGAGGCCGATTATCCTCACCCGATTTATACCCCATCAAATGGGATTTGTTTATGGAGGCATGATAAAGGTAATGGAAACAATGAAGACAATTTATGGAAGTAATGAAAGATTATATGATCCATTTACGAAGATTATTGAGAAGCGTTGGGGAAGTAAGTTTAGGAAACAATGTTATTCAACAGCTTATTTCTTAAATCCATACTTTCAGTACGATCCAAAACATGTAAGTGAATTGGGAAAGGTTGTTGATGATGTTATTGATGTGTTTGAGCGGTATGGAGGAGACAATGTTGATGAGTATGTGATACAGATGAATTCTTTTTGAGATAAGAAGAATATGTTTGCAAAAATTCTTGTTCAACAACCAAGTGTTATCTATCATGTTTTATATTTTTTTTAAATCATATATATTACAATTCAATATATCTATGTTTGTAGCTCAATGTGGAGGTCATTTGAATCAAGTACCCCTTTAATAATGAATCTTGCAGTGAAGATTCTTGGACAAACATGCACATCTTCATGTTGTGAAAGAAATTAGAAAGTTTTTGATAGTATACATATAAAGAAACACAATCAATTAGAGCATAAAGAAGTTAGTGATCTAGTATTTATACAATACAATGGCAAACTTCCACAAAGATACATTTTTAAATGTTTGATTTATTAATTAAACTTTGATTGTGTGTTTAACAAATTTTATATGTATTTAATTTATATATGGCAGTTTGAAAGTGAGCACTATGATCCTATTGATGTTAATCATATTGATGACATTGATACTTGGATTATGGAAGATGATGGTGATCCATTTATTGATGTGGAAGATATAGAAAATACTATTTTTGAAGAAATAAATCTAGCAAAAGTCAATGATGGTTAGTTCAATTTTACCTTGTTAATTTGATATGATATATTTTTTCATATTATTATTTTTTTATGGTTAATTGATTATATTATTGATTATGTAGATTTCAGAAGTAATTCAATCTGATGATACTTTAGATTATGGAATTCTCAACAACATTAATCTAGAGATGGATAATGAAATTTCCTTTCAATTGAGTACAAATGAAGATGCTGATATTGAGGATGTGGAAGACTTTGATATTCATACTTTTATTAGTAGAAATACATAAGACATGTATTTTAAATTTTATTTGGTATTATTTAATTGATATTTGATATTAATATTTGATAATTTAGTTGTATTTAATATATTATTTAGAAAATTATGTATTATTACTAATTTCGTGTTTTATTGATCAATTTCTGATTTGACCGGTCAAGTTCATATTTGACCAGTCAAAACTGGATTTTGAACCGAAGTGGTCCCTTACCGGTTCGGTTTGTAAACTCAATTTGAAACACAGATTTCGAACCTTATGATAGTTTTAGGGGAGGAACTTAGCTTGAAGAAGTTTCTTCATTTTCTCTCAAGTTTGTGCTGGTGGTTTTCCCATATGGCTTCGGGTTGTCTTTCACTTGTTGCCACCAAGCTACTACTCTACCCTTCAATCGGGTTACAACTAACCCTAACCCTTTATCTTCAAGTATGCCCTTGTATTCCATGACCTCTTCCATAGTTGTAAGTCCAAGAATTCTTCAATCTGTAACCCTCCCTGCAACTTCAGAATATCAGTTCGAATGCTTGTGTCCCATCAACAATCCTCTGATTCAAAGCGAATAGAACCAACATTTTCTAAATCAGCATTGTTGCCATCTAGATTTCTCTGAGGGTGAGGAGGAGTGTGTTTAGCCAATAACAATTCCATGAAAGTCATTAATTGCTCTAGCCCTTGTTCAATTAGATCTAGCCTCATATGAATATCTCCATTACCTCCATCACCTCTCCTCTTTTCGCCAGCCATCATGGTGCACTTCCTCTAGGGAAAAAATGATGTAGTGGATTAGAAAGAAAGTAAACTACCACAAGTTAAATCTCCAACTCTCCACTTAATAGACTAAAGAGAACAATTCCACTCACAACTGAACATAAAATCCATAGAGTTGTATATGGAATACAACACATAAACCAAGATTTCAATAAGTGTGAAATAGAATACACGACAAGATTAAACCCATAAGAACAAAGTCATAAGGGTCTTTGTTAAGTGTCATTTTCTTATTATTTCTTAGGTTGTTTTTATGTTTAAATGTGATTAGAAGTGTCTAATTAGCAGTCTATAATGTGAGATTTGGGTTTTTATCTAGTTTAGGGTAATTATCCTAAATCTTGTATTTTATCTATTAATTTTACTAGTTTTAATTGAGTTTTTCTAGAGGCGCACACGTGGCAGGAAGTGAGAGAAAGAGGGCATCAGATGGCGACAAATTGGATCTTCCCGAGCTGACATTCCCTTGATTTCCGGAAGACTGCAAACGCCTAATCATGAGACTTGACGTGCGGAACACGGGAGTTTCTGACAGGCGGCATCATTAGCGTACCAGTGTCAGACGTTGCTTACAAGTCATCCCAAGTTCAGCAGAATCATAGGGATACGAAAGCTCAGACTCTCAATGAAGTTCAGTTCTGTTCAGACAAGTTCAGTTTACCTTCAGTTTAGTTTTCCCTTTTGTTTCTCTCTCTAGAGTATTTTTCCTCTAGCTTCTCTCTAGAACCTTGTTTCGTTTTCTTTAGTTTGTATGGTCGTTCGTGGCTAGAAACTTTTGTTTCTGGGTTGGAACACCCCTAGATCTATGTATCGTTAGCTTATTTTCACATTTTCTCTGAATCCAAACGGGTTTCGTATGTTTTCGCATGACTATGCTGCAGTCTTTCTGTAACAGTCCCCTTATTCAAGGTTCATGGTTAGCTGATCACTACCCTCGGATTTTGGAGAGGAGTAAGGTGGAAAGCACCAACTCGAGCCCTTTTGGCAGGAGGAAGACAACTTTTTGTCTGTGGCCGTACTTCAGGATCAATAGACAGGTAGTGACCTCGTATCTGGACTCATTGGGTCATTGGCAACACTCGGGCACACGCGCGTAATTCGGCCGTGAGGGTACGCTGGCAGGACCTCTTATTCTCACGTTCGTCCAAGGAGGAGCAACATCGGGCTATTCCCGTGCCTTCTTGCAAGAGAGTGTAAGGGAGAGTAGGCAATTCCTTACTCCTATAATCGAGTACTCGAGAGGACTAGAGAAGAGTGAAGACGCAACGAACATAGCTGGACAGGATTCCAAACCCAGGAACATTTACTTTATTTAAGGTTCATCGCTTACGTTCATTTTAGTTGTTTGCTCAAAACCCCTCTCATTCCCTTACTCAAGCTTCATCATCAACGTTTCTCGCACCTTTTATCTTCAAAACCATTTACAAATTGTGACAGTTGTATTCGGGGTGCCTCACCTTTCACTCAAAAACAACTCCCTATGTTCGACACCCGTACTATGCTTTTGTGTTTTACGAGTTTTAAAAGTATTAAAATTTGTTGTGGAAACGATACGCATCAGTCTTCACACAAAATAGAAAACAAACAAATCCAGAATTGTTGGTACTCCCAACTACTAGAATGCCTGGTTGGTACTTCCAAATTTCCATTTCATTTATTGTTAGGTGTTGAGATCTTGAAAAAGGGCTGAATGATGGTGTCGAAAATCAGTACGCTTTATTGAAAAAGCAAAAAGACAACATAGGATCCCAAGTCCTAGAAGAATCGACTATTGAAATGAAATTGATGCTAAGGCACAAATTGGATAAATCAATCAAATACTAGTGCTCCTATCAGAAATCAGTCATTCATCACACAACCGATTCTACCCACAACAAAGACTAAGACATGAATTGCAATCCAACCACCTGTCCTTAGAGTACGAAGCACAGCCAAATTTTGGTGTGGAACAAAAAGGATTACCACAAAAGCTGATAATATGGATGACAAAAGTGGAAGTGATACTGATGATCTACTTGAAGATATGGCAGTTCAAAACGAAACAACTAATTTGAAATGAAACATTGAAGCAACAACTAAAATGGTATTAATGTAGATGGTCTTCTTTCTACGAATTAAGAAGTCATATTCCAATGGTGGGAAAATTAGTGGTATTCCACATCAATGGTATTTTTACGGATATTATTTACAATTCATCGGCATCTATCAAAAGAAGACCCAACAATTGGATTTTTCGCTGAGTGGGTATGATAGTTATTTAGTATTTAACACATTTGCAACATCTAGTTAATTGTTAATTACTTGACTTATATTTATTGTAAATGTCATATTTTCAATGTTTTTAAGACCAAATTCTATGTAATATTTTTTATATACATATTTTTACATGTTACTCTTTTTATAATGTGCACAATTAACCCTAATCATTGATTAGATGTTCAATGAGAAGATATTAAATGTGGCATCCATATGAGATGTAATAAAATGCACCATCACAAATCTTCAAGTCCTCAACAAGTCAGCAAATATGCTTTCGTTGAAAGAGTTGCAAAAAAATATGGGATCTGATAACACATAGTTTTGAGCACTTTAGGATAAGGAAATGATTAGTATTATGCTACAAAAACTTATATTTTATTATATATTTCTGCGTTTTTGTGATAAGTCCCAACTTTAGTTCTAATCATTTTTTTAACAATACAACATATGTTAGCAACCCAAATCCTAAGGAAAGGAAAGAGAATAGTAAAGTTGTAAGAGATATGGAGAAAAGTTGAATGAAGTATATCCAAGTCTCAAGGTGAAGAAAAAAGGAGATTTTTTAGAATGATGAGAGGGAGAAAAAAAATATCTTCTCATTGGGGAACACGCCACAGACAATTATGGGGGGAGAGATCTAGAGAAAACTCGCAAGAACAAGGAAGAGCAAAGAAGACAATTGGGAATGAAGCTTATATCTGAAGATCTCCTTCTGTTTCTTAAGGATATTACTCTCAACAAGTAGTAGCCTGCAACATTTTAAATTTTTGCTTGAACTTCTTACATTTGTTCTTGTTTGTTTCCTGGTTATCAACTGTGATATAGACATAAAGTGGATGATGTTTTATATTCTAGTTTTATTTACCTTTAGCATGAATAGCTAAACACCTAGGAGTGCCTTAGGGGTAAAAGGGGGTTGTAGTGTGCAAATCATTCATTGGATTTTGTGAGACATAAATCACACTACTTGCTTAACAAATCAAGATAGATCCAAAAGGAGGATATAGTGAGACTCATTCTAGTAGTCTTAATTAAAGGTAGACCAAAGATTAAGGAAAAATAAGAGTTTGGATAAACCTAAACTTTTGCTTGTTAGATGCATAAATTGTAGTTTATGTGAAGTTATTTTAGTGATAAACATGCAATCTTTGGAAGTCCCAAGGCATCACCTTGATTAATTTTAGATAACAAAAATGCTTTTACGTGTTTGCTGCCTATCTGCGTATTATTTCAAAACTGTTAGTACTAATTTAGATTAAATTTCCAACTGTGATAGAAACAACATGCATCAACACTTATATGACAAGTACTTAACTCATTGTGTTCGACCTTAATCCACTTTACTCATATTCTTCATATGGCTAGTTATAAATTAGGATTATAAATTTTCACTCATTGTGTTCACAAATAGATTGACAATGCAATATTTCTATACACCTACAAATGAATACATGGACCATAAAAGAGATTCAAATTTTATTGAAAGGGTGAGATGAAGATTGTTCTTGAAGCACTTGTGGAAGCACCTGATGTACCATAAATTATGGAGCAAGAAATTGGTAGGTGCCATGTGGAACACTCACATGAAGGCTATATAAATCGGTCGAAAAATAGGATATCAAATTGGTTCTCACCAGACGAAATCAGTCTGGGATCAGGAAACAGCTTTTCATGACCTATAACAAACGTGCAGGTCGATAGGGACCGGAAAATGATAGTGACAGCCATTTCAAAATAGTGACAGCTTTTGTAACAGCCCCAGAGCAAGTCATAGTCACATATTAGTAGGACCACAAATGACCAACATAACTGTTAGGTGTACACAGTACATGACATCCTCAAAAATCAGTCGGCCCAACATCTCCTATAAATAGGAGAATGTTTGGATATAAATGCTTTCTAGATTGATTACTCACAATCCTTGTAAATCTCTTTGTTCCTCTTCTTAGTGAAACCCATTTTTCTTGTGAGCTTCTTCAGCTTCGTGGTTTTATATTCCAATGATTTCCACACAAAAATCTGTGTTTCCTTTTACCGTATCATCTCAATCACAATTCGATTCCACCAACCTGAAAATATAAAAGAGAAAATACCGATTTGATTACTCGAATATCGGATCATATCACTGATTAGATTTACAAACATAGCATTTTGGCCCCCATGTGGGCCATGAACAATGGTCCCATTTGAGAATCCACAAGAAGCTATTCATCACCCCTCTTGATATGGCAAACCCAAATGCTTCTACCAACGTGGACAGCGGAGGGAATGCTGGCACTCAAGACCCAGAATTGATGTTCATAAATCAGAAACAGCTGAAAGCTTTGATGAAGGAAATATTTTTGAACATCAAGTCATCCTTTGGGCTGAATTTGAACACACAAAAGGAAACTCTGGGGACAGAATAGAGGGTTGGCAAGGAACCCGCAGAATTGAGGTAATGTGAAGGAATCAAGATGGAGTCGGAAATAGAGGAGAACCTAGTAAGGAGAAAAAGGCGCAACAAAATCATTTATGAAAATACTGATTTCATAACTCGAATATCGGATCATATCACCAATCCGATTTACAACCATAACAATGGACCATAAAAGAGATTCAACTTTTATTAAGTTGAGAGATGAAGATTTTTCTTGAAGCACTTGTAGCAGCACCTGATTTACCATCATTTGTACA
The DNA here is from genome assembly GCA_002189035.1 of Utricularia gibba. Lineage (NCBI taxonomy): Eukaryota > Viridiplantae > Streptophyta > Magnoliopsida > Lamiales > Lentibulariaceae > Utricularia > Utricularia gibba. The sequence goes on along the minus strand of NEEC01000024.1, from coordinate 580,175 downwards.
TGATTTTCGCAGTGGTCAAGCATTGATGAATGAAGCGGTAGGGTATATTGGTACCGTTAGGGACCGTCGGAGGGACCAATTGAAGGCCAAAGGCTGGAGTTCGTTTGCGCTAGGAAAGAATGCGGGAGTGTGAAAGTTATGTTTGGGGTTTTGCCGTAAGTTCAGCGGAGGCTGATGGTTTTTAGTCTACCTTTTTTCTACTTGCTTCATTTCATGTAGCTCGTTCCATCTCGTGATTCTCAATTTCATCGATCATTGGCCATTGATTATACTGCTCACTAGAGCTAGCTAATTAATTTTAAATTGAGTTATTATTTTTATAATATTACTTTCACTTTTGACAATTATAATAGATTATTACATTGCTCGTAAACTTTAGAGGTACATATATTTTTTATAACGATAATAACTAGTTTCTTATTTATAATAAATATATCTTATATCTTTAAATCATTTTAATTTTTTATTTTTATATGTGTGTTATATAAAAACATAAAACAATATTTTTTGATGAATTTTAGTATAATATTTGTAAAAATATAATTTATTTTATATTTTCAATTATCCATTTTTTAAATAATTTTTATTGTATAGGTTTTTAAATAAAAAAAATATCAAACTGAAAAGTTTAAATAAAAATGATGTTTTTTATTTTTTTATTATTTTAAAAAGAATATTTATTTTTTGTTGAATTTTATGTTATTTTAATTATTGAATTTTAATGTTATTTATTATTCAATTATAAATTTTTTTGAATAAATGATATCCAAAAAAATAAAATATAAAATATTTGAACGATTTTTAATATTTTATTTGAAAAATTAATAGAATTAATTTTATCTTATAATTCAATATAATTATTGAATTACAATGAAAAATATTTTACTAATATTTGTTATAATATTTGTAAAATGAATATAATATATTTTTTATTTTCGATAAATAATATAATTATTAAATGATTTTTACATTTTAACAAAAATAAATTCAAAAATGATAAAAAAAATAGTATAATTGATGGTTTTAACATAAAGAGAAGGTGAGATGTACATTGTGGATGGTTTTAACATCAAGTATTTTTACAATGTGTGTTTTGAAAATAATTAGAAGAGTATTTTCCTTGTCCATAGCAACCCCTATTTACGTAAAAAAAAAAAATTGTTATCTATTTATACACAAATGCAAATCTACAATATTTCAAATTATTTTTCCATTTAAAACATCCAAGTATCACTTAGGCGGAAAGTGAGAGAATACCGCCGCATTTCTGTGGGATTACAAATCAGAAAAGCGCAGATCTCTCGAGAACATCTCTAGTGTTCTTTCTGCCAAGTGATTTTGCGAGTTCATTCATCGCAATAACCTTCAATTTTCATGGCGAGCTTGTATACCAACACCAGAAGCAGCAGATCCCACACTTGCACGCGGACCCATTATGTGGCTGCCGTTGCAATGGTCGTCTCCACGGTTCTTATCATCGGACTGTTTGGCCATTACATGGGCTCCTGTTCTTCATTCTCCCTCAACTCAATATCAAATGCTGGCCTTCATAGTCACCCGTATGAAGTGTTGCGGTTGAATTTTAGGGTTTACGTCTACGATGAACACGAGATTGAGGAACTTAAGCTGCTGATGTACGGACGAGACGGCAAAATTTCTGCTGATAATTGCGTCAAAGGGCAGTGGGGCACACAGGTAATTGGTTGTACTTAGATCTTTTGGATGCCCATTTTCTGAAATGTGTTGGATTGTTGTTTAAGGTGGGTGGAGATTAAGCTTTAGTCTCTTCTCCAGGTGAAGCTGCATAGAATGTTTTTGCAGTCAGCAGTCCGGACTAGAAGGAAAGAGGAAGCGGATTTCTTCTTTGTGCCATCTTATGTGAAGTGTGTTCGGATGATGGGTGGTTTGAATGATAAGGAGATCAACGAAACTTACGTAAAGGTGATTATCTTTTAGTTTTCTTCATTGACACTTAGTCAGTTTTGTCAATGAGATTCGGGTTTCAGTTGTGTCACTTGCTGATGAAATTATCATTTATGTTAGCACTAATGAGTTTCAGGTTTTAAGTCAAATGCCGTATTTCAGGTTATCCGGTGGCCGCAACCATATCTTTGTTTTTCCAAGGTTTGATTTACCATTTCCTTGCTTAAAACATTCATGTCCTTATGTCCTTGTTCACAGTCCTGTCAAGCTTAAGAGAGGGACTATGAGCAACCTGTGTATGAATTCTGAATTTGCTTCGCGTTCCTGTCACAAACCCCAGTTGATTAACTCCTTCTCCCGTCGCAGTGGTGCTGGAGCTCACTTGTTCAAGTCGTGGGCTACCTATATAAATCGTTCTATAATTCTTACTCCAGAGGTATGACAACTTTACTTTGTCTTTTGATAAGAGCTGCTTTTGTATTATTTTTCTGTTAATGCTCATTATTTTTCGTATTATTTTTTTCTGTTCTTGAAGGGAGACCGCACGGATAAGAGAGAGTCAAGTGCTTTCAATACATGGAAAGATATCATCATACCTGGTAATGTGGAGGATGGAATGACACTGAAGAAGCCAAAACTCGTAGAACCTTTGCCCTTATCAAGGAGGAAGTATTTGGCAAATTATTTAGGCCGAGCACAAGGTAAAGTTGGACGCCTGCAACTGATCGATCTTGCAAAGCGTTTTCCAGATAAGGTAAAGCCGAAGCAAGCAAGTTTGCCTGTGATGTTAGCACATAACAGGGCAGAGTGGTTTTTCTTAACTGCTAGCAAACAAAGGTTTCCTGATTTCAACTTTCATTTTCCTTTCTAAACATGTGAATTTTTATTCCATTAACAGCTGGAATGTCCAGAGTTGAAGTTCTCTGGTCCTAACAAACTTGGGAGAATGGAGTATTTCCAGCATCTTCGTAACGCGAAATTCTGTCTAGCACCACGTGGAGAGTCATCATGGACGCTTCGTTTTTACGAGTCTTTCTTTGTGGTTGGCAACATGCGCTATCTGTAGTGGCAGCATGATGATGCTTGCTGAGAAGCTTATGGTAGCTGTGTTTTGTGTTCCTTCTTAACAGGAATGCGTTCCAGTTTTATTATCAGATCAAGTGGAATTGCCATTTCAAGATGTGGTTGACTACACACAGATATCCATTAAATGGCCATCCTCTCGAATAGGAACACAGCTCCTGGACTACCTGGAGTCAATCCCAGGTCTCAGTTTGGAATACAACAACTTTCCTTGATATTATTCCATTGATGCGGCCTAACTGGTTGGTGTCCCATTCCCCCAGATAAAGCCATAGAGGAGATGATCGCCAGGGGCAGACAGGTGAGATGCTTGTTTGTATATGCTCCGGAATCCAAATCATGCTCTGCATTCAACGGTGTATTGCGGGAACTTGAGAAGAAAGTGCGGCAATTCCATCAATCCGCTGAAACATTTTGGTTGCACAATGGATCTATCGTCAACAGAGATCTGGCTGTATTCAGCCAGTGGAGCTCGCCATTGCCATTGCCTTAGCTTCTTTTTCTCCCGCCGAGTTGCACTGTGTATGCAGTGCCTGCTGATCCTCGTACCAAAACATGGTAATTAGAGTTGTTATAATTTTTTAAAATATATTAAAATTTATTCATATTCGTTTATTAAAAAAAATTTATAATGCTTTTGTTTATGGACGCCAAAATTTTGATGTGAATTAATTCGTAAAATATCTCACATTCTATGTTAAATTGGTAGAATACCTCATTTATGAATTAATTTTATTCAATACCTGAATGTTTACGTTAGTAATTCATCCTACTTTTACTGTTTATTTTAAAATTTTAATCATATTATCATAAATTGTTTTGACGTCCGTTCGGCTGTCAGAATAATTCAGAAATCAATTATTCAATTAAAACTAAAATCATTTAAAAAATATAAACATTTTGTCTATTTAAAAAAATGTAATGTAAAGGTGAAATTGAATATAAAAAATCAATAATTCAATTAATTATAGTGTTGGTAATATATATTAATTTTCAATAATTAAATATAGTATCTATATATATATCTGTATATTATATTTTTATATCCTTAAATATATGATACATTTTGTTAACATTTTGAAGTTTCATAATTATTTAAATTCATATAAATAGCATATTATATAAGTTTTTTAAAATCATATAAAGAATGTTATTTGATCTACAATATAATTTAATTTGTATGAACGTCCATAATAATTTGTAATTAATAATAAACATTTTATAATGAAATATGTTTTTTTCAATTTGAATAAATATTTAAATATGTCCATCCAAGTCCCATCAAAGATATGATATAAATGTATATTTATATATTTAAATATGGGCCTTGAATGGACATGCGTCATATGGAGCAAGCTCGGGAGATATGAACATGTGATTGACGGATAACCAAATCGGCTCCTCCCTAGCTAAATCGTTGGAAAAGGTCTCAAAAGTCTACAACCCGCTACAAATCAGTACACTGATAAGTATCAGAACTGGGTAGCGGACGCTGTTTTGATAGTCTCAAAGGTAGCCCATTTTATAGGAATGTTAGAGTAGCCGACTATTATAGTCGGATCACAGTATGGCTATCAGACACAAAAAGTAGTCGAAACCTACAGAATTCGGTCGGGACGGCAATCCGAACATGGGTGTGTGTCTTTCTGATGTATTAAACTTATAATTGCATTCAAACACTCACACTCAATGACCTACTCAAACAATTCGAGTGTCATTACCCTGGGCCCAGGACTTACTGTTAGGTTTTGATGCAATTACTTGAGATATGATCTCATTGCTAACATGAGTGATGAATCCTTTATTGATCAATCAACTATCTCCAACCTTAAGGAGTCACATCCCTACTCATCCATACTAGGCAAGCCATGGTTAGGCTCCCATTGACAATGAGCGAAAATGTGAGCTTAAGATCAAGATAACTTTGTTGACCTCAAGTCTAAGCTTATTTGCACGGCTATCGTATTCGAGATCTTGCTACTGACACTTGGTTAGCTTCCCATAGTAGCATCTCGAAGATGAGTCATCCAGTGAATCGATTCTCTAATCGACACCTACACATAGGTTCTAGTAATCTCATTACATCAATTGTGAGAACCATTGCCTAAACAATTTAGGGAACTCAATGTGTGCCAGCTTATCCGTATTTGTGATATCCTCATTTCACAAATACTCTAGCCAGGGAGATTTAACTTGATCATGAGTGCTTGAAGAATCTCACATTATGATCTCATCATAATTTCTATAGCACATAGATCAAGTAGAGGATTTTATCAATGATATAAATTTGATCACAATTCAAAGTAAATATCAAAAGATAAGATTTTCCAATGAGTTGATTGTCTCTAGAACACATACACTAACAGGAGTTTCTTGGAAGTAAGCATTTCTTGAGATAGACAGGACAAAGGAAAGCAAATGGGGGAGGGACCATGCGGTTAAGGTGGGGACGGTGTGCCGTGCTTTGCAGTGTGCGGCGATTAGGTGCGTGGTGAAGGAGGGTGAGGACTGGGCCAGAGGGTTTGTTATAAGGCTCAAATACGCGAGACCTAATATTCATTCCGGCCCGTGATTGCTCCAGGCACCTATTTCAAAGGTTGCAGTGTCTACAGCGTGTCTTCCAGGCACCGAGAGCGGCATTCGGCAGTGCCTGGAACGCATGTCTCCCAGGCCCTGAGAGCAGCCTTTTACTTTAATTTAAATAAATATGATATATATCAATTAATTAGGTATTAAAATAGTTAATAAAATTAAAATCAAACTTAATTAACGTAAAAAAGTAGACGATTTTAAATAAATTCATATGTATAAGATTAAAAAAATCTTATGTAATCTCGAACTAATTTAAACCCATAAAGGAAACATTCTGTAATTTATAATCTTAAATTTTGGTCTCAGTGTACCAGGCATTGCAAAAGTTTTGTCTCGGTGTCTACAAGACACCCCTTGTAGGCACTGCAAAACGTTGCTCTTAGTGTCTGAGAGACATGTGTCCCAGGTACTGCAGAATGCCGCTCTCGGTGTGTGGAAGACACAATATTTTAATATTTTTATTAGAATTCGATCCCTAGGTATCATTCGAATCGAGTGGATATTTGTTTATTTTAAATTTATATTAACTCTCGATCCAAAGTATACCTAAGAATCGAATGCTAATGAAAATATTAAAATAACGTGTCTTTCAGACACCGAGAGCAGCATTCTGCAGTGCCTGGGACGCACGTCTCTCAGACATTGAGAGCGGCGTTTTTCAGTGCCTAAAAGGGGTGTCTTGTAGACACCGACACAAAATTTTTGCGGTGCCTGGTACACTGGACTTCCAGGCACTGATACCGGTGTATTGCGGTGCTAGGAACACATTTCATCCAGGCACCGAGAGCAGATATTCACAGTGCCTAGAATACAATTCTTCCAATGTACATGTAGATAGTGTAGAGCATGCAATAGTTGCACCCAGATGTATAAGTCAACAGTGTGTGGAAACATGAAGCATCCTTCAACCCTATCATATCTTTCCAGGCACTCCAAATTCTTGTTTCCAGTGACTGTATCACATTTGCTGTGACAACAGTCCAGCATAAATAAGGCAGTTCACCGTGGGAAATAACCCAATGTAAGAAGCAAATCATGTCTAGAATAACTGATTTGTTTGCACAATATGAATACAACACAACACAATGCTTATTAACTATTGGAAAATGAAATAAAATGTCTTTAAGCCAAACTAATAAAATATCAAGATTCATTAGTACATCTCATACCCTTCTTCGTGTGGTCTCTCTCCATTGCGCAAACATTATCTCAGCCATTGAATCCTGCCACTGTGTCCACTCCTCTGAGTTTCCTATGGAGGAAATATGTTCATCATCTTCATATTCCTATGAATCCGGATTGCGGTATTCTTCCGGAATGACCTCTTCCCATGGATCAATTGGCATTTCTCGCCGAATAAAATTGTGAAGCAGGGCACATGCGAGTATGATACGAATTTGTGTTTTAATAGGATAAAAACTATAACTTCATAAAATACCCCACCTCATTTTCATTAGACCCCATGCCCTCTCAATAACATTCCTTGCAGAAGCATGCCGCATGTTGAAATATTTCTTCGCATTCTGTGGAGCCATGGACCCGACACCCCTGTAGGGTGCTAGAAATCCCTCTACGTTTATGTAGCCATTATCACACAAGTAATAATGCTCTACAAAAAAATGGAATACATTAAAGGTAATCATAACTATGGACTTCTACACATTGTAAGCACCTACCTTTGCGTACAGTGAATGCTCTTTGTCGACCAATTGCATCTCGCAGCACCCTACTATCAGTAGCGGATCCCTCCCAACTGGACAACAAATAGATGAACATGAGCTTATCATCACACACTCCTAGCACATTAGTGGACACGATTCCTTTACGATTCCTCCACTTTGGTTTATCCTGATTCTTGACTTTCACCTGAAAATATGAACCATCCAATGCACCCAAGCAATTCTGAAAAATAGAGCAGAAAGTTACAGCATGCAGAATACACGTTGCACATCCACAACTACGAAGAAAAATCTTCTGGCATACCTCGAAAAATCTGAAGTAAATTTTAGTGCAATGACATCATCCCCGACAATACCACATTGAAATATTTGGACAATGTCCAGCTGCTTCGCATGAATTCAAATTTCTGTTGCCTTGTTTTCCTGTGATGACCCAAAATATCCAAAAACAATGCAACTTGCCCTGGAACATCGACATACCTTGAAGTGGTTTGTCTACCATTACTTCGAAGAACATAACATAACTTGTTGAAGACATCTGCACTTAATCGTAAGTTTTCAAGACAAGCACTCCTTGAATCAGATAACAAGGCAGTCAAATGTTCTTTTTGTCACGGTATCTTTTCTCGGTATGAGAACCGAATTCTCCTATCGGTTGGTGTACAACAGAAATGCAACATTATAACAATCATAACTCGCATAATACATAGATACTGACCAACGCAATGTGCCGCAGTAAGGGCAGCCAAAATAATCTTCTTTGAAACCATTGCAACAGCCTCAATAAGCAATGCACAACCTACTGCAATTTTCGGAAAAAAAAAAACCGACTCCATCATATGCGAAACAAAAAATAAGTACTCTTGGCTTAAATTGAAGTATGGGTTTTCGTCGAAATATCAGAATTCGAATTCACTCACCATGTACCTGCAAAAACCCAACAGATTTTTGTTGAAGAGGATGAACAAATACACAGATTTACTGTTGCGAATTTGCTTATGGAGTAGAAGGGTATTATCGACCAAGTTGTATTTGTGTGAGGTGGGTTTTGAGAAACCCACCTCACACGTGGGTTTTGTGAAACCAGTAGCTGCAGGTTTAATTCGGGATAATACAAACCCTTGTGTTTTACTAAACCACCCCAACAAACACATACAATACTTTTTACCCAAGGGTTTAGAGGGCTAAACCCACCTAACAAACGAGGCCTAATGGGTTTAATAGGAAATCCTCACTGCCAAGAGTGCCTCCCAGAGCCAAAATTGACCCATCCGGGGGGGATGTTAGTACTTGATGAGTCAATTCTAGTAAATCTTATCAGACCAGCATCGCATGCTAAAGTACCGACGGAGGTTTAGGGTTTAGGGAGAGAGAGGAAAGTGAAGATGATGGTCTGGGCCACTGCTACTCATCTAGATAAGATAATGGATGGATCTCGACAATCAATAAATGCACAAGCTTGAGAGAGGCTCATTGGTAAGCCCACACCAAAAGGACCAGGTCGGTTGCACCGGTAACCTGCAAGGGACGACGAAAATTAATCTTCAACGGCTACAATCCATAGTCTATAAAATGTAAGAAAACATCATTGTAAAATTCATCAATTTTCTTCAGAAAAACACACAAGTTCGTTGCTTCAAAACTCTCCAAAGCTTAGGCTCCAAGGTTGAGAGCTACAAACTTCTTATGTTTTCGTGATTTTTGGAAGCCACTACTGGACTCACAATTGGGTTAGAACATGGAATGATTAAAACTATAAAGTAAAAACCTCAAACATGATTAAGAGTTATAATTTTTATAGCATAAAGATTGAAAAATTTGTGTTATAAGTTTCTTTATAGGATCAAACAATTGAATAATCACTTCCAATTAATGGATCTACAATGCATATGATACTATAAAGTTGAAATCATTATAATATAGATTGGAGAATGAATTATTTCAAGTGAAATACAATTCCATCAATATATTATTAGTGAGCGACTTTTTATATAAATTGATTTTAAACTCAATTCGTAACTTTAAATTATTTATTAAATTTCTGTATTTTTAAAATTTTTTTATAAAACTATCTAATGTAATTTTTATAAATTAATAATGCAGTTTTTCTTATATCATTGAATTCACCTCAAAGTACAAACAATTTGTACGTTCTATATGCGAATAATGTGAAAAGTCACATCAGAAAATTTCAGTTCAATCAAAAGCTAATTTATGAGGTTGACTCACATTGACAAATATATAAATTGATTATTCAACATTGCATGTATTGATTATTATTATTTTTAAAAATATATTAAATATTGATTTTGATCTTTGAATATTTTTTTCGTATTATATCAATTATACTTTATATTTTAATCATGTTTTATATTCACAATATTTTTCTTTTAATTATTATAATTTATTTATAATTATAAAATTATTTTTAAATCAAATTAACTATTTTTTATTTAAAATTGAAGCAAAAAAAAAAATCATATTTAAAAATGATTTTGAAAAATAATTGAAATAACATGTTACATTGAAATTGATAATATTTTGTGTTTTTATATTAACTCAAAATATTTTAATTTTTTAATAATTCATTTTTTTCTTTATAAGCACTCATGCTTATCTTCAATAAAATGTAATTTATTTTTAAGACATTATAAATAAAGAATTAATAAGGATTGTGCATATTTAATTTATTTTTAATTACCTATGGTAATAATCATTTTAGTTTTAGAGTGAATAAAAATTATGAATTAAATAAAAGAATTTTTAAATTTTTTTTTATATATAATGTTTTAAATTTTGTTTATTTATTTTGTAAAAATACTCAAGTACTGACGTGAGTAAAAATTTTAATTTTTTATTTTGTATTTTTTAAAAAATATAAATTGTTTCATATATAATAAATATATTGATTATAATATTATTAACAAAATAAAATCGATTTTATTTGTTGATGAAAATTGGTTGAAACATAATATCTTATTGAGTAAAAAAATAATTTTGAAATCATGTGTCTTATAAAATATTTAAAAAATTGAAAATTTAGATTTATAAATAAAACAATATAGCAAAAATAATTTACAAATCAAATTTGAAATCAAAGTATTTTACGAATAACAAACTACGGTAATTTCCCAAACTACCCATATACTTCACTACCGTTAAAAAAAAGTTATATATGCAATTGTTTTTTTTTTATTATTATTTGTGGTTGAACATAAATTCCATTTGCATTTATATAATTATACACAATTGGGTTACCGATATGACTAGGTGGGTTGTATCCGGATTAAGGTGTTATGTGCAGTAATAAGTGATTTTGTGTCACTTATATTTGTATTTTTTAGGACTCCCTTAGATGGGTTATGCATTCTTTTTATCTCACTTTCCTTATGTTTCTAAAAGAATTATATATCTTTCATACCACTTTGATCTTTTTGGAGATAAAGTGTGTTTTGTGATTTTTCAGGACGAATTTAGAATAACTTGGAGGATTTTCGAGCTACTTTGATGGAGGCTAAGGTCTATCCGAATGAAGACTCGGTCAAAGATTCTTGAATAAGATAAGATTCACATCTTATCAAATCTTAGAAGATTTGGTCTCATCCTAGAAGATTTGTATCAAATCTTAGAAGATTCGGATAGAAGATTTGATGTGAGCCCATCAAGAAAGCCCAACAAGTCCCCATCATTATATAAAGATTCAAACGCAAAGACTTAGGAGAGAGTCAAGGGTGGCTGACCAGAGAGTCAATCTAGGGTTTAGAGTCGAGTCTAGTATGTTTTGGATTCCTTTCTCTTTGTTTTTCATCAACTTTTGTTGTTTAGAGTCAATTATGCACGTGTGAGCGCTTGCGGCTGAGGATCTGGTGTGAAGTCTTGCTTGCGCAAGTTCTGCGCGTCTGACTGTCTTACCATATTTTTCAACATTTAATTTGAGGTCTGATTCTGTTTTTCGCAATGTTTTCTTTGCCAACGTGATCTTTAGTACCATATAGCCCTAAGAGAGTGTAGGAGAATCAAAAGTTGGCCTCAAGCACCTAAGGAGAAGGGCTCAATCGAACATTGTTGGTAAGGCGCATTCTGTCTAATCTGTCTGCGAGGTGAGAGGTGTAGGAGTTAGATTTGGGAGTAAGGAAAATATGGGTTATCACAAGAGGTGAAATGACTCTGGTGGCGTGGTTGATTCTATAATCCCACAAAACAAGGGACGGTGCTATAACGGTCACCGAATAGCACTATTTTAGCATAACACCCCCAAAGCTTGTGCAAGTAGGTTAGTTCTCAAGGTTTGCACACACGCAAGGGCGAGTTTCAAATAAGGTAGATCTTAGATCCAAGTCCACTTTTCTTATTGTCTTCAAAACCAAATATTTCTTTTATTTTCGGTCTTTTTAAATCTTTGTTTGAAAAGTATATTCCAATAACAATTCCCTATGGATACGATCTTATTTTATTACTTCGACGGTTTCTGTGCACTTGCAGAATCACTATCAAGTTTTTGGCGCCGTTGTTGGGGAATTGTATTCCTTTGGAATTTCTTTTCTGATTTCTTTTCTAATCATTCCTGATTTTTCTATTATTTTCGAGACATTCTGTTTAGCGCACTTGCGCAAGCAGTTGCTTTTAATTAGTGTTGCATGCGCAGGCATAAGGCTTCAACCGAACTGTACACGCTAGACCTGGAAATTGACCGGACCTGTCAGAGAATTAAGTTGGAAAGTCGTCAAGCGCAAGCGCAACGCAGAGAAACCATGTCTAGAAGGCATTTTGGACATGAGGAGGACTATGTGGTGATGTCCAAACCAGATAGTGAATGAGCACGGACGCCAAGACACCAGCCAAACAGGGCAACTAGATCAGCCTTGCTGTTAAATGAAGGAACAGGTATAGGCAGATCTGCTGCTAATCATGCAGGGGTATATTGAAGGCGTAGCGATGGATCCGATCAAGAGCCTGCACAAGAACGAACAGCAGCAAGATTGAGACCAAATCGAGGCAAGGAACCTCTCCAAGACGGGCCCACGGGTGCATTATCAGACCCAGGCATGCAGGTGCAAATGAAAACCATTTGCACAAGGATGGCAAGAAAACAGGGCTTTTGAACCTCAACATCATGACAAACAGAACAGCAACCCACGAACTCCAAGGCGAGGAGTGAACTCTCCTCCAAGGTGGGAAGGAGAAGACCGTTGGGGTTACAATGGAGTAAACCGACGTGACAACCAAAATCCCCATCACGAGCAGAGGTATGAATTTGTAGGAAATCCTGAATGGGAAAATCATGGAAGACAAAGGCAAATGCCCAGGAGGAATGTGCGTGCTGAAGAAACATCTAGCGAAGAGGAAGGACCAGAAGCGGTATGCAGGGAACTACCTGCGCAAGCGAAGAACCATCGCGCAAGAAGAGACAGGTATGTGCGTATGGAGCAGAATGCTAACAGATTTGCTGTTGATCCCTGGGCTGAAATCCCTTTAGATGATAATTTTTGACACACAGGGAAGCCTGGTCCAATTTCAGCACCAGCCATCAACGTGCAAAGGTTCCAACTCCAGCCTTCATTGATCACCATGGTGCAACAAAGCCCATTTCGTGGAGAACCCGGTGAGGGTCCCGAAGAACACATTGCAATTTTTCTCAGGTATTGTGACATGGTGGTGGAACGAGGAGTCTCTGACGACGCAATCAGGTTACGTTTATTTCCATTTTTGTTATGAGGATCAGCAAGGAGATGGTTAGACTCATTGACACCCAACTCTATTTACACTTGGGAAGAATTGGAGGATGCATTTTTGGACAAATATTTTGAACCCACAAAGTATTCTAACACTAGGTTTGAGATCACCAATTTTTCACAGGATGAAGGAGAAGGAATAGCAGCAGCTTGGGAGAGATTTAAGGAAATTACATGAGTCACGGATAAGCATGGACTCAGCCCCACTGCTATGATCATGTGCTTCCATGATGGATTGACTGCGCAAGCAAAGGGACTGCTTAATGCGGGTGTTGGACCCCCGGACCATGTAAGTCCTAGAAGGGCTTGGGAACTAATTAATGAGTTTGCAAAACGATAGGCACGATGGTCTCAACCAGCAAGGAATTCGAAAACTGGAGTTCGGGACAACCCACGTGACACTACTGTCTCAAAGATTACCGAAACATTGCAAAAATTAGACGATAAAATCAACAAACTCCAGCCTGTCATTGCTCAAGTCCAAGCAGCCTCAGAGAAGACAGAGAGTGAGGCAGAAGACGAAGGTATGAATGTTAATTTTGTGAACTTTTAGGGAAAACTTGCACAAGGAGCCTCTGTGCCTACGCAAGGGAACAACTGGGGAAATCGGGGCAACACTTGGCAAACCCAGAATCAGAACCAGTAGCAGCCCCAACGCCCATTCTTACGAGATATGCTAGGGCAATTCATGGAAAAGCAAGAAGGAGTGAATAAAGAAGTAATAGAGCAACTAAAAAAGGTGAGTGAGCGTGTGGAGCAACTCAGTATGACTACACACATCCTGGACAGTTGGATGAACAATGCTGCTCAAACCCACAAGGCTTCGAGGCTCCCAAGTCAACCAGAGAAGAATCCTGTTGAATGTAAGGCTATAACAACGAGAAGTGGGATGCAGAGTGCAACAGCAGCAGCCCCTGTGCAAGCAGTCAAATTGTTGGATGTTCCAGTGTACGTATCTCCACCTTCTTATAATCCTCCAATCCCTTATCCATAGAGATAGGCCAAATGATCAGTGGATCAACAATATTCCAAGTTTCTGGAGATGCTGAAAACTCTTCATGTGAACATCCCCATTCATTGATGTGATGTTGCAAATGCCCACTTATGCGAAATTCTTGAAGGATATTCTGGCCAATCGAAGGAAGATTGAGAATGATGCTGTTATTGAATTATCCAAGCAATGCAGCACGGTTCTTACACAAGGCCTAATTCAAAAGCATGCAGATCCTGGAATTTTTTCAATCCCTTGTATCATTGGAAGAAGCAATTTTGAGAAGTGCTTATATGATCTTGGGTCAAGTATCAGCTTGATGCCTTATTCTTTATTCAAAGCACTGAATCTTGAAGAGCTGAGAACAACAAAAATTCAATTGGTATTTGTTGATAAATCCATGAAGAATCCTGAAGGAGTGGTAGAAAACGTACTGGAAAAAATTGGAAAATATTTTGTTCCTTATGATTTTGTTGTTTTGGATATGGCACTTGATGTGGAGGTGCCAATCATTTTCGGGAGACCATTTATGGCAACCATAGGAGCTTTAATTGATGTTAGAGCAGGGAAATTGACACTCAGATTCGGAGAAGAGGAATTGGAGTTCAATGTTGATAAAGCAATGAAGCAATTTGACTGCGACGAGCTTGCGCAAGGGGAAGCGGAAGATGCTGTTACGCAGGAGCATGCGCAAGCAGTTTTTCTGCACGAGATTCAGGAAGTAAATCTTCTGCAGGATGAAAAAGAAGACACTCCAAATGACACACCAATGATGGCTCGGCTAACAAAAAAGGAACTTGATGCTGGAGGAAAAATTGAGTTGAAGAAGCTGCCACCATCATTGAGGTACGAATTTCTTGAGGATGATCACACTTACCCCGTGATTGTTAACGCAGGATTGAATGAATACCACACCCAAATGCTGTTGGATGTCTTGCGCAAACACAGACAAGCCATTGGGTACACCTTGGACGACTTAAAAGGACTTAATCCTCAATTTTGCACCCATCGAATTTATTTGGAAGCTGAAGCAAGACCAATTGTGCAACCACAAAGGCGAGCGAATCCTATACTAAAGGAGGTGATTAAAAATGAAATTTTGAAATTTTTAGATGCTGATATCATCTACTCTATTTCAGACAGCCAATGGGTTAGCCCCATGCACTACGTACCAAAGAAAGGAGGCATGACAGTGACACGAAACGAGAAGGGAGACCTCATCTCCTTGCGCAAGGTCACTGGCTAGAGGATGTGTATAGATTTTTGGAAACTCAATGATACCACCAGAAAGGATCATTACCCATTGCCATTTATTGATCAAATTCTGGAAAGGTTAAGTAACCAAGCTTTCTATTGTTACCTTGATGGTTATTCCGGATATTTTCAGATTCCAATTCATACGGAAGATCAACACAAGACCACATTTACTTGTCCTTTTGGCACCTTTGCATACAAGAGAATGCCATTCGGTTTGTGCAATGCTCCTGGAACTTTTTAGCGTTGCATGACAGCTATTTTTTCAGAACACGTGGAGAAGATCATGGAGGTATTTATGGATGATATATTTGTTTATGGAACTGATTTCGATTCATGTTTGCAGAACTTAGGCATCATTTTGGAGAGGTGTATTGAGTGCAACTTGGTACTCAATTGGGAGAAATGTCATTTTATGGTTGAAGAAGGCATTGCGCTTGGACATCACATTTCTTCCAAAGGCATTCAAGTGGATCCAACAAAAATCGAGGTGATTGAAAAATTACCAGCACCAACTACGGTAAAAGGGATCAAAAGCTTCTTGGGGCATGCAGGATTTTATAGGAGGTTTATTGCTAATTTTTCGCACATTTCTCACCCACTAACAGCGCTGCTTGCGCAAGACGCGTATTTTTGTTTTGATGCACAATGTGTGCACGCCTTCAACACGCTGAAGCAAGCTCTTATTACTATACCCATTCTTCAACCACTAGATTGGACCCTGCCATTTGAACTGATGTGTGATGCAAGTGATTGTGCTGTTGGGGCTGTTCTTGGACAGAAAAAAGACAAGGTAAATTATGTGATTTATTATGCTAGCAAAACTCTCACTGCAGCCCAAAGGAACTACACAACCATAGAAAAGGAGTTGCCGGCAATTGTTCATACCGATCATGCTGCCTTGAAATATCTTTTGAGCAAGCAGGAATCGAAACCCAGATTGATAAGATGGATACTGCTCCTCCAAGAATTTGATCTGGAAATTCGTGACAAGAAGGGCAAGGAAAATGGAGTGGCTGACCATTTGTCACGCCTACAGCTTGAAACAAGTGTGGGGGAGTTACCCATTGATGATTCTTTCCCCCAAGAACGTATCCTTGCTGTCCAAGATGGCAATCTGCCATGGTATGCTGATTTTGTCAATTATCTCGTTGGAGGAGTCTTTCCCCAGAATCTGAACTTCAACCAGTGGAAGCGCTTCCTTGTGCAAGCGAAGCATTATTTCTGGAAGAACCTCTGCTTTTCAAACGTTGTGTGGATGGAATTATCAGAAGATGCCTACTACCAGAGGAGGTAATGGACGTTATTTGGCATTGTCATTCATCACCATATGGAGGGCATGCAGCAACATCAAAAACACTCTTCAAAATTCTTCAATCTAGATTTTATTGGCCCACCATGAATCATGATGTGAGGGCATTTGTTCAAGCATGTGAACTGTGTCAGCATTCGGGTTCTATTTCCAGGAGAGATGACGGACCCATGACATATATCCTAGAGGTGGAAATTTTCGATGTTTGGAGGCTGGATTTTATGGGACCCTTTCCATCTTCTTATGGCAACACTCAAATTCTTGTGGCGGTGGATTATGTCTCAAAATGGGCAGAAGCTATTGCGGTTCCAGTAGCTGATGGAAGAGCCGTAATTAAGCTATTCAAACAGATCATTCTACCCAGGTTTGGAGCCCCAAGATACGTCATAAGTGATGGAGGAAAACAGTTCATTGAAAGAGAATTCCGGAAGCTCTTGCGCAAATATGGAGTAGGACACAGGGCATCAACCCCATATCACCCACAAACCTGCGGACAAGTGGAGGTAACTAACAGGGAATTGAAGGGGATTCTGGAGCGTACGGTGGCCAAAACCCGCAAGGATTGGGCAACCAAAATAACTGATGCTTTATGGGCTTATCGCACAGCGTATAAGACTCCCTTAGGGACCTCCCCTTATCGTTTGGTTTATGGGAAAGCTTGTCACTTGCCTATGGAATTAGAGGACAAGGCATATTGGGCTATCAAAGAATTAAATTTGGATGCCAAGGCTGCTGGAGAGCAAAGGATCTTGCAACTCCAAGAGCTGGACGAGCTAAGGATGAGTGCCTACGAAAATGCAAAACTGTACAAGGAACAAACAAAGGCTTGGCATGATAGTCACTTGCGCAAGGACCTGGTGGAAGGTGGCCCAATTTTGTTATTTAATTCTCGTTTTCGTTTATTTCCAGGAAAGCTCAAGTCTAGATGGCGTGGACCATACACCATCAAGAAAATCTATCCCAGTGGAGTAGTCCTCATCACACATCCTGACCATGGAGAATTTACGGTAAATATTAAGAGATTGAAACGGTTTCATGAAGGGGTAAAATCTTCCATGGGCACATTGCATGTTCCAGTGGACATCTCTAACCACCCCCACCTTGATGAGAAAGCATCTATAGTTTACTTGTTGCCATTACAAAAACAAGTGATTTCCCTTTTAGTTATTTTATTTTCGATTTTCTCTTGCATTGTTTTTCTTTTCTTCTTTCTCTTCAATAAGCATAGGTGCAACGGATTCTTTTGAGGAAAAATTCCACACTATTAGATACATCAGAGCACCTGACGAAAGGTAAGTGTTTCTACCCATCTTGAAGACAAGATGTCATTTAAGTGTGGGGGGAGGGGGGGAATAGTTTACTTTTTAGATTGTTTTTCATACCTTTAAAAAAAAATCGAAATTTGGCATATATTTCATTAATCAACTCCTTGCATTTTATGTTTTGCTGGAACCTAGGCATCTGTTTTTGGTATTATTTTTTCGAGATAGTTATTGTAAATTAGAATTTTGGTATGCTTGTTTCTATGTTGTTTCTTGGCATGCTGTTTACTTTTTGTCCCTTGCGCAAGCTACATAGCCCTTGTTTCTTGGTGAGTAAACCATTTTTTTTTCATTATGAATGACTTGAATGCATAATGGTCATAGACTTCTCTTGTGCATACTGCTGAGTTATTCTTCAAGTCTTGTGCAAAGGGATTGAGACATTAGGATTTTCCCTATTTTATCTCTATTATCCCACTTTGAATCCGCTTAGTGAGCCCCACTATGGTTAATATTGTAAAAATGTTTAACTATCATGCCAAATTTGTTTAACTATAAACTATTGTTTAACTATAATTTGAGCCCCACCTTCAACTCTATAATAGTTAATATGTTTATTACGAATATTAACTATAATTTGTTTAATATGTTGAATTTGTTTTGTACATTATCCTTAAAATTAAGCTACTTTACAAATAATCAAATATAACTTGATGTAAGTGATTAATCGGTTTCAAAACTGTGGTGTGCAAAAACCCAAAAATTAGTCATCCGGATTCCGAACTCAAAGCCCATCTCACCCCCGTGAAAACGCCCAAAGGAAGACAGGGAAGAGGGGGTTCTGCCGATTCCGTCTCCGTGCTTTTCCCAAGTTAGGAACACACAAGTAGCTGAAGGATAGAGCTCATTCCCTCTCCGATTGGCTGCCAGTCCAATTCGCGGGGGATGACTTCCGAGGCCCAAGAAATCGGCCATAACGATGACATCATTGACAAGCCCTTCTATGATGTTTACGGACCAGAGGTGAACTTCTTTCTTCTTCACATTGGGGTGTGGCAATGGGTTCTGGATTGGCTGGTGGAAAAAATACCGCAAGTGGTGTTAGAAATCCGCAACTGTGGCTTCTCATTACTTATTTTACTTGGAGTTTGTGGCCTTAATCATCTTCTGCAGGCAAGGGCCGATGTTGTTATGAAGGAAGCAACAGCGAGTACGACGTTGAATATTCAGGTGCGACCTTTTATTTTCTGTGCCAAATTTCCTTATTCTTTCGCCATTTCACGTTAGCTTGACTCTTCTTGTTTATGCACTTGCTGCCAGGACGTCCAAGAACTCGCCACCTGGGTGCTTGCCAACGGCTTCATGCCTTCATGGATTTTTGTTAAAGTAAGCATGTATTTTTAGCACCATTTCCGTTTGTTTTTTTGGTTTTATTATCATCATTACTTTGTAAAGTCGCTCATGGTGATTGATGCTTTTTCCTCAGAATAAGCCATTGATTCCCAAAGTCGTTATGCTATATGTGCCTGGTCTTGATGCAGCCTTGTACTTATCACAGTCCAAGGTTCTAAAGGGCTTTAGAGAATGCTGTGGAATTCCGCGTGCAGTTTTAGCTCTCAGGTTAGCTTTCAGTTCCTTTCATGCACTGCGGATGCTTCCCTGGATATCTTCCAGTTAATGGATTCTTGTGCTAATGAAGCCTGTGTCTTTCCGTTGTAAATATCCTAGCTGTGCATCAGATGGAATGCAAACTGTAGATGCACTTCTTACCTGCAGAGTGAAGAGAAAGAGAAATGAAGTAGAAAATGGGCGAAAGATGTCTTTCCAGATGTTTTCTCAAGGTGTTTGAATCTCTAAGCTGTTGGCATCAATAAGGAGGTCATTTTTTTTAATGCCCACTGAAATTGTTGTACTTAAAGCAGTATCTCCTGACAAGGGTCCAAGGGATTCACCTGGTCTTCTCTTGACGGAGGAGATGCCATTTCCAATTATGTATTATGCTCTTACTCCTAAACAGTTGGAAGATAATGGTTACCTCAGCAATCCAGGTATTGCATTGTTCGCTTCCTTGGCTTTTCGTTATATATTGTTCTTAAATGTTCTCTTGCAGATTTTATTTCTACGCGTCCTGCTACATCAGGGACTCCATCACATGATATTTTGGCTCTTGACTGTGAAATGGTGAGTCTTCGAATCATAATGTGAATTATGTGTGCCTAAAATCCAAACTTTATAGTTTTCATGCTTCTACATTTTTCTGAGTTCAGATGTTCTAGTGTGCCAAAGTGAGCGATAGTGTTTTTTTGTTGGTTTCATTAGTGCGTTACAAAAGAGGGTTTTGAACTTACAAGAATTACCGTTGTCAACACCACAGGACAGGTAACTCATGCTCCTCCGATCATTACCAGCGTTTTTTATCATGTTTGAATGTTTTTCAACTAAATTATATGCATGGTCTAACTTGGTAGTCTTTCTAAATTTGCAGGTATTATTAGATAAACTTGTTAAGCCATCCAATGATATAACTGACTATAACACGAGGTACTAATTCATGCCTTACCTTTGAATATTATTTTAATGTTCTCCTGCCTTAACTGGGGGTTCAGCTGTGAGAAGCACGCTGAATGTGGAATAATTTTTTAACTTTTATAGCCGTGATTGTTCAGATATAGTGGAATTACTCGTGAGATGATGGAAGGTGTGACAACCACTCTTCAAGATGCGCAGGTTCTGATCTTCTTACTTTCAGTTATAATCAACCTTAAGCTGCATTTTCTAGAGTTGACTCTGGCCCTTGTTTTAGGAAGATTTTCTTGGGCTGGTTCACAAAGAGACCTTCCTTGTTGGACATTCATTAGAAAATGATTTGATTGCTTTAAAGATTCGCCACAATTTGGTGATTGATACTGCCATTTTATATAGCCCCCCAAATGGTCGTTCTTACAAACCAGCACTTCGTGTGCTAACCAAGAGGCTTCTTTCCAGAGAAATACAGAACTCTGAGAATGGGCATGATAGTGTTGATGATGCCAGAGCTGCAATGGATCTTGCACTACTAAAGTTTAAGCATGGTAATTATTTTTTATTTTCGTTTTTCATGGAAACTAATCGCTAACTAATCGCTAACTAATCCCTCAAATTCTTGATTTTCCTCTTTCTCATCTTATCCATGATTTAGGACCGGGTTTTGGCTTTCCCGCATCCTCTTCCACGAGAAGGAAACTTCTGCAGGTGTTTAGTGATTCTGGTAAAACATCATCCCTGGTTGACGATGTCTTTGTGGTAAGACGCTATGCCTCTGAGGCATCTCATGCAATCCCTGTATCTTCTGATGATGAAGCTCTTCTAAAAGCTGGCAAAGAGGTTGGATTTCTTTCTTTTCAACTAACTTAGAAGGTATATAGAAAAAATGATTAATCCTTGATGTGGTAATTCATAGGTAAAAAATGGAAGGGTGGAATTTGTCTGGACACAATTCTCTGAATTGTATTCTTATTATTGCAAACGAGCCAATGATGATGGAAAACTCAGCACAAAGATCGCAGAGATGATTTCTGCGCTAACATGCAACAGTGATTGCCGAAAGAAAAAAATTGCATCCGTCGTCCCTTCAGAGTTGGAGGCCATTCTGCGCAGAATCAATAGCCGAGTCAAAGCACTGTATTCATGTCTACCGCCCAATGCCATGCTCATTATCGCAACCGGCCATGGGGACACTGCACTTGTACAAAAGTAATGTTTACATGTGGATCTTGTTATTTGCATTTTCTTCCATGTGATGCTGTGACTGACTAACCAATCCCTTTTCTTGAAGATTAAGGGGTATGCTGTCTAAGCAAACGGAAAGTGCATTTTCTCGGGAAAAGATGGTTAAAGCGCTTGAAGAGCTGCAAGCTCAAGCCGAAGTAGGTTTGTGTTTTGTAGGCATCAAGCACTAGCACTCATGCATCAGCCAGCACTAGCAGTATCGCCCATAGGTATTCACTTTGGCTTCGAAAGCATCTACTTGAGATATCGGTGTTAGCGAACTTGACTGACTTCTTCCAGTCTTGCTGGACCTCATGAGATAAGCTTTCCCCTCCATGATTCCAGATTCATGCAAATTTTGCTACTTCACAAGATAACAGGGCAAGATATGAAAGTTATAAACATGAGGTGGTTCGGTCTTCGTGCAGTCCCCAGTTCCTCGCCTTGCATTACAGGGCAGAAAGAAAATCTAAGCAAATATTACTTGCCATATACATGGGGATTATGGGTGAGTTGCTCTCCCCTCTTCTTGGAAATTATGGAAATGGGCTTGCAGCCAACACCAAGCATGACTGAAGCCCACAGCGAATACCTCGCCGCTTTAGACACGCTCAGTGGGCGTGATTGGGCACTTGAGATATGAGATGACGGTGAGGCTGAACGCCGCATTTGCAGCGGACGGAGTTGAGATTGAGGCAGCCGCTAGTTATGAGGGAATGCCGACCAGGACAGGTGTGAAGGGCCGGAAACAAGTCACACACAGCTTGAACAGCCGGGGGTGTCAGCGCCGTGCACTGGCTGATGTTGAGGTTCATAAGGCCCTCCTCATTCCATGAACGACTCCGAATACCATTCTTCTTCTTCACTCGGCTCTGCGCCAGCGAGTACATGGCTTGGTCCGTGATGTTTTGACAGTAGTAGAGGTCCAGAGACCGCAGATGGAGGCAGTTGTTCGCCAGCGCAATCACGCTTTCATCTGCACAAAAAAAATGAGTTTTCCCATGTCTAAACTGAGATGTGAAGAGCGGATCGGTTGTTGTGATACCTGTGATAAGGATGCAACCACATAAGTCGACGGCTCTCAAGTCGGGGCACCCATGGGCCAAGCTCTTCACGCCTTCATCCCCAACATGGTCGCACCAGCCAAGATTCAGTGACTGGAGTTGACGGCAGTTGTTACCAATTGCCTGCGATGAAAAAGGGGCAGACTCTTCCCTTCCATTTCTTTTCATAAAGTTCACACATTTAACGGCTGGTGTGTTTTGTTACCTTCAATGCCCTGTCCGTAGCTGCTCTTACACATCCACAGAGATTGAGGACTTTGAGTTTTTGGCAAAATCCGGTCAAGTGTCCCAGAGCCGTATCACTGAAATCTGAGCAGCCGCTGATGTTCAGTTTCAATAGGTTGGGGCAACCACGAGCAAGGGCATACAAGGAGCGGTCTGTGAGTAGAAAGCTCTTGCTCAAATCCAGTTCCTGCAGATCGTGACAGTGAGCTGCGATTTTTTCAACTGCATCATCCTGCAATTGAGGGTTGTGTTGGCGCAAAACCAAAGCTTGCAGCTTTGTAAATCGGGGAGCAAGTGAAAGAATTAGATTGTTCATGTTCTTCTTGCACCTGCCGACGACACACAACACATGAACTTGATTAAAAAATGGTGACTGGAATCAGACATGACTGCAACTTTCATACATGAAAATGGGAAAAAATGATAAGCAGGGCCCCAGATCAATCGCAAGCATAGAGCTAAGAGATGAAGACGAGGGTGAAGACAGCAAAGCTACTGCAAAAAGTTTGAAAAAAAATATCTTCAGAATTTCTTGAGAAATGCCACCACCAAGTCAGAGAACATGGCAATTTCCTACAAAGATGATAGCCAACACAATCTCTGAGGATGAAGGAACATACCAGGAAAAGGAGAGGCGAGTAACGCCCCAGGAAATGGCCTCTCTCCATCCCCGGCAAACCCCAGAAGCCACAATCACCGTCTGATCATCGACGAGCGACAGAATCTGCAGCAGAAGTTCCAGCGGAATATCATTCCAGTGAGTAATACTCAGCACACAGCCTCCGATTTCCATGCTTGCATCAAAACCCATCATCATCAACTTCTCTTAACCCGCGGGGGTAATCGCAAAAGAGAAACAGATCCCCGTCTTTATCGAAGAGTCGCGCACGTAAACCCAAACGGGGTGGAAATGGAACGCAAAAGGAATTCTTTTAGAGCAGAAAGAAAAGATAATAAGAAAACTGTTGTCCAAATAAGTTCCTTTGGTCTCCAAGTCGTTCGGTCGCAGAAGAATCTGGAAGATATCGTCCCCCCAAATATATCCAAAGGGATCAATTCGATGGTGGGGTTTTCCAAAGCTGACTCAGAACCTAAATTGACGAACTCGCCCCTTATTTCATTCTTAGACCCGAATCAACACATATCCTACTCCATGATCAGAATCGACGATTAAGGCGTGAACACGTAGAAAGAGAAGGAGAAGTTGGCCATGGCTGCTGTAGGGGTCCAAATCCACCGCAATTAGCATTTAAGGCATGAAAGAAGAGCGATTCAAACACACACACACACCCCGAGCCGAGTCACCACCCAGCCAGACCTCCCATCCTTTCCTGCTCTTGGAGCAACACAAAAGGGAACCCCCAGTTGGGCTCAAATCAAATGCTTTCTAAACAACACAAAAGAACGACAGTCGCTTTTTTCCCCATGAATCCTGAGAGAGATGATGTGAATCTGTGCTTGGGTGATGTCTAGATGCATTCTTTCAGCCTTCACAAGAACGACCCTACCAGTGAAGAATGATTGAAATCCAAATTCACTACCATGTGTTCGTCTGCATTTTTTATGGGAATATGCGGAAAATGACTTGATAGCGAATGACGCTGTGCTCAGTAGGTAGATTTGTTGATAGCGATAAGTAAACCCACATCTAGGTAAATATAAAGCAAAGTGATTGAACAGAAAGAGCTAGTGTGAAATTTAGGTATTCTACTTGTTACAATTGATAATAATACTTAAGATTAATAGTGACATAACAATAAAGATGCAAAATTAAAAGTAAAAATATACTAAGGTCTTCTTAACTCTAAATTCATGAAACGAACAATGTGGATGTATCAAGGACTTCATGGGTGTGATGGCTCACCTTTTAGTATCAAAACTATAAGATGTTTTTTTTTTTCAATCTTAGATTGTCTAAATTTACCATAATTAATTTCTATGATTTTGTAGACTCGTGTTCACCTTGAAGCTTAGGTAGCTACCGTAGTTCATCTTGATGGCACCCCATCTCCATCAAGTGGGGACAACACAATATGACACAACATGTCAAAAAAGTTATCATATATACACAAACACCAAACAAATGGTGGCTACAACATCCCAAAACTAAATCATGTGGCCATTGACCAACCTAGCCTAATGTGCCCCATAGCCCTCGACCGTGTCACTCGTGGCCCCACTACATGTCAGGTAATGTTTTTTTTTCGAGCCTAAACTAAGGGTTGTCAATCCTGCAACCTAGCCTCCATTTTTCTCACCAGGGGCCTCCTCGAGACCCACTAGTGCCCTTGCTACACTCCATCACCCTTTGCAGATACGCTACTCTGGCTCCACGCACGCCCTGCATGTCTTGCGCACACATAGTCATGTCTCGCTATGCATGTGCCCAAGTACCACCCTACACCTAATCTGGCCATGCTCTGTGCATATCACATGCCTCGTCCTATTATCGTGACTCGTTCAAAATTTAGGATTCTTATTTTAGATTCCTCCTAGCAACCTTCTCAATTTAAGGATTGAAATGAAAATTACTTGTACACCATAAGAACACAAATGCATCAACTATAAAATACAACAATTAAACACTGCTCTTGATAAATGAAAATTCTTAAGTCATTGCAAGAAATTGAATTTTCATATCAAATAAATTTCTAAGTTCTAATCTTCATAAAACGCAAATTAAACACAAAATTCACAGTGGAAGTTCGGGGTTGATCACAAGGAGCACATGCTTGTTATGTGTTTTAATAGATGCAAAATCGTAGAATAGATGGTGCTCTTAGTCCAAGGTCAGACTAATAGCGGTAGGGAAGTTCAATAAGTAAAATCAAATGTCAATGTAGAAGATAACAAAGATAGGTTTTGTGTACAAAATAACACTAAGATGCTTGAAAGTGGTTCAGATGATGTAGTGTTCAAGTTTCTAATGCAATCTATAATTTTTCCATGTGCATACTCTAAACAACCTAAATCTACCCAGGTCATTTCTCATGTTTTTGGCCAAGAAAATCCCCAATATCATCACCTATTCCTCATTTAGGTCTAACTATGTGCAAAATATGTAGAATTAGATATACTCAGTTCTATCAATAACTAACACCTAATAACCTCATCTTGATTTGTTGGTCTATCTCTAAATCAAGCTTCACTAATCTTCGCTCCCCTCTTAGGTCTACTTGAGAGATGATAGAAACGAATGCTAATGTAGATAATTGTAGATTATCTAATAAACCTTAGTCCACATTACCATCCTCCACCTTGAGGCATCCCTAAAGTCTAGCTACTCATGTGTGATAAGGAAAACATGATTTCATAAATGTAAAATAACGAAAACATCAGAAACATTGTGAGAAAATCAGTCATAGAAATTAAAATATCCAATAAACTAAATATAAAATAGAAATAGTTTTGATTCCCATCTACTACTATTAACATTCCAGAACAGTAGTGTTGAACTAGGTTTCGGTGCTTGTTCTTCACATTGGAGATTTTTCTTCTGAAAAATCATCATCTTCTTCTATAACGTTTGTGTTGTTGAAGCTTCTAGAAGAAGATCCCAATGAAGCTCTTCTCCTTCAGTTTCTCTCATCTCCAAAAATATCTTCCTCTCTCTTTTTCCAATGCAG
This sequence comes from Utricularia gibba, assembly GCA_002189035.1. Lineage (NCBI taxonomy): Eukaryota > Viridiplantae > Streptophyta > Magnoliopsida > Lamiales > Lentibulariaceae > Utricularia > Utricularia gibba. The sequence goes on along the minus strand of NEEC01000024.1, from coordinate 553,685 downwards.
TTATTGTTCCTACACTTGTACTGTTCTTGGTCTAAACCTAGAGACTGATGCAGCAAAAGTTACACTCATTGTCCCCTTCTTTTATGTTGCATCTCTTTCTAAATAATTGTTGCACGAAATTTTTCTCTTGCTCCTGCCTTATTTCAGGACCTTGCTACTATGCTAAAAAACAGTTAATAACAACAATGGGATAAATCCTTTGATTTAGCCCATATGCATACAAAATCATATCTATTCCTAAATTTGAAAAAATAGTTGAAATCATGAAATAAACACTCAAAACATAATTAAAAACTCACAATTTTCATATCATAAAAATAAGAAAATTTTTGTGTTATCACCTCCCCCCGAGCACCAATTTAATAAACGGAAAATTTTTTTCACGTTGTTGTACAAATGCTAATTCTCGTATCAAATAAATTTGTAAACCTAATTCTCAATCAAACATCAAGAAAATAAGAGCATATTGTGGAATTAAGATTGAACATGAAGAACAAGATGCTTATTGCATGAAAGTCAAAGCATTGTTTTTTATCACGATGGAAGATTAAGTCTAAGTTTAAACTAATACCATTTCTACAACAAAATGTAGTAAGAGCAATTTACAAGACAAATTAGTTTCTGATCTAGGATTCAAGAGTCGCATGATCCTTATCCCATGCAAACTAAAAATAATTCATCAAACAAATCAAAAGATTCAAATCTACTTAAACCATTGATTCTTCCTAACCTTTGGTCTACCTCTTGTTATATTTGTTTAAGGATGAATATGTCACTATTCCTCCTAGATCTATCCTAATTTGATAAGGAATTAATATGATAATTTAGTTAGTATGATCTAATAAACAATAATTATACTCACTCCTTTTTGGTCCCATGGCACCACGTGGTGTTTAGCTATTAGGGGCTCGTTTGGTTCCTGGGTTTAGGTGGATTGTGGCATGGGTTTAGCGATAAACCCACGTTTGGTACGTGGGTTTCAGGCAGGTAAAAATAAACCCACCTGCTGCCCATAAACCCGGTAGGAACCCACCAAGCTGGGTTTAGCTAAAACCGAGGGGGGGGGGCGGGGTCGGTTTAGCTAAAAAAGGCTTGGCGATTCCAATTTTACCCTCACATGAACCACATTTGAACGCAGATCTACAAACCAAACTTTGTTGGAGATTTGCCGGCGGCGTCGCGTGTTCTTTGGGTGCTAAAAGGGTGGGTCTTCCGGTAAGTGTGCTTTCTGTTCTTGGTGGGTTGGTCCACGGTAGCACTGCATAAGGCCAACCACGGCAGCACCGCTTAGTGGGTTTTTATCTATGATTTTCCAATTTCAGAATCCGTGGTGCTGTGTGTGTGGATTTATTTTGCTCGATTTTTGCTACTGTTGAGGGGACATGGATTTTTTCATGGAGGGTCATGTCATCTTGAGTGCGGTCGCGACAATATTAATCGAATACTTGGTACAGATGAATGTGTTAGTATACTTACATTGGAAAAAATATTGTAGGGGATATAGGGTGAGACGCAGGTATTCACTTACACACAAGATTCCTAGACAAGTTGAGTATATTAGTAGGTTGGTGAGTGATGTGAACAGTGCATCCATTGAGAACTTGAGAATTAGCCGAGATGCTTTGGGTATTTTATGTAGCCTATTAGAAAATCGTTCCAGTTTAAAGGCTGGAAAATATGTTACGGTTCTGGAGATGGTTTGCATATTTTTAGGAATATTAGGTTACCATAAAAAAATGCGAGTGCAGAAGCATGTCTACGGGAGGAGCACCGAGACTGTGTCTCGTTGCTTCCAAAAGGTGTTGCATGCGGTGCTTTGCCTTCATGAGGTGCTCTTAGAGACCCCAGTAGCTGCTGGAGAATGTGCATCCGAAGGAAAGTTTAAACACTTCCAGGTTGACACATCTTCCGTGCTTCTTTTTAAGAATATACGAGACCAAAGTTGCTAGCAGCACCGCGTGTTTCATGATAGAAGTATTTTAGAAGTATATGAGTGTGAAGTTCTTGCATAATAGAAAAAGTATTTGGTAGTAAACCAATATCCGATGCTTCTAAATGCCTGGGCTACGCTATGCACACCGCTGCACCGCGTGTTTCATCATATCTGGTGCTGTCAAAATTTTAGAAGTAGATGAGTGTGAAGCTGGTGCATATTTGGGAGGGTGATTGGTAGTACAATAATACTTCATTTGACCAAACACCACGATCCACAATATGCGGTGCTTCTAAATGCGTGGGCTACGTTACACACACCGCAGCACCGCGTGCTGCCGAATCCGGTGCTCTGAGTTTCAAAAACAAATTAATATTAATACCCCCCTGCACACAATAAAGGTGCCTGACATTGAACACTTTCAGAAACAACTTCATTAATTCTACCCTTACACCTCCATCCTTTCGGCAAACTCACAGCAGCACCGCGAAAACAGAATCCTTGACAACCTCATCATAACAGCATTACGACGGTAGGAACCTTTGCCTTCAGTGGTTCAAATTCTTCATTGCGGTCGTTGCGTAAGATGTCTGTTGTTTTTCGTAGATGTTGACATGTGAGAAACTATGTGCCCGTTGACAGTGTTAGAGAATGTTGGACACCCATCAGGTAATCACAAACAATTACTTCGAATATTCTAACTTCGTCTGCGATAGTACTCATGCTTTTTGTTGTCGTTGTTGGCATCGAGGTATTGCCAAAACGTGCAGCAAGGAGGTTTGTGAATTTGTTCTCTTGCAGAACAAAGTCACTAGAGGACGTCTTGCCCCCCTTTGTCAATGCCCCTAGGACACAACATCTGTGGTGTGGAACCCCTCGACACCGTAGACAACGTAAGAGTACAATGAAGATCTTGAGGAGGTGACCCATGAAGAGGATGAAGATGTGCAGCTAGAAGGCGGGGGAAACAGTGATGGGCCAACACCGATCTCGACACATGACGATGGGTGCAGTGCTACCATTGCAAAGTACACCGAAGTGGAGAGACTGTATGCAGAGAATCTTGAACTCTGTGGTCGGCTTGCATGGTATGAACAAAGGTGGCCATATGGTGGACTGTCGAGTGATAACGCAGCCCCACCACGAAAGTTGTTAATATTTGACGTGAATGACGTACTTGCGAACATTGTGTATCCTGGCGATGTCAGGTGGGGGCGCCAAAGCCGGATGCCGTCATCTACGGGCGAAATGGTAATGCGGTGTATTTGACATGCATTTAATATTTGGTGCATGTGTCTGTACTATTTGTTGTGGTTGTAGTGTATCTTCGACCAGGTGCACGTGAGTTGATATAGTTTTACATGGAACACTTTGACGTTGCCATCTGATCTTCCAAAGGATGGTAAGATTGACCAGTTAGCAATCAATGGGATCTGCACGATGTTGACCTTTCTTTTTTTTGACAACATGTTTCAGTGAACAATTGCATGATGTGGTCTAGTGGTTACTAGGGCCTGCAGCCGCCAACAAGCTCATCTTCCAATGAGATGGATCCAGGACGGTGGACATAGGTTATCCGGTGCACGACAATAGGAACAACACGGTTAAGCTTAAGCTTTTGACTCATGTATGGGGCACCAACATAGAGTTCAAGGGCAAATATCATCATCTTAATACGCTACTCATTGATGATGCGTCGTACAAATGACTACACAACCCGGTGAGTTTTTGATCGCCCTCATTCTCCACCATCTTGCACTCGATGATTGCTTACTTTCATTGGATAGCTCGAAAATGCCATATTCCCAACCACCTTCAAGTACACCGCGGTCAACGATTGTTCCTTGGTTTGAAGGGGGATATTAGGTCGTTCCTAGAAGCGCTCATTGACATAATGGATGCACCCACTATTAAGTGTCATTTTCTTACTATTTCTTAGGTTGGTTTTATATCTAAATGTGATTAGAAGTGTCTAATTAGGAGTCCATAATATGAGATTTAGGTTTTTATCTAGTTTAGGGTAATTATCCTAAATCTTGTATTTTATCTATTAATTTGACTAGTTTTAATTGAGATTTTTTAGAGGCGCACACGTGGCAGGAAGTGAGAGAAAGAGTATCAGATGGCGACAAATTGGATCTTCTCGAGCTGATATTCCCTTGATTTTCGGAAGACTGCAGACGCCTAATCATGAGCCTTGACGTGCGGAACACGGGAGTCTCTGACAGGCGACATCATTAGCGTATCAGTGTCAGACGTTGCTTGCAAGTCATCCTAAGTTCAGCAGAATCACAAGAACACGAAATCTCAGACTCTCATTGAAGTTCCATTCTGTTCAGACGTAAGTTAGTTAGTTTAGTTTTCTCTTTTGTTTCTCTCTCTAGAGGAATTTTCCTCTAGCTTCTCTCTAGAACTTTATTTTCATTTCCTTTAGTTTGTATGGCTGTTCGCGGCTAGAAACTTCTGTTTCTGGGTTGGAACATGCCCAGATCAATGTTTCGTTAGCTTATCTTCACATTTTCCTTGAATCCGAACGGGTTTCGTATGTCTTCGCGTGACTAAGTTGCAGTCTTTCTGTAACAGTCCCCTTATTCAAGATTCATGGTTAGCTGATCACTTCCCGCGAGTTTTGGAGACGAGCAAGGTGGAAAGCATCAACTCACGCCCCTTTGGCAGGAGGAAGACTGCGTTTTGTCTGTGGCCGTACCTCAGGATCAATGGACAGGTAGTGACCTCGTATCTGGACTCATTGGGTCATTGGCAACACTCGGGCACACTCGCGCAATTCAGCCGTGAGGGTACGCTGGTAGGGCCTCTTATTCTCACGTTCGTCCAAGGAGGAGCAACATCGGGCTATTCCTGTGCCTTCTTGCAAGAAAGTGTAAGGGAGGGTAGGCAATTCCTTACTCCTATAACCGAGTACTCGAGAAGACCAAAGAAGAGTGAAGACGCAACGAACATAGCTGGACAAGATTCCAATCCCAGGAACATTTACTTTATTTAAGGTTCATCGCTTACGTTTATTTCAATTGTCTATTCAAAACCCCCCTTATTCCTTTACTCAAGCTTCATCATCAATGTTTCTTGCACCTTTTACTTTCAAAACCATTTACAAATCGTGATAGTTGTATTCGGGTACCTCACCTTTCACTTAAAAACAACTCCGTGTGTTTGACACTCGTACTATGCTTTTGTGTTTTACGTGTTTCAAAAATATTAAAATTTGTTCTGGAAACGACACGCATCAAATTTTTGGCGCCGTTGCCGGGGAGTTGAATTTTTTTTGCGTTTGATGTTGTGTGTGTGAGTTTCGTTTTTCTTTTTCTTCCTTTTCCTTGTTGTTTCTTTTCCCTGTTTCCGTTTCTGCTCTATTTTTCTCTTTTTATGCAGCCAGGTCCACCAAGGGCTCGTCCAAGCCTGAGATCTTAGCGAGAAGTTCTATATCCTTTGGACCAAGAGGTGGACGAAACTTTCTTGACAAAAAGAGAGAGCAGACGTCTTGTTCAATCACTAGAGACATCGTGGCAGCACATGTACCCTTTGGAGTACCAGTAGTGCCTAAGACCCAGGGAGAACAACCTCATGGAAACTTTCCAGTATTACTTCCCGCTAACCGTGGACCAGCATTACGAACCATCAAGGAGGAAATCACTGTAAATCACTCAAACCGTCCCTTATGCATCATCTTTGATGGAGAAGAAGACTATGAGCTACGTCCTTACTTATTCCAGACACTTCCAATGTTTTCTGGAAGGGAGAATGACGACCCTAACTGTCATCTATGTGAGTTGCACACGGCTTGTGCATCCATATGCCCCAAGGGAGCCACGGAGAATCAAGTCAAACTTAGAGTATTTCCCTTCAGTCTTACCGAACGAGCTTTGGAGTGGCTCTATGGACTTCCACCTTCATCTATCGCCACATGGGAGCAGATGGTTCAAAATTTGTTGGATCGCTATGCACCATTAGGAAGAGCTTCAGCCGGAAGGAGAGCCTTGACAACCATGATGCAGAGTGAAGGAGAAAACTTGCAGGAGTATTATGATCGTTTCAACCGAATCTGCAACTCCTACCCTCAGCATGGACTTACTGAAGGCCAGATCTTGCAGCACTTCTATGAAGGATTGACTCCGATGATCCGAGGACAGATGGATGCCGCTTGTAATGGATCATTATTAGCGAACTGTCACAGTGCTGATGCCCGGAGACTCATTGAACAAATGGCTGCTAATTCCTATTCTACAGCCAATCGTTATGACAACTCCTATAGACCACCTAGTGGAAACATTGGAACAGCGAAAGCGGTCTATGGAGCTGACAACTCAGAAGTATTGGCTCAACTTGCAGCAATGAGCGACACATTGAAGTTTGGTCTTCAAGCCTTGCTTCAACAAAGGGAAGGATATCAAGGAACCTCAAGTTCTATGCCCTCTCACTTTGACTATGGATCGAGAGTTCCTGAAATGCCGGTGGAAGAAGTCAATGCCTTTTATCAGAACCAACGAGGGACGTACAACTATGGAAATTGTCAGATGCCTTGAAGAGACCATCCCGGTTTTCGCTGGAGACAGATAGCACCCCCTGGTCAAGCACCATCATTAGGGAACACGCCTGGTATTCCTCATAAGACTATCACGGGACCACCTCAGCCATTGCAGATAACCGGACCTCCAGAACAACACTTGGTTCCGTACCAACCGAATCGCAGTTTAGAGGCCATGGTCAAATCTCTTGCTGAAAGCACCTCCAAGATGCATGTTGCGTAGAAGGACATGAAGGGCCAAATCACGAGTATACAAGGCCAGATTACTCAGCTCGCGCAAGCAATGAACCGTAGGATTGGAACTAATTGTCTCTGCTACGGTAAAACGTTGGATGGCAGTTAATTGCAACGGCATACCTCTAATGAACTCCCCTGCCTGACGCTGATTGTCCACCAACTCCCATGCTTGCTGCATCACTGTTAATCCCAAGTGACGTAGCTTTTTGCATGTGCACACATTCAGCTCCTTTATTTCTTTGAGGAACTGCACATCATCATCGATTTCCCTCGGTCCCCCCCCCCCCCGCTTCGTCCAGTCCGCCGCGACGAGTATGTGCTGTTGTGTGACTCGGAGTCCCTACTAGGCGTGACATTCACACCCTCCACAACACAACAAAATGGGTTGTAAGGTGTGTCAGCATACGAGAAGTTCATATCTTGTCCAGTGCTATCCGGGTCTAGAGGGCATTTTAAAGATGCTTCCAGATTCTGCCCAACATCTTCCATTAATTTCCTCTTCCTGGTTGCGGCTACATTGCTCATCGTATTATCTCCTGTAGCCCGATTCTTTCCAAAGATTTCCTGCCACTCCATGTAATACGGCCACGCTTTGTGTCTTAGGACATGCAGCCTGGGTGCATGTTGACATAATAACACGGTAAGCACCAGATATAACACCGCAAGAACAGGGCATACGTACCTGATCAATCTCCTTCCAAACCTCCTCGCCTGCATCTATGGTGTAGGTCAGCTCACTGAAATCGGTGCCCGACCTTGATAATAAATCTACAAGGAGGTAGTAGTCTTTTTTCCAGGTATGCAACTTGCTAGATATATGCGAGTGTGCGTGGATGTCGGTTCTAGGGCGGAGTTTCAAGAACTCGGTCTCCAACGCTCGGTGATACCCACCCCTAAAACCATTCTCAATTTTCCAGCCTTCTTTCACTATCTGCTTCAAAGCGTGGAACAAGTCTTTCTCCTCATCTGGCTTCTAAGCGCGTTTTGTTTTTTTGTGAGAGTCTTCAACCATGATTGGGTTGTGCATACCTGCAATCTATTCTGGAGGAAGGAAAACAGCAAGATCAAAGCACCTACACCGAGCATTTACAACAAGTAAACCGTAAAATTGACTCAAAATTCAATGGATTTCAAATGAGAAACTCTGCGCAACTAAGGGAGTATATAATCTGGACTTAACCCATGGCTCTTCACTCTCAATTACTTGTGAAATCGGTAGAGATCTCTTCGGCGGCAGCACCGCGACAACCGGGTGTGAAAGTCGGTGGACGAAGGGGAAAAAAATGGTAATAAAGAGGAGTAGTTATTGTTGGTGAAGGCTATATTTGTAAATTCATACTTTGTTATTCACAAACCCAATTTTATACCCACGTACCAAACGTGTATTCATTTTAAACCCAAATAATCTAAACCAATCAACCAAACACGAATTACACCTTTTAAACCCATTAAACCAGGTTGTCTAATCCCAAATAAACTAAACATGGGTTTAGGCCAAACCCAGCAACCAAATGCACCTTAGGAGTAATGTTCTTGATAAAATGTCTTCAACCCATCTGAGTTCCCTAACTTCCTCTCCTTCTTCCTCTTGTTCTTTTGTAATTTTTCTTCAGATCCTTTCTTCTTGCTATTCTGCAAAGCTCTTTCCCTGATATTTTTTCTCTCTCCCAATCTTTTCTTCCAAAAAAATCCTTTTTCCTCCTTCTTGGAGTTTTTATCCCTCCTTTTGTCTCCCTCTTTTTGCTCTTGTTTATACACCTTTGACTCCATGGCATTTGACTTACTGCATTATTCAAGGAAGAAGATTAAATTAAAATTGGGGCTAAATCCATGATTTACTTCCAATCTGAAATAAAACATTAAAACCATGCTGCTGTTTTCAAAAATGCCAAAATACTGAATAATCTCTTAACTTTATGAGATTACACGACTTTTTACTCATTGAAAGCTATTAAAACTATGTGTTATCAAATTATGCTTCAATGACACAAGATTTGTCTCTAAGTCGAAACTAAAACCAACGAGAGTCAAAGAGTTCAAGAATTAATGTAGCAAAGAGTAAGCACAGGCTGATCCATAGAAATCAAATAGTTTTTAGTTGTTGGTCGTACGTGTAAGTTTTATTAAATAGGGAGGTTTTTCTGGAAGGGGGTTTCTAGTTGAACTACGGTGTGAAATTCTTCTACTTCATTCCGAAAGTGGGAAGAAGAAAATAGAGTATGTAGTTTGGCATTTCAACCAACAAATAGTGTAATATTACTTAATTCGAGATTAAACTAAGCATGAACATAGTATAATTTATCTTCATGTTTTTGGGTTCTATGTATGCATGCAAAAACAGTAATGAAAATGATTTGGTTAACACATTCAGATGACAAAGGCATTGGAATAAGTTAAACATTAAGGGCTCGTTTGGTAGTATGTTTTAGTTTACATGGTTTTAAATATAATAGGCTTATTTTATACTAGAATAAGTGATTGAAAAACATCGACCTTGTTTGGTAGAAAGTTTTAAATAACATAGGATTATTTAACATGTGTTTGGTTAGAAGTTTTATAATTTGATTTATATATGATTTTACTAAAATGCCCATAAGACTATGAACGTTGTTGTACGTTGATGATCTTGATGTTTTCTTTCCTTTTGTTGACTTCATTCCATGCCATCAGATTTTCGAACTACTTTGCTACACATAAAAAAGTATGAGGCCAATAAAATAACTAATCCTAATTTATTGACAAAAAAGAAACAAATATAATTATTAGAGTAAAAACTTTTTTGTAAAATAAAAGGGTACTATTGTCTTTTATTATCATGGGATTGATAAACCCATGTGGTAGATGGGTTTGTGTTTCACTATAGATAGCATGTTAAATAAGAAATTTTTTAGGATATGTAATACATAGTGTTATATAATACTATGCACCCAACTAATGATTATGATGTGTTATTTAACACAACACCATCTAACTCCTTCTACCAAATGAGCCCTAAGTATAGAAATTGATAGTACTACACAAGTCATGAAACAAAAGAGCAGAAACTAAGTTTTTGGAAAATAAAAGAAAGTTTTGCATAGTGCTTCCATTCGGCACTCTCTCATGGGTCTTCTTCTCAAGCTGCTGTCTCTTAATCTTCCTTGATGTTGGTTTGGGTCTCAATTGCAGTTCTGAACACTGAAGATTAGTTCTAGTGTCATGTTGGAACTTCTCTTCCTTCGTTTTCTTCAATAAAAATAAAACAAAAAAAATGCTCTTGAAACCTCGTCAAAAAATATCTCCAAGCTGAGATATTCTTCCTTCTTTCTCACACCCTCTAATCTACCATGGCTCTATTGGTGCACAACAATCCATCATAGAAATATTTGACCAAAGCATTGGTCTGAAAACCACGGTGTGGGTAGGAACCCAAAAGATGATTGAATCTTTCCCAATATTCGTGCAATGATTCTCTACTCATTTGTTCAACATCACTAATCTCTTTTCTTATCCCTTCAGCTTTGGAAGTTGGAAAATATTTGCTCAAAAACACCTTCTTCATTCCAGCCCAATCGGTGATGCTTCCAGGCCTTAGTGAGTTGAACTACGTTTTAGCTCCTCCTTCCAAAGTAAATTGGAAGGCTCTCAAAAAAATTGAATCTTCAATCCTTCCAGCTCCCTTGAATGATGTACACATTGGTGTCACATTATCTACATGCTCATAGGGGGTTTTCTCCAATTTTCCCATAGAACTTGGGCAAAAAATTGATCATCGCCGGTTTCAGTTCATTTGCTCCATCCTCTAGAATTCTAGTGCATAGACCCTTGTAAGTGTGATCAATAGCATCTAATTCATTCAAGGTCATTTTAAGTTCAACCATTCTGAATTTGTTGTTGGTCTCGAGTGGGAGAAGCTTTGATTTGCTTGCCTCCCTCGCTTTTACCCTGTTCTTACTGATAGCTCTCTCAATTTCTTGGAAGAAAGCAAGATTACCTGCACCAAAAGAACGTGAATGCATCAACTAAAAACACAAAAAAATTAAACATTGCTCCTCAGCAACGTTGCCAATTTGATAAACGGAAATTCCTATTATCGTTTCAATAAAAATAGAATTTCATATCAAATAAATTTGTAAGTCCCAATCCATATCACTTAGAAAAGTTCTAAGCAAGACTGCTCATTCACAATGGAACTAGGACGTCCATGGAGTACATAGAGTCCATTGGTATAAGATACATGTTTGATTGGCTCTAGTACAAGTGGGAGATTGTTAGTATATGTGTTCTAGAGACAATAAACTCATTGGCAAATCTTATCTTTTGATATTTACTTTGAATTGTGATCAAATTTATATCATTGATAAAATCCTCTACTTGATCTATGTGCTATACAAAATATGATGAGATCATAATGTGAGATTCTTCAAGCACTCATGATCAAGTTAAAAAACTCCCTAGCTAGACTATTTGTGAAATGAGGATATCACAAATACGGATAAGTTGGCATACATTGAGTTCCCTAAAATGTTTAGGTAATGGTTCTCACAATTGATGTAATGAGATTACTAGAACCTATGTGTGGGTGTCGATTAGAGAATCGATTCACCGGATGACTCATCTTCGAGATGCTACTATGGGAAGCTAACCAAGTGTCAGTAGCAAGATCTCGAATATGACAGCCGTGCAATTAAGCTTAGACTTGAGGTCAACAAAGTTATCTTAATCTTAAGCTCACATTTTCGCTCATTACTAATGGGAGCCTAACCATGGCTTGCCTAGTATGGATGAGTAGGGATGTGACTTCTTAAGGTTGGAGATAGTTGATTGATCAATAAAAGATTCATCACTCATGTTAGTGATGAGATCATATCTCAAGTAATTGCATCAAAGCCTAACAGTAAGTCCTAGGCCCAGGATAATGACACTCGAATTGTTTGAGTAGGTCATTGAGTGTTAGTGCTTGAATGCAATTATAATTTCGATAAATCAGAAAGACACACACCCATGTTCTGGTACCGAATGAGATATAAGTATGATGAAGGCTGTTCATTGCATGGTGGCTGGTCATGGAAAGGCTCAATCAGTTCACCTGATTATTCTTACATCTTGGGGATCATGATATGTTGCTAGACATCACTCATGATCGATAATGATGGATTTTATTAATTAAGAGTTAATTAATAAATCCATTATTACGGCCTTGATTGAAGAAGCCTATAGGGTCACACACAATAGTGGAGCCACTCATCGATATAAAATAGAATAACACAATTACATGAGATGTAATTGGTACAGTGGATAAATTAAATTGAGAGTTATTTTGAGATTAATATTGATTAAATTCAAAATAAAAGATCATATATAGATAAGATTTGGAACATATACATATCTCCACAAGATAAGATCTTTACGGAGATATGATTTGATATGTTACCATATATCTATCGAAGAAGATTTAGATCTTCAGATCTGCTCTAAGGGTCTTCGTGCTCTCAGAGACTAGTCCACAAGGAGGCGTTTTTCTCTACAAGCACCTGAGGAATTCGACCAGCATTCAAGAGCCTTGAGAAGGTTATCGACGGAGTGCTCCACGTGTGGATACCATAGAGGTCGTCTGCTATTGGCGGTTGGTGAACAACGGAGTCATCTGAAAGATACTTTGAACATCCGTATGTCTGATGTATACCGTATTCCAAGATTTGCGTTGGGGGTTTCTCAAAATTTTTAAAATTCCGCTGCTTATGAGACATACGATGTCTACGAGAAACCCAACAGCATGTGCTCCTGGTTTTACTAGACACTTGAGTGCTTCTAAGAGTTCAGCCAAACCCATGACAAATTAACTCTTAGGAAATATCTTATAAAGTTCATAGTAAGTAGAGCAAATAAAAATGAAGTGTCCAAAAAAATTGACTAGTTGAATAAATTCAGGGGTTGGATTTGATTACCTCTTTAGGTCACTCTTGAGCTAAATGAGCAATCTGCTTCTCTAGTCTCACCATTCCTTCTTTCAGAAGGAAAATCAAAATAAGAATTCTGAAATTTTAATGAATCTACTTCCAGACTACCTATGACACTCTCAATGATATTCTAGTCGTGGATGGTTTGCTCTTCGCGGTAGACTTTGCTCTTTTCTGCTTTATTTTCACCATCTTCTTCTTCCATAGGTTCTTTCTTTGAAGGTCAGTTCGTAGTGAGAAAAAGATAGTGGGTGCACTTCTCTAATATTCCCATTATACTACTTAAGGGTTTTTGTTAGTTCAACTTCCTCTCTTAGCATAGTGGGCGGGAACTTCTCTTTTGTGACACGTAAGCCCACTTGCAAATTTACACCCATTTGATATGGAATCATCATGCAACATAGTTTGACAAAAATTATGCGCAATATCACAAAGACAAATAGAAAAATATTATAAAGTATATAAAATAAAAGTACATTAAATCTGGGTGACTCTCAACACTACTCTTTACTCTACCTTCTTTCTCTGTTTGTCTTTAGGCCTTATTTCAAGATAAAACTTTAACTTGTGACCATATATAATAAAGGGTTTTGCATCTGTATTTTTATCAAATAATTGAACTGAACCATTACTATTCACAAGTTTCACCACAAACAACCCTTCCCATTTAGACTTCAACTTCCTTGGGTGAATTTTGAACCTAGAATTATATAGTAGTGCCTTATGTCCTAGCTCAAATTCCTTGTTCTGAATTCTATTTGCATTATAGGACCTAGTTTGTTACTTAAACTACCCAAGTTCCTATGAGCATTTTGCCTTAATTCCTCCAACTCTTGCAATTGGAATTTTCTGGCCTCATTGTTTGCATTCGCATCTTCATTTAGCAACTAGAATGCCCACTTTGTCTAGTGCTCCAACTCAACTAATAGATGTTAATTCTTTAAATATGTTTTTCTTCAAAATATCCATCACGTCTTTTGTGTACTGCACACTGGCTGGAATCGCTTCGATCCACCTAGGAAAATAGTCTACACATATCGGAAGATATTCATATCCATGCGAATTGGAAAATACACCCATAAATCAATTCCTCACTCATTAAAAATTTCAGTCACAAAAATAGGTTGTAAGGGGATTTCATTCTTGTTGAGAATGTTACTTGTTCATTGAAATGCATCACAAGACATACAAAAATTAAAACAATCTCAAAAAAATAGATAGAAAATAATACCGATGTCAAAATACCCTATTTGTTGTTAAGTTCGGCCCAATGTGACCACCACATGGTAATAGAATTAAGTTACCTGATTAATCTCAGCTTTGGGTAAGCATCTGGGTACCATTCTATCACTACAACTCTTTGAGAAACACAAGTCATCACATCTTAGTACTTACTATTGCTCTTCAGCTTTTTGTTTGTCGTGACTCTTCAAATTTTTATTAATTTTCTCTATAGAAAGTAAGTAAGCTATATCTGCGTACTAGGGTTCTTTGGTCTTACTTGGGAGTGTGATGGTGCTAATTAATTCGTTAGGAAAAGTATGAGCTAATCCTCTCTCCATCCAATGGCTTCTCTATTTTGCTCAAGTGATCACCCACAAAGTTCACTTTTCCTAGTTTGCCTTTGATATTCCACAATGAAAAAAAAAAATAACCTCAAGCAACATGCTTGAAAAGTGCCAACATCAAAATGTCATCGCAACTGCTCCTTTAGACTAAGCTGGGAGTTACTTTGACATTACTTTGGCATTGCTTTGCAAAACCTCGCAAGGCAATCATTGTTAGCTGTAACCAGAAAAGGAAAACTAGGGCAAGAATCACTATTTTTCCTATTCAGGAACAACGTGAAGTTGCGAACGTTGTAGATAAAAAATTTTAGGGGGTGGAAGCTATTCTGTGTGCTGCACATCTGGGTAGAATCCTTGCCTTGGAGGTAGGGGAGTCTCCTGTCGTGAAGGCACCTGCCCCCTAACCTACTGGTGATGGAAGAAGCACCTACTAAGCCACCTAGAATTGTATACTAGAAGAAAAAGAAGGGAAGAAAGATCCAACGCAAGAGGAAAGTGAATGCCAAACAAATAGTACTCTAAGAGGTGTTGGTAGACGTAGAAGAAGAGATTGATCCTGAAATAGAAATTGCAATCACAAGGGTTGAGGAAACCTCAAAAAGTGGAGGAGTAAATAATAAAATGAAAGTAGAATATGGTGAACTAGAACAAGTTCCAGTAGGAGAAGAGCGGCAACCATGATGCCGCAAGGGCAATTGAGGAAGAAGAAGGGGGTTAAAAAATATTCACTAGAAGAAGAACAAGGAGTGAGGCAAAGAAAGCAAAAGAGCGGGAACAAGAATAGGAAAAAATAGACAAAAATGCTGATGAGTAGGAAGAGGTAGCAGCAAAAAGAGAAAATTTTCTTTAATCTGGTTCCCTTAATTTGAGTTCACTTAGGCATGCGGAGGAAGAGAAAGGAAAGTCACACTGAAGAATTACCAGCATGCAAACATCCTCAACCTCAAGTATCTCCATTTTGACAACGAAGTGTTTGAAGTCAAGTACAATGAGGTAAAAGGAGCAAAGTTTATGCCTTGTCGAGTTATAGATTTTATGATTTTGGTAGAGTTCGAGATAATAACTCATGTTTATTCCTTGTTGGAGAAAACTGCATTGCTTACCCTAGGTGACATGAACTACCCATCTTATGTTGATCTGGTTTATCAATTCGCATCAACTTTCTATTATGAAAAGCCAGAAGATATGATTACACCAGGAGTTGTTACGTTTAAACTGTGTTCTGGAAAATTTTTGGATGTTGTTTTTACTTTTGGAAAAATAAATAATGTGTTCTGAAAAAATTGTAGAAATAGATAGAAAAATATTTTTCAAATGTGATAGTGGTCTAAAAAAAATTTTTTTAGTAAAAATAGTAATTAATAATAAAGTTCATAATGAAATAGGCATACATAATTAGATAATAAAATTCAACGTAATTAAAGCACAAATTGAACTCAAATAAGCACTTCTAGTATGATTTTTCCAAAGTTGATCATGCGTCTTGTCTTTAATTGTCATCATTGAACCAGATTCTTCTAATTCAATAGCATTGTCTTCAACAAGATCATCATCATCACCCTCAAGCAATGGATTAGGTTCTTTGTAGACACTCAACTCGGATCTATCATCTTCAGCACTAACTTGGCAAAGAAAATTATGAATGGCCATAGTTGCTGCAACTAATTGAACTTGATGGCATAATTTCAAATTGCAAGGCATGTCATTGAAAATATGAAAATGCTTCTTCCGAACTCTAAATGCTCTTTCAATAATAGAACATAATGATGAATGTCTATTGTTGAATAACTCTTCTTGTCTATTGTAGCTACGCCTTGCTCATTGCCATTCAAGAAGGTGACATCATGTATGGGGATATGATGCCATATCACCATCAGTAATGGCAAATTCAGCATCAACCAGATAATACTTCCCTACAGATATTTGAATTTAAAAAAGAAATAATTGATAAATGCATCTGTATACAAAAGAAATTAGACAATCAAAGAAACCTGGAAGCAGTTTAGGAAAATTGTCTTTGACATTTCGTAGACACTCCATCAACATTCTACTATCATGCCAACAACAAAGGTGAAGGATAAATTGAAATAACATACCGGTAGAATATTTTGTGTAGTAACACCTTTTCGTCCAACATAATGAACTCTTTCATCCATAGGCACACAAGCCTTTATATGAGAATCATTGATTGTGCGAATACGACCCTTGAAATAAGGAAATATCGAGTTTTGTTTCTAATGTAAGGTGATACGTGTGTATAATACCTCACAGGCTTAATCTATGTATTTGCCATTCAACAACAAGCTTTTAAGACATTATGCAATGTACTAATAGGGTCTGCACCATGTTGAAAAAAATTCTTGTAAGCTTCAATTCCCTATTCGAGTTCCAACAATCTTAAAAAATATAGCAACTTCTTCTTTTATAGTAACATGACGTCGCTTTTTCAAGCTGTACTCATCAACAAACACATTGCAGAATCTAAGAAGCACTAAGAACTTCATGCGTAAGTCTTGGTATGCTCTGATATCTGCCCCATTTAACATTGACAATAATAATATCCAGCCCAATACTGAATGATCATGGACAGATTATCGCACCAAATATTATTAGTGGTAGCTATCCAAAACATTGCAGAATTCCTCTCCACTAGCAAGCATTGACATTTGCAACTGATATAATTCCTCATCACTTTCCTCTTTTATGGAGGATGATGAGCGGCTTGTTGAGGATGATGATTGATTCATCATGCTCGCTCCCTTCAATTGAGGCCAATAATTCCATTTAAATAGAAGGGAATAGAACTCTCTATAGAGTCACGGGAAGCAAATAATGTGTAATACAAGTAAAAAGTATAGAACTCTCTAGAGAATGACACAAAAGTGTTGAAGGAAATTACTCTTATGTAGCTATAAAGTCTCATACTCATTAATGAAAAAGTGAATCATCATAAAAGCTATCAGCCATATCCCATCCTACCACCAGATGCAAGTGAAGCTCCAAATGAAGCACCATCAAGGTTTGATGAGATGTGTATTATCCATCACAAGCATGGCTCATCACATTTGATCAACATAAAAATCTCTCGGTTTGAACTACTCTAAATCAAGTCCAAACCTTTGAGCCACACATCATTACCTTCAATAACACCGTTAGTGGAATTCAAAACCTTGATGCAATGCTCGATAGAGAATTTTTCCTTTTTCATTGCCACTGATGATATTATCTCATAAGCTTATGCCCATCATTATGAAGAAGTAGCTATACAATCGCTATTTGTATGGTTTACCTTAGCTCGCTTGTGAGTCCGTGCAGATTGTTGGTCTTGTCTCTCTTCCTTTTGAGGCAGCTCCATATGATCCATGTCATCAAACCGCATAATTGTTGCATTCTTTCCCTCATATTCATCAGATTCTCAATTTTTTTGTTGCGACCACCATTGGGAACATAACATTCAAGTGCATGCCCAACAATAGAGTCTAATAACTTTTGAAATAGTTTTGCAAACATGTGAGGTGTATCCTTTAATTTGGCATTAAGAGCATTTTCCTGCATGAATAAAATAATGTCATGAATAGCATCAAATAAATGAACAAAGGAAAACAAAATGCAACCACAATAATAAATAACATCCATTACATATATTAACCACCATTAATTCTCACCATTACCGCAAGAAATAGAAAACAAACAAACATTCCTATCATTGTGAAAAATGGAAAATAAAAGGAAGCCTCCTATATTGCAAAAATGAAGATCAAATAATAATAATTCTCAGCTTCTAATTTATACAATAGAATACTTTATACAAGTTTATTGCTTCAGCATTCTTTGAGAACCCAACCACTCGCAATGTTAGAGCCAAAAAAAAGACAACAATAAAAACTTTAGGCAAAATCAGAAGCAAAACTCAGAGAAATCGTATGTTGATAGTTCAATTTTGATAGTTCAACCATCCTCACCTCAACTTATCCTAGTCATTTTAGTCAATCCTCTATAACAAACCTAGTATTTTTTAGGAGTGTTCTACTTGTTTTTTATTTGAATCATATCAAATTGATAATTTTGTGCTATATTCATTCCTTTTTAGAGGTTCTCCAATCCTTTTTTTTAAATTATGTATTCCACATATTTCCTTTTTCCACTTTCTCTAGTGCAAGTTTCAAATACATTTTTATGCTAGCAATATGCCACTCTTGTGGAAGCAGTGGAAGTTTAGCCATCACGAGCACTTTTCTTTCTTTTCTGATTGCTAGCATTGATGATGTTCCCACTATCATAATGAGAAGAAAAACAAAAGAATTCATAATGAGAAAATAAAAAGAATAACACTGTAGCTCCACAAATTCATCTGCTAGCATCACTTTCATCATGTTTGCACTTCTTTAATAAAGACACATCCAAAAAAAAATGAGAAACTAACGAAAATAGATTAGAATTTTCTGAACAACCATTCCAAAAAGAAACCCTCAAAGTAAGGTGAGAAATCTGTCTTAACTACAAAATGTACCTGGAACTTATTGCCAAAACAGGCCCATATTTATAATGAGATATGAAACAGCTCCTTTCTCATTTTATATTTCCATCCAATGGAGAAAGAGAGAAGGAATAGAGGGAACAAAATTCGGTGGTTATTTCTCCACTGTGAGGGATGGCCATCTTCAATAAAAAATGTTGGATGATTCTAGGAATGGCCATCACTGAAAAAAGGTAAGATGATTATTCAGTGGATTGTTGGGTTTATGATGATCTTTCCAAACAAGCCCAAGCCTAAGGTAAAAAATATTTTTGAGAATATCATGGTCGAAATAGAAATGAGAAGTAGAAGTAGGTGTTTTCTTGTAACTTTTTGAGAATATCATGGCCATCAATGTAAAATGTGTGTTGAGTGCATGGCCCACACTCAACACACAAGGAGAGGGAACAATAATCACCTAAGTTGAACTTGCAACTTTCCCCTATTCTCAATCTATATAATATAAAAAAAGAGAGAAGAAAAAGAAAAACATAAAAGAGAGAGGGTGAAAACCATCATTCATGTTGGGGTCAAAGTTTATCCCATTTATATTTTTAATCTTCAAAATCACTTTTTCTTGATGAAATTGTCATGTATGCTCGAGTGAAAGCTGATTAGCACACTTGCACTCTGTTTATTCTTATATTTCTGAATTAGAATTACTATTTGTGAAATTCATCAATGCGTTAACTTCTATTAATCTTAGTATGGACTTGAGGATAAGTCAAGTTTTGTTATAGCATAATTTGAGGACACATAGTTTTCAATTTTTTAAATTAGAAAATGAGTAGTATTATGTTATGAAATTATGATTTTATTAAGCACTTTTGTATTTTTTCAATTTTTGCTCGGTTTTAAGTGTTTTATTACAAATTGGTCTAAATCTTGGATTTAGCCTCAATTTTTGATTTCATCATTTTTCTTTGAGCAACACAATACGTTTATAGCAAGTCAAATCCCGAGGAGCTGGAAATGCATAGTGAAGGTGCAGAAAAATGAGACAAAAGCAAGACATAGAGCATACCAAATGCCAAGGAATTAAAAAAAAGGAGAGTTTTAGACAAAAAGAGGGGAAGAAAAATTGTAGAAGAACAATGAACAAGAAGGAGATGAAACGGGAAGAACCCAACTGATCTTTAGAGAAATTCTTCTATTTAGGAATACTATTCCTAGCAAAGAGTAGACTACAAATGTTTTAACATTTCACATGAAACTATTTACATTTCCC
Organism: Utricularia gibba; assembly: GCA_002189035.1. NCBI lineage: Eukaryota > Viridiplantae > Streptophyta > Magnoliopsida > Lamiales > Lentibulariaceae > Utricularia > Utricularia gibba. Next base: position 533,721 of record NEEC01000024.1, on the reverse strand, counting down.
ATCACTGTTTACTTTCTTCTTGTCAATCCATAAACATAGACATGTCATTGATGCTATGATATTAACACACTTTATTTCTTTTAATATGTGTGACTAAACACCACATGATGCCTTGGGAACGAAGAGAACAAATATGCTCATTTTTTATTTCTAATAAAATAAAATACTTATTAATATAACTCCTGATTGGTTGATTTAATACCTAATCAACACAAAATAAGATATAGTAAATAAGTAGAAAATGATACTTAATATATTCACCCACACTTAAATCATGCTTGTCCTCAAGTATGAAAATCATAGCAATCCAAGAAAAAGGCAAAACCTAAGTCATGATACATTATTAAGACAACTTCATCCTACATCACGTATTTACTCCAATTTCTTTTCATAATCAAATTAAGGCAAGTCAATCAAATAAGCATGCATCAGATAAAGACTTAGACCAAAGACTATAGTGACTACTTTGCTCATTCATATCATGGAAAAAATAAAAATAACATACACTATAGTGACTAATGAACTTTTTTTCCTTTTTTTTTTGGAAGCAGAGGTCCCTGCTTTGGGGAAGATTATTTGGATTATGAAACCTTATGTGTGGCGATTGACCATAGTTTCACCAAACAATCTTACCTTCGCCACCCCTAATGTTTTTTTTCGGTCTAGCCAATATAGGAACAACAAAAATTTATTCACAAAATGATATGTTCAACAATGGGAAATATATTCATATTCATGGTATGATCTTTCCAAAAGCATGCAACTAGAACTTGATATCTGATAAACGTAAATTCCTAATATCGTTGCAATAAAAATAGAAATCCGTATTAAATAAATTTATAGTCCCTAATCTATACAAAAATACAAATTTAGAAAACTTGTATAGTGGATGTCGGGGTCGATCATGAAGACCTTGTGCTTGCTAAGTGTTTTAGTAAATGCATAATTCAGGATAACAGTAAATCTTAGTCTAAGCTCAAACCAACAGTGGTAGACAAGTGCGGTAAACAAGATCAGTAAACAATATCAGGTTTCAATGCGAAAGGTAACAATGCTGCCGCCCGACGAGATCTCTATTGATTTCATAAGTAATTAAGAGTGAAGAGCCATGGGTTAAGTCCACATTGTATACTCTCTTCGTTGCACAGAGTTTCTCGTTTGAAATCAGTTGAATTTTGAGTCAATTTTACGGTTTACTTGTTGTAAGTGCTCGGCGTAGGTGCTTTGTTCTTGCTGTTTTCTTTCCTTCAGAACAGATTGCAGGTATGCACAGCCCAATCATGGTGGAAGACTCTCACAAAAAAATGAAGCGTGCCTGGAAGCCAGATGAGGAGAAAGACTTATTGCACGCTTTGAAGCAGATAGTGAAAGAAGGCTGGAAAATTAAGAATGGTTTTAGGGGTGGGTATCACCGAGCATTGGAGACAGAGTTCTTGAAACTCCGTCCTAGAACCGACATCAATACACACCTGCATATATCTAGCAAGGTGCATACCTAGAAAAATGACTACTACCTTCTTGTAGATTTTTTTATCAAGGTCGGGCACCGGTTTCAGTGAGCTGACCTACACCGTAGACGCAGACGAGGAGGTTTGGAAGGAGATTGATCAGGTACGTATGCCCGGTTCTTGCGGTGTTATATCTGGTGCTTACCATGTTATTATGTCAGCACGCACCCAGGCTGCGTGTCCTAAGACACAAAGCATGACCATATTACATGTAGTGGAAGGAAATCTTTGGAAAGAATCGGGCTACAGGAGATAATACGATGAGCAATGTAGCCGCGACCAGGAAGAGGAAATTGGCGGAAGATGTTGTGCAGAATCTGGAAGCATCTTTGAATTGCCCTCTAGATCTGGATAGCACTGGACAGGATATGAACTTCTCGTATGCTGACACACCTTGCAACCCATTTAGTTGTGTTGTGGAGGGTGTGAATGTCACACCTAGTAGGGACTCTGAGTCACACAACAACACAAACTCATCGCGGCGAACTAGACAAAGCGGGTGGGGACCGAGGGGAATTGATGATGATGTGCAGTTCCTCAAATAAATGAAGGAGCTGAATGTGTGCACATGCAAAGAGCTACATCACTTGGGATTAACAATGGTGCAGTAAGCATGGGAGTTGGTGGACAATCAGCGTTAGGCAGAGGAGATCATTAGAGGTATGCCATTGCAATTAACTGCCATCCAACGTTTTACCATAGTAGAGACAATTAGTTCCAATCCTGCGAGGTTGCGCTACTTCCTGCCTCCAGTGATTGTGAAAGAGAGCTGATTGTGCGTGGTTTAGCATCCGAACGGAGATCTTAAATCTGTTGTGCGGTGGTTGGCCTTATGTTGGACTCATGGGTTAGATGTATTTCATCTTCTAATCATCCTTCAAGCAAATATACGGTATTCCACATGAAAATGTGGGCGTAGGATGACTACACGTAATTGATACGAGCATTGCGTAGTGTAGACAGTGTTCTAGAATCGTTTGTGGAAGCACCACATATGAACAAGCGCGGTGCTACGTTGTAGAGCACTCTTTCGCAAACGTGGTGCTACAAAAACCGCCACATTCAGTGCAGTGCTATTGAGTAGTGATGGACTAGCACCGCGTCCATCACAAAGTTAAAACAGGGAGTGGCCGACGCCTCCCTGAACAAGTAATCTACTGCTAGAATGATTTAGTATAGTAGGTTTCTATTTTTGTTTTGTTTTATTTTCAATTTTAGGACCCTGTTTACGTCAACGAGTGGTATCTGTTAGTCTAAGTGTAGACTAGGAGTCATTTCTACTATAATTTTGTTTGGTAGCAGCAAACTGTTTCCGATGGCTAAGTGATTGAACATTACAGCTGCTAAATGAATTTTGTTGCATGAGTTTTGTAGACCTTTCTGATACCCATGAGCCTGTTTTAATCTTTTTATTTTATGAGAGCATGTGTATGACTGGAGGAATCTAAGGAGTGTAATCTAGATCAATTTTTATATGAATTGTTGAACTTCCTAGTCATTGTGGAATAGGTTGCCAACCATGAAAAAAAAAGAGGTGAATAAAGGGTCGAAAAAAAAAAGAGAGAAAAGAAAAAAAATATTGAGACCCAAGTCCTAAAAAGCAGCACATATTAAAAGAGCATGTGCAGACTCAATAAGTAGTGAAAGGGTGAGCAGGGAAAGACTAATCTGGAGGAGAATGGAGGAGCCTGGTGTGAGTGCTTGGCCGACACTCTGATGAAGAAAAGGCAATCACATTATGCCCGGATTAGTCTGGAACAAGCTGCCCCTTCACTACTGAAAAAAGAAGAAAAAAAAAGAGAAAAAAATGGGTTGGCAACCGTGACCTTAAGTGACTTTGGAGGGATCAATTCAATAAGATACGATCTTCGAAAACACTCCTCAAGAGGAATCTACTCATGCACATTTGAGTGATGAAATGACATGCGCACTTGCACTTCTGTAGCTCATGGACCGAAATTTATTTTCAGTTGTTTATATTTATCACTGATGCTGAAGAAACTAGTTTTCTGTTAGTCTTAGCTAGGACTTGGGGACAAGTCTCGTGTCGTTGTAGCATAGTGTGATGACACACATTTTTCCTAAATTTCAAAATGCAAAATGGTTATATTTTATTATGGTTTAGGTTAGATAAATATGATTTTTCATGTTTTAGTGGTGTTTATGTTAATCTCATGTGCTAATGTGAAAAGTGGACTAAATCCTTTGATTTAGTCCACAAATTTTGTTACTAATGTTTCATTAAGTTCAGCAGGGAAATCACCAGAAAATCAGACTTGCAAGCGTGTGAAACAAGGGAAAAAGGGCGCAAAATCCGAAGAAGGACAAAGAGCAATGTTCTGCTGCCACCGCAGTCTACAAGTTCAGGTCGGGAACAGTTCTGGCGGCCTAGAACAGTATTGGCAGTCAGGAACAGTGCAATGGAGTGAAGCAAAAGGGAAAATTATTTCGAAAAGGAAGGAGGAGCAAAAAGAACAAGCAGGCAGCTGGGGGTTTTTCACGGAGAGCACCCGAGGGGGCTTCTCCTCCAACTCCAACACGAAGAACACAAACCAGGGGAGAAGAAGAAGGACTTCACCCTCAAGAGTAGCATCAGAACCCAGTCCAGCGCTACTGTTCCGGCCAGGGAACAAGTAACTTCACAACTAAGAAGCTTGGTTTAAAGGTAGACCAACAAATCAAGGCGGGCACAGTAGGTGTTAGTCCGGGGTAGAACCAGTAGAACCGGGTAGACCTAGTTCTATACACTTTGCATGCGGGTAGACCTAATTGTAAGGTTGGTGATGATATTGGAGACTAGCTTAGCCGAAAATATGACAATAACCTTGGTAGACCTAGGTGATTTGAAGTTGTGAGTGTAGGAACATGGTAATTTAACTTAGACATTTTAGCACCACACCACCTGCAGACCTTTAAGGCATCATCGTATTATTCTAAGTTAGAACCAGTATCTATCACTTTAGCATTGAAACCTGATATTGCTTACCTACCTTGTTTACTGTACTTGTTTACCACTGTTAGTCCGAGCTTGGACTAAGACCTACTATTATCCGAAATCATGCATTTACTAAAACACTTAGCAAGCACAAGCTCTTCGTGATCGACCCCGATATCCACTATCCAAGTTTTTTAAATTTGTATTTTGTGTAGATTAGGGATTATAAATTTATTTGATAATGGATTTTCTATTTTTATTGCAACGATATTAGGAAATTTCCGTTCATCAAATTGGCGCCGTTGCCGGGGAGCTGTGTTCAATTATTTTGTGTTTTTAGTTGATGCATTTGTGTTCCTTTGTTGCAAGGAATTTCGATTTCAATCTTGAGGTCGAGAGGGCTGCTGAGGGAAGTGCTAAAAAATCAAGGGAGGTGGTCAAGTTGAGGAAAATCCTAACCGTAACCACCCAAGTCTGAAAATGGCCGAACAGGAGAAGACATTGAATGAATTAGATGCTGCTGATCACACTTACAAGGGATTGTGTATCAATTTTTCAGATGATGCAGCAAGTGAACTCAAACCGACCATGATTAATTTTTTGCCAAAGTTCTATGTGAAGGCTGGAGAAAATCCACACGAGCATTTGGATAATATTACAGCAGTTTGCACATCATTTAAAAGTGCTAGCGTGATGGAAGAAGCAATTTGTTTGAGGGCATTTCAATTTACTTTGGAAGGAGGAGCAAGGATGTGGTTTAATTCCTTGAAGCCAAAAAGCATATCAGATTGGGCTGGCATGAAGAAAACATTCTTGAGCAAATATTTTCCTGCCTCTAAAGCTGAAGAAATTAGAAAGAAAATCAGTGACATTGAGCAAATGAATGGGGAGTCACTTCATGAGTATTGGGAGAGGTTTAATCAATTGCTTGGATCTTGTCCTCACCATGGTTTTCAATCTGCTTCCTTGGTCAAATATTTTTATGATGGATTAATGTACACTGATAGATCCATGGTTGATGCAGCATCAGGGGGATTCTTGAGAAAAAAGACACCAACCGAATCTCTTTCTTTGCTTGAGGAGTTGGCTGAGCATTCTAGGCATATTATCAGAAAGCAGGCCTCAAACAAGAGAGTATACGAAGTGGAGAGTAAGCCCAGGGTTTCAGAGATTTAACTCACAAAAAATGTTGCTGCTCTATCAGAAATGATGAAGGAGCTGTTCTTATTCCAGGCCAAGAACATGCCGTGCGGAAACTGTCACAGAACAGGGCATGTTGCGGAAAAGTGCCCAAATTTATTTGAAGAAGACCATGCCAAAGCTATGGGATATTTGGAGCCCCAGCAGAGGAAGAAATATGATCAATATTCAAATGCTTACTACCCAAGCTGGAGGGATCATCCGAATTTTCTTGGATCGCGGTGCTACTAGCAACTGAAGTATTATTGTACTACTAATGAAGTATTATTGTACTACTAGCAACTGGAGGGATCATCCGAACAGGGTTTCATCCGAGTTGGTCAAATGAAGTATTATTGTACTACTAATCACCCTCCCAAGTATGCACCAGCTTCACACTCATCTACTTCTAAAATTTTGACAACACCGGATACGATGAAACGTGCGGTGCTACTAGCAACTGTGGTCTCGTACAAGCCTTTGCAGCACCTTGTCTGAAGATCGCGATGTTGGCTCCAATGTTCCACCATGTGGTACCATGTTACCCCATGGTAACACATGACACTACAGTACAATCCCAAAACCATTTGCAGCATAACATTTTTTTATGGTGTCCTAATATTCCTAAAAACATGCAAACTATCTCGGGAACCATAACATTTTTTCCAGCCTTTAAATTAGAACGATTTTCGAATAGGCTACATAAAATACCCAAGGCATCTCGACTAATTCTCAAGTTCTCAATGGATGCGCTGTTCACATCACTCACCAACCTACTATAATGCTCAACTTGTTTTGGAATCTTGTGTGTAAGTGAATACCTGCATCTCACCCTATATCCCCCACACCAATTTTTCCAATATAAGTATACTAACACATTCATCTGCACCAAGTATTCGATTAATACTGCCGCGGCCGCACTCAAGATGACATGACCCTCCATGAAAAAATCCATGTCCCCTTAACAGTAGAAAAAATCGAGCAAAATAAATCCACATACACAGCACCACAGATTCTGAAATTGGAAAATCACAGATAAAAACCGACTATGCGGTGTTGCCATGGACCAACCCACTATGCGGTGCTATCGTGAACCAACCCACCACGAAGAGAAAGCACACTTACCGAAAGACCCACCCTTTTTGTGCCCAAAGAACACAAGATGCCGCCGGAAAATCATGAACAAAGTCTGCGTTCAAATGTGGTTTACGCGAGGGTGAAATTGGAAGCATCGAGCCTTGTTTAGCTAAACTGACCCCCCCCCCCCCCCCCAAGGTTTAGCTAAACCCAGCTCAGCGAGTTCCCACGGGGTTTATGGGCAGCAGGCGGGTTTATTTTTACCAACTTGAAACCCACATACCAAACATGGGTTTATCTCTAAACCCACCCCACAACGCACCTAAACCCAGCAACCAAACGCGCCCTAAAGGATTTATCACTCATGTTAGCGATGAGATCTTATTTCAAGTAATTGATCAATAAAGCTGTTCATTGCATGGTGGCTTCACATTTGGATACCATAGAGGTCATCTACTATTGGCGGTTGGTGAACAACGGAGTGCAATGAAAGGTATTTTCAGAATTGCTTTATCTGGTGTATACTGTATTCCAAGATATGTGATTTAAGTTTCTTGAAAAATTTCAAATTCTGCTGCTTTTCTCACATGCGATGTCTACGAGAAACCTAACCTGTGGTATCGGAGCAAGGTTACGGAATATGTGTATACGTTAGAATCTTTGCTGATTTTGCGAGATGTTCTCATATGTTGCCTTGTTGGCAATCATCATAATAGCATGTGATGATTATGTTTGATTGTTTTGCTACCTTATGATGCACGAAATTTGATTCATGATTGGTGCTTTCAACAATCATATCTAACGTGTATATGCGCAGCATGATGATGGTTTATATATGTGTAGTCGTGGGGCATGATGGCCTTTGCACGAATTTTGATGAGTATGATCATATTGGTGAATTATTGGTGCATATGATGTTTCATAATTTATTACCAAGGCATCTAGGGTCAATTAGGATTTTCGATCATAACTGTCTAGTTTGTTAGATAGGGTAGAAATTGCTCCTAGAGGGTTTGAATGGCTAGGAGGAGAGTGTGCTTGGTTGGGGTGGATGGTGCAGTGCTCAATGGGATTCACAATCAATGGAGGCATGGAAGTGATGGTATTCTTGGTACCCACTTGAACAAAAATAGTAAAATAGGATTTTCATACTAGAGAAGAAGATGAATGTAAAATAGGATTTTCTTTTTTTTGACCTTCTTCTCTAGCAGGTTCCTCTAGTTGTGGGGGCTGCATTTGTGCTGAAACCTCTAGCTCGTTGGTAGAAATAGTAGCAATTGCAGGGTTTAGGTGCCACTCCACGTACAGCACTAGAGGCACAACAATCACAGGCGTGGCCCAATGGAGCAATTGTGCTTGGGGTTGGTTCATGCTTAGACGGCATATAGGCTTCTACTGGGTTATAGGTGCGGTGATGCTGGGTTCTTCGAGATGGCCCAGCAGTAGTGGTTTTGCAATTCAGATTTGCGGCATTGGCAGCATTTGTGCTTGGGGTAAACAGAGAGATGGGGTGGCTGGTCAATATGAGCATTAAAACAGGAGAATTGCAAGTGTTAGAAGGGGGAATTGAAGCATGGGTTACAGCGGTGAAGTGGGGTAACGGTCAGTAAAATGGATTTCAAAAGGTAGAAGGGGAGGTTGAGTGTAAAATGATTAAAAGAGAAAGTGGTTGTGGGGTAGATGAAATTAAAGTAACCTGGGTAGTGGGTGCTAAAAACGAAGAGAAAGTGGGCAGTTACGAAATTAAAGACATGGTTTGCCTCCCATGTAGTGCCAATTTATAGTCTTTGGCCGTTTGAGACACTGTTAATGGGCCTTGACTACCAGTAACATCAACACCAAAAGGAAAAACATGCACAATTTGTAAGGTCCAAGCCACTTAGAACACAACTTACCCCCAAAGAATTTTAAGGTAGTATCAAACAAAAGAAGTTTTTAACTAACTAAAGATTGCTTCTCATGCAACTTACTGTCATGGAAGCGTTTTACCTTTTCCTTGTGTAGGAGTTTGTTATTGTAGGCATTGAGGCGAATTTTCTCCAGCTCATTCAGGTGCAAAAGTCTATTCTCTTAAGCTTGGTCGATAATCAAGTTGCATGAGTTGATGGCCTAGTACGCCCTGTGATGAAGTTCAAAGGGAAGATGACAGGCCTTATCAAAGATCATGTGATATGGAGACATTCTTGTGGATTCTTGTAAGTAGTGCAGTATGCCCATAGTGCATCATTGAGCCTTGAGCTCCAATCTCACCTATTTGGGTTAACGGTCCGCTTCAAGATCCTCTTCATTTCTCTATTTGATATCTCCGCATTGCCATTTGTTTGGGGATGTCTAGTTGTGGACAGGCAATGGTTGACTCCATACTTGGCTAGTGCACTCTTGATGGCATGATTTACAAAATGGGTTCCACGATCAAAGATCATAATCCTTGGATGTCCAAACTGCAAGAATAAAGTAGTGGTCAAGAAGTGACCGATGCTTTTTGCATCATGCATCATGAAGAAGTGTTTTTCTGGGAAGCTGTAATCAATAAGGCTTGATTTTTCTCAAGAACTGATGCGGCTGAGATGATCTTGTTAGTTTTCTCATAGATATCGTATTTCCTCAGTGTAGCAGAATTTAAAAATTTTTTAGGAAACCTCAAACACAAATCTCGAAATACGGTATACATTAGATTATGGGATATTGATGGTACCTTTCAGTGCACTCTGTTGTTCAGCAACTGCCAGTAGTAGACGGCCTCTATAGTGTCCACACATAAAGCACTCTATCGACAAATTTCTTAAGGCTGTAGAATGGTGTTTGATCTCCTCAAGTGCTAGTAAAGAAAATCATCCCTTATAGATAAATCTTAAAGAGAACAAAGATATGAAAATTGCTTCGGATCAAATCTTTCTTATATCTTATATAGATATTTGATAACATATCTAATCAAATCTCCGTAAATATCTTATCTTGTGGAGATATATATATGTTCCGAATCTTATCTACATCAGATCTTTTATTTTGAGTTTAATCAATATTATTCTCAAAATAATTCTCTATTTAATTTATCTACTTTACCAATTACATCTCATGTAATTGTGTTATTCTCTTTTATATCGATGAGTGACTCTTCTATTGTATGTACCCGTATAGGCTTTTTTAATTAACACCGTAATAATGAATTTATTAATTAACTCTTAATTAAAAAAATCCATTATTATCGATCATGAGTGATGTCTAGTAGCATATCATGATCCCCGAGATGTAAAAATAATCAGGTGAACTGATTGAGCCTTTTGATGACTAGCCATCATGCAATGAACAACTATAATCATACTTATATCCCATTAGTAATGAGCAAAAATGTGAGTTTAAGATCAAGATAACTTTGTTGACCTCAAGTCTAAGCTTACTTGCACGGTTGTCATATTCGAGATCTTGCTACTGACACTTGGTTAGCTTCCCATAGTAGCATCTTGAAGACGAGTCATCAAGTGAATCTATTCTCTAATCAACACCCACACATAGGTTCTAGTAATCTCATTACATCAATTGTGAGAACCATTGCCTAAGCAGTTTAGGGAACTCAATGTATGCCAATTTCTTCGTATTTGTGATATCCTCATTTAACAAATATTCTAGCCATAGAATCTTTAACTTGAACATAAATGCTTGTAAAATATCACATTATAATCTCATTATAATTTCTATAGCACATAGATCAAGTAGAAGATTTTATCAGTGATATAAACTTGATCACAATTAAATATAAATATTAAAAGATAAGATTTACCAATAAGTCTATTGTCTCTAGAACACATACATCAACAGATCTGCCACCAAATTCTAACACCCTTTCTTGTCCTTGATGTCTAGGTCGAATTCTTGAAGCAATAAAATCCAGCAAATGAGTCAAGGCTTTGAAATCCTTCTTGGTGAGGAGATATCTCAATGCAGCATTATCCAAATAGACAATGACTTTGGCTCCAAGCAAATAAGATCAAAATTTCTCTAGGGCAAAGACAATGGCTAGTAGATCCTTTTGTTGGGTTTCTCGTAGACATCGTATGTCTCAAAAGCAACGGAATTTTAAAAATTTTCAGAAACCCCCAACGCAGATCTTGGAATACAGTATACATCAGACTAAGGGATGCTGAAATACCTTTCAGATGACTCCGTTGTTCACCAACCGCCAATAGCAGACGGCCTCTATTGTATCCACACGTGGAGCACTCCGTCGATAACCTTCTCAAGGCTCTTGAATGCTGGTCGAATTCCTCAGGTGCTTGTAGAGAAAAACGCCTCCTTGTGGATTAGTCTCTGAGAGCACGAAGACCCTTGGAGCAGATCTGAAGATCTAAATCTTCTTCGATAGATATATGGTAACATATCAAATCATATCTCCGTAAAGATCTTATCTTGTGGAGATATGTATATGTTCCAAATCTTATCTATATATGATCTTTTATTTTGAGTTTAATCAATATTAATCTCAAAATAACTCTACAATTTAATTTATCCACTTTACCAATTACATCTCATGTAATTGTGTCATTCTATTTTATATCGATGAGTGACTCCACTATTGTGTGTGACCCTATAGGCTTCCTCAATCAAGGCCGTAATAATGGATTTATTAATTAACTCTTAATTAATCAAATCCATCATTATCGATCATGAGTGATGTCTAGCAACATATCATGATCCCCAAGATGTAAGAATAATCAGGTGAACTGATTGAGCCTTTCCATGACCAGCCACCATGCAATGAACAGCCTTCATCATACTTATATCTCATTCGGTACCAGAACATGGGTGTGTGTCTTTCTGATTTATCGAAATTATAATTGCATTCAAGCACTAACACTCAATGACCTACTCAAACAATTCGAGTGTCATTATCCTGGGCCTAGGACTTACTGTTAGGCTTTGATGCAATTACTTGAGATATGATCTCATCACTAACATGAGTGATGAATCTTTTATTGATCAATCAACTATCTCCAACCTTAAGAAGTCACATCCCTACTTATCCATACTAGGCAAGCCATGGTTAGGCTCCCATTAGTAATGAGCGAAAATGTGAGCTTAAGATCAAGATAACTTTGTTGACCTCAAGTCTAAGCTTAATTGCACGGCTGTCATATTCGAGATCTTGCTACTGACACTTGGTTAGCTTCCCATAGTAGCATCTCGAAGATGAGTCATCCGGTGAATCGATTCTCTAATCGACACCCACACATAGGTTCTAGTAATCTCATTACATCAATTGTGAGAACCATTACCTAAACATTTTAGGGAACTCAATGTATGCCAACTTATCCGTATTTGTGATATCCTCATTTCACAAATAGTCTAGCTAGGGAGTTTTTTAACTTGATCATGAGTGCTGAAGAATCTCACATTATGATCTCATCATATTTTGTATAGCACATAGATCAAGTAGAGGATTTTATCAATGATATAAATTTGATCACAATTCAAAGTAAATATCAAAAGATAAGATTTGCCAATGAGTTTATTGTCTCTAGAACACATATACTAACAATCTCCCACTTGTACTAGAGCCAATCAAACATGTATCTTATACCACTTGTACTAGATCACTTCCATTACACATTAGTTCAAATGGTAGACTCCAATTTGAAGCCTGGATAATGGGATTGATCAAGCTTTTCTTTCAAAATCTCAAAGCATTTTTGCAATCTGCATGAAAATGAAATTCAACATCCTTTTTCAATAAGTAACACAAAGGAGAGGCAATTTTTGAAAAATCCGAAATAAATATATCATAAAATCCTACATGTCCAAGGAAGGAATGTACATCTCTCACACAAGTGGGATAAGGTAATTTTTGGATTATCTCAATCTTTTACTTGTCAACCTCAATTTCCTATTGGGAAACAACATGTCCTAAGATGATACCTTATTCTACCATGCAGTGACATTTCTCATTATTCAAGGTTAGCCTCAACACAATGCTTAAAAATCAATGAGTTGCTGGTGCATTGCATAATCCAAAGACTCCTTTGGTTCCCTCGTCACCGCTGTGAACTTTAGTTTGCGGCTACGTTTTGAGTTCCGTAGCTTTCTTCGTCCTTGTGGTAGAAATTTCTAAATTCGTGATGGTAAGAAAAAGTAATAAAAGGGCAAATGAAAACAACCTTTGATTGATCCTCAAGGGCCACAAGTATTTGATGGAAACCAGAGTAACCTGTTGGTTTTCTCGTAAACATTACATGTCCGAAAAGCAGTGGAATTTTAAAACTTTTGAGCAAACCCAAACGTAGATCTTGGAATACAGCATAGTTAGATAAAGGGATGCTGAAAATACCTTTCAGAGGACTCCATTGTTCACCAACCACCAATAATAGACAGCCTCTATAGTATACACACGTGAAGCACTCTATTGATAACCTTCTCAAGGCTGTAGAATGCTGGTCGATCTCCTCAGGTGCTAGTAGAGAAAATCACCTCCTTGCAGATCAATCTCAGAGAGTATGAAGATGTGGGAAGTAGATGTGTAGATCTAAATCTTTTGATAGATATTTGGTAACATATCAAATCAAATCTCTGTAAAGATATCATCTTATGGATATATGTAGGCGTTCCAAATCTTATCTATATAAGATCTTTTATTTTGAGTTTATCAATATTAATCTCAAAATAACTCTCTATTTAATTTATCCACTTTACCAATTACCTCTCATGTAATTGTGTCATTTTATTTTATATCGATGAGTGACTCCACTATTGTGTGTGACCCTATAGGCTTCTTCAATCAAGCCCATAATAATGAATTTATTAATTAACTCGTAATTATTCAAATCCATCATTATCGATCATGAGTGATGTCTAGAAACATATCATGATCCTCAGGATTAAAGAATAATCAGGTGAACTGATTGAACCTTTCCATGACAAGCCACCATGCAATGAATAGCTTTCAGCATACCTATATCTCATTCGGTACCAGAACATGGGTGTGTGTCTTTCTGATTTATCGAACTTATAATTGCAGTCAAGAACTAACACTCAATGACCTACTCAAACAATTCGAGTGTCATTACCTTGGGCCCAGGACTTATTATTAGGCTTTGATGCAATTACTTGAGATATGATCTCATAGCTAACATGAGTGATGAATCCTTTATTGATCAATCAACTATCTCAAACCTTAAGAAGTCACATCCCTACTCATCCATACTAGGCAAGCCATGGTTAGCCTCCCATTAGTAATGAGCAAAAATGTGAGCTTACTTGCATGACTGTCATATTCAAGATCTTGCTATTGACACTTGGTTAGCTTCCCATAGTAGCATCTTGAAGACAAGTCATCCATTGAATCGATTCTCTAATCGACACCCACACAACAGAGTTTTTCATCTCCCTGTCCTTCACTTCATCGGGTGGCATGGGCACAACAGAGTTTTGGACTAGAGAGCCATTTGGGTTTTCGCAAATAATCTCGTCATCCACTTCATCATTGGTGTCCATGACATCTAGAAGATCCTTCCCGCTTCTCAAAGATATTGCATTGATGTGCTTTGGGTTCTTCACTAGCTGGGACCTTGCATCTCCAATCAATTCATAGCTTGCACCAACTCGGTGATTTGAGTTTGCATGCTTGTAATTCATCCATCCATATCCTTTTGAGCAGTATTCATTTTGGTGGTGTTCTCGGCAAGGGACTTCACCATAGATTCGAGATTGTGATTTGGATGATAAGGACACAAGAGGTTGATCTAGAACTCCAATGATTTCTAGAGATTGAGGTAGAGTAGAGTTTTCATAGGAAAAGGAGAAGGGTTCCCCAGTAATGGTGCTTGACCAGGAGGCATTTGTCGTATGATGACACACATTTTCTCTGAATTTTATAATACGAAATGGTTATATTTTATTGTGTTTAAGGTTAGATAAATGTAGTTTTTCATGTTTATGTGGTGTTTATGTTAATTTTGTGTCATTATGTTGAATATGGACTAAATCCTTCGATTTAGTCCACCAACTTTGTGCTAATGTGTGACTAAGTTCAGCAGGGAGATCAGCAGAAAAATTAGACTCAAAAACGTGTGGGACAAGTAGAAAAGGGCACAACAGCCGAAGAGGGACAAAGAGCACTGTTTTGCCACCTGCAGTCTGCAAGTTCAGGCCGAGAACAGTGTTTGTGTCAAGAAGTGCAATGGAGTGAAGGAGGGAAGATATTTTTTGAAAAAAAGGCGAAGCAAAAAGAAAACCACAGTGAGAGTAGCACAGAACGCACGCAAGGGGGCCTCTCCCCAATGTGAAAAATACCAATCAGAAGAGGAGAAGAAGGGCTTCATCGTCAAGAGCAGCACCAAAGCCCAGTCCAGCGCTACTGTTCTGGGCCGTGAACAGTAGCAACCGGGCGACAGAACAATCTTTATTTCTTTTCCGTTTTTTGAACACTTCGAATTTTTGTATCTGACTTACTTACAATGTTCCTGTTATTTTTTCCACATTATCTGAATGAAATCATATTTTAATTTCCAAGTATGAGTAGCTAAAGCCTTAGGGATGCCTTAAGGTGAAGTATGGTGGTGTGTGCTTAGGATTAATAATGTAATTAATGTTTGTTTCTTAGCTCTTGTTTCTATCAATCCATGGGTAGACCTAAAGAGGGGAATAAGTAGCTTCACAACATAGATGCTTGATTTAGAGGTAGACTAACAAATCAAGACAGGAGAAGTAGGTGTTAGTCCAGGGTAGAACTAGTAGAACCTGGTAGACCTAGTTCTATATGCTTTGCATGCAGGTAGGCCTAATTGCAATGTTGGTGATGATATGGGAGACTAGCTTCGCCGAAAATAAGATGAATGACCTGGGTAGACTTAGGTTATTTAAAGTTGTGAGTGTAGGAACATGGTAAATTAAATTAGGCACCTTAGCATAACATCACCCGCAGATCCTTAAGGCATCTTCGTATTATTCTGAGTTAGAACCAGTACTTGTTGCCTTTCGCATTGACACCCGATTCTATTTACTGAACTTGCTTACTACTGTTAGTTTGAGCCTAGACTAAGACCACTGTTATTCCAAATTTTGCATCTGCTGAAACACCTAGCAAGCACACGCTCTTCGTGATCGACCCTGAAATCCACTATACAAGTTTTCTAAATTTGTATTTTGTGTAGATTAGGGCTTATAAATTTATTTGATAACCAAATTTCTATTTTTGCAACGACATTAGAAAATTTCCATTTATCATCGTATCCAGTGAAAACCAGGGTGGTCTCTTCTCGGCATTTGATAGTTTTCCTAGTTGTAGGTCCCTCCATGGTTATAGTAGAATGCATTCACCTGTTCTGTTGACATCTCATATATGATAGGTCCAGAATTAGAATGAGAAGAAGTTGAAGATCCTAGATACCTTGTTGTTGAAGAAGGGATTGGAAGTCAAGCTTCAAGGTATCACTCATGGCAGCAAGTTAACTAAAACTTCATAATTGTCCACTTCATGCACTGCTTTTACTTGATGGGAAATCACTCCAAGTGATCAATATGAGTGGTCATATCAACTAGAAGTGGAAAGAAATTTGAGGCCATTTGTTCAATCAATCTTCAGACGTCAGGGTTGTGGCGGTTCTCTAGTAATAGGTGTTGCAGATCCAGTTGAATCAGTCGTAATACTTCTGCAAATTCTCTCCTACTTTGTTGAATGCTAGTAATAGCTCTTCTTCAAGTGGAGGCTCTTCTTGGGGGTGCATATCGATCAAGAAACTTCTGAATCATTTGCTCCCAGGTTGCAACAGAGGATGGTGGTAATCCATATAGCCACTCCAGGGCTCGCTCATACAAATTGAAAGGGAAGACCCACAGCTTCACTTGGTTATCTGTTGTACCTTTTGGGTGCATGGATGCAAGCCATGTGCAACTTTCTTAGCTGGCAATTTGGGTCATCATTCTCTCTCCCAATGAACTTAGGAAGTGTCTGGTACAAATATAGATATATCCTCTTCTCCATAAAAATAATATGGAGTTGTCGGTCAAAGTGGTGGGCATTGATTAATGATCGATAAAACTAGGAAAATTTGAGGATGCTATTGCTCCTATTCTCCGTGAACCATGGGGACTCCAATGGGTGGTTGATTGACCATTTCTTCGTCAATAGATGAATTGGAAGTTAATTCTCACTTTTTCACTAGAAATGTGCACTCAATCTCCGAATCTAAGGGACACAAGGTTTCTCGGTATAATCTCAAGCTTCGGTGGCCCTTCGGTGGAGCTGAATGCATAAAAACAGAAAAATATAGCAGTAAAATAGAAACAAAAGAAAACTAGAAGAAAGAGAGAAGAAGAAAAGAAAAAGAAAAATTATATACAACACTAAACACAAAAATACACAACTTCCATGTGCATTCACTTTCTCTGCTCTCTTTCCATCATTCATTCCGTCATGCATGCGCAACCAACTTTCTCATGCGTGCAAGTAAGCATTCAATCATTATTGCAGACTCTGACATATCATATGTCATGGGCCTTGACTAGTGTTAGTCTTCCATCCACAATTGTTCCGTGTTGCATGCAAGTTACGAAATAACAGTGTTTGGTCTCCTACAACACTCTAAGCCTGCCTCCTTACACTTTGAGTGAAAGTACATGATAAATACAACAAAAATATGTACAAATAGAAAAAAAAGGAGTTTTCTAATAAAATAAAATACTTATTAATATAACTCCTAATTTGCTTGACTTAATACCTAAATGACACTTAACAACCATACTCACCATATAATTACACTTGCTCCTTAGCATACATACCAAGGCATCACCCATTTCATCTCAAGGAAAACTGAGTTCAAAAGTTTGTTACTTTCCTTTATTATATTCCATTGTAATTCTGCCTTAGTCCTAGTCAAGATTAAATCTATCAATGGAACACCGATTGCATGCATTAATAATCACATGGCAAGCACCTTCTCTTCGTTTTCGACCCTAAGCACTATGCTCATAATTGAATTATATTTGAATGTGTGTTTGGTTTTAAATTTATTTGATAGGAGAAATTTGCATTTAAAAACATTGCATAATTTTTCGTTTATCACCCATGCCTCAATTTCTCCTCTCGACGCTTTAAATTCTCGAATTTCTTGCTCACCTTGATTGGCCACCCCACATCTCTGATGACCCGAAGCGCAAATGTTGCTAAGGCAGCAAATCGGAAGCACAAACCTACTACTGCTGGACCATCTCGAAGAACCCAACGTCACTATATTTGTAACCCAGCAGCAGCCTCTATGGCCATTAAGCATGAGACATTTCCAGGCATTGCATCAGAATCTGCCTCCGTTGAGGCCACACCTCTGACTATTCTGTCTCCAGTGCTGTACTTGGAGTGGTGCCCAGCCCCTACTGCTGTTGCTGTTGCTGTTGACGCATTGGAACCTTCAGTGCCAAACTCCCCAACAGCAATTTCTGCTACTGAGAGCCCGCTGCCCCACAACCAGAAGAAATTGTTGGAGAAGAAGGTCAGGAAAAGGAAATTCCTATTGTTCATTAACCCCCCTCTACAGTATAGGGTGAAGATGCCCCTAAAGAGATCACCATCGATGAGGATGTGGATCTCTGGATTTTTGAAATGGAGCATGCCGCTATGGAAGGACCATGCTTAGAGTTCCTCTCCGGAGAACAAGATGTTAATGAAGCATTCCAACCCACACAAAGGGGTAAAGAGCAGCGTGGTCGCACAAAATTCTGGCAAGACTGAGCCTTGGAGTCCCCTACTTGGACCCAACTGAAATACACTGTGAGGTAGATAATCATTTCCATTACCTAGATTTAAATAACTTGTTTTCTTGTAGCTACCTGAAGTAGATTGAGGGGAAGGTTGTTTTTGTTCAAGTGGATGCCATACTGTCACTTCCTTGCCCCCATTAATTGTGAACCCCTACGGTGCGCCAACAAACATCCCATTCAGCATCGCACCATCGAGCCCCACCAAGCATACCCTTCTGCTGGCTATTTAGAGTCTCTAGGAGCAAGTTTCTGCACTCTCGACAAAACTGGACACTCTCATGGCTACTGCTTCACACTCTAGACTGTCCCATGACTAAGGTACCCTCTACTGCATTTGATGATGAGGACATCCTCAAAATTAAGTTTGGGGAAGGAGTTTATATTTCTTTTTAATTTTTAATATTTTCTGGGCATTAGGACTTATGTGTTAAACTGTATTGAATTTTTCTTTCGTGCTTCATGATATGTTTTTCATTTTCATTTTCATCACTTAAGTTCTACCCTTTTTCGTGGATTGCTATGATTTTCATACTTGAGGACAAGCATGATTTAAGTTTGGGGGAATATGTTATGTGTCATTTTCTAGTTGTTTATTTTTTATTATTATGTGTTAATCTAGTATTAAGTCATCCAAATTAGGAGTTATATTTATAAGTGTTTGATTTTATTAGAAAATTCCTATTTTTGTATTTTGTACATATTTTGTTGTCTTTTATCGTGCACTTTCACCCAAAATGTTAGGAGGTAGACACTGATGTTTCGTGCCTTGTATGCGACTTGTGTCAATTGTGGGCGGAACACTGATACTAGTCAGGACGTCTGACTTACGGCATATCATAGTCTGCAGCAATGATTGGGTGCTTGCATGCATGGAAAAGCTGCTGGTGCACGCAAGACCCAAAGAATGATGGAAGAGGAGTAGAAGAAGTTAATGCACGTGAGGAGTGAATTAAAAAAACCCTAGAACACTTGTTTTTCATACTTTTGACACTTACTTATCGCACTTAGAACTTTTGGTTCTTCCTCTCCCCCAAGGGAGGAAGAACACTTTAACTTTCCATTTTGTTTTTTGTTTTCATGGCCATTTTCAGCTAAACTCTTTTAGTTTCTCGGAGTAGATTAAGTTTCCTTCCAAGTCTTGAGCATCAATCTTGGTTCTTTACTGAATTCATTCCGGATTTTGCATACTTCCACGTGTCTTGTTGCAGTCTTTCATGGCCACTTCTCATGAATTTTGATGAAGAGCAAGGTGAAGAGCAACATCTCCAACCCTACCGATTGGAGGGAAGTAGCGAATTGTTTGTGACCGAGGTACCGCGACAGTGCATGGGTAGTGACCACGTACTTGCCACTGGTCATTGGTAATAGCTGGGCACACATGCCGAATTCGGTTTTGAAGGAAAGTGATGGCAATCCTCTTTTCTTCTCAATTGTCATAGGGGAATTACATGAGGCTATTCTTATGCCTCCTTCTCAAATAGAGTGTAAAGGAGAGTAGGCTATTCCTCACTCCTATAACCAGCAACGAACATTGGAAGGAATCAGTGAAAATCGAGGTGAGGATAGATAAAAGGAGGAAATGATGTCCATTTCCTAGGGACTGCAACCCTTAGTTAAGGTCCATTACTTGCGTTGTATCTTTTATTTTTGTATTGCAAAAAACCCCTTTTACAAACCCAATAGTGGTATCAGAGCGAGGTTACGGAATACGTGTATACGTTAGAATCTTTGCTGACTTTACGAGATGTTCTCGTATGTTGCTTTGCCAGTGACACATTAGAATCTTTGCTGATTTTTCGAGATGTTCTCATATGTTGCCTTGCCAGCGATCACGATAATAGCATGTGATGCACGAAATTTGATTATGCTGGATTGTTTTGCTGCCCTAGGATGCACGAAATTTGATTGATGATTGATGCTTTTGAGAATCATATCTTACGTGTATATGCACAGCATGTTGATGGTTTATATGTGTGTAATTATGGGGCATGATGGCCTTTGCACGAATTTTGATCATGTTGATCATATTGGTGAGTTATTGATGCATATGATGTTTGATAATTTATTTGTGACCAAGGCATCTAGGGTCAATTAGGATTTTCGAGCTTTATGTGTGAAAATCTAGGGATATGATGCGTTATGAATGAAAGGGCAAGGGTTGTCAAGATGCCTATTTGATAGGATATTGATTTCCATAATGCAAGAGTTGCATATGGAAAAATCCCCTTCTAAATAATTAAGCTTATTCCTTCCACTAACATAAGGAGAACGAGAGTCATTTTTAGTGCATATAGTTGTTGGCTACCATCAAGCTCTCCACTACACATGACATGTTCGAATTATGGAATTAGATTCATGGTGGGTTGGCTTAACTGATTTTATCAACTTGTTGATTAAAGCCAAGGTTGGTAAAATTGGAGGAAAGGTTGAGGTAAATGGTTTTAACATCAAGAGTTGATGACTCAATGATGCAGTGGTTGTATGATAGATACAATTAGCATGAGATGACTACCTGTTTCATTCATTAAAACTTGTTGGCTACAGTCAAGGTGGAGATGAATGAAATGGGACACTATCCCACTAAGAAAAATCTGATTTTCTCGTTTTGTCAGTAAGGGGCTGCCATCTCGAAAAACATAGTGGGAGTATATCACATCTAATAAAGACCAGTTAGATGTGATTTAAGGAACACTACATGATGTGTTTGCTTTCTCTTCTTCAGGTTGAAGATATGTCTTCCACCGTGAATTTGAGATCCATTCTAGAGTCCAACAAGTTGGTTGGCTCGAATTTTACTGATTGGCACCGCAATTTGAGAATTGTTCTCAAGGCGGAGAAGATTGCTTACATCCTTGAGCAAGATGTTCCTGCACAACCCAGGGCTAATGCAGCTGAAGATGTTTGGCGTGCATGTCAGAAGTATCTAGATGATGCTGAGCTTGTCTCCTGTATCATGCCTTCTTCGATGGCCCCTGATCTCCAAAAACAGCATGAGGCGATGACTTGCCAACAGATGATAACACACCTCAAGGATCTATTTGGTGAGCACTCATGACTTGAAAGGTTCAAGACATCAAAGATGTTCAATTGTCGTTTGGCAGAAGGAAGTTCTGCTGCTGATCATGCGACATTGATGTTGAGTTACATTGAGAAGTTGTCCACTCTTGTTTTTGTGTTGGATAAGGACTTGAGTATTGACTTAATCCTTACCTCACTACCTGATAGCTACTCACAATTTGTGATGAACTATCAGATGAACAAGATGGATCAAACTGTTCTTGAATTGATTCAGTTACTCAAGTCTGTTGAGACAACTATCATAAAGGAACAAAAGAATGTCATGCTTGTCTCTTCAAGGAAAAAGGTTTCCAAGAAGAAGAGTCAAGACAAGAAACTCAAAGCTAAAAGTGAGATCAAGAAGAAGAAGCCTGTTGAAAAACCGGCTAAGGGTGAATGCTTTCATTGTGGGAAATCTGGTCATTGGAAGAGAAACTGCAAAGCCTATCTAGAGTCAATCAAGGGCAAGAAGCAGAATGAGAATTCAGCTTCAGGTATACACATGATTGAGATTAATACTACTATCAAGAATGGTTCTTGGGTGTTAGATTCTGGTTGTGGTGCTCACATTTGCACTAACATGCAGGACCTAATGAGTAGTAGAATCTTGAAGAAAGGCGATGTTGACCTACGAGTTGGGAATGGTGCACGAGTTGCTGCCATGGCAGTTGGGACTTGCCACATCGCCCTACCTTCTGGATTATCTCTTGAATTAGATTCTGTTTATTGTGTTCCCTCATTGTCTAAGAACATCGTCTCTATTTCTTGTTTGGACAAGATTGCTTTTGAGTTTTATATAAAGAACAATTGTTGTTCCATATGAAGAGGGAGTGTGCATTATGGTACTGCTACAATAGTAAACGGAATATATGTTTTGGATCAGCATGATTCAGAACAAATTAACATGTGCATAAAAAGGACAAGGATTGACAACATCTTGAATTCTTACCTCTAACATTTTCGTTTAGGCCATATAAACAAGAAGCGTGTTGAGTACTTATATCGATTGGGATATTTGGACTCAGAAGATTTTGAATCTTATGAAACATGCGAATCTTGTTTATTGGGAAAAATGACAAAGCAACCTTTTCTAGGAAAAGGAGCAAGAGCTGAAAACTTATTGGATTTAATACATTCTGATGTATGCGGTCCAATGAGCATCACTACTAGAGGGGGTTTCTCGTATTTCATCACTTTTACAGATGACCATTCAAGATATGGACGCATCTACTTGATGAAACGAAAATCTGAAGCCTTTGAAAAGTTCAAAGAGTTTCGGATGGAGGTCGAGAACCAGCTTGAGTGTTCCATCAAGAAACTTCGATCAGATCGTGGTGGCGAATACTTGAGTAATGAATTCAAGAATCATCTGAAGGACAATGGTATTGTCTCAGAAAGAACTCCTCCTGATACACTTGAGCACAATGGTGTTTCTGAGAGGAGAAATCGAACTTTGCTTGACATGGTTCGATCCATGATGAGTTTTTCGGAACTACCAAAGTCCATGTGGGGATATGCTTTAGAGGCAGTGGCTCATGTTTTGAACAAAGCCCCATCGAAATCGATTGAAACCACTCCTTATGAGATTTGGACTGGTAGAAAACCGAGTTTCTCCTACCTCAAAGCTTGGGAATGCCCTGCTTATGTAAGAAGGTTGAAGTCAGATAAGTTGGAGAACAAATCTGACAAGTGTCTCTTTCTGGGATATCCACAAGAAACCATGGGATACTACTTCTATAATCCTCAAGAGGGAAAGGTTTTCATCTCGAGGAATGCTGTCTTTTTGGAGAAAGAGTTTCTCCTCAAAGAAGCAAGTGGGAGTCGTTTTGAACTTTAGGAGATGTTTGAGAACGAGCCAGTGACACCTATAGAGACGCCAGTGGGTGACTCAAAAGGTAATCTAGGCTCACCATCTCGAAATTGTGTCCCAGAAGCTTGTAATGTACCAGTGAGCAATCAACCTGAGCAATCTGACTTGCCAAATGTACCAAGCACGTTTTCTGCCAGAAGATCAGTCCGAAAACGTAACCCTATTGTGAGATATGGTTTCATTGTTGATGCCGAAGGCATAGGAGACCTCATATTAGATGAGGAACCTCGGACTTATGACGAAGCAATCAATAGTGCTGAGTCAAGTAAATGGCTTGTTGCCATGAGGGCAGAAATGGATTCCATGTATGAGAATAATGTTTGGACATTGGTCAATGCTCCAGAGGGAGTAAATCCTATTGGATGCAAATGGGTATTCAAAAGGAAAACTGACATGGATGAAAATACATCTACCAGTAAGGCACAACTTGTGGCAAAAGGATATCGTCAGAAACAAGGTGTTGATTCTGATGTAACCTTGTTGCCTATGGCTATGCTGAAGTCCATTCGATTTTTGCTTGCCATTGCTGCTCATTTTGATTATGAGATGTGGCAGATGGATATGAGAGGAAGTGTGCATGACACAACCTGAAGGTTTTACACAAGATCGTAGTAAAGTGTGTAAACTGAACAAATCCATCTATGGGCTAAAGCAAGCTTCAAGAAGTTGGAACATCAAATTTGATGAGACAATCAAAGAGTTTGGTTTCTCTCAAAAGGAAGATGAACCTTGTGTATACAAGAAGGTAGATGGCTTGGCAATCGTATTTCTCATACTATATGTGGATGACATATTAGTAATGGGAAATGATGTTGCAACAATGCAATCGGTAAAAATCTGGTTATCCAAGAGCTTTTCAATGAAAGATCTTGGAGATGCGGCTTATATATTGGGCATAAAGATCTATAGAGATAGATCAAGGAGATCGATTGGATTATCACAATCAACCTACATCGATAAAGTGTTAAAGAGGTTTAACATGGTTGATTCCAAAAGAGGTTTATTGGCCATGACACACAAGGCACTTTCAAAAGTGATGTGCCCCAAAATAGAAGAAGATAGGGATTATATGGCTCGAATTCCACATGCTTCTCCTATTAGGTCAACAATGTATACCACGCTGTGTACTAGACCAGATGTGTCATATGCTTTAAGTGTTGCAAGCAGATATCAGTTGAACTCTAGAATGGATCATTGGACTGCACTCAAGAGCATTCTTAAGTACTTAAGAAGGACTAAAGACATGTTCCTTATTTATGGTGGTCAAGATCTCGAAATGGGAGAATATGTTTCCAATCTCATTTGACTTGACGTCTCAATCAATATACATATTCACCCTAAATGGAGGTGCAGTCACTTAGAAAAGTTCTAAGCAAGACTGCTCATTCACAATGGAACTAGGACGTCCATGGAGTACATAGAGTCCATTGGTATAAGATACATGTTTGATTGGCTCTAGTACAAGTGGGAGATTGTTAGTATATGTGTTCTAGAGACAATAAACTCATTGGCAAATCTTATCTTTTGATATTTACTTTGAATTGTGATCAAATTTATATCATTGATAAAATCCTCTACTTGATCTATGTGCAATACAAAATATGATGAGATCATAATGTGAGATTCTTCAAGCACTCATGATCAAGTTAAAAAACTCCCTAGCTAGACTATTTGTGAAATGAGGATATCACAAATACGGATAAGCTGGCACATATTGAGTTCCCTAAATTGTTTAGCCAATGGTTCTCACAATTGATGTAATGAGATTACTAGAACCTATGTGTGGGTGTCGATTAGAGAATCAATTCACCGGATGACTCATCTTCGAGATGCTACTATGGGAAGCTAACCAAGTGTCAGTAGCAAGATCTCGAATATGACAGCCGTGCAATTAAGCTTAGACTTGAGGTCAACAAAGTTATCTTAATCTTAAGCTCACATTTTCGCTCATTACTAATGGGAGCCTAACCATGGCTTGCCTAGTATGGATGAGTAGGGATGTGACTTCCTAAGGTTGGAGATAGTTGATTGATCAATAAAGGATTCATCACTCATGTTAGCAATGAGATCATATCTCAAGTAATTTCATCAAAGCCTAACAGTAAGTCCTGGGCCCAGGGTAATGACACTCGAATTGTTTGTGTAGGTCATTGAGTGTTAGTGCTTGAATGCAATTATAATTTCGATAAATCAGAAAGACACACACCCATGTTCTGGTACCGAATGAGATATAAGTATGATGAAAGGTGTTCATTGCATGATGGCTGGTCATGGAAAGGCTCAATCAGTTCACCTGATTGTTCTTACATCTTGGGGATCATGATATGTTGCTAGACATCACTTTTGATCGATAATGATGGATTTTATTAATTAAGAGTTAATTAATAAATCCATTATTACGGCCTTGATTGAAGAAGCCTATAGGGTCACACACAATAGTGGAGTCACTCAACGATATAAAATAGAATGACACAATTACATGAGATGTAATTGGTAAAGTGCATAAATTAAATTGAGAGTTATTTTGAGATTAATATTGATTAAACTCAAAATAAAAGATCATATATAGATAAGATTTGGAACATATACATATCTCCACAAGATAAGATCTTTACGGAGATATGATTTGATATGTTACCATATATCTATCAAAAAGATTTAGATCTTGAGATCTGGTCCAAAGGTCTTCGTGCTCTCAGAGACTAATCCACAAGGAGGCGTTTTTCTCGACTAGCACTTGAGGAATTCGACCAACATTCAAGAGCCTTGAGAAGGTTATCGACGGAGTGCTCCACCTGTGGATACCATAGAGGCCGTCTGCTATTGGCGGTTGGTGAACAACGGAGTCATCTGAAAGGTACTTTGAACATCCATATGTCTGATGTATACCGTATTCCAAGATCTGCGTTGGGGGTTTCTCAAAATTTTTAAAATTCCGCTGCTTTTGAGACATACGATGTCTACGAGAAACCCAACACAGTGTTTATGTCAAAATCTAAGGCTGAAATTATGGAGTCCTTCTCTTCTTGCCTGACGCTAGCTTGTAGACTTCCAAGAAAAAGGGGCATTTTCTTGATCTCAAAAACAAGTTCACCTACTACTTTTCCTTGTTGCAACTTGTCATTAGAATTAAATTCAGCACCTTTAGCCACTTTAGTCATACTAGCAGGGCTTTTTTATCAGGTAATTGCTTCCCGCCACGAAGTTTAATAGCTGAAATATTAGCCTTTAGAATTGCATTAGCCTGAGAGTGGAGTTTTTTTGATACTTCTTCCAATTCAGCAAGCTCAGTAGCAAGTTTTCCAATCACTCTTTCAAGATTTTTCATCATCTTCTCGGATTAAGCATCTCTTTTTGCCATGGTTTCCAACATCACCTTCATCATTTCTTCAGTTGAAGGGGTTTGTTTAGCACCTGAAGTGCTTGACTGGTCGACCCTCTAATGTGGGGGTTGACAAGGCTTGCTTGGGTACCTTGTCCCCATCTGAACATTATGTCCCAACTGAAATGAATTTGGTGATGGTGCTTGCTGCTGCAGTTGAGTAAATCCTAGATGTTGTGGGCTTTCAACATTGGTGCTTCTCCAACTCAAGGGCTGAAAATGCTTCTCATTCATTCGCATGAAATAATCATATGTGTTGTTCATATACCCCATGGCATTTACTCCTTCAAGTGGTTCTTCCAGGTTTCCTTTCATAGAGCAATGATCAGAAGTGTGTCCAAAAATTCCATAAACTTCACAAGGCACTCATTTGCCATGAACAAGATATCAACCCTTCACCATATCTTTCAATTCGTCAATGTCCTTGTCATTTCTCACTACTTCATCCTCTTTCAACACCCCCATTTCATTCACTTGTCGTTGTGCTCGAGACTAAACTAAGATTGTTTAGAATGTCTAATCATTTCCTTAATTTTCTCCCATCCTTCAGATGGAGTGAGAGTCCAATAGAATCCAATTTATCACTTTGGGCAGTAGTCAAACCCTTCAAAAAACATTTCACTTGCTTCAATTTATCAAATCCATTCTGTGGGCAACTTGAAAGAAGAGTAGTAAATCTGTCTCAATACTCATGTAAAGGCTCATCATAGTTTTGAAAAATATTTTCGATCTTGCTTTGAATTTCATCAGCTCTAGAGGTAGGGGAAACTTGATTCAAAAAGGCTTTCTTCATTTAGAACCAACTCCTTATACTTCCTAGTTCAAGTGCGTTGGACCGAGTCTTGGCACATCCTTCAAGAGTGAATTGGCAACTCACAGCAGTAAATCATGTTGGCACGTCCTTCAAGAGTGAAGTGTTAGTGAATTGCTACTGACACTTGGTTAGCTTCCCATAATAGCATCTCGAAGATGAGTCATCCAGTGAATCGATTCTCTAATCGACACCCACACATAGGTTCTAGTAATCTCATTACATCAATTGTGAGAACCATTGCCTAAACTGTTTAGGGAACTCAATGTGTGCTAGCTTATCCGTATTTGTGATATCCTCATTTCACAAATACTCTAGCTAGGGAGATTTAACTTGATCATGAGTGCTTGAAGAATCTCACATAGTGATCTCATCATAATTTCTATAGCACATAGATCGAGGATTTTATCAATGATATAAATTTGATCACAATTCAAAGTAAATATCAAAAGATAAGATTTTCCAATGAGTTGATTGTCTCTATAACACATACACGAACAATTTCCCACTTGTACTAGAGCCAATCAATCATGTATCTTTTACCAATGGACTCTAGGTACTCCATGGACGTCCTAGTTCCATTGTGAATGAGTAGTCTTGCTTAGAACTTTTCTAAGTGACTGCACCTCCATTTAGGGTGAATATTTATCTTGATTGAGACGTGAAGTCAAATGAGATTGGAAACATATTCTTAATAGAGAGAAATTAATAGACACCATTCCCCAGAACCGATGCCATTTTTATGAGCGTTGGAACTTTGTGGTAAATGTCACGATCTAGCATGTTTAACGCATCAAAAGAAATTTATAAAACCTAGCTAATCTTCTACAAAAATCATGAAAATTAATGTAGTGTGGAAAGCAAGGGTCGAATTCATAAGGCATGGTTGTGATTTCTCGAAGTCTTTTACATTTACTAAAAATAAGGGGGCTTATGGGAATTTAGGTCTTATATGTATAGGACATAAAATAATAGGAGTTGAAATGAACAAGTTATAGGGGTGAAGAAGCACATAAAATAACATGATTGCGTGGAAAATGTAAAAAGTGGA
The DNA here is from genome assembly GCA_002189035.1 of Utricularia gibba. Taxonomy (NCBI): domain Eukaryota; kingdom Viridiplantae; phylum Streptophyta; class Magnoliopsida; order Lamiales; family Lentibulariaceae; genus Utricularia; species Utricularia gibba. Next base: position 505,109 of record NEEC01000024.1, on the reverse strand, counting down.
GGTGACATGGGTGGGTTTTTCACCTGAATCTGACTCTCACGTCCTTCGATAGAGTCCATAGGCTTAAACCTAGCTTTATCATAATAAAAAAACAGAGTAAAGGGGTGCAGGAATCGTATTCATGTTAAGCTCAATATTTGAATTATTTGATAAAAATCTTGATGCTAACCCATTTATTGTAAATGGTCATAGGCTGAAACTTTATCTTCAAATAGGTCCAAATGACCAACAAGTAATAGAAGGAGAGAATCTCTTCCCCACCGTAGATTTGACTTAGCATGTCATGAAAGTCCAACCCCACACCATGAATAAATAGGGCACTACTAGGAGCTCTCCAAATTTAATGTAGGTTTATTTTTTGTACTTCTTCTTGTTAGGTTATCTTTTTGTTTTGTGTAAGTCTTCAGAATTGTCAAACTGCACAACATGCTGATCTGAGATGAGAGAAGGGTAATATTGGAAGTTGCATGTCGTAGAGGAGTTCCCACCCATGCAAACAAGAGGGGAAGTTGAAATGGCGGAAACCCTAGATTAGTGTCTCGTTAATATGAAGGAAGTGCGCCCACTATCCCTCTATAACTGGGAACTACCTTTAAGAAAAAGACCCTTGCCAAAGAGGAGAATGGTGAAAGTGAAAGCAACCACCGTGAAGTCCGTCACAAAGAACAAACCAGTGACATCTAGAATAGTGTATGCATCACCAACTACTACTTGTTGATAGCACCAGTCTTCCCGAGATCTCGAACGTTGTAGTTGATATGTCTTCACCACAGACTGTAGGGGGTTGAGTAAAGGGAAAAACGATCCTAACCAAAGAAGAAGCTTACGTGCACACTTGGATTTGACTTGTAAACTTGAACAAACAATTTACTGTCTCTACATTCTTTCTATGCTTACTTTCATGTTTTACATTTCTAGCTTAAACATTAACCACAATTCCTTGTTTGCATGTGTGAATGTGCTTTCTTTGTTGTTTTCTTTACTATTTTCATGCTTGAGTCAGAATAGTGATTTGAAAGTGTTTAAGTTACATTTTAAGCATAGTTAATTTTCATATTAAGTGTAATGCTTACTTCGGAAGTTCTAAAAATGCTGATCTATATATTTTGTTGCATGTTTTTAGTGTAGAAGCCATCTTATGAATTTTTGCTAATTTGTTTAGAATAGAAACCTATTTGTGCATAGGACTTATAACTGAAAATCGTTTGCTCCTTATGGATCGATCTCAACTTGCAATTACTACATTACTTTCTTTGTGAATATGATGTAGATTGCTTGTTTAGTTTTATTAATATCTTTTGATGATGAAAACCTTTTGAAATATGACACCATTAGAATTTTTCACTCATTGATGCTATCACTCAAGTGATTATTCAGTTGATATCAATGAAAATCCTCAAGAAATTGCCGTATGATTAAATAATTCACAACATCCATGTACCTAGGACTTTCATGATGAATTTATCATTATTCATACTGGACTCTTTTTCAGAGGTTATATGGCTAAAATGTTTGCTACTAGATTCATTTGATGATATAGGTCTTAGAATCCAGACAAGGTCTAAATTTTACGAGAGTAAAGGTAAAAGCTTATAGCTCCATTTCAATCATAATGTAAATCTTTTAGGCATCATCAAAGCACTTGAACGCAAAGTGGATGACATGGGATTCTTTCCCTACTTTTTGTCCTAAAACCACACCAAGGGCTACATCACTAGTATCACACTTTAACTCAAATGATGAATTGCAATTACACACCAGAATAATAGGAGTTGAAATAAGAATTTCTTTGAAAATGTTAAATTCTCTCCCACAATTTTAATCAAAACTGAACTCAACATCTTTATGTAATACAACACACAAGGGGGATGCTATTTTTGAAAAATCTTGAAACAACCACCAATAAAATTCAGCATGCCCAAGAAAATAATGCATACCTTTCATAGTAGTAGGGCATCGTAATTTTTCATTTACCCTTATCTTGGTTTTCTCTACTTCGATTCCTCTACTTGAAACACGATGTTGTAGAATAATGCCTTGCTCAACCATGAAGTGTAAGTTTTCAGAGTTCAAAACTCGGTTAGTTTCAATGCATTTCTTTAAAATCAAAGATAAAGTGGAGCATAGAAACTAGGTTACTGTAAAATTGTCCATAGAAACTTCAATAATATTCTCAATATATTTTAAAAACATAGTAACCATACTTCATTCGAATATCTTTTTCTAATTTCATTGCTCAACCTAACCAACGGTGGTTATAATTTCATAAGGATTTATCTCAAACATGTTTACAAAAAGATGTATGCATCTGCAGCTCCATCATAAGTCATCTACTTCAAAGAACCACACTACATCTCCACCTCATAAACACACCACAATAGACATGTACACCATTTCATATTTCAAGAACTTTTCCTTATTCAAATATTACAAAATAGAAATCATTTGAAAGCTAAGAGTGGCTTCTCTATTTGTTTGTCGTGTTCACGACGTGAAAGATTCTGAAGAGAAAGGAATTATGTAGACATCATATTTTTTCTTCTTTTTATTCTCACCACTCTTGCATGCCAGCCATGGTTAGTTGCATCTATTGCGATCTTCTTGTCTTTTTTTTTGCCAACCTTTCTTATCTTTCTTCTGCATTCAGACCTATAATTCTTGTATTACCCCTATACTCATAACAATGTCGTAGACTGGTCAGATTATGCAATCAAAATGAGCTGGATGTACTTGAGCTTGGAAGAAGAAGAAAACCACTTTGCATTTGGACTAAGTGAAAAATGGAAAAAAATCCCATTTTTAGCGAAAATAGTTTGACCAATGCACATGTTAGTATTTTCCCCATTCAAATTCACATTATTCTAATACTCTAATACTATAATTGACTCAAATACATTGAAATCTGATGCAACATCATGCTATCCTACAATGATGACAGACTCGTCCTCGACTCTTACCTATCATCTAAACTAACAACTGACATACACTGAATCACTATATTTGAGTACCTAGCACAATAGTGAAGCATGAAAATCAGAATTCATTAGCAATGGAATGTAGGGTCTTCACTCTTGTAAGACTTGAGGTAATGGCCTTATCACTCAAAACAGAAGCTCAATGTTTCTCATTATAACTCCTCGTCCTTATCACTCCAATCATTATCACTTCAAGAAACTGATCCCTTGCCTAGAGTTTCCCCCTTTTTTTTCTTTTTGTTTTTTTTTCTCTTCTTTTTTTTTACATAGCAAAACATTTCTTGTGTGCTCGCTTTTTAGCCTCTACAATTTTCTCAGTATTGACTTAAAACTAGATGCAAGATGACGTAGATCTAGCCCAAGAGTGGTTCTAGTGGCCTGACAAAAGGAGGTGGACAATGCAAAAAAGGGGTCACACTCAAGACTACTGCTCTAACTTTTTTAGAAAGAAAATACAGAGTAAATATCAAAATAGGTCTTGGCCTCACATATGACTACTGTATGCTCACTGTCTGACTAGGAACTAGAATACTTCTGAGTGTTCAACTAAACCTACGACATACTTACTCATGGGTTGACACAACCACAATTACTCACAGGTAAATAGTGTGCCCAAAAAGCTTGACCAATTGAATAAATTCAACGGTAGGATTTCGTTACCTCCTCAAGTTGCTCCAAATTCAATTGAATAAATTCAACAATTGGATACGTCAAATTGCCCATTAGTTTAAGCGTGATAAGCATTTGAAGGTTTATACCACACTCCATACTTCTTGAGTAATTTTTTCAGAACCATGTTAAAGAAGTGTCACCCTCTGTCTATAATGAGTACTTTCGGATCACAAAATCGAGAAAATATGTTTTTCTTTGGGAAATTCATCACAACTTATGTGTCTTGCATACGGGTTGAAATTCCTTCTATCCACCTGGAAAAATAATCTACATATACTAGAATATACTAATATCTATGTGAATTAGGAAATGGACCCATAAAACTGATTCCCCACATATCTAATACTTTGGTCACAAAAATGGTGTAAGGATACAAGCTTTAAACACTTAACTCATTAGTTTTGACTTGTTCTACTTCATACTAGCCTAGTCAATCAAACATATCCAAGTGGTCACCATTGCATGCGTGCCACATGTCGCACAAATAAGGATGAGATGTAGATGAAAATATACATATGATGGAATGTAAGGTTCTTTTAGTTATTTTTGAATTTTAAAAAGGTGAGTAGGAGAGGTTGGAAGGAAAGGTTATACTACCTTTGGTGAATGAAGCTTTAGAGTTGGTTTAGAGTCTAAGGTGTTAATGTATGTGACATGATTGCTTTTGAAGCTTTACTTATCTTTGAAATTTATTTATGAAAACTTTTGTGCCTATGTGTCAAGTGTCATTTTTTCCATATTTATTATATAATATTACGCGTTAATTAGGTATTAAGTTGCCCAAATTTTGAGCCAAATTGAATGGGAACTCTATTTTTTTAGAAAAATCCTATTTTTGTATTTTGCACATATTTTTTTTTATCTTTTTTCGTGCACTTTCACCCAAAATATTAGGAAGCAAGTTTGGAGTGTTACAAGAAACCATTCGTGGCTAAACTCTTCTAGTTTCTAGGAATAGATGAAGTTTCCTTCCAAGTCTTGAGCATTAATGCCGTCTCTTTACTGAAATTCTTCTACATTTTGCATACTTATATGCGTTTTGTTGCAGCCTTTCTGTAACACCCCCTAGTCATGGTACATGAGTAGTGGGCCATTCCTCACGGATTTTGATGAAAAGCAAGGTGAAGAGCACCATCACCATCCCTATCGTTCGAGGGAAGTAGCGAATTGTTTTTTGGCCGAGGTACCGTGACAATGGACAGGTAGTGACCTCGTATCTGCCATTGGTCATTGGCAATAGCTAGGCACACACATAGACAAAAGGATAGCGAGGCGAGGATACAAACAAGGAGGAAACGTTGTTCATTTCCCAAGAACTACGTCCCGTAGTCAAAGTCCATTACTTGCGTTGTAATTTTTGTTTTGGTACTTCAAAAACCCCTTTTTACAAACCCGTGACAATTTCTACAGAACACTTTTCGCAAAACTCAACTCTCTGAAATCGACACTTGTACTATGCTTTATTGTGTTTCACGTTTTTATAAATTAAAATTTGTTGAGGAAACAACACTATGTGATGTTGGTGTTTAATTTCCATTACTTTAGATGTGATTGTGTCTATGCTTAGAAACTTTTTACGTTGCATGAAAATTCTAATAGGGAAGTAGGTTATTTCATGTTATTTCATAAAAAAACTATTTTTGAATCCCAAAAGTATGATTCTTTTCTATCATAGTCACCCTTGTTATCTTTAAGATGGTATGTCCAGTATGTATCTCTATGCATTATGTCATAAAACAAGTAAGGAAAGAATGGAGGAGATATGGATGCATATCTTGAGCAACATGGTTTTGCCACGGGCATTAAGGCTAATATATCAGGCATGTCTGAGGTACATGAATTATTGGAAAAAAGTATGAAAGTTATGCAAGATATGATATGTTATATTATGTATGCCATGCGTTTGTGATTACGTGATAGGAGGTGGCTCTCTTGACTGTGGAATCATGATCTAATAGCAAGGCCAAGGCTGTGATCTAGATAGTTATGGGGACTCATAACGTGTTTCAAGTTTCTTTTATAAACTCTTTATATTCTTTCTTGATTTGACTCATTTTAAAACTCAAAAACATGACCACTCATTTATTTATTTTAGAAGATGAAGAGAGCCAGTAGAGGTCCTATGATCAACCAAGTTTTCCTAAGTTGTATGGACGTACAGATAGCGTCGTAGCTTGTTTTCTAGTATGGGTTATGTGCGTACAATATATGCTATGATTCAAATATATTTGATTATAAACTATGTTAGATAAAAGCAACTGGATAGTGCCTTATTTATGGTTTATTTACACGCTTACACACTTGGACGACAATGGATCATGTTATGAAAGACATACTGAGATATAGTGTTTTAGTTAGGACGATGTGGTCACGACTCATCTTTCTGGGGCCCTAAAAGTGGGTCATGACAAATGGGCTTTAAGGACATTTCATTTTTGTTGGTAATAATACCTATTTGTTGACACACATCACATACCCTACAAAAACAAAAACAATCCCAAAAAATTGATGGTCAATAATACCTCAATAGCTTCTTTGCTGTTCAATTTTGGTCCATGGTGACCTTCACATGGGGTTGAGTGGCAAAATTCAATCACATGGTTAATCTCACCATCGGGTAAGCATTTGCATACCACTCCATCACTACAACCCTTCCACAAATATGGGTAATCCCATGTGTAATACTTACTATCACTGTTTTAGTTTCTGATGACTTTTCAAATTTTGATTGATCTTCCCTAAGAGTGAGATTGTACTAATTAACTTGTTAGCAATAGTATCAGCTATCTCCTCTTCGTCCATTAGGTTCCCTATTCTACTCAAGTCATCAACAACACAATTCTTTTTATTTGGTTTGTCCTTCATTTCCAGATCGAATTCTAGGAGTAGCATCACCAACCAAAGCTATTAGGTTTTTAAGAGACATCGCACATCCTCAATGTAGTAAAATTTAAATTTTTTAGAAAACCCCAAACAAGAGATCTTGGAATATGGTATGCATCAGATAAAGTGATTCTGAAAATACTTTTTAGAGCACTCCGTTGTTCACCAACCGCTAATAGTAGACGACCTCTATGTTGGGTTTCTCGTAGACATCGTATGTCTCAAAAGCAGCGGAATTTTAAAAATTTTGAGAAACCCCCAACGCAGATCTTGGAATACGGTATACATCAGACATATGGATGTTCAAAGTACCTTTCAGATGACTCCGTTGTTCACCAACCGCCAATAGCAGACGGCCTCTATGGTATCCACAGGTGGAGCACTCCGTCGATAACCTTCTCAAGGCTCTTGAATGTTGGTCGAATTCCTCAAGTGCTAGTCGAGAAAAACGCCTCCTTGTGGATTAGTCTCTGAGAGCACGAAGACCTTTGGACCAGATCTCAAGATCTAAATCTTTTTGATAGATATATGGTAACATATCAAATCATATCTCCGTAAAGATCTTATCTTGTGGAGATATGTATATGTTCCAAATCTTATCTATATATGATCTTTTATTTTGAGTTTAATCAATATTAATCTCAAAATAACTCTCAATTTAATTTATGCACTTTACCAATTACATCTCATGTAATTGTGTCATTCTATTTTATATCGTTGAGTGACTCCACTATTGTGTGTGACCCTATAGGCTTCTTCAATCAAGGCCGTAATAATGGATTTATTAATTAACTCTTAATTAATAAAATCCATCATTATCGATCAAAAGTGATGTCTAGCAACATATCATGATCCCCAAGATGTAAGAACAATCAGGTGAACTGATTGAGCCTTTCCATGACCAGCCATCATGCAATGAACACCTTTCATCATACTTATATCTCATTCGGTACCAGAACATGGGTGTGTGTCTTTCTGATTTATCGAAATTATAATTGCATTCAAGCACTAACACTCAATGACCTACACAAACAATTCGAGTGTCATTACCCTGGGCCCAGGACTTACTGTTAGGCTTTGATGAAATTACTTGAGATATGATCTCATTGCTAACATGAGTGATGAATCCTTTATTGATCAATCAACTATCTCCAACCTTAGGAAGTCACATCCCTACTCATCCATACTAGGCAAGCCATGGTTAGGCTCCCATTAGTAATGAGCGAAAATGTGAGCTTAAGATTAAGATAACTTTGTTGACCTCAAGTCTAAGCTTAATTGCACGGCTGTCATATTCGAGATCTTGCTACTGACACTTGGTTAGCTTCCCATAGTAGCATCTCGAAGATGAGTCATCCGGTGAATTGATTCTCTAATCGACACCCACACATAGGTTCTAGTAATCTCATTACATCAATTGTGAGAACCATTGGCTAAACAATTTAGGGAACTCAATATGTGCCAGCTTATCCGTATTTGTGATATCCTCATTTCACAAATAGTCTAGCTAGGGAGTTTTTTAACTTGATCATGAGTGCTTGAAGAATCTCACATTATGATCTCATCATATTTTGTATTGCACATAGATCAAGTAGAGGATTTTATCAATGATATAAATTTGATCACAATTCAAAGTAAATATCAAAAGATAAGATTTGCCAATGAGTTTATTGTCTCTAGAACACATATACTAACAATCTCCCACTTGTACTAGAGCCAATCAAACATGTATCTTATACCAATGGACTCTATGTACTCCATGGACGTCCTAGTTCCATTGTGAATGAGCAGTCTTGCTTAGAACTTTTCTAAGTGACTGCACCTCCATTTAGGGTGAATATGTATATTGATTGAGACGTCAAGTCAAATGAGATTGGAAACATATTCTCCCATTTCGAGATCTTGACCACCATAAATAAGGAACATGTCTTTAGTCCTTCTTAAGTACTTAAGAATGCTCTTGAGTGCAGTCCAATGATCCATTCTAGAGTTCAACTGATATCTGCTTGCAACACTTAAAGCATATGACACATCTGGTCTAGTACACAGCGTGGTATACATTGTTGACCTAATAGGAGAAGCATGTGGAATTCGAGCCATATAATCCCTATCTTCTTCTATTTTGGGGCACATCACTTTTGAAAGTGCCTTGTGTGTCATGGCCAATAAACCTCTTTTGGAATCAACCATGTTAAACCTCTTTAACACTTTATCGATGTAGGTTGATTGTGATAATCCAATCGATCTCCTTGATCTATCTCTATAGATCTTTATGCCCAATATATAAGCCGCATCTCCAAGATCTTTCATTGAAAAGCTCTTGGATAACCAGATTTTTACCGATTGCATTGTTGCAACATCATTTCCCATTACTAATATGTCATCCACATATAGTATGAGAAATACGATTGCCAAGCCATCTACCTTCTTGTATACACAAGGTTCATCTTCCTTTTGAGAGAAACCAAACTCTTTGATTGTCTCATCAAATTTGATGTTCCAACTTCTTGAAGCTTGCTTTAGCCCATAGATGGATTTGTTCAGTTTACACACTTTACTACGATCTTGTGTAAAACCTTCAGGTTGTGTCATGCACACTTCCTCTCATATCCATCTGCCACATCTCATAATCAAAATGAGCAGCAATGGCAAGCAAAAATCGAATGGACTTCAGCATAGCCATAGGCAACAAGGTTACATCAGAATCAACACCTTGTTTCTGACGATATCCTTTTGCCACAAGTTGTGCCTTACTGGTAGATGTATTTTCATCCATGTCAGTTTTCCTTTTGAATACCCATTTGCATCCAATAGGATTTACTCCCTCTGGAGCATTGACCAATGTCCAAACATTATTCTCATACATGGAATCCATTTCTGCCCTCATGGCAACAAGCCATTTACTTGACTCAGCACTATTGATTGCTTCGTCATAAGTCCGAGGTTCCTCATCTAATATGAGGTCTCCTATGCCTTCGGCATCAACAATGAAACCATATCTCACAATAGGGTTACGTTTTCGGACTGATCTTCTGGCAGAAAACGTGCTTGGTACATTTGGCAAGTCAGATTGCTCAGGTTGATTGCTCACTGGTACATTACAAGCTTCTGGGACACAATTTCGAGATGGTGAGCCTAGATTACCTTTTGAGTCACCCACTGGCGTCTCTATAGGTGTCACTGGCTCGTTCTCAAACATCTCCTAAAGTTCAAAACGACTCCCACTTGCTTCTTTGAGGAGAAACTCTTTCTCCAAAAAGACAGCATTCCTCGAGATGAAAACCTTTCCCTCTTGAGGATTATAGAAGTAGTATCCCATGGTTTCTTGTGGATATCCCAGAAAGAGACACTTGTCAGATTTGTTCTCCAACTTATCTGACTTCAACCTTCTTACATAAGCAGGGCATTCCCAAGCTTTGAGGTAGGAGAAACTCGGTTTTCTACCAGTCCAAATCTCATAAGGAGTGGTTTCAATCGATTTCGATGGGGCTTTGTTCAAAACATGAGCCACTGCCTCTAAAGCATATCCCCACATGGACTTTGGTAGTTCCGAAAAACTCATCATGGATCGAACCATGTCAAGCAAAGTTCGATTTCTCCTCTCAGAAACACCATTGTGCTCAAGTGTATCAGGAGGAGTTCTTTCTGAGACAATACCATTGTCCTTCAGATGATTCTTGAATTCATTACTCAAGTATTCGCCACCACGATCTGATCGAAGTTTCTTGATGGAACACTCAAGCTGGTTCTCGACCTCCATCCGAAACTCTTTGAACTTTTCAAAGGCTTCAGATTTTCGTTTCATCAAGTAGATGCGTCCATATCTTGAATGGTCATCTGTAAAAGTGATGAAATACGAGAAACCCCCTCTAGTAGTGATGCTCATTGGACCGCATACATCAGAATGTATTAAATCCAATAAGTTTTCAGCTCTTGCTCCTTTTCCTAGAAAAGGTTGCTTTGTCATTTTTCCCAATAAACAAGATTCGCATGTTTCATAAGATTCAAAATCTTCTGAGTCCAAATATCCCAATCGATATAAGTACTCAACACGCTTCTTGTTTATATGGCCTAAACGAAAATGTTAGAGGTAAGAATTCAAGATGTTGTCAATCCTTGTCCTTTTTATGCACATGTTAATTTGTTCTGAATCATGCTGATCCAAAACATATATTCCGTTTACTATTGTAGCAGTACCATAATGCACACTCCCTCTTCATATGGAACAACAATTGTTCTTTATATAAAACTCAAAAGCAATCTTGTCCAAACAAGAAATAGAGACGATGTTCTTAGACAATGAGGGAACACAATAAACAGAATCTAATTCAAGAGATAATCCAGAAGGTAGGGCGATGTGGCAAGTCCCAACTGCCATGGCAGCAACTCGTGCACCATTCCCAACTCGTAGGTCAACATCGCCTTTCTTCAAGATTCTACTACTCATTAGGTCCTGCATGTTAGTGCAAATGTGAGCACCACAACCAGAATCTAACACCCAAGAACCATTCTTGATAGTAGTATTAATCTCAATCATGTGTATACCTGAAGCTGAATTCTCATTCTGCTTCTTGCCCTTGATTGACTCTAGATAGGCTTTGCAGTTTCTCTTCCAATGACCAGATTTCCCACAATGAAAGCATTCACCCTTAGCCGGTTTTTCAACAGGCTTCTTCTTCTTGATCTCACTTTTAGCTTTGAGTTTCTTGTCTTGACTCTTCTTCTTGGAAACCTTTTTCCTTGAAGAGACAAGCATGACATTCTTTTGTTCCTTTATGATAGTTGTCTCAACAGACTTGAGTAACTGAATCAATTCAAGAACAGTTTGATCCATCTTGTTCATCTGATAGTTCATCACAAATTGTGAGTAGCTATCAGGTAGTGAGGTAAGGATTAAGTCAATACTCAAGTCCTTATCCAACACAAAAACAAGAGTGGACAACTTCTCAATGTAACTCAACATCAATGTCGCATGATCAGCAGCAGAACTTCCTTCTGCCAAACGACAATTGAACATCTTTGATGTCTTGAACCTTTCAAGTCATGAGTGCTCACCAAATAGATCCTTGAGGTGTGTTATCATCTGTTGGCAAGTCATCGCCTCATGCTGTTTTTGGAGATCAGGGGCCATCGAAGAAGGCATGATACAGGAGACAAGCTCAGCATCATCTAGATACTTCTGACATGCACGCCAAACATCTTCAGCTGCATTAGCCCTGGGTTGTGCAGGAACATCTTGCTCAAGGATGTAAGCAATCTTCTCCGCCTTGAGAACAATTCTCAAATTGCGGTGCCAATCAGTAAAATTCGAGCCAACCAACTTGTTGGACTCTAGAATGGATCTCAAATTCACGGTGGAAGACATATCTTCAACCTGAAGAAGAGAAAGCAAACACATCATGTAGTGTTCCTTAAATCACATCTAACTGGTCTTTATTAGATGTGATATACTCCCACTATGTTTTTCGAGATGGCAGCCCCTTACTGACAAAACGAGAAAATCAGATTTTTCTTAGTGGGATAGTGTCCCATTTCATTCATCTCCACCTTGACTGTAGCCAACAAGTTTTAATGAATGAAACAGGTAGTCATCTCATGCTAATTGTATCTATCATACAACCACTGCATCATTGAGTCATCAACTCTTGATGTTAAAACCATTTACCTCAACCTTTCCTCCAATTTTACCAACCTTGGCTTTAATCAACAAGTTGATAAAATCAGTTAAGCCAACCCACCATGAATCTAATTCCATAATTCGAACATGTCATGTGTAGTGGAGAGCTTGATGGTAGCCAACAACTATATGCACTAAAAATGACTCTCACATTTTTAACTTGATCATGAGTGCTTGAAGAATCTCACATTATGATCTCATCATAATTTCTATAGCACATAGATCAAGTAGAGGATTTTATCAATGATATAAATTTGATCACAATTCAAAGTAAATATCATAAGATAAGATTTGCCAATGAGTTGATTGTCTCTAGAACACATACACTAACACTCTATAGTATGCATATGTGAAGCCCTACATCAATAACCTTATCAAGGCCAAATAATGATGGTTGATCCCTTAGATGCTTCTAGAGAAAGTCACCAGTTGCAGATAGATCTCAGAGAGAATGAAGATATGAAAATCTCTATGGATAGAATTTTTTGATTATCTTATATAAATATTTGGTAACATATCTAATGAAAAATCCATAAAGATCTTATCTCGTAGAGATATATATGTTCCAAAATCTTATCTATATCAGATCTTTTATTTTGAGTTTAATCAATATTAATCTCAAAATACTCTCTATTTAATTTATCCAATTTACCAATTAAATCTCACGTAATTGTGTCATTCTATTTTATATCAAGAAATGAGTTCACTATTGTGAGTAACCCTATATGCTTCTTCAATTAATTAATTAAATCTTTATTATCGTTCATAAGTGATGTCTAGCAACCTATCATGATCCCCAATATATAAGAATAATCAGGTGAACTAATTGAATATTTCTATAACCAGACACCATGCAATGAACAACTTTCATTATACTTATATCTCATTCGATACTAGAACCTAGATATGTGTCTCTTGATGTATCGAACTTATAATTACATTTAATCACTAACATAAAATGATCAACTCAAACTCTTCGAGTGTCATTACCTAGGGCCATAGACTTTCTGTTAGCCTTTGAAACAATTACTTGAGATAAGATCAAGATAACTTTGCCGATTTAATGTCTAAGCTTATTTGCATGGCTGTCATATTTCATTTGTTGCTACTGACTCTTGGTTAACTTCCCATAGTAGCATCTTGAAGACAAGTCATCTAGAAAATCAATTCTCTAACCGACACTCAGATATTGGTTCTAGTAATCTTATTACATCAATTGTGATAACCATTGTCTAAACAATTTATGGAACTCAATATGTGCTAGTTTATCCGCATTTGTGATATCCTCCCTGATTTCACAAATACTTCATCCATGGAATTTTTAACTTGAACATAAATGCTTGAAAAATCTCACATTATGATCTCATCATAATTCCTACATCATATAGATCAAGTAGAAGATTTTATCAGTGATATAAATTTGATCAAAATTCAAAATTGATGGGGTCTAAATCAGAGTGAGGTAATTGGCCACTAGAAAGTAATCAAAAAGTGTCCTGACGGACTAGCGAGGCTGATAGACTGATAAGTGTCAGCAGCTGCCGTTTTAAATAGTTTGAAAAGCAGCTGAATAATGGCAATGACAGAGCAGTCGGTGGTCATCCAAAGGCAGGACCACAGTCCGAGTAGTAGGTGTAGAAAGTGGCCGATATCTACAGATTTCAGAATTCGGTAAGACCAACCTCTTCTATAAATATAAAAAACCCTAAAGAAGAACGGTTTGGAGTCCAAGCCCTCTAACTTGTATATTTCCCCACTCCCATCTAGTGAAGTCATTTTCCATGGAGCTTCAACAGCTCTGTGGTTTCTCCGTTCCCCGATAGTTTCCACGTTATAAATCATGTCTTTCTTTATATCTATTAATTGCATCACACCACATAGAACACTAGAAGATTTCTTTATTTCTGTTAATTGTATGTTAATTTTGTGTGTTTATGTTTAAAAGTGGACTAAATCCTTTGATTTAGTCCACCAACTTCGTTATTAATATTCAATTAAGTTCAGCAGGGAGATTAGCAGCAAAATCAGATCCAAAGACATGTGAATCAAGTCAAAGGGGCACAACATCCAAAAAGAGACAAAGAGCACTATTCTACCACCTGTAGTCTACAAGTTTAGGCTAAGAACGGTGATGGTGTCAAGAACAGTGCATTGGAGTAAAGGAGGGGAGATATTTTTTCGAAAAGGAGAGACCGGGAATAGCAACATACACGAGGTGGCTTCTCCTCCAGAACGAACAAGAACACCAACAAGAAGAGGAGAAGAAGGACTTGATCCTCAAGAATAGCACCAGAGTCGTGAACAGTAGCCAACGAGCATCAGAACAATCATTACTTCCTTTTCGTTTTGAGTTTTTGTATCTGACTTAATTACAATATTTCTATTATTTTTGAATTATCTAAATGAAATCATGTTTTATCTTCCAAGTATGAGTAGGTAGAACCTTTGGGATACCTTAAGGTGAAGTATGGTGATGTGGGTCTAGGATTAATGATATAATTTATGTTTGTTTCTTAGTTCTTGTTTCTATCATTCCATGAGTAGACCTGTTATGGTATGCGTTATCCATTGCTGGAGTTTAGCATAATATCTCTCTAACTATCATGGTTATGTATGAAATCAATACAGGATGGAACCCACACCTGTATGGAGGTTGTTTTTATTAACCAATGGAGATGAAGCAGGTGCTATCTATAGGAAAGGCCACATGGCAACCTCAAGATAGAGGGGATGCTGACTCATGATGTCTCCTAGGTTTAGGTGAATAGAGTCACGTTGGAAAAGCTGAAGAATCATAGTTGAAGAGGAAGGATGGTAGAGAATACAGCTAGTGAGAAGGGGGAAAGTTCTTGGTTCTGGTTGTAGGAAGGGATTACTTCAGTAGGGAATAAGGTAAGTGGGATGAGTGATACTGTTCTATTTAGAAGCTTTTGATGCTTCTCTGGAACATATGTGGTTGATTGCATATGTGTTACTGTTCTATTTGGGAAAGTCTTCTTCCCTGTTTTCATGAACCTGCTTCTCCTACTTGTTCTTCAATATGTGAAAAGTCCAGCAGGGCATGTCCTTCTGGTTTTCGTGCCTCAACTCTATTTAGAGTCCCTAAAATTCTTCTTTGAAAACCTAAATTGTTTTCTTCCAAGGATTAGGTGCCTTGTTGGTTGGTTTCCAAACAAGTGTTCCCTTTTGAGGTGTATAAGGTGCTCAATGTTCATTGTTTATGTGCTATGTGAATATATGTTAAGAAATGGAGAGGAGTGTGGACCCACACTCCTAGCAACATGGTTTTAACCATGGGATTCATGGCTAAATATGTCAGACATGTCTGAGGCATCCCTATGGGATAAGCCAATCAACAAAGACTAGAGAACATGTTTTATGCATGCTATGATCTATGTTTAGAGGTGGTGTTCGGTTGGTGGCTCTTCTGAACACTACTAAAGGACTTAGGCAATACATGACCCATTTCCTAAGATTTGGAGGTGATGCCTAAGCTGAAAGGTCAAGGGGATTGGGCAAAGATAGACAATGGAACTCACTACTTGGATATCTGCTTGACTTTGAGTCTTTATGCTCAAACACCTTTTCTTCACTTCATTCATGCTTATCTTTTACCAAACTTCAGTAGCATGACCACTCTATCTTTTAACGTGTTCCAGGTGTAGAGGGGAATGGCAAAAGGTCTAGTGATCAACCAAAGTAGGAGTTTAGCTGTAGAAGTTGTGGTAGATGAAGAATAGCTCTTGGAACCTTAGCTACGTTGTGAGGAATATTCTTAGTAGGCTGGACATAGTTCCTTTTGCTTGTTTGAACGGTTGTGAGTTAGTATACATGTAGCCATCTTAACGATATTTCTCTAAGTTACAAAGGGGTTAAGTCGCCTTGAGTCCTAACGTTTGATGGGACTTGGCAGTCATGCCCCATGCCTCTTGGGCCCTGGGCATGGGTCCTGACAAGACCAAAGGAGGGGAATAAGTGGCTTCACAACTTAGATGCTTGATTTAGAGGTAGATCAACAAATCAAGACGGGAGCAATAGGTATTAGTCCAGGGTAGAACCAGTAGAACCCAGTAGACCTAGTTCTATGCACTTTGCATGCGAGGAGACCTAATTGCAATGTTGGTAATGATATTAGGGAGTAGCTTAGTCGAAAATATGATGAATGACCTGGGTAGACTTAGGTTGTATAGAGTTTTGAGTATAGAAACATGGTAAATTAAATTAGGCATCTTAGCACCACATCATCTTAGAACCAGTATTTGTTACTTTCAGCGTTGAGACTTAATCTTGTTTACTGAACTTACTTATTATTGTTAGTTTGAGCTTAGACTAAGAACTACTATTATTTCGAATCCTGCATCTACTGAGACACTTAACAAGCACAAGCTTCATGTGACCGACCCCGAATTTCAATGTGCATTTTGTGCTTAATTTGTATTTTGTGAGGATTAAGTGTTGGTGTATGTGTTCTAGAGGCAATCAACTCATTGGCAAATCTTATCTTTTGATGTACACTTTGAATTGTGATCAAGTTTACAACATTGATAAAATCCTCTACTTGATCTATGTGCTATAGAAATTATTATGAGATCATAATGTGAGATTCTTCAAGCATTTTTATTCAAGTTAAAAACTTTCTAACTAGAGTGTTTGTGAAATGAGGATATCACAAATATGGATAGGCTGGCACACATTGAGTTCCCTAAAATGTTTAGGCAATGGTTATCACAATTGATGTAATGAGATTACTAGCGGGCAGAAAAACATTATCTATTTGCATTCCGTTTTTATGAACATTTCAAGTTTCTATATTTGACTTGTTACAATGTTTCTGCCATTTTGGCCAGCTTATGTGAATGAAATCGTGTTTTATTTCCAAAGCATGAGTGGCTAGAGTCTTAGGGATGCCTTAAGGTGAAGGGGTGTGGTGTGTGCTTAGGTTTAATGATGAAATTTATGTGTATTCCTTAACTCTTGTTTCTAACAAACCATGGGTAGACCTAAGGAGGGAAACAAGTAGTTTCACAACTTAGAAGCTTGGTTTAGAGGTAGACCAACAAACCAAGACAGGAGCAGTCAATGTTAGTCCAGGGTAGAACCAGTAGAACCGGGTAGACCTAGTTCTATATACCTTGCATGTGGTTAGACCTAATTGCAATGTTGGCTATGATATTAGGGACTAGCTTAAGCCAAAAAATATGATGAATGACCTAGGTAGACCTAGGTTATTCGAAGTTGTGAGTGTAGGAAGATAGCAAATTAAGTTAGGAACCTTAGTATGGCACCACCCGCAGATCCTTAAGGCGTCCTCGTATTAGTCTGAGTCAAAACCAGTACCTGTTACCTTAGCATAGAAACCTGATATTGCTTACCTACCTTGTTTACCACTGTTAGTCCGAGCTTAGACTAAGACCTACTGTTATCCGAAATTATGCATGTACTAAAACACTTAGCACGCACAAGCTCTTCGTGATCGACCCTGATATCCACTATACAAGTTTTCAAAATTTGTATTTTGTGTAGATTAGGGATTATAAATTTATTTGATACGGATTTTCTATTTTTATTTGCAACGATATTAGAAAATTCCCGTTTATCAAGGTCATTGAGTGTTAGTGCTTGAATGCAATTATAAGTTCGAGATGTAATATAAGCATGATAAAAGCTGTTCATTGCATGGTAACTGGTCATGGAAAGGCTTAACCAGTTCACCTAATTATTCTTTAATCTTGGGGATCATGATATGTTGCTAGACATCACTCATGATCGATAATGATGGATTTGATTAATTAAGAGTTCATTAATAAATCCATTATTAAGGCCTTCATTGAAGAAGCCTATAAGGTCACACAAAATAGTGGAGGCAGTTATCGATATAAAATAAAATGACATAGTTACATGAGATGTAATTGGTAAAGTGGTTAAAATAAATAGAGAGTTATTTTGAGAGTAATATTGATTAAACTTAAAATAAAAGATCTTATATAGATAAGATTTGGAACATATACATATCTCCACAAGATAAGATCTTTACAAAGATTTCATTTGATATGTTACCAAATATCTATTAAAAAGATTTAGATCTACAGATCTTATAACATCTTCGTCCTCTCTGACATTGATCCGCAAGGGGGCGATTTTCTCTACTAGCACCTTAGGAGATCGACCAATATTCTACAACCTTGAGAAGGTTATCGATGGAGTGCTTCATGTGTGGATATCATAGAGGCCATCTACTATTGGCGGTTGGTGAACAACATAGTCCTCTGAAAGTTATTTTCAGCATCCCTTTATCTGATATATACCGTATTCCAAGATCTACGTCAGAGGTTTCTAAAAAAAAATTTTAAATTTCGCTGCTTTTTTGACATGCGATGTCTACGAGAAATCCAACATTAGGGATTACAAATTTATTTTATAACGTAATTCTATTTTTATTGCAACGATAATAGGAAATTTCCGTTTATCAGGTGCTATGGTCATACTGTACCACGCCTCGAACTACACAGAGGAATCTCCTTTCTTATTGGTTTACGGATCAGAAGCCGTATGCCCAACCGAGTTAACGCTGAAAAGCTACAGGGTGGAACACTACAATGAAGAGGAAATTGCGAATCTGCGAAAATTGGAGTTGGAGTGGTTGGAGGAAAAACGACAAAGTATTTGTAGCCGACTAGGGGCTTACCAAAGAAGAATTGAGAAAAGTTACAACAAAGAAGTATTCCCAAGGGAGTTCTCGAAAGGAGATTTGGTGCTCCATAGCGTCCAACCACAAAGACATGTCAGGAAGCTAGAACGCTATTGGGAAGGCCCTTATTAGATTTCTAGGGTGATCGGAAAAGGAGCTTATCATTTGGAACAACTAGATGGTGTAGAATTCCGAAGATCATTGAGTGCAACTCATTTGAGGAAATTCTATGTATAAATACTTCGTCACTAATTCTTACTCTATCAATTTTGGTATCTTCTATCTTCAGACATTCGAGCAATTCCTCCATAAAGGAGATGGAATACTAAAGCAGCAAAGCCCTGGCCAAGTCATGCAAGCCCTCGCAAACCTTCTAAGTCTATACCCCCCAATTGGCATAGCAAATCATCCCAGGGCTTCACCTGAAGTATTTGATCCCCCAAACCCAGGCACCAGTGATAAGGGTAAGCCCTAGTACAATTCGGGCCCCGGTTTCTGTAACCGCTCGCATAAGCCCCGAAAAAGCCCTTAGGTATAAATCTTCTTGCCAAATCTTGAGACGGCAAGAGCACCCAAAGAGGCTTTACTGCCAAATCCAGCTATGTTTTTAAAACATAGGGCTTCAGCCACAAGAGGGCGCATTCGGATTGAGGAAGCTGTTCGATTCATGAGGGGTTCCGATCCACTTTTCTAGAAGCGGTTCAGCTCACGTAACAAAAGGCTAAGACAAATAGCGAAAAGCCCATTTGAACGACTGGAGTAGCAAAACAAATAAAACCAAGTCCCAAATCAGGATAATACTAGACTAAGCAAACCCCAAATCGGGGCCTTAAATGTGCACAAAACCCAAACCAGGGATAAAAGCATTAGTTCTAGAAGAAGAAAATTAAAGTTCAAGGGAGGGGATTGGTTGAGGGACCAATATGTCCCTTCCAAATCCGAACTTCAGAGTGTCAAACACATCCAAGATGACCTCCCACATATTCTCATCCTTCTTCAAGGAGTTGATATCGGCAAAACAAGGATCTGTTATGGAAAGCCCGAACTCACGGGAGATCTGACGCATCTGTCGGTATAGAAGTATGCCGATAAGGTCACCAGCATAAATATCGGAAAGCTCCGAGAAGCAAGAGGAGCTAATGAAATCATCCAAGATCCTTTGACGAGAAGCTTCCTAATCACACAGTTTAGCCTCTAGGGCAGAAATGCAATCCCTCGCGTGCGATAGCTTTGAGTTGGCCTCCCAAAATTTGACCTTAAAGGCCTCCTTCTCAGAAGTGGCATCATCGATGGCTTTTCCCATCTCCTCCACTACCTTCTCCAGATCGGCCTCATGCCAAGTTCGCCTACCCAAAGTTACCCTCAGGGAACGTTGCTCATCCACCATAAGATTGATCTTAGCATCTTGCACTGCGACTAGAGCTTGGAGCTTGGAGACCCTCTCAGAAAGAGAGCCAACTTCTTTGAGCAAACTCCAGCCAAGGACGAAACCCTAAAAGTTGAACATAAACTAGCTCAGACACTAAATATGTTCAGTACTAGAACGAAAGGGACCATACCTCCCAAATCCCGTTAACTACTCTGTTTGGTGGTACACTAGAGAAATTTGGGGTGACCTCGACAAGGACCGGACCTAGTTCCTCAGGAATCGGGATGGCCGCGTGCGGGGCACCCTCTACCGCACCTATTCAAGGCCTTGATGTGGAAGGAGTGGTTGAAGTAAAAGGCACTCCATGAATCGGGCCTTTGAGAATTTCCGATGAAAGCAAAACCTTCTCCCAACCATCAAAAATCCGAATCCCCCTATCCCCTTCCGAGAGATAGTTAATATTGTTGGATTGAACCCTCGTAGAGTTGGCCCAAAAAAGGGGGATTCGTGGAAAGGGTTAGAATAGGAAAATCAACAACAATACAAGTGAAAAACTAACCAATGGAGAAGGGGTTGTATCCGGTGCTGGCCCTTAAACCCGGTGCATCTCTACAGAAAAACGTGCAGCAATGGATGCCTCCAGTCCGCTTCTTCTTGCCATATTGTCGACTGTAAGCCAAAATAAGGAAATAGTTAAAATAAAAGAAGATGACCACTAGACGAAAAAAGGAGCCGAATACCTTTTTCTTTTTTGGAAGGCTTGTGGGCACAAACCTTAACCCTTTTCTTTTTCTTGGGAATCGGTGGTTCAAAAGAAGGCTCAAATATTGGGTCGGTGGGAATAGGGACGACTGGATAAGAGATAGAACAAGATGTCTTTTTAGAAAGAAAGGTTCGTTCCACCTCTTGGTGCAAAGGGTATGGTAAGATCTCAGGTTTGGACGAACCCTTGGTGGACCTAGCTGCATAAAAAAAGAAAAACCAAGCAAAAACAACAAGGAAAAGAAAGAAAAAGAGGAAGAAAAAGAAAAAGACAAAGAAAAGAAAAGAAAATGATGAAGCTTGAGTAAGGGAATAAGAGGGGTTTTGAACTCACAACTGAAATAAACGTAAGTGATAAACCTTAAATAAAGTGAATGTTCTTGGGTTTGGAATCCTGCCTAGCTATGTACGTCGCGTCCTCATTCTTCTCTGATCTTCTTGAGTAATCGGTTATAGGAGTAAAGAATTGACTACCCTCCCTTACACTCTCTTGCAAGAAGGCACGGCAATAGCCTGATGTTGTTCCTCCTTTAACGAACATGAGAATAAGAGGTCCTGCCAACGTACCCTCACGGCCGAATTGCGTGCGTGTGCCCGAGTGTTGCCAATGACCCAATGAGTCCAGATACGAGGTCATTACCTGTCCATTGATCCTGAGGTACGGCCACAGACAAAACATTGTCTTCCTCCTACCAAATGGGCATGAGTTGCTGCTCTCCACCTTGCTCCTCTCCAAAACTCGCGGGTAGTGATTAGTTAACCATGAATCTTGAATAAGGGGGCTATTATAGAAAGACTGTAACATACTTGCATGAAGACATACAGAACCCTTTTGGATTCAAAGAAGAGATGAAGATAAGCTACGAAACATAGATCTGGGGGTGTCCCAAACCAGAAACGGGAGTTTCTAGCCGCGAACGGCCATACAAACAAAAGGAAACGAAGACAAGGCTCTAGAGAGAGAAACAAAAGTCTAGACTAAACTAACTACTACTTGTCCAACGTCTGAACAAAACTGAACTTCAATAAGAGTCTAAGCTTTCGTGTCCCGTTGGTTCTGCTGTGAATTGGGGTGGCTTGCACGAAAGTTCTACTCTGACACTAGTCCACTAATGATTTCACCTGTCAGAGACTCCCATGTTCCGCACATCAAGGCTCATGATTGGGCGTCTGCAGACTTCCGGAAATCAAGGGAGTGTCAGCTCAGGAAGATCCATTTTGTCACCATCTCCTGCCCTCTTTCTATCACTTCCTGCCACGTGTGTGCCTCTAGAAAAACTCAATTAAAACTAGCAAAATTATTAGATAAAATACAAGATTTAGGATAATTACCCTAAACTAGATAAAAACCTAAATCTCATATTATAGACTCTTAACTAAACATTTCTAATCACAATTAAACATAAAAACAATCTAAGAAATACTGAGAAAATGAAACTTAACATATTCCCCCACACTTAAATCATGCTTGTCCTCAAGTATGAAAACAGATAGACAACCCATTGCTCTGATAGTACCTAATGCATGATGCATGACTAAGGTAACCTACTCTTGTCTAACTGCATGTATCACCTTCTATTTCTTTCCAAACTCTTCAAATCAATTTAAAGCATACTACTCAAACAACACAATTAGGGAAGAGACAGTTCAGGATCACTTTCAGATTTACAGAAAGTTTGAGCCATCGTGACTTATTCCTTCTTTTTTTTTTTTTTGACTAAGGACCCCCACTTTGGGGAAGAACTGTCTGGATTACGAAACCTTATTCGTGGTTCATAAGTAAAGTTCGTGTCATCCACAGTTTGGCCAGACAATTCTTACCTTTGGCATCCTCTCTCTCTCTTTATTTTTTTTTGAATGTGAGGTGTCACTGAGCTGCGAATGTACAAAAGAAACGTGAGAGCAATCCTAAGCAAGTCTCAACCCTAATGCATGTTATAAAAGCAAGATATTAAGAATAACGAAAAATCTAGAAGGTTTCCTAGTAGAAAAATAAGTCTAAGCACCCTAATCATGAATCAGGCGTAAGGAATACCTAAGCATGGATGTCATCTTCCTTGATGGTTTATAATGGTGGTCTACGATTAACAAGAGGTACCACTAGAAATTTTACATGAGGCTGCTCTCCCTGACTCTCAGGCACTACTAGTACTTCAATGGGTCCATGGGCTCCTATGATATCCCCAGTAGTTGAACTTGACTCCCTCTCTTTGAAAAGAAAGGTTCGTTCGATCTCTTCATCTAAAGGATATAGAACTTCTCGATAAGGTCTTAGACTTGGGCAAACCCTCTTTTGACCTAGTTGCATAAAAAGAAAAACCAAGTAGACAAAGAAACAAGAAAAAAAAAACAAGGAAAAGAAAGAAAAAGAGGAAGAAAAGAAAAAAAAATGAAAAATAAAAAAATGACAAACAAAACTCACACACTCCAACATAGACAAGAAAAAAATTTACCTCTCCGGCAACGGTGCCAAAAATTTGATATGTGTCATTTCCATAATAAATTTTAAAGATTTTTAAAACTCATAAAACAAAAAAATGCGTAGTATAGGTGTCAAATACAGGGAGTTGCTTTTCCAATGAAAGTTGAAGTTGCACCAAATATAACTGTCACGATTTTTATTGGGTTTGTAAAGTAAAGAGTGTCAGCTACATAAATGATGAAACATGAGTAAGGGAATTGTAAACAAACAACAAAAGTGAACTTAAGCAATGAACCTTAAATAAAGAGAATACTCATGGGGTTCGATTCTTGCCAGCTACATTTGTCACGTTGCCACTCTTCTCTGATCTTCTCGAGTACTCAGTTATAGGGGTACGGAATTATCTTCCCTCCCTTACACTCTCATGCAAGGAGGCACGAGAATATGCACGTGTGCTCGAGTGTTGTCAATGACTCAATGAATCCAAATAAGAGGTCACTATCTATCTATTGATTCTGAAGTATGACCATAGAGAAAACATTGTCTCCCTTGAATCAAAAGGGTGTGAGTTGGTGCTTTCCACCTTACTTCTCTACAAGACTCTTCTGGTGAAAACCTGAGAAGAAGTTTAAGGCAAAGAATTGAAACTATCATTTGTGACATCTTCAAAGTATATCTTGTACATACAGAACCTTAAACCTTTATTGAAGTGATTTTTCTCCGTACTCAAATTTGTGCAAAGAGGCTATTAAAATTGTGATTGATTCTTTATAAAAGAATCAAAATATGGGAGATGATAGCTCTACCAAAAGGAGCAAAATCAATTGGATGTAAGTAGATATTTAAGAAGAAATTATATCCAAATAGTACATTTACACTGTAAGCAAAGCCAAATTGATTGTGAAGAGCTTCTAACAAAAGCTCAATGTCATATTTGATCTTGTGATTTGATTTTCCTATGTTCATGCACTAATAGCAGTGCGTCTATTAACAACTTAGGAAGCACCAAGTCAATATAAATATATCATTTTTAAATGGTGAATTAAAAGAATAAAACTATATAGTTCAACCCAAGGGATGTGCACCTATAGGATTAACAGAACAAGCACCCAAGCAATTATATGAAAAATTTAACGGTGTATTAGTATCATCTAGATTTTCAACATTATTAGTACAAAAATGTGTATACACTATGTTAATAAGTAAATAGTGTGTTATTTGGAAAAAAAATTGATGGTGATTTTGCAATTGCAAAGAAACCATCGAAGTAATAAAATAAGATCGTATCCACAGGCAATTGTTATTGGAATTTTCTTCTCAAAACAAAGACTTAAAAAGACTGAAAACAAAAGAAAGATTTAGTTTTGAAGACAATAAGAAAAGTAACCTTGGATCTAAGATCCACATTACTTGAAACTCGCCCTTGCGTGTGTGCAAACCTTGAAGACTGACTTGCTTGCGCAAGCTTTGGAGGTGTTATTCTAAAATAGTGCTACTCAGTGACCATTATAGCACCATCCCTTGTTTTGTGGGATTATGCAATCAACCACGTCACCAGAGCCATTTCACCTCTTGTGATAACCCATGTTTTTCCCACACTCAAATCTAACCTCTATACCTCACATCTCGCAGACAGATTAGATAGAATGTGTCTTACGAACGATATTCGATTGAGCCCTTCTACTTAGTTGCTTGAGGCCAAGCTTTGATTCTCCCACACTCCCTTAGGTCTATACGGTACTAAAGATCACGTTGGTAAAGAAACCGCTGCGAAAAACTGAATCAATCCTCAAATTAAATACTGAAAAACATAGTAAGACAGTCACGTGTGCATGACTTGCGCAAACAAGGCTTCATAGTAGATCCTCAGCTGCAAGCGCTCACCAAGCATGCTCGACTCTAAACAACAAAAGTTGATGAAAAACAACAGGGAAGACATCCAAAACATGCTAGACTCGACTGTAAGCCCTAAATTGACTCTCTAATAGTCCACAATGACTCACTCCTTTGATATTCGCGTTTGGATCTTTATATAATGGTTGGGACTTGTCGGGCTTTCTTGATGGGCTCACATCAAATCTTCAATCCGGATCTTTTAAGATTTTATACAAATCTTCTAGGATAAGATCCAAATTCTCTAATATAAGATGCGAATCTTATCTTTACCGAGAATCTTTGATCGAGTCTTCGTCTGGATAGACCGAATCTTCACCTCCATCAAGGTCAACTCGAAATACCTCCAAATTATTTCAAATTCTTCCTGAAAAATCACAAAACACACTTTCCCTCCAAAAAGATCAAAGTGGTATGAAATATATAAAATTCTTTTAAAAATATAAGGAAAGTAGGATAAAAAGAATGCAAAACCCATCTAAGTGAGCCCTCAAAAGCACAAATATAAGTGTTACAAAATCACTTATCAAAAATAGCGAAAGAAGAGGCAATGACAGTCAAAAAAGAAAATGAATACTTTTCCCAAATATTCCTTCTCTTAATCAAGGTCTATTACACATGGTTATTTTTTATTTTAGCACTTTACACCTCTCTTACAAAACCCATGACAGTTTATTATAAGTTAGCTAAGGTGACAAGGAATCATTCATACATCTTTAACCTACTCTACAGAATTCATCCATCTGTGGTGAGGAGGCTCACAAGTGATTTCAGTACGGTTATTGGAAGGTACTTCAATCAACTTTGCTTTCCCCCTTCCCTATCACGTCACAAGATTGACCTTTGCTTTTATGATATTTCTTTCTTACAAAGCACTCTGTCTTGAGGAATTTGTGGTGGGGAACTTTGAGAGGTAGACATTAAACAAAAATAACGACTATAAAAAAATCTTTTTAAGTAATATTTTTCAACAATAAAAACCTCATAGTTTTTTTATAACTATTTCAAATATATGGGGAGAAAAAAAAATACATATATTTGTGACACATTAAAAATAAGAGAAATACATGATGCATATATTTGTTTTAAATAATAATTTTGTACAATTTTTTTTACATAGTAAGTTAATTTTGTATAATTTTGTACAATTTTGTACAATTTTTTTTACATATATTTGTGACACAGTAATAATTTTGTACAATTTTGTCCAAAGAAATGTTCTTTTGAATACTACTATAACAACAGTTCTTACATTATCAATGATTTTTTTCCTAATTGTTCATTCTTCTTTGAGCAAACTAGCCATGAATGCCGACGTGGTTATATTAGCCATTCTCTAAATATAGGGATTGGTTATATAGCGCGTGCACATAGTAAAGGCATGTTTTATATAACATATGTCCATACTAAAGCTTTGGGATTTTGTTTTTTTAATGTTTTTCTAATAAAAAACTATAATTTCGAGTCCATTGCACTGGTTCGGAATCATGGATTTATAGGCTGGAACTCATCTAGAAATACTTAAATCAATCGATCAAAATCGTAGTTTCACAATACAAAATACCATAAATAAGTTTGATACCATACAATTTAGTTTCTAGAAAAAAATTAAAATATTGAACAGTAATGACCCATTTTGTATATTTTAAAATCATTATTATTTTTGAAAATGCTTTATTCTAAACTTATGTGAACATATTAAATACAAAATTTTATACACCCAAATACATATATTTATAAATGATAATTCCTTAATAATTCTGAAAAATCAATTTTCATATTAAATAAAATTTTAATTTCAATGCAAATACACATATTTCATGACATAAAATAAATAGCAGAATTGAGGTGGATTATAAAAAGCATATGCTTTCAATCTACTTTTTTTTATAGGATAACAAAATACTTTCGATCTTAATCCTAAACTAAACTAACTTTAGTATACAAGATTGGTAATTTAAATCACATAAAAATACAGAAAATGCTACAAACTTGAGTTTTGATGATTTAAGATAACTCAGGTGGTGTTGTGAACAAACTCCAAATTTTAATCCACTGTTTTATATTTACACAACTTGATATAACTTCAGTCTACGGAGTCATTTCCTATATTTTCATCTATAATACTCTCTAATTTCCCAGTCACTTCACTCGTAAATCTACCAATTTATTAAATAAATAGAACTAGATCTATTGAGCCATGATAAAACAAATAGAAACTATGCAAAAATTAGGATCAAAACTAAAACTCGGGTCCGAACCACCTTCATTTGCCCTAAGACATCCCCTAAATTTACTCATGCATAGTACAAAGTAAGATCATGACTTCATAAATTGAAATTAAATGCACATTCATAGTCACAACTTTTAAAGTAACAATAAACATAAAATGTTCATAATGCATAAAGAAATTAAAATTCAGTTTTGAATCCTCCGTTAACTAGTGTTCCTAGCTCAAAACAATAGCACAGAACTAAGTTCATTGCAGGAAGAGCTACATGCTGAAATCTCCTCCTCAATTGCCTTCCTCATCCTTCTTCTACGATCCAATCTCGTTCTAACTTTTAAAATATTTTCGCCCTCCCGCTTATGCTTTTATCTATTTCCAAAATACATTTCTGTTCTTAATATTCGTATTTCTTCTAGCTTGAACCTAAAAGCTACGGGCAGCCAAATCAGTTTATCATGTCCCCTCTTTTTGTGTATTGCTCCATCAACTTTGCGCACTCAAATTAACTTAACTTGATTCTTCATAATATTGTTAACACATAAAAAAAATATTAAAAATAATGATATGGACTAAGTTGATTATGGTAAAAATACAAATAATACTAAAATTAATAAAAAATAAAAAATTATAATTAAAATAACTAGTTTTACTATTAAATATCGTAATATTTTAACATAAAAATACTAAAAAAATGAGTGTTAGCATCTAAAGATATCCAATATTTTATGAAAGTAGGAATATTTGCCAAATTACTTTTTTGCAAACAGATATTTAGCTAACATAACCCTTTGGAGGGTTTTCATCCCATATTTCTTCCCCAAGCTCCTTGAGATGGTCATCTAACCTATCGAATCATCAAGAGTCCTCGCTCCAGTAGTTTTTCTAAATTCATTGTAGAGATTATGCATTTTTGAGTTATACTAGTTGATGCAATGGTACTTACATTATTTGTGCATTCTAGGGTTGGTTCCAATGTTGACCCACAGGCATGATATTTTCCTCTAAGCCTTGAGTGTCCCTTCCCCTTGAAGGATTTGCCTCACCATTATATGTTGGGTGGGAGCCCATCGAGTTACTGTGCATTATTGATGACCTAAAAGAAGAACGAGTTATAGACATATATTGTTGCGTGTCGTTTCCTCAACAAATTTTAAATATTTCAAAACGTAAAACACTAGAAAGCATAGTACGAGTATTGATCTCAGGGAGTTGTTTTTCGTGAAAAGTGTTTGCAAGAAACTTTCACAAAATGTCACGGTTTTGTAAAAGGGGGTTTTTAAGTTGTAGAAATAAAAGATGCAACCTAAGTGATGGGCCTTGACTACGGGACGCAGTTCCTGGGAATAAGACTCCATCTCCTTCCTTTGTCCGTCCTTGCCTCGGTTTTCATTGATTTCTTCCGAATAGCTGGTTATAGGAGCAAGTAATAGCCTACTCTACCTTACACTCTGATTGAAAAGGAGGCACGGGAATAGCCTCATGTGATTCCCCCTTGGACGATTAGGAAGACAAGAGGATTGCCTTCGATTGCCTTCAAAGCCGAATTGTGCGCGTGTGCCCAGCTGTTGCCAATGGCTAGTGGCAGGTCCGAGGTCCCAACCTGTCCACTGTCGCGGTACCTAGGCCACAAACAATCTGCTACTTCCCTCGAACCATCAGGGTTGGAGTTGGTGCTCTTCACCTTGATCTTCACCAAAATCCGCGAGAAGTGGCCTGCTACTCATGGACCTTGACTAAGAGTCCTTACAAAAAGATTGCAACAAGATTGCAACATACATTATAGTAACTCAAGACCTTTTTCTTTCTCCTTTTTTTTTTTGATAGAGGTCCCCGCTTTGGGGAAGAATATTTGGATTACAAAACCTCATGTGTGGTGTTAACCACGGTTTAGCCAAACATCCTTACCTTTGGCACCCCTATTTTTTTCTCTTTTTTTTTTGTGTGTCTCGGTCTGGTCACTATAGGAGCAACAAAAATTTATTCACAACATAATATATACAAGTAATGAAAATGTAGTCATAGCCATGGTATAATCTTTCCTAAAACATGCAACCAAAGCTTGATATTTAGAAAGAAAAATAATTAAAGTATTTTTCTTGCAGCAAGGAATTTATGAACATAAGCATGATCAATCTTAAAAATTCTAGCCTTATTCATGGAAGCAAATGTACTTGAGGAGCATAGTGGGGATTTTTCACAAACAAAAACTAAAAAGAAAATCAAAACATGGAGCACGAAAACAGAAAAAAAAAATTCAACACAATTTAACACATAAGTCCTAATGCCCAGAAAATACTAGAAAATAAAAAGAAACGTAAACTCCTCCCCCACACTTAATTTTGAGGATGTCCTCATCATCAAGTGCAGCGGAGGTTACCTTAGTCATGAGGCATTTTTCTGGAGAAGAACCTCTAGCTTGAAGGAAGAAGATCAAGACCCAGTTCAGCGCCATTGTTCCGGCCTGTGAACAGTGGCAGACGAAATCTAGAAACTTTACTGCCTTATTTTCGTTTGCTTATGTTCTTAGCTTCGGCACTAAACTTCTACACAATGTTCTCAACATTTTCGTTATTTTATGTTAATGACATTACATTTTACCTTCAAAGCATGAGTAGCTAAACCCTAGGAGTGCCTTAAGGTGAAGCACGGTGGTGTGGGTCTAGGAGTCTTAGTAAAATTAACCTTAGTTTTTTAGCTCTTGTTTCTATCAAACCATGGGTAGATCTAAGGAGGGGAATAAGTAGCTTCACAGTTTAGATGCTTGATTTAGAGGTAGACCAACAAGTCAAGATGGGAGCAGAAGGTGTTAGTCCGGGGTAGAACCAGTAGAATCGAGTAGACCTAGTTCTATATGCTTTGCATGCGGGTAGACCTAATTGTAAGGTTGGTGATGATATGGAGGACTAACTTAGCCGAAAATATGGTGAATGACCTGGGTAGACTTAGGTTATTTGAAGTTGTGAGTATAGGAACATGGTAGATTAAATTAGGAATTTTGGGACACACCACCTGTAGATCCTTAAGGCACGTTAGTATTATTCTGAGTTAGAAACAATACTTGTTACCGTAGCGTCAAAACCTGATACAATTTACTGACCTTGTTTACCAAACTTGTTTACGACTGTTGTTCCGAGCTTGGACTAAGACGGTCACTTTGAATTCTGCATTTGCTGAAATACAAGACAAGCACAAGTTCCTTGTGATCGACCCCGAATTCCACTGTGCATTTTCATTTTAATTTGTATTTTGTGAGGATTCGGGATTATAAATTTATTTGATAACGAATTTTCTATTTTTGCAACGACACTAGGAATTTCCGTTTATCAAATTGGCGCCATTGCCGGGGAGCAGCATTTAATTGTTTTGTGTTTTTAGTTGATGCATTTACGTTCTTCTGGTGCAGGTAATCTCACTTTCCTTCCAGAAATTGAGAGAGCTATCAGCAAGAACACGGTAAGAGTTAGAGAAGCGAGTAGATTGAGACAACTCTCACCCGAGACTAACAGAAATTTCAGAATGGCTGAACCTGTGAAGACCTTGAACGAATTGGATGCTGCTGATCATACTTACAGGGGTCTGTGCATCAGATTTCCAGAGGATGGAGCAAATGAGCTGAAGCCGGCGATGATAAATTTTTTGCCAATGTTCTATGGAAAAATTGGAGAGAACCCCCATGAGCATTTAGACAATGCAACAGCGGTATGCACTTCATTCAAGGGAGCAGGAATGACTGAAGATTCCATTTGTTTGAGAGCCTTCCAGTTCACTTTGGAAGGAGGAGCTAAAACATGGTTCAACTCACTAAGGTCTGGAAGCATAACCGATTGGGCTGGAATGAAGAAAGTGTTTTTGAGCAAGTATTTTCCAGCTTCCAAGGCTAAAGAAATTAGAAACGAAATCAGTGATGTTGAACAAATGAGTGGAGAATCATTGCACGAATTTTGGGAGAGATTCAACCATCTTTTGGGATCTTGCCCACACTATGGTTTTCAGACCAATGCCTTGGTCAAATACTTCTATGATGGATTGTTATGCACTGACCGAGCAATGGTAGATTTGGCGGCGGGAGGATTTCTAAGGAAGAAATTACCCACGGTTTTGGGATCATCCTTTTCACAAGCAATGGCTTACACCCATTTAGAAACATAATCAACAGCAAGAAGTATGTAGAGCTTCCCTTGAGAAGGCGGAAATGGTCCCATGAAGTCAATGCCCCATGCATCAAAGATCTCACACATGATAATGGGTTGAAGGGGCATTTGATCCTTTTATCCCAAATTTCCTCCTCTTTGACAATTTGGGCATGCCTTGCAATGAAGGTAGGCATCCTTGAATATGGTAGGCCAATAAAATCCAGCCTCCATGACTTTCTTTGCAGTAACTTTTGCACCAAAGTGTCCACCGCAAGGTAGCTCATGACAATGTGAAAGAATAGAGTGCACTTCATCTTGGGGGATGCATCTCCTTATAATCTGGTCAGAACCAATTTTCCAGAGATAGGGATCGTCCCAGATGAAGCTCAGGCTGTCACTCCTCAATTTCTCCTTCTGGTAGTGCTGGAAATCTGCATTGATCAAATTCTCCTTCTGGTAGGGCGGAACCGAACCGAGAGGTTAGAATTCTTAATCCTGGATTCAGAGGTCTCGTACAACATCATCCTCGGGCGACCCGGCATCAACAAATTCGGTATGTTACCCTCCACTGTGCATTTGAAAAGGATTGGTATCGACCAACCACCGCCCGGTCCTTTTATCTATCTTCCTGTCGAGATCCTTGCATGAAAAAACCGAGAGTGATGATGGTAGAAAAGGAGCCCCGAGAACCCCCTAGACAAGCAATGGAACCAGTAGGGCACAAGTCGGTACGACTAGTACCAGAAGATGTGCAGAAAGCCACCCGCATTGGTGCCAATCGGGACACGGAATTTGAGAAGAGGTTACTTGAACTTTTGATTAGGAACGCTGATATCTTTGCCTGGACTGCTGTAGACTTTGTAGGCATTGATCGATCTGTTGCCGAGCATCACATTGATACCTACCCAGGAGAAAAACCGGTTCGGCAGAAGCAACGGCATTTCTCAGAGGAAAAGTGCCGAATTATCAAGGAAAAAACAAGGGAGCTCTTGGAAGCTGGTTATGTGAACGAGATCCAATACTCCAAGTGGATTCACTAAGGCCTGGAAGCATAACCGATTGGGCTGGAATGAAGAAAGTGTTTTTGAGCAAGTATTTTCCAGCTTCTAAGGCTGAAGAAATTAGAAAAGAAATCAGTGATGTTGAACAAATGAGTGGAGAATCATTGCACGAATATTGGGAGAGATTCAACCCTCTTTTGGGATCCTGCCCACATCATGGTTTTCAGACCAATGCCTTGGTCAAAAACTTCTATGATGGATTGTTATGCACTGACCGAGCAATGGTAGATTCGGCGGCGGGAGGATTTCTAAGGAAGACACCAACCAAAGCACTTTCCTTGCTTGAGGAGTTGGCTGAGCATTCAAGACATATTATCAGGAAGCAAACCTCAAACAAGAGGGTGTATGAAGTGGAGAGCAAGCCCAGGGTTTCAGAGAATGAACTCACGAAAAATGTTGCTGCTATGTTAGATATGATGAAGGAGCTGTTCTTATTCCAGGCTAAGAACATGCTGTGCGGAAACTGTCACAAGACAGGGCATGTCGCGGATAAATGTCCTGATTTATTTGAAGAAGAGCATGTCAAGGCTATGGGATACTTGGAGCCCCAGCAAAGAAAGAAATATGACCCTTATTCTAACACTTACAACCAAAGCTGGAGCGACCATCCAAATTTTTATTGGAGCAACAACGAAAATTCTTACAAAGGGGAAAGCTCAACCATGGGGCAGCAAAATTTTCAGGAGTAAAGATCTTATCAGGCGCCTCCATTTCGAAGGCAAAATCAACAGAACCAGCAGCCATTTCAAGCCTCAAATCAAGGAAATGCTAGAGGGAATTCTGGAAATTCGTTGGAAGAAATTTTGAAGACATTCATGGCGCAATCAATTAAGAATCAAGCTGAAAATCAACAAGAAATCCGGAATTTGGAGGTCCAAATCAATGAATAGGTGTTCATTCGGGAAGCTGTCATCGATAAGACTTGTGTTATGGGACAAATCATTATCCGGCGTAAGACCGATTTGAGGTGATAACATTTTTGGCACCCACCGTGGGGCTACGTTCCATAGCCCCACTCGAGAAACCCAGAAGAACCACCCGTTAATCACGGGTCATGGCGGAAAATAGCACAGCCACCGACCCGACTCAGGACGGAAGCGCCGACGCGCGAAACCTCGGCCTTATGATCACCAGCAGGGAGCAACTGAAAGCCCTGCTAACGGAAATCCTAGCCGACCTCTGGGCACCTTCAGGCCTCAACTCCAACGCCCAGGAGGGAACACCCGAAACTGCACCACGAACGGAGAAACAACCTCTTATTCCGGATGACCCCCCGGACACGGAGACTGAATCCAAAACCGAGGAGGAGATCCTGCGAAGAAAGAGGCGTAACCAAGTCATATATGAGCTAGGAACTGATAGGGAAAACATGGCTGGAAAAATCTTGGAAGAAAGGGAAGAAGAGCTGAAAAGAGATGGAAGGCCGAGATGAAAGGCCGTATATGTGGACGACATGATCGTAAAATCTATGAATGAAGAAGACCACTTAGCATATTTGGATTCTTGCTTCTCTCTGTGCCGGTCATACGGGTTAAAACTCAACCCACTAAAATGTTGCTTCGGGGTGCGAAGAAGAAAATTCCTGAGACATTACGTATCGGAGACGGGAATTGAGGCTAACCCCAAGAAGATTAAGGCGATATGCGAAATGCAACCCCCAAGGACAATCAAGGAGTACCAAAGCCTCACGGGTAAATTGGCTGCCCTCATTCGTTTCATATCTCGATCAGCCGATAAGTCGGAATCCTTCTTCAAGGTCTTGCGAAAGGGAAACACTCTAGAATAGAACGAGGATTGCCGGCTTGCCTTTGAAAAACTCAAGGAATATATCTCATCACCCCCGCTTCTTGTGGCTCCGAGAGCAGGAGAGCCTTTAGGATTATATCTGTCTATATCGCCCGTTGCAATCAGCGCAGTCTTTAGTATTATTGGTCAACTGTGGAGCAGGATATTACCGAAATGGTAAAGAAATGCAAAGTATGCCAATACCATGCCAGTACACCAAGAAAGCCAATACATAACCTGACTTCTCTTCCATTCTCGTGCCCATTTGATCGATGGGGAGTGGATATTATGGGGTCGTTCCCCCAAACCTCAGGCCAAAGGAAATTTGTCATCGTGGCGGTCGAATATTTCTCCAAATGGGTGGAGGCTGAAGCCGTGGAAAAAATATCAAAGGAGACCGTTGTTCGATTTCTGTAGAGAAATATCTTCATCCGATTCGGGATCCCTCAAGAACTAGTGACTGATAATGGAACCCAATTCGTTGGAGGAAAAATGGAGGCATTCCTGGATAAATATACGGTCAAGCACAACTTCACCTCGGTGTATCACCCACAGAGCAATGGTCTCACAGAGGTAACGAATCGAACGCTCAGGTTGGGTATGAAAACTAAGCTTGAAGATTTTGGAGGATCATGGGCAGATCGCTTGGATGAAGTACTGTGGTCATATCGCACCACCCCTCGAACCACCACGGAAGAATCCCCATTCTTATTGGTTTACGGTTCGGAAGCCATATGCCCTATCGAACTAACCCTGAAAAGCTATCGAGTAGAGCATTACAACGAAGAAGAGAATCCCGACCTGCGAAAGTTGGAGTTGGAGCTGTTGGAAGAAAAACGACAAAATGTCTATAGCCGACTAGGGGCTCATCGAAGAAGAACGGAGAAGCGATATAACAAGTCGGTGTCTCCAAGAGAATTCTCTGAGGGAGATTTGGTGCTCCGAAGCATTCAACCACAAAATGTCTATAACCCTTAAGTATTGACTTTACTGTCAAAATCTCGAGACGACAAGTGCACCCAAAGCAAATCCACCCATGTTCAAAACAATGGGGTTCGGCCAGAAGAGGGCCCTTCCGGATTGGGGAAGTTGCTCAACCCATGAGGGTTTCCGACCTACTTCCTTAGCAGCGGTTCAGCACGCATGAAGAAATACTAAGGCAAACAAAAATCAAAAAAGCCCAACCAAAGGGTTGGCGAAAAGACACCCACCCTCGGATCACAAAAGCATAGGCGAACTTTCCAAGCCTAAACACGTGATAGACATAATAAACCAACTCGGGGCTTCCCCCGAAATGTGATATCATCAAAGGCAGGGATGATGCGCAAAAAATGGAGCAAATCAGAAGGAAATCCCGAATCGGGATATAAAAAATGTTCGAGAAGCACCACAACAGGGGGAAAACACATCAAGTTAATGGGAGGATTAGTAGAGGAACCGGTATGTCGTTCCATCCTGGCCTTTAACTTGGCGTCATTCTCTCGCCCTATCCTCGCCCGGATTAGCGCAATCAGCCGCTCCCGATCAGCTTCAAACCCGAACTCCGGGGCCTGGAAAGTCTCCACGATAACATCAAGCATGTTCTCATCCTTCGTCAAGGGGTTTATCCTGTCGAAGCGCGGATCCATGATTTAAAGCCCAAATTCCTGGCTGAACTGTCGTCTCTGACGGTATAGAAGTAAGCCGATTAAATCGCCTGCGTAGATATCGGAGAGTTTGGCAAAACAGGCCGAGTTGACAAAGTCATCCAGAAGACCTTGCCGAGATGCTTGTCGATCAAGTAATTCGGCCTCCAATGCTGAAATGCGGCCCCTGGCATGCTCTAACTCTGCTTCTGCCTCTTCAAATCGGACTTTGAAGCCCTCTCTCTCCGATTTAGCGTCGTCAACCGCCTTTCCCATTTCCTCGATCACATTCCGCAGTTCTTCCTCCATGCGGCTGCGTTTAGTTCTCCCTAAAACGGTTTTCAGCGAACTCCCCTCCTCCTCCAACAACTTTATCTGGGCTTTCTGAGCCACAACTTGGGCTTGAAGACGAGAAACTGCCTCCGATTGAGAGCCAATCTCTCTAACCGTTTCCCACCCAAGAGTGAGAGCCTGAAAGAATATTCCAAGTCAAGGACAGACTACTTAGAATTTAGAAGAGGAAACGGGATACGTACCTGCCAGATCCCTTCAAGTACCGTCTCCGGCTGAACACCTGAGGTACTAGACATAGCTCCATCCAGGATTCCCCTTAGTTCAGCTGAAATTGAGGATAGAGGAAGCATCGGGTTGTCCCTTACTTCTACGAGGGCAGAATCCCTCTGTAACCCGATTGGGGGAGCCGATGTTGAAGCACCAGCCGAAAAGAATCTTGCATTAGGAATGAGAGTATCGCTGAGATCTGGTGATGGAGGAAGTTTCTCTTTCCCTTTCCCGGCTGAAGGACGGGGAGTCAACTCCCGGATCTCGGAGACTTCTACTACTTGATCTTCCCCCGAGGAAGGATTAGCGGTGTCAAGCTGAGCTCCAAACGTATCAGCCTGAAAGAAAAACCGAAAAGAGGTTATAATCGAGAATTCGCAGTAACTGTTAAATAGGAGACAAATTGGTGCAGGGGAGGGCTCCTCGGGTTCCTACATCCTCTACATCTCGGCAGAGAACCGCGCCATCATCGAATCTTCTAGAGAACTTCTTTGAGGCATCTCTTCAGCTGAAAACGAAAGTAGGAAAAGCAATAAGGCATAGTGCCGATTCTGAGACTCGGGAAAGCTGAACCCGACTACCTCTTTGCCTCTTTGAGGCTTTGTGTGCAACTACCTTAACCCTCTTCTTTTTCTTGGGGGCCCCGGTTTGAACAGGTGGGGGATCGAAGGTGAAGCCGAAACAAGAGGGAAGGATGAAGAGGGGCTAAGAGGAAGGCTTCTCAAATCGGTGCCGTCGAAAGGAATGATATCGCGCCAATGGAGGTATCGAGAACGACCGATAATACCTGATCTTTTCAACGACTCACCCGAGAACATCAAGGCACGAGAGTCATACCGAACTGAGCTTGTACTAAGCCTCTCATAAAGGACTTCGCGAGATTCAGAAGAAGACCGATACGCACCCAAGATCTTGATCCTGAAAGGAGTTGGGGGATCGACTGGGAAGTTCCACCGAAAACCCAAAGGGGAGCTATCCAAAAGAAAGAAGACCACCAATCATGGTGGGTATCAAGGGCTTTAACAACAAAGTTGGGGTTATCTTCGAATCGACGGAATTGAAAGTGAGATCGGCCATCCATCGGGGACTTGGCTTTACGAACGGCTTTCTTGAAGAGATGACAGAAGTCTTCAAGAGTCATAGCCGGATCCATACCGGCCGAATAGAAAAGGAAAGTAGTAAAGCAGAATATGGAATTCGGGGCGAGACAGTAAATCGGAATTGCAAAGGTATAGAGAAAACGGACTATTAAAGGGTGAAGAGGGAAGCGTAAACCGCTTTCAAAATAGGCAAGTGGAATTGGGAGACTGAACGGAGGCAGGGGTCCTCACCTACCCCCCAAGGGATTTCAGTATCCCGAGCATGAGAAAGCTGGTACTCATCAGGGATCGAGTACTGAATGCAAAGGGAGGGGATGTTCAGTTTACTAGATCTCCTACCCATTTTCAAAGAAGCCCAAAACCCTAGAACGAGGCAGGAGTCAGGAAGGGGAAGGACTTAGAATGACAAAGGGGGACCGGACCATTCAAAAATCCCAGAGGACCGAACGGAAAAGACGAAGAACCGAATGATAATTGGAAAATTGGAGATTTCCGATGGATATCGCGACGATCGAGCGGCGGACGAGTGTGATGGAGCACGGAGGGCACAAAACTCTTGAAGGCAACAGAGAGGGCAAAGGAAAGAACTGACGCGAAGGGCGCTTATTTACAAGAAATTATCCGGCGGTTTCCACGTAAAAAATCCTTGCTCACTCTTATTTCAATCGAACCAACCGTGAAGAATGCGACTAAGTGTGGCAATTCCGACCGCACTTATCACCTCAAATCGGTCTTACGCCGGATACCGATTTGTGCCATAACAACTTGATTTTTCTCTAGAAGTGATGCGGCTGAGATGGTCTGCAACTAAATTCTCGCATCCTTTCTTGCCCTTGATCTCCAAATCAAACTCTTGAAGCAATAAGATCCATCTAATGAGTCTAGGCTTCGAATCCTTCTTGGTGAGGAGATATCTCAAGGCGGCATGGTCCGAATAGACTATGACTTTGGCTCCTAGCAAATAAGATCGAAATTTCTCCAAGGCAAATACAATGTTCAGCAGCTCCTTTTCTGTAGTGGTGTAGCTCTTTTGGGCATCATCAAGGCACTTGGACGCATAGTGGATAACATGGGATTGTTTATCCACCTTTTGTCCCAAAACCGCACCTAGAGCTACATCACTTGTATCACACATTAGTTCAAAGGGTAGACTCCAATTTGGAGCCAGAATAATGGGGGCTGAAACAAGCTTCTCTTTCAAAACATCAAAAGCAATCATTCATTTTTTATCAAAATGAAACTCAACATCCTTATGCAATAAGGCACATAGAGGAGATGCAATTTTCGAAAAATCTTGAATAAACCTACGATAAAATCCAGCATGTCCAAGGAAAGAACGTACATCTCTCACACAAGTAGGATAAGGTAATTTTTGGATTACCTCAATTTTGGCCTTGTCAACATCAATTCCCTTTTGGGAACACATGTCCTAAAATGATACCTTGTTCTATCATGAAATGACATTTCTCATAATTCAAAACAAGGTTAGTCTCTACACAACGTTTCAGAATCAATGATAAATTAGCAAGACATTCATCAAAGCTATTTCCATAAACCGTAAAGTCATCCATAAATACCTCAATAATATTCTCAACATATTCAGAAAAAATACTAACCATGCATCTCTGAAATGTTGTTGGTGCATTGCAAAGTCCAAAAGGCATTTTATGGTAAGCAAAAGTTTCAAAAGGGCAAACGAAAACAACCTTAGATTGATCTTCAAGAGCCACGGGTATTTGATGGAAACCGGAGTATCCATCCAAGCAGCAATAATGACTCCTTCCAGCAAGTCTTTCCAACATTTGGTCAATGAATGGAAGTGGGTAGTGGTCTTTCTTGGTGGCAGCATTCAATTTTCGGTAATCTACGCACATTTGCCAGCCATTTTGCACTCTGGTAGGCATGAGTTACCCTTGGTCATTGGCCATGACTGTGATACATGTTTTCTTCGGGACAACCTGCACAGGGCTAACCCACTCACAATCAGAAATAGGATAGATTATACCTGCGGCCAATAACTTCAGAATCTCCTTCTTGACCACTTCAATCATAGGTGGATTCAATCTCCTCTGGGGTTGGCAAATTGGCTTTGTTCCCTCCTCCAAATAGATGCGATGAGTGCATATGGAGGGGCTTATTCCTTTGATATTCGCCAATGTCAACCCAATTGCCTGTTTGTGCTCCTGGAGCACACTCCTGAGTTTTTCCTCCTTTTCCAAGGTTAGTGTACTTGAGATAATAAAAGGTAAAGTCTCATTTTCACCCAGAAATAAATATTTCAAATGTTTAGGCAATGTTTTTAACTCTAGTAATGGGGCATGAATAACGCTTCACATGTGATCTATCAGCTAATTGACAAACAACACTAGTAGGCTCAAGTTTACCTAGCTTAGATGCAAGAGAAAGATAAAGAGATCTAGGCATAACATTAACCAATGCTCCTAAATCACACATGGCAACTGAAATTTTGGTCTCACCAATAGTAACAGGTATGGAAAACATACCTGGATCCTTACACTTTCGTGGAAGCCTTCTTTGAATATTTGTTAAAATATTTTCAGTCAAGGAAATTACCTCTTCCACTTTTTCCTTCTTCTTGGGGTCACATAAATCCTTCAACATTTTTGCATATTTCGGCACTTGATCTATCATGTCCAGCAAGGGAATATTCACATTCACCTTCTTCATCACCTCCATGAATGCTTTCAGTCCACGTTTGTCCTTGTGTTTCCTGTGAAGTCTCATAGGAAAAGGAGGTGGAATTACTAAAGACTTTGGTTGATCAACCTCTTGTGTCTCCTTCTCCTTCGCTTCTTCAGGTGGCGTCGGTACAACAATGTTCTGGACTGGAGAATCATCAGGGTGCTCTAAAATAATCTCCTCATCCATGTCATCATCTTCATCCAAGACTTCTAATTCTTTTTCTTCAGATCTGTCCACCTTAGTCATGAACCTTGGTCGAAGCTCAAAGTCCTCTTCCGCGTCAAAGATGATACAAAGTGGTCGGTCAGCATGGCTGGCGGTGATTTCTTCTTTTATGGTCCTTAGTGCTGGGCCATGATTAGTGAGCGGTAGAACTTGAAAAAATTGCGGATGCTGTTACTGCTGTTCTCCGTGCATTGTTGGGACTCCAGTAGGTGGTTGAGCATCCATTTCTTCGTCAGGACATAGATTTGAAGTCAATTCCCTCTTTTTCGCCAGAAATGTGCGCTCAATGTCCGGATCTAAAGGGCACAAGATGTCTTGGTATGATCATAAGCTTCGGTGTCCTTTTGGTGGAGCTGAATGCATAAAAACAGAGAAAAACAGCAGCAAAACGGAAATAAAAGAAAAACAAGAAATAAGAAAGAAAAAGAAAAACTATACACAACACTAAACACAAAATACACAACTCCCCGACAACGGCGCCAAAAATTTGTTGCGTGTCATTTCCTCAACAAATTTTAAATATTTTAAAACGTAAACCACTAGAAAGTGTAGTACGAGTATCGATCTGAGGGAGTTGTTTTTCGTGAAAAGTGTTTGCAAGAAACTTTCACAAAATGTCACGGTTTTGTAAAAGGGGGTTTTTAAGATGTCCACTGTCGTGGTACCTAGGCCACAAACAATCTGCTACTTCCCTCGAACCAGCAGGGTGGGAGTTGGTGCTCTTCACCTTGATCTTCACCAAAATCCGCGAGAAGTGGCCTGCTACTCATGGACCTTGACTAAGAGTCGTTACAGAAAGACTGCAACAAGACGCGTGGAAGTATGCGGAATCTGAATTGAATTCAATGAAGAACCGAGTGTATTGCTCAGGACTTGGAAGGAAACTTCATCTACTTCCCAAAAACTAAAGGGTTTTATATGACTTCCCACATGGATTAACTTCTTTGGGTTCCCTTCTCATCATTCCTTCTATCCTGTGTGCGCCAGCAGCCTTTCTTTGCTTGCAAATTTGCGCTCAGTCATTGCTGCAGACTCTGACATGCCGTAAGTCATGGGTCTTGACCAATGTCAGTCTTCCGCCCACAAACATTCCAACTCGCGTACAAGGCACGAAAACTCAGAGTCTGACCACCTGCAATACTTCTGCATCACTCTATGACAGTCTCCTGACATGTCTCGGTCAAAGTGTGAGAAAAAAGACATAAAATATACACAAAATGGGAAAATAGGAATTTTCTAATAAAAATCAAATACTTAATAATAAGACTCTTAATTTGGACGACTTCATACATAATTAACACATAATAATACCTAATAATTAACTAGAAAATGACACTTAACATATATGCTCAATTACCAGCTACTATCCCTCTCATCATTCTAAGATAGAGTAATTGTGCAATTTAGCTAAGACACCTTGCTCTCTTGGCATCAGCAACTTTCACGTCCTTGTAAATCCTCGTGTGAAATTTATTTACAACCTCTTTGCCCTTGGGAATAAGCCATCATCTTCTAAGAAGCAAAAAGTATCCTGGTTCTCCTCTAGTTCCCTTAGTGTGAGTTCCTAGAAGATCTAGGCCTGACTTATGAGTGCCAGCTTCTTTTCTGGCTTCTTTCTAGCTTAGGCTCCTCACAAGAAAGTAGTGTCTAATCCAAGATATTACTCTATTAGGTTCGAGAATGCTTCCATTCAACCTTCATTTTCAAGAAGAAAACAGTGGTTGTGGCTTTAGGGGAACAGTTGTTTGCAATGACCTTTGCTTATGGCATAAGTAATAGGGATATGGCTCTCCAATCAACCTTGTGGCAGATGCTTTTCGATTACTTTTCCTTTTGTGAAGGAAAGAGTCCTGCTCAAGTGTCCTTGAGACTTGTGCTTGATCGGTCAATATTTTCATTATCAATAATACACTTATAGAAACTTGGGTTTACAAATTTTTGCTCACCAAAAAGAACTTAGTTGCGGACTAGCCTCATCCAGCCTATTACACCAAATGTTATTGGCCTTATGTATTTTGGTTTCTTTTAACAGATTGTTGTAACATCAAGTGACTTTGAGGTTGTGACATACCTCATTTTTAGAACTAGGATTGAAATAAGAGGAAAAGACAAAATGAAGAATAGAAGAAACGATAGAACAAAGAAAGAACAAGAATACAAAAATAGGCAATTGGACAATGTCATGTGTTGTAACAAGATGAAGACATGTATTTTATTGCTAGAACTTCTAGATAAACTTTATTAAGACAAAGAAGAGAACATATGTGAAGAGAAAGCATTCTGAAGGAGGAAAATATGATGCAAAGAAAGGAAAATCTGTTGATAGTAAAACTATAGGAACAATTTGCATAGTCGTGGGGTTTGATTGCCTGAGAGTTGCAGAGCTGTATTAAAATCATGAAGTTTTCAGGTGTATAGCAGACCCAGTTAAAACTTTTGGCTAGGGAATGAGCCAATTCATACAAAGGTAAGTGGGATGATAGGTTCAGATTTTCTGTTTTGTAT
Organism: Utricularia gibba; assembly: GCA_002189035.1. Lineage (NCBI taxonomy): Eukaryota > Viridiplantae > Streptophyta > Magnoliopsida > Lamiales > Lentibulariaceae > Utricularia > Utricularia gibba. The sequence goes on along the minus strand of NEEC01000024.1, from coordinate 461,840 downwards.
TTTACGTGCAAATTTGTACTTACATAAATGTCTATCTTTTATGATTTTTATATGTTGATTGCTGTGATTCTCAAAATGTGATAAGTGTGATTTAGCACCTTCTTTTTTGGTTCTGTGTCAAAAAGAATTAAGTGGTTTGGAGTTGGGAGCAAGAAGTTATAATTTTTTTTTAGGAACCTCTCAAATCTTCTAAGTCCCAAGAGCTGGTTTTCAAATACAACTTCTAAATTATGTAACTCTCTATTGGGTGCTTGATGGTGATTCTTTTTATTAGAGAGTGTTGATTGTCTTTTTCTTATTATCTTGTAGGTTATTTTAGATGTTTAAATGTTATCAAAATTGTCGTTTTGTGGGTCCATAATATAAATTTTAGGTTTTATCTATATTGAGGTAAATATTTTAATATATGTGTTTTAATTAATATTTTTGTCTAGTTTTGTTTAAGTTTTGTCAAATGTGAACACGTCACAAGAAGTGTAAGAAAAGAAGCAGTACATGGTCATAAAATAGATCCTTATGACATTTTCTTTATTTTCAGAAAACTGCAGATGCCTAATGATGAGTCTTGAAGTGTAGTACATAAGAGCTTCTAACAGATAAAATCATTAACATACCAGTGTCAAAGCTGGAGCTTCCTTGTAAGTCACTTCAATTCACAATAAGATTAAGGGGTCACGAAATCTCCTTGTAGTTAGTAACTACATACGAATTTTGAAGAGGAGCAAGGTGGAAAGCACCAACTCATGCCCTTCTGATTGGAGAGAGACAACATTTTTTCTATGACCATACTTCAGGATCAATGGACAAAAGTGATCTCATCTCTGAACTCAATGGGTCATTAACAACACTGGGGCACACGCACGCAATTTGACCATAAGAGTGCGATGGTGGGACCTCTTATCTTTGCATTCATCTAAGGGGGAGCAATGATAACACCATTTTTATTATGTTTTTAAGCATGTTTAGTAGGGATAAATTTTATTTAGTATGCCAAATTATCTTCTTTTGCGTATTTAGTCTGCTAGAATGTGTTTATTGTGAAAACAGGCTCAATTGGCAACAATTGAGCCGAAAACTCTAATATTTTGTCCAGTCTATGTTTTAAGTCTTATTAGGGTAAAAGCTAGTACTGTAGCAGCGCACTTTCCGCGTTGACAAGTCAGAAGGGACAGAAAAGCTGTGCAAAAGCCACTTTCCACCAAAAGTAGCCGCCCTTCTAAAGAGATAAGATATGGAGTAAAGATCTCCCTTCTAGAAGCCTGAGGAAAAGACGAAGCTACCCTTACTTTTGAGCTGCAAAAGGGAAAAGGAAGGGAGAGAAGAAGGAGAGTACCCTGTGCACGCAGAGTGCACAGGCAGCGAACAGGAGCGAGCGGGAGCAAGGGGAACTCCGTTTCTCCGCCGCGTTTCTCCGACGACCTCCAGATCTGCGTGTCTACACCACTATTCTGGCCAGAACTTCGATTACCTACAGATCTCCAGCCCACAGAAGCATCTTGCAACTTTTATTTATATATTTCTACACTCCCTTTTCTACGTGAACTTGCTACTGTTATTGCCGTCGTTTTTATGCTTTCTGATGCTTTTCGGTACCTTGCTGTGAACTGAAAACTCGTTGTAGACCTTGCCTTAGTTTATAAACATGTTTCTGTTTAAGCTTTCCATGTTTGCCTTTAAGTTTAACGTGCTTTTACTATTCATGCGAACATGCTCTGTTTTTGCAAACTATTACTCTGTTTTCAAGCGTTCCAAGCTAGGTTTAAGCCTAAGGGTTCTCTTGAGTGACACAAGAGTTAGACCCTGGTGTAAAACCCAGCCAAATTACTTTTATTTTATGTTTTATGCACCTTCACGTTAATTTCAGTCCCTCTTCATCCCTGCAACTCGTTTATTCCAGTCACTGTTATTTTACGTCTTACCCGCATTAGACTTAAATCCCAGAAAACCCCCCTGTTTCAAGTAATTGTGATGAATTTTAGAAAATTGCAACCATTCCCTGTGGATTCGACCCTTGCTTGCCACACTACATTAATTCTTGTGATTTGTGTAGTAGAATAGCTCGGTTTATAAATTTCTTTTGATGCGTTGAATGTTCTAAACCGCGACATTTAGCAACCCATTCCATCGTTCATCAAGCAACATCAAACTATTCTCATGCCTTCTTGCAAGAGAGTTGATGGGGTACGATCGAATATGGTTAATCGGTCTCTGAAAAACTGCCAAAAGGTGCTCTGACGGGATAGCGCTGGCCAACAGACCAATATGTGTCAGAGACACAGTCTGAAAAGCGACTGAATTACGGTAGAGCAGATGGCAATTTGTTGAAAAGTAGGATAATAGTACAGGCGCAGAAAGCAACCGACAACTACAGAAGTCAGAATTCGGTCAGATCGACCTCTTCTATAAGTAAGAGAAATCCTGAACAAAAAAGGGTTCGAGCCCTAGCTTTCCAACTTGTATTTCTCTCCTCACCTCCGTCTAGTGAAGATTTTCTCCGGCGAGCTCCAATAGCTTCGTGATTTCCGTCTTTCAGCGGTTTCCACGTAAAAAAATCTCTACCTCTCTTTATTTTGGTAAACTGCATCAAACAACGCATTCAAACCGTACACGGATCCGACACATCTGCCATTTTCACAAACCAAAAATCGGTTCTGAATCTAGTGTCGATTTTCGCCCGTAACAAGAGTGTAAGGGAGAGTAGGAAATTCCTTACTCCTATAACCGAGTACTCCAGAAGATCAGAGAAGAGTGGGTCGGGTGCCTCTTGAGACACAATCCTAGGAACATTCTCTTTATTTAAGATTCATCACTTAAGTTTACTTTTTTTTTTGTTTACAATCCCATTACTCAAGCTTGATCATTTACGTCTCTCACACCTTTTACATTACAAACCCATTTTCAAATCATGATAGATGTATTCAGTGTAACTTCACATTTCACTGGAATTTGTTTTGGAAATAAAAACAACTTACATGCTTATTCAAATCATGATAGCTATCAAATCATGATAGCTCTATGTTCGACACTCATACTACACAAGAGACTCTTGAAATGTTAAATATCATTGTTTATTTTCCCATTCCCCTAATGAGCTTATATTTTAAACACTTACATGCTTGCTTCACATGTTCTCCTTGATTCAGTATAGCATTTAATGTCTTGATCACTAATCTTTCCAAGAAACAAACTAGAAAAGAAGGACAAAGTATTGTGATTCAGGTCATAGGGGAAAAGGTCTCACAGCAAGCCATTTTGATGCTTCTCATTTGTGGTTCTAAGTTAGTACATAGGATTGGAGCTTGCTTCCAAACTAGTTTCTATATTTCTAGGTTTTTTTGTGTGTTCGTTGTATCTTGTAGCTATGTAGCGAGTAGTGTAAACTAAATATGACATCTACATCATCCTTTGTTGTAGTTATGTAAATGACTTTTTTTATATTATTCCTTGATGTTTCATGATATTTGAAAACAAAGGAAAATATAATGTTCACTGAAATGTAATTAATTTACTTATGAATTTGAGTTAATAAAATAATAGAGCCTATGTCCCTTTTTTGGAACACGACATCAAGGTCTTAGTTCATGAAATTATAAATTTGAGCCTTGAAACAGCCCAAATGTCAAGATCCAAGCTTCCCTTGTACGATATTCTACGTTTCACGACTTAATCGTCATGATTTTATTTTCTCCCCTTTTGAGAAAAATACATACAAGATTAGGAACATCTCTCTATTTAAGTACATCTCCTTGCCTATCGTTAACTGATGACACATATTTTGAGTGATTGTGTACAGGGAAATAACTCATATTGTGCTACAAAAATTACGTTTCATTGTCTATTTCTATGTTTTTTCAAATAGTATCATAGTTGTGCTTTTTATTCCTAGTTGATTTAGTCCCAATCTTAATTCTAATAGTTTTCTTTGAGCAATGCAGCACATGTTGGCAACATAAATCTCAAGGAGCCAAATATGAATAAAATAGTGGTAGAGGATGAGGCAAAAGTCTGAAAAAAAAGAATACAAATCCAAGGAGGGGAAAAAGGAGGATTTTGGACAAAAAAAGAGACAAGATGGAGAGAGAAAAAAGAGATCTCCCCCATGGGGGAAAAACAACGCATCTTTCTGGAGAAGATTTCTGGGGGAAGAAGGAAGGGAACGAAGATCCAAAAGAACAAATTTCCCTTTGAAGATTTTCTTTCATTCTTGATGAGCAATATTCCAAGTTGAGACTAGTTTTAGTTTTCCTTATGTGAACAATTTATTGTTTATGTTCTGTTATGCATTTTATATTGTTGTTTAACCTTGAGAACAGAATGTTGCTTAAGATGTGTTATGAAGATGCTTTTCTTTCCCTTGTTATGAGTGGCTAAGTACTTAGGGGTGCCTTGAGGTGAAAAGGGGAGAAATATGCTAATCAATCTTTAGATTTTATTAACCATAAGTTACGCCACTTCCTTAACAAACTAGGATAGATCTAGGAGGAGGAAATAGTGAAACTCATCTTAACAACCCTAATTAAAGGTAGACCAAAGATTAGGGGATAAATAACAGTCCGAGTAGACCTAGATTTTGTTTGTTAATTGTTTGATTTATGGTTTGTGTGAGTGTGTTTAGTGATAAGCATACATCTCTTATGAGTCCCAACACATCACCGATTTCATCTTATAAATAATTGAATTCTAAAACTTATTATTTTTCTTTACTATATTCCATCATAGTTTTACCTTACTCCTAATTAAGACCAAATCTATCAGTGTAATTCTGATTGAATGCATTGATTTTCACATAGCAAGTACCTAACTCCTTGTGTTCCACCCTAGTCCACTATATTTATATTTTTCATATGATTTGATATGAATTAGGTTATAAATTTATTTGATAAGAGAAATTTGTAATTTAACGATGTTGCAAATATTTTTTGTTTATCATTAACCAATGAGGATACCTTTATAAGGCCTTTTATCTTACATTATCATACAAGGTTAGCATGGGTTGTAGCATTTGATATCTGATAAACGAAAAATTCACACGTCGTAAATATAAACTTTCCTATCAAATAAATTTATAACCTAATACACATTCAAGCATAAAACAATTATGAGCATAGTGGACTAGGGTCGAACACAAGGAGCTAGGTGCTTGCTATGTGAAGGTCAATGCAAGGAATCAATGTCACGTTGGTAAAATTGATCTTAGCTAGGACTAAAGCAGAACTAAAACGAAATACAGTAAAGAAAAGTAATAAGTTCTAGAGTTCGGTTGTTTCTGGAATGGAATGGGTGATGCCTTGGGACTCCTAGGGAATGTATGCTCATTACTAAAAAAACTCACACAAACCACAAATCATACAACTAACTCACAAGATCTAGGTCTACCCGGATTCTTGTTTTTCCCCCTAATCTTTGGTCTACCTCTAATTAGGGTTGTTAAGTTGGGTTTCACTACTTCCCCCTCCTGGATCTATCCTAATTTGTTAAGGAAGTGACGTGACTCATGGCTGTTTAGATCTAAAGGTTGATTAACATGTTTCTCCTCTTTTTACCCCAAGGCACCCCCCAAAGTACTTAGCCACTCATGCTTAAGGTAAACGAAAGTGGAAAAGAAAACATCACCCACAGTGTGCTCATTTCACAGTCAAATACCAGAAATCAAACAAGCAAGTAATGTGAAGTGTCAACAAAAACTGAAAAACGTCACTAGCTAGTCTTAGCTAGGAGTAATATTCTTCGAAGATAGAAAATAATCTTGAACTTTAGCTTCGTTCCTATTTGTCTTCCTTCTTCTTCCTTCCCAGAAAACCTTCTCCCCAGAAAATGTGTTCGTGAGTCTCCAAGGGGAGATTTGCCTTCTCTCTCATCTTTCCTCCCTTTTTGTCCAAAATCTCCCTTTTTCCTCCTCAGATTTTGTGTGTACCACTTTTCAGACATTTGGACTCATCTTCTGCCACTACACTGTGCATATTCGGCTCCTTGGGATTCGTGTTGCGACCTGCACTGCATTGCTCGAGTAAAACTATTAGAAGGTTGAGACTAAATCGTAGATTTAGTCCCAACTAAGACTAAAATAACACAATTGCGGTACTTATGCGCAAAAATATAAAACTAGGTAGTAAAACTAAATTTTTGTAGTACAATATGAATCTTTTCCATGCACTCAATCACTTAAAAATGTGTTATCAATATCAAAGTCAAATTCAGGCATAGGCCAATAGTGGGACAAGGGGAATTCAGTGATAATGATATTTTAAAGTAGTACTACATTCACCGTTATACCATCATTGCTCATTTTGTAATATTACAGAATTAACTATGCTACCAGAGTTATCTTGCGTCTCATGACAACCATATTTTCCCCGCATCTTATTCCAACCCATATAGCTAACCCATATAGCTAATACCTTTGCAGGTAAATTAAGACAAATGTGTCTTGTCAACAATATCTAATTGAGACCTTCTTAAGTATATGATGAGAATCTAAAATTTTTCCACATTTCTTTTGGATTTTATAGTGATCAAGAGCACATTGGAAAAGAAAATATTGAAATAAAATGAAATAAGATATCAAATGTCGAGAGCATAATCAAACAAAAGTAAATACGCCTTCATAGTAGATCCTTATTTGCAAACAATTACACACACATGCTCTAACATATGAAAACAGTAAAAAACAAAAGTACACAATAAAAAAAATACTAGGCTCGATTCTAATACTTGAAACAACTCAATTTTTGCCCTCAAAAAAGATACCAAATCTTCTAAGATTATATTCAAATATCCAAAAACATGATTGAAATCTTGTATAATCCAAGATTCTTGAGCTAAATCTTCATCCAAACAACTCAATTTTTGCCCTAAAAAAATCATCTCTATTTTTCTCCAATTTAGGTTTAAATCATCTTAAAAAATCACAAAGCTTACTTTTCTTTCAAAAAAAGCAAATTGATACAAAAGATATTAAAATCATCTAGAAACATAAGAAAAACTCTATAAAAAAAATGTAGAACAATCAAAAAAAGTTATAAAAAAAAACCCATAAATATAAATAATATAAGTCACGTATTAGTTACTTCACCTTTTTTGGGTGCTCTCATTTGTGAAACTGGTGATCTTTGTTTTTTCTTTTTTTATATATTTATACATTTATCAACTTAAGTGACAATTCATGATTTTCTGTTTTGTTTTGTTTTTTTTTTTTTTTTTTGCCTGTATAAGAGTAAAAATGAAGCTTGATGAGGCAATAAGTATGAGGGGCTATTTTATCAAAATAGTTTTGTGAGTAAAAAGTTTTATCAAAATATCTGTTAATTTTTTTTATTATCAAAATACTTGTATTTACTTAAATTCTTGTTACAATACTCGTGTTTATTTAAATTTTTTTTACATAAATCCATTGATATTAAAATATCTTTAGTTCTTTATTTTTTTGTTTGCATCACCATTGATTATGATTGACTTTTTCACTATACATCATTATAATAAATGATTTTCAATAAATAAATTTTTATTTCAAATATGAATATATTTAAATTTCATAAATCTGTACATCCACTTGCACATCATAAGGAATGATTTTATGATTTTTATATTGTTGAATAATTAGATATTAGTAAAAGAAAAATAATTATGCAGTAAATTTGAACGAATTTAAAAGAAAAAAACATTGTGATTTTTATTTTACATAAATGAATTCAGAAAAAATTAAACTAAAATTACATCGAGTTTCTACAATAGTGGGGAGTTAGACTCCATTACATAGATTGATTTATTTTTTTCTCCAATCTCACTAGTAGGTTAACTTAGAAAAAGGAAATGATATTATATAAACACAATCATTTAAAGGTGTGTTTGGTTTATTTAATTAAAAATGTGAAAGAAATATTTAATAAAACAGGTATTAAAAAAATAATTTCAACAAAACACAAAAATAAGGAAGTTCCATTTCAATAAGACACAAATAAAATAGGTATTAAAACAATAGTTTTAAAATAACAGTTATTTTCAAAATAAAAAAAATCATAGTTATTTTAATAAAGAGAAAAAAAAAGTAAAAATATTTTGAAAAACAAATCTGCCACAGACAAACCACTAAATTCATGAGGTATGAGGACACATGACTGATTAGGCTACAAGGCGAAATGCTATCATTTTGAGCTTTATAGATACCTCACGCATCCAATCGAGACTTTCATGAATTGTCATAAACCTCTATCAAGTGAGATAGGGGCCTCTCGGGCATTCCTCAACTGAAGCTTCCCTCATATCTTACCCATTAGGTTCTATCTTCTCTACAAGTAAGGGATTCCCCTCGGGTTACAAAATATTTTCTTCCTTGAACCAATCAAAATGCGATATAAGACCCTACACCATAAGAGACAGCAAGGCTTAGGGGCTCAATGGTTTATGCCTCATTACCTGGCAAATGTTTTCACACACTGTTCAATGTGGCTTCTAGAACCCCACAAGTGACCCGCAAAGCGGCCCATGGACTAAGGACCAAGCTTGGTACTTGATATCTACCAATTGAAGCCTCTTCACTCAATTCTTGTGGTACTGATGAAGTGTAAGCTCTTCGCTCGACATTAAGCATTGATTGGGACTATTAACCTAATTGATTTAATTATGCTTGGACCAGAAATTGTATTTTGGACTATAACAACTCAAATATAAAGGAATTAATGGTGGCTTCTAACAGTTTCATCACTTTCTTTGATTTTTCTAGTTGCACATTAAAAAATATGTCACACATTTATACTATTAATCACATCCTCACAAAAAAAAAACATCAATAAAATAACTTGATTCTTAATTAACAATTGAAAATAATTTTCAAAATCCAATTGTGTTCAAATTTAGGAGAATTCAATGGTCTTTTTCAAAAATACCTATATTTTTTGTGATCTTATGCTAATGCTGATGCTGCAAGTAAAAATTGGCACTTTTGGTTTTTGCTAATATAGGCCGAATTGGGTACATGTGAAATCTAAATTTTAGTATTTAAGGTATCATGATATATTAGGGTGTGTGTGAGGTTAAAGTCACTTGACCATTCCACGCTCATGCGTTTACAACAAAAAGCATTCATTCTTTACAGCTCTAAGTAGCGTCATTACGTAGCAACTTGTGTTGGGTTTTGGCGGTTTGGAAGAGAACCGCTGGAGTGGAGCCTGCATCATCGACTTGTGTTGGGCTGGGTCCCGAACGGGAAGAAAGAAAGAAGCCCGCGTTGCCCGTTGTGAGAGAATGAAACGCAAACACAAGAGCGGAGTGGAGCCATTCATTCGCCCACGTGGTTTTATATCTACCATCCGCGGCCGCCTGAACGTTACTTTGAACGTAAGGTGAAATGGAACGGATCGCACAAGACACCGTAGACCTACGCTTACCATTACGTAGAGTAGGGGGGAGTACTGGTGCTGCCATTAAATAAATATATTCTCCAGGGTCCACCGCCATGGCTTAAAACTTGGATAACCGCCCACGTGAGCCACTCCACTTATTAGCACATGATTCTGCTTCAATTACACTTGGGTAGCATGTAATTTTGATTTGAAAAGGGCAACGCCTCACCTCCCGTTCTAGTCCTGAAGGTCTGGTCATGAGAGGAAAAAGAACGAAAGGAACACAAATCAACCATGTGCATCTTAAATCTTTGTCATTTGTCCACAGCTTCCTGCGTATGCATGCTTAATTTGGGATTGGAATCCTGCATATCCATGTACCCATAAGTGCATTTAATGCATTCACTCTCTTGCATCGCCAGTTGGTATGCAGTGACAAATATAAATACAAATTCAAATGATGTGATTACTTGGTGCAGTAACTAGGATTGCATGCAGTACGCCGATCCTTGTAAGACTTTGTGATGTGGAAAACGAAGAAAAAGAGGCGCGGGTGGCGGGGAAGGTCAGGGAAAGCATCTTTAGCAACTAACCAACCAACAACCAGCGAAGCAATTGCATGTTAACAAAACAAAACAAAGCTGCGCTCCAGCCCGCAGTAAACAACACTACTAACGACTGTTGTCTTCAGAAGGTAAGCCCCTGCCGCTGCACACATTACCATGCACCGTGCATAAAATGTTATATACACAGAACTCTTCACACAATCTGAAATAGAAATGGATTACTGACGATATTGAGAAAAAGCTTACTGATTAGCGTGCTTTCCTTGATTTGTGTGATGATATGGAGGAAATCCCAATAGTGATAAATTTATAAATGTCGGGTCGGGGGCCACGGCGCTGAAGATAAAGGATTTGTAATATGCTATCCTTATCCATGCAGTAAGGAGCCACCCCACCATTTGGTTGTGTGTCCTACTTATTCTGTGCTTGTCCTCCTGGCCTCTTTCGCGGGTTTGCTTGTTTGTTTTTTTAACCATGGCCGTATCCCCCTCTTTACAGTCAAGAATCAATGGGGAAATGGGTTGATCATATAAAATCACATGTAGGAATCACGCAGGCAGGCATATCTGGAATTGGGATGGAGGACATGTGGGTCATGTTATTGAATCATGCAAAAAAAGGGGAACAACCAGAGGAGCCCTGTGTTAAAAAGGAGACCGGCGGGCACTATAAATGAAGTTGTATTCCGACGCACGCGCGCCGTGAGGAATGAAATCAGTTTGATGTACTAAATATAAATTCAAGGGACGCGGGCGAGGGCGAGGGAGTAGAAGACTGCCGAATGCACATTGCTTGCACACACCGCATAGAATTAGGGCTAGCACACGCCACATTAACAGTGATATTATTATTGGTAAGGAGTGGGTGGGTACTGGGTAGGTATGTTGCCTGTTGCAACTCAACAGAAACTTGGCACTCTTTACTTGCTCTCATAAATGAGGTGCGTGGGCTGATCCCTTCCCCTCCCAACATCACATCTTCCCGATCATGCTCGCTGGACATTCTCAGCTCTAAGCACATGCAACCGCGCCGGTGCTCGCCCCCACGTCTTGCTTCCTCGGTGGAACTTGAAGAGGGCACAGGCAGGAAATAAGTGAGCGGTTGGTTGGTTGGTTGGTTGTGTTGGGTGTGGTCCGCTAACGACTTCACTCCTTTCCATACACCCACACAGTTCAACACAAACAGACATCTGCTACTAATTATTGAATAATTTTAAGATATTTCTTTTTGCTGGGTCGAAAGGCCAGGCTAGTGCCTAGTGGTGGGGCTCCTGTCGCTAGAGTAAATTTGAAAACTACGTAAGCAGTGGTGGTTTGGGGGGGATAATTACGATTTGGGAGTGTTTTTTAGAGACCCCCCACCCCCACCCCCACCCCCTCCCCGACCCCGTTGGGTTTTTGTCATTAGGACTGCGGTAAGTGGCGTGGCGTGGCGTGTCGCTGGGTCACTCACTCAATTATTGGTGCTGTAGGCTCCACCCAAAGCAACCCTAACAAAAATAATGTAGATTCTTTCCTCTCCAATTTATGCTTTTTTATAAAAATAATAAATAATAATTTAATATCTACTTTCATGTGATGATGGGAACCATGGAGCGCAGGCTAGAGATCCATCCCACGTAATAAATACATAATTTAATTAAATAATTAAATTCAACCCCCCTCCCCCCTTCCTCTCCTCTCTTAAAAACACGCTCACTCCACCAATCTTGTCTGATGCATTTTTTTTTCTTTTTTATGATTTTCCATCTGATAAACTTCATCTCCCTCCTCCATTATAAGTTTCCTTTTTTTATTATTATTTTTATATGCCAGATGGGGAGCCCCGGCGACAACGGCGGAGTCAGTGGCGGCAGCAGCGAGGTTGGCGCCTCCAGTTCGATTCCAATACAGGAAAGCGGAGGCGGAGGCGGCGGAGGAGGCAGTCGTTGGCCGAGACAGCAAACATTGGCTTTGCTCAAAATACGCTCCGATATGGATCCCGCTTTCAAAGACGCCACACTCAAAGCCCCCTCTGGGAAGAAGTTTCCAGGTAAAGAACCACAACAGAAAATTTCCAACTCCTTTGTGAGTGCTGTTGCTGCAAAAGGCATTCCTGGGTATCAATTGCTGCCTTTTGATTAAAAGGGTTTTCGTCTCCGAGGAGTTTCACTTCATTTTCCCTAGAATTCGGCAGCCTTTTCCCTCCCTCCTCCTCGGCAGCAAAGAAGACAGCGCAGCAATTGCTGGGTCTGTGGCGAATTCTTTCCTTCAACCACAATTCCTTTAGATTTCTTCGGAGAATCTTATCTGCTTTTTGGTTCCAACTCATTTATGTCTTCTGCGAGGATAGATGCAGTTATTTCATGTGTTCCTTTTCGCTTTATCAACTTCCTCGCTTCCCCTTTTTTCTTTTCTAATTAATTTGGACCTTTTGGAGCAGGAAAATGGCGGGGCTTGGGTTTCAGCGAAGTGCCAAAAAATGCAGAGAGAAGTTTGAGAACGTGTACAAGTACCACAAGAGGACAAAGGACGGCCGAGCATCCAAACCCGACGGCAAAAACTACAGATTCTTCGATCAATTGGAAGCTCTCGAGCACAATCCCAATACTCTAAATCCCTTCATCCTCGCCCGCCTCCGCCGACAAACGATTCCAATCCACCTCCCTACCCGCCGGCGGCTAGTTTGCCCACTAGTCCCACACCCTTGAATGTACTCCCACCTTCATCCAATCCCACTACCTTCCAACAGCCTCCTCCGGTCTCACCACACACTTACCAGTTTTCGACAAGCCTGCTGATGGAGTCATTGTCTTCGGCATCCTCCGACGAGGATCAAAGACGAGGGAGGAAGAGGAAGTGGAAGGATTACTTGCAGATGCTGATGAGAGATGTGGTTCAGAAGCAAGAGGAGATGCACAGAAGATTTTTGGAAGCACTCGAGAAAGTAGAGAGAGATCGTATCGCCAGAGAAGAAGCATGGAGAGTTCAAGAGATGGCGAGGAAGAAACGCGAGCACGATTTACTGGTCCAAGAGAGATCCATGGCCGCTGCTAAAAGTTCTGCTGTAGTCGCTTTTCTGCAGAAGATAACCGCTGATGCGCAGCACAACATCTTGAAGTTACCACCAAGTTTTCCCCTTCCGCTTCCAGCACTGCAAGCACCCTCGTTCCAACCCCACACCAACCACTGCCAATGCAGCAGCAACCACCCGAGATTCGAACTCCGACAGCAAGAGATGAGGGCAATTCGAAGAAAAATGTGGGTTCGGGGAGTGGTTCATCATCATCATCTCGGTGGCCTAAACCAGAAGTGCTCGCACTGATCAAACTGAGAACGAATCTGGATCTCAAGTACCAAGATAGCGGGCCAAAAGGGCCGCTTTGGGAGGACATTTCTGCAGAGATGGCGAAACTAGGATATAACAGAAGCTCGAAAAGGTGCAAGGAGAAATGGGAGAACATCAACAAGTATTACAAAAAGGTGAAGGAGAGTAACAGGAAACGGCCGGAAGATTCAAAGACGTGCCCATACTTCCACCAGCTAGAAACTATATACAACGACAGAGCTAGAAACGAGCTCCTCACATCATCTCTCAATCCCAATGCCAGCAGCCTGAATGCTATTTTGACAGCACCGAGTCTGATGCCTCGGACGGAACAGAAAAATTCCTTGGACAATGTTGATCTGGGATTGAATAACACCAACACCAACGAGGAGACAGACGAGGAAGATGAGGAGGAGGAAGATGATGACGTGATGGAGGACGAGGACGGTGGGGTTTCGAGATGATTCCGCCGCCGCCGAGCACTGCCACTACATCTACTGCTGCGCAGTGAGTGAAGAGAGAGAAAGCAATGGTAGAGGTAGGTGACACTAAAATTGAGGAAGGGGTGGGGGGTGGGGGGGGGGGCTGAGTTGCAGAGCCTGTCAGAAAAACGGGCTCATTAGCTTCAACAACCCAACGCGGATGGGAGGCAACGCGGTAAAAACAATTTGAAACGTCACAGTAAAAAAAAAAAAAAAAAAAAAAAACTAAAGATGAGAGGAATTGTGGATTGATATAGGTGTATATTGGGGTCGACAGGTGAGCCAAGGTGACTTTAATTTTTTTTTTTGGAAATTCATAAACAAAGGAAAGGAGAGAGGAAAATGCTTGTTCATAGGAAGGGAGGAAAATAATGAGGTGGGGGGGTTCGGCACGTGCATGTGTATACAGCAACTAAAGCTTCTTTTTTTTTTTTTTTTGTATTCTCGTTGTTGTAAGTGGAGGTATATGTCAATGCATGTGTTTGTATTTTGGGACCATTTTTAATTGTGAATTTTGATCGATGGGGAGTTTGGGTCGTTGGCGGGTTATGCCTTACTAAGAGGCCCCCACGATGAATGGACCAAGGCAAGGTGAAGCCCATCTGGAATGGGTAGTCTCTGATAAAGCATAGAATAATTCTACCGGCGCCTTACGTAAGTCGCCCTTGTCTGATCCTTTGCCTTGTCCAAGCCCAAGCTCAAGCCCATTCGTAGAAGATTTCTTAAAGTTTTTCCACTGATTTACAAAGAGTGTTGCTACCCTAATTTTACAAGTTTGTGTTGCAAGAGGCCACACATTAGAGATCCAAAAATAAGAGAAAATGAATTTTTATATAGTTTCTCTACACATTCTCATGTTACTTTTAATAAGATTTACATTTTTATCTATAAAATTGAACTAAATCATAAATTTAGTCCACTTTTCATTTTCATAATGATTTCTCTAATGTTAGTAGCAAGTTTTTTGAATTATTGAGATATTTCTGCGCACACTCTAAGATTCTTAAAATTAAAAATAGACATTTTTAAGAATAATTATATTGAGAATATAAAAACATACCAGAATGAATGAAGGAGATGAACAAAAAAGAAGAATGAGAATAAACTAACTCAGCCCATGCAAAGGACTAGAAAATTACCCCTGGATGATATCATTCCTAGCTAAGCATAGTATTGCAGAAGTAAAATCTGATTTACTTTTATGTGTAAAATTTGAATATTTTATTTTTATGCTAGACTTTTTACTTTCATGACTTTGACTACAAGTCTATTTTATTTATGTCATATGAAGCATCTTGATTCATTTATTTGTTAGTAGACAAGGATGTTGTGAGGACATGTGTAGATGAACCAAATGATTTATAATTCTTAGAAATTGGTTACATAGGACCTAGACTCAAATAAGAGTTCCCAATCTTCTCTTTAATTTTTTGGATATCCACAAGTTTGAGAATGTAATTTAGGATCACTTTCAAGAAATTCAACTCATTGAAAAATTGATTTTCTTTATTGAGTTAACTCTTCTAATATCATCTCAATTTGTTCTAAAAATGATATTATTTGATAATCTTAATTAATTTAAACATATATTTTTACAAGTTAATAATGTTGAATTGGAATCTCTATTTTCACAGGTTGAATCCAAGATATCATTATCTCATTTGCCTTGTAAAATGAAAATATCATTTTGTTAACCATTTTATAGAGAATAAAAAATTGGAATATACATAAATCATAAAGGAATAAAAAACCAAAATTTCATAGTTTTAGATTCATTATATGAAAATGTGAATAACCGTGTCAAAATCAAGTAATTACAACAGTTATATAGAATCATTTAATCACAAGTAAGTTTCATTCAAATTTTATAATAAAACCATTTAAAATTAATTAGAAATCATTTCATACGATTCTCTAAGTGAATTTCAATTCATCAAAATAAATTTCAAGAGTCAGACGCATGAGAATCAAAATTCATAGATGAAAGGAAACCATTCTTTCTCAATTTTAATAAAGATGAATGATCAATGTCTTACAGAACGATAACTCAAATCAGATTTGATTCACTTCGATTCCATAGTAAATCGATTGCAAGATTGTTCAAAACAAAGAAGCGATTGTAACTTTGTTTCCTGTGAGCTGTAAGGATTTGATAAGAATTAGAAACACAAATGAGTGAGTTTTGCAAGTTGGATTGTAGATCCAATGCTACTTTTTATATTATTTTCTAAACCAATATTTTGCTTTGTTTTCATTTATTTTTGAGTCATTGTTTTAAAAAAAATTCTAATAATAATTCCTTATGGAGACGATTTTAATTTATTATTTTGATGGTTTTTGTGTATTTACAGAATCAACATCCGAAGTAATAGTTTCCTCTTCTTGGGAATCATTAAATAGAAGAAGAGAAGAATATCGGTCTATGATTGGAAGAAATAATGGTGTCTTGTGAACCCTGAAATGAGAAATATGATTCATTGAAACAAACTAGATGAAAGAGAAATTATGTTAGAGTTCAAGTTGAACAACTTATATTCCTCTTGACCACTTGGATAACGAAGAAACATGGCTTTAATTGCTCATTTTTTTAAGTTTATCCTCTAAAATATGCTCAGTTTTAGCAACACTTAGACAACAAAAAACAAAAAAAATGTTTAGAAAGTTGTTTGTACAAGGCAAGTTATAGGGGATTTTCATTTCAAAATGCTAGAAGGAAGTTTATTTATAATGTATGTGGCAATTTAAAATGCTTCCCCCAATAAGATAAGTTCAACTAAAACTACAAATCTAGTTAATCTCAAGCAAATGCTTGATGACACATATTTCTGAATGATTGAGTAAATGGAAAAGATTCATATTGTGCTATGAAAATCAAGTTTTATTGCCTAGTTCCATATTTTTGCGCATAGTGTTGTAGTAGTGTTATTTTAGTCTTAGTTGGGACTAAATCAGATTTAGTCCCAACCTTCTAATAGTTTCCTTCGAGCAATGCAGCACAGGTCGCAACACAAATCCCAAGGAGTCGAATATGAACATTGTAGTGGTAGAGAAGGTGGCAGAAGTCTGAAAAGGAGTACACACAAAATCCAAGGAGATGAAAAGTGAGATTTTGGAAAAAAAAGGGGAGAGGATAGAGAATGATGAGCCCCAAGAGGATAATGAAGTGTATTTGAAGAATGATAAGGAGTTTGTCCAAATGAACACATTAGAGACAAAGATCATTCCACCAGGACTAATGACTAAGAGCAAGCGCAAGATACTTGAAGATACACTTAAGGCTCTCCTAAATACTATTGGAATCAAACATGGGCTTGAAGACATCCCATCAAAAGAGCTCAACTACTTGAAGTTGGATTTATCTTAGATCATTGGGTTTGTTAGACTTTTCTATTTAATTAAGTTTGGGCCAAGTAATGTTAGAGCCCAATCCTAGAGTATAAATACTCTAGAGTTGTACTCTTTCAGGACCTTTAGTCATTTTCATGTATGTTGTGAGGATTATCCTCTTCTTTGAGTGCTTGAATACTCTTAACTTATCAAGCTTTGAGCTTGTGGCGTCCTAGGATTATCACTTCCAATCCCTCTCTCTTTTCTGAAGTGTGGCTCCTAATTTTCTTTGTTTCGAAGTCTGGTTGCAAGTGATTCATTCTCTTGAGGGTAGACTTGGGTGGGTTCCCTTCTAAGCTTCAAAATCACCTCTTGTTCGTGGGTTGCTAATCTCTATAGATTAGAGGGTCCGTTCAGAGAAAAAAGAGCAAATCTCCCCATTGGAGACTCAAGACACGTTTTCTGGAAATTTTTCGGGGTAGAAGAAGGAAGGGGACGACGACCTTGAAGAACCAATTCTCTTCGAAGATTTACTTTCGTTCTTGATGCATACTATTCCTAGCTAAGACTAGTTTTAGATTTACTACGTGAACAATTTATCTTTTCTATTTCTATTATGCATTGCTTGTTGTTGTTTAACTTTGAAGCCAGAATGTTGCTTATGATATGCTATGAAAACGTTTTCCTTTCTTTTGGCATGGGTGGCTAAGCACTTAGGGGGGTGTCTTGGGGTGAAAGGGGGTAGATGTGCTAATCAATCTTTAAACCTAATCAATCATAAGTCATGCCACTTATTTAACAAACCAGGATAGATTCAAGAGGGAGAAATAGTGAAACCCAGTTTAACAATTCTAATTAGAGGTAGACCAAAAATTAGGGGGAAAAGAAGAGTACGGGTAGACCTAGATCTTGTGAGTTACTTGTATGATTTATGGTTTGTGTAAGTTTGTTTAGTAATAAGCATACATCCACTAGAAATCCCAAGGCATCACCCATTTCATATTATAAACCACCGAGTCCCAAGCTTGCTATTTTTTTTTACTGCATTCTATCGTAGTTTTGCCTTAGTTCTAGTTAAGACCAAATCTACCAACGTGACACTGATTTCATGCATTAACTCTCACATGACAAGCGCCTGCTCTTTGTGTTCGACCCTTACCACTGTGCTCATAATTATATTATGCTTGAATGTATGTTAGGTTATAAATTTATTTGATAGGAAAAATTGCAATTTAACGACTTGCACTAATTTTTCGTTTATCAATGCTTGTCTTTTTTTCAAGTGTACAATGACAAGAGATATGTTAAGTAAAGCGAAGTTCATGATAAAGAGCTTTAATCTTGTCATTTCAAAATTCATTTTTATTATTAGAATGAATCATAAGAATTGATGATTGGAAGTACATATAAAAGTAGGTTATTTTCAGTATAAATTTTTCTTGTTTTTCAAAAGATGAACAAGTTCATAAAGAGAAATCATTAAAGATGGTGATAAAGAGTTCTATACATAGCATCTGTTTGTTAAGGAGCACAAATATCATAACGAAGTAATTCCAAGACTAGGAGAAAAATGAAGTTTATGAAATTTTACATACTCACACACATCACAAGAAAAATTTCTAATGGAGCAAGGGAAAGGAATATGTGATGCCTTAAAATTGGAGATATGATCTATATAATAATACTAAAATATAGTAGAATTTGAGGTTGAAATTGAATAAAGTATTAAAAAATTTTAGAAAAAGTTGATAACTTCATGTGGTAACATGTTTGCAAAAACATTATTATATAAAAACAATATATGAAAAGTAGAGAACTAGAAATCTAAAATATAGAGATATCCTCACATACGGCTGATGGACTTAAGAATTTTAGTGTGTCAATCCTACATTATACACAAAGAACCAATCAATATAAATTAGGTGTGATGAGACTTTAAAAATTTCAGGTTGGAAAAAGCGTTTTATTTGAAATTTGGTACAAAGAGGATATTAGAAATATTTAGGGAATCATCCAGATAAGTGCTTCCGTGATGGGTAAAACAGTGTACTGAGTCATTCATAAGAAAAAGCAGAATTATAGTAGGAAGTGTACTTAACTCATAAAAGAGTGATTTGTCAAAACATAAGTGTGATATAGCTTGAACCAAGATTTAAGTGTAGTGTTAGAAGTAAAGTAAGTGCCTTCAAAGTTTTGAAAATAAATCAGATTTAATTTTGTAGGGTCAATGTTTAATTTTATAAACCTTTTAATCTCTCCAATTGCATAAGTTGAGTGAGGGATGCTTCATATTCCTAAAAGCCAAATACTACATTTTCTTCTACGATTGACACTGATTGCATATGTTCAGGAATCTACAAACCTCTCTTGCTTTTAGTTTTTATTTTTCTCATATAAGAATTATATATGCTTGTCCTATCACTTGTAATGTTGATTTAGTTGAAATATAAAACTCCATTTATGACAATCTACGCTTCTCTTGTTGCCAAATAGAGTATGTTTTGTCCATAGTCAACGGAGGATCTAACATGATCAAATAAACTTTTTTATAGTGAAGATTATTTTTGCGCTCATGAAGAAATTGTCCAAGTCTCAAGAATAATTCAAACTCATGACATGTGGGACAATTTGCACAAGAAAAACACAATGGCAATAGAGCATCTATAGTCAAATGTCTATAACACTCGGTGGTCATTTTGTTTTCTTGGTTCATTATGATAAACGGAAATTTCCTAATGTCGTTGAAAAAATAAAATTTTGCATCAAATAAATTTAAAAGCCCTAATCTACACAAAACACAAATTTAGAAAATTTGCATAGTGGATTTCGGGGTCGATTACAAGGAGCTTGTGCTTGTTAAGTGTTTCAACAGATGCATAATTCGGAATAGCAGTAGTTCTTAGGCTCAAACTAACAGCAGTAAGGAAGTTCAATGAACAAGTTCAAGTCTCAACGCCAAAGGTAACAAATACTGGTTCTAACTCAGAGTACTACTAAGATGTCTTAACGGTCTGTAGGTGGCATGGTGTTAAAATGCCTAATTTAATTTACCATGTTTCCACACTCACAAATTCAAATAACCTAAGTCTACCTAGGTCATTCATCATATATTCGGCAAAGCTAGTTCCTAATATCATCACCAGCATTGCAATTAGGTTCAACCACATGCAAAGTGTATAGAACTAGGTCTACTCGGTTCTACTGGTTCTACCCCGAATTAACACCTACTTCTCCCGTCTTGATTTATTAGTATACCTCTAAACCAAACATCTTAGTTGTGAAGCTACTTGTTCCCCTCCTTAGGTCTACCCATGGATTGATAGAAACAAGAGCTAAGAAACAATGATGAATTTTATTAAGAATCCTAGATCCACACCACCATGCTTTACCTTAAGATATCCCTAGGGTTCTAGCTACTCATACTTTGGAGTTAAAACATGGTAACATTAACATAAAGCAACGAAAATGCCAAGAAGATCGTGAAAGAGTTGGTTACAGAAACTGAAAACATCAACAAATGAAAATAAAGTAGTAAGAGTTCTGGTTTCCATCTGCTACTGTTCATAGGCCGGAACGTTAGCGCTGGACTGGGCTTTGATGCTGTTCTTGAGGATGAATCTCCTCTTCTCCTCCTCTGGTTGTTGTTCTTTGTGTTCCTTCTCCCCTGAGGGGAAGCCCCCTTGTGTGCACTCTTTGTTCGCCTGTGTTCTTCCCGCTCTCCCCTTTTTCGAAAAATATCTCCCCTCCTTTACTCCATTGCACTGTTCCTGACACCAGCATTATTCTCGCCCTGAACTTGCAGATTGTAGGCCGAGAACAATAGTCCACACGTTGTGCCATTTTCTACTTATTACAGAATAGTGCTCTTTGTCTCTCTTTGGATGTTGTGCCATTTTCTACTTATTCCAGAATAGTGCTCTTTGTATCTCTTTGGATGTTGTGCCATTTTTTACTTATTCCACACGTTTGTAAGTCTGATTTTTGTTGCTAATCTCTCTGCTGAACTTTGTCAAACATTAGTAACAAAGGTGATGGACTAAATCAAAGGATTTAGTCCACTTTTGAACATAAACACACAAAATTAACATAAACACACATAAAATATAAAAAACCACATAAACCTAACCTTAATCACAATAAAACATAACCATTTTGTATAAAATTCAGAGAAAATGTGTGTCATCACATCATAATCATAGTGCATTGTAGATCATAAGTTATAACATTAAGCATTTTCGTAAAATCATTTACCAAGTCCTTGGAAATAGAATTCAGAAGTCAAGATCTCACTAGACAATTAGCTCTTAACCATTTGCCATAAGAATATTCTGTTGGATTCAAAGGAATAATGCTCTCATTAGATTTTGTCTTGTTTTTTAGTCAGAACTAGATAACGGCGGTCATTTTTTGATAGAGTTTGAAAAGTAGTCGAATTACAGAAATATCAGAACAGTCGGCAGCTATCTATCAACAAGACCATGTGTATGGCTACCAAGTGAAGAAAGTAAATGACACCTGTAGAATTCGGTTGGATCGGCTCTCCCTATAAATATGAGGAATTTTGAAGAAAAAAATGTTAAACTCTCTACTTTCTCACTTGTATCCTTCACTTCCTCTCAGTTAGTGAAACCCACTTTTCCAGTGAACTCCAACAACTCATTGGTTTTTCTGTCTCCAAGCGGTTTTCACATAAAAACCCTTGTGTTTTCTCATTTCTTTCATCATCTTAACACATAAACCAGTATAGTCCGAATCAGATTCTAACAAACCCATTCTGCAATCGAAAAATCGATTTCTCCCAACAGAACCAATTTTTGGCCGAAACAAATCTATTTTAAAGTTTATATCTTGTTGTATTGTTATTCGTCAATTCGTTGATTATTAGTAAATTATTATTTAGTTTGAATACTTTTTACTTAATTTCTTTAGAATAGTTTTTTGTGAGTAAGCATAGATGTTGTTAGAAAACTGAATTGTTTTTATTGATTTATTATAGTAGTTGATTGTTTATACATAATTGATATAGAAATTCAAATGAAAAGATATGTTAATTATATTCTTTCTTAATTACATTGTTAATTTGTATTCCTATAATATTGATTTTTCACTCTTAATTATTTATACATAATTTCTAATGAGAAGACATTTGCATAAAATATCAAAGGAATCCAGAGATTCCAAATCTACTCAAAAAGATGTAGTTGATTTTGCAAATTGATTTTCTTTTATAAATAATTACCAAATAGTGACATAATAGTGGATCAAATATCTTTTTGAGAAGAAGTACATGAGATTATGATGTGAATCAAATAGATGAAATAAAAAGAGAATATCTTCAAAAAGGATGTTATCAAGTTATCATTGATCTTAGTAGTGGTTAATAGTAGAACACCCATTTTTCTACAACGATATGTACAAAAAATCAATTGAGGAATCTGATAAGTGATTTTGTGTCATTTATATTTGTACTTTTTAGGACTCACTTAGATGAGTTTTGCATTCTTTTGATCTCACTTTCCTTATGTTTCTAGAAGAATTTTATATCTTTCATACCACTTTGATCTTTTTGGAGGGAAAGTGTGTTTTGTGATTTTTCAGGATGAATTTAGAATAATTTGGAAGATTTTCGAGCTACTTTGATGGAGGCTAAGATTTGATCTATCCGAATGAAGACTCGGTCAAAGATTCTCGGATAAAATAAGATTCACATCTTATCTTGGAAAACTTGGATCTCATCCTAGAAGATTTGTATCAAATCTTAGAAGATTCGAATAGAAGATTTGATGTGACATCAAGAAAGCCCGACAAATCCCCACCATTATATAAAGATCCAAACGCGAAAACCTAGAGGAGATCAACATGGTGGACGACCAGAGAGTCAATCTAGGGTTTAGAGTCGAGTCTAGCATGTTTTGGATTCCTTTCCCTTCGTTTTTCATCAACTTTTGTTGTTTAGAGTCAAGCATGCGCATGTGAGCGCTTGCGGCTGACGATCTGCTGTGCAGCCTTGCTTGCGCAAGTTCTACGCGTGTGACTGTTTTACCATGTTTTTCAGCATTTAATTTGAGGTTTGATTCTGTTTTTCGCAACATTTTCTTTACCAACGTGATCTTTAGTACCATATAGCCCTAAGGAAGTGTGGGAATCAAAGGTTGGCCTCAAGCACCTAAGGAGAAGGACTCAATCAGACATCGTTGGTAAGGCACATTCTGTCTAATTTGTCTGCGAGGTGAGAGGTGTAGGGGTTAGATTCGGGTGTGGGGAAAACATGGGTTATCACAAGAGGTGAAATGGCTTTGGTGGCGTGGTTAATTCCATTATCCCACAAAACAAGGGACGGTGCTATAATGGTCACCGACTAACTATTTTAGCATAACAACCCCAAAGCTTGCGCAAGCAGGTCAGCTTTCAAGGTTTGCACACACACAAGGGCGAGTTTCAAGTAAGGTGGATCTTAGATCCAATGCCACTTTTCTTATTCTTTTCAAAACCAAATATTTCTCTTGTTTTCGGTCTTTTTGAATATTTGTTTGAAAAGAGTATTCCAATAACAATTCCCTGTAGATACGATCTTATTTTATTACTTCGACGGTTTCTGTGCACTTGCAGAATTATCATCAGAATTGAATAAGGGATGAATAGTGAAATGATTGTCTAGTTATACTTATTAGAAAAAAAAAATCTATTTGATGTTATTTTAAATGAAGATATCATAATATGATTTTAATAATAATAATAATAATAATAATAATAATAATAATAATAAAAAAAATAATAATAATAATAATAATAATAATAATAATAATAATAATAATAATAATAATAATAATAATAATAATAATAAATAAATAAATTAATAAATTAATAAATAAATAGACGAGGATGCATCTAAATCATTATTATGTCTTTTATTTTAATATTAATGACTTGTATATATTTGCATTTTTTATTTGAAAAAATGAACACTTCTAGCTACACCATTGACTCATATCAACGGAACAAAATTTATTCTTTGTAGCCAAAGCTATTTCAACTCCTTGTTTCCAATCTTCATAATTTTGAATACTTAACAATTTTGTAACTTGAATCATAGTTAGATTACCTAATTCTTTGTGGAAAAGTTATTGATTGCTCTTGGCTTAGATATACCCTCTCAAGAATTGTTGTGTTAACATCTTTGGTTTAAGGAGCAACCACCTGTTGTGCTTTATCAATGAAAGAAATCATAACAAGGAACTCCACACTCACCACACCATGAGAAGATAGAAGAAGAATTGAATGTGTTTTGGTTGGAAATCGATTTTACTGAAGATAGCCGATTTTTGGGTGATGGAACGGAATTTCTCAGATACGGTTCGTGTGTTGCGGGTTTGGGGATTGCTATACGGATGCCAGAAATAAAATGAGACAAGGATTTTTACGTGAAAACCACCGGTAGACGGGATGATGGTGATTCTGCAAGTGCACAGAAACTGTCGAAGTAATAAAATAAGATCGTATCCACAGGGAATTATTATTGGAATTTTCTTTTCAAAATAGAGACTTAAAAAGACTCAAAACAAAAGAAAGATTTAGTTTTGAAAACAATAAGGAAAGTGGCATTGGATTTAAGATCCAGCTTACTTGAAACTCGTCCTTGTTTCAAGTAAGCTTGAAGTCTGACCTGCTTGCGCAAACTCTGGGGTGTTATTCTAAAGTAGTGCTACTCGGTGACCGTTATAGCACCGTCCCTTGTTTTGTGGGATTATGGAATCAACCACGCCACCAGAGCCATTTCACCTCTTGTGATAGCCCATGTTTTCCCCACACCCAAATCTGACCCCTACACCTCACACCTCGCAGATGCATTAGACAGAATGTGCCTTACCAACGATGTCCGATTGAGCCCTTCTCCTTAGGTGCTTGAGGCCAACCTTTGACTCTCTCACACTCCCTTCGAGTTATGTGATACTAAAGATCACGTTGGTAAGAAAATGTTGCGAAAAACAGAATCAAACCTCAATTTAAATGTCGAAAAACATAGTAAAACAGTCACACGCGCAGGACTTGCGCAAGCAAAGCTTCACCGCAGATCCTCAGCCGCAAGCGCCTACACGCGCAGACTTGACTCTAACATGAAAATAGACACGAAAATAGGAAAAGTACAAAGGAAAAGTGGTCAAAGACGTCTCTAATGGTTGAGAGGGTGGAGTATTTATAGGAGAGTAGACCAAGTCTTCATATTGAGTTTATTCGATGGGCTTGGATAAGATCTTCTATCCAAATCTTTTATCCAAATCTTCGAAAATCTTCTTCATATCTCTATTTTATCCATGAATCTTGGACCAAATCTTCATCATTTGACCGAGTCTTGGGCTGAGATTCGTGGCCCATCAAGTCCATAATTTGGTGGGTCTTGATTTCTCCTCAAATTGATCCAAAAGTACCCTAAAAATCCACAAAATACACATTCTCTTCAAAAAGATCAAAGTAGTGTCAAAGATACAAAATCAATTGAGAATAATGAGAAAGTGGAGTCTAAGATAAGGAAAAACAACACTCAAGAGTAGTGGAAGAACAATTTTTGGAACGACACAAAATCACTTATCACGGGAAAACTTCGGAGTAAGGAAGCACATCGGAAAAGGTGTTTTACTAGAGGAGAAAAAAGAATTACAAGTAGAAGGTTGAGAGTCCAACCCTCTTTTCCTCAAACTTCTTCATATTTATAGGTAGAGCCGATTTGACCAAAATCTATAGGTGTCGCCTACTTTTTGCACCTGGTTCCTATACTCATGGTCCTGCTGAGAGATAACTATTGACTGTTTCAGGAGGTTTCGTTCAATTTCAGCGGGTTTCATGATTTTTTTGGGCCTCCATTTCCCCTAGGGTTTTTCTTCTCCTATTTTGAGTTCTTCTGTTTTCTGATTTCCTCAGTCGAGATGGGTAGGAAGTCTAGCGAGTTGAACATTCCTGCTATTCGGGCTAAGTACTCGATCCTTGATAACTATGTTGTCAGCCAGGCCAAGGACAGCCAAATACCTTGGGGTGTGGGAGAACGACCCCTTCCCCATTTTAGTCTCCCAATTCTCATAGCTTATCTGGAAAGTGGTCTTCGCTTTCCGCTTCACCCTCTTATCATCCAATTTCTGGACATATTTGCCATTCCACTTTATTGCCTATCCCCAAACTCGATTTTCTGCTTCACTACCTTCCTTTTTTATTCGGCAGGTATGGACACGGGTATGACCCTAGTGGACTCCTTCCAACTCTTCAAGGTTGCGGTCCGTAAGGCTAAACGCGCGATGCATGGTTTTTCTCACTTTTAATTCCGCTGATTTGAAGATCACCTTGACTTTGCCCTCAAGCCCCTGATACCCACCATGACTAGTGGCCTTCCTTTATTTGGATTGCTCCTTCGTTGGGTGCCAGATGGAATTTTCCGGTGAAGCCCCCTTCTTCTTTAAAATTTAAACCATTTGGCCGATTCCATCCCTCGAATGAGTCACGTAGGGATGTATATCGCAGACTTGGTGAATGTTTTGTTAGGTTCAAGTCTCGGGCCTTGATGCTTTCACGAGATTCCTTATCGGCCTGTGGGATTCTCGGTCGCAATCGAGATGTACAGTGGCTTGATTTCATCATTCCTCCTAGTTTTGAGTTAGAGTACCAACATCTCTTGCAATCTCCACACAACATTCCCTCTAACTCGGCAGCACCTCTTACTTCTGACTCGATAATCCCCATCCCCTTTGATCCGGTTCCTAAAGTTAGGTTTGAAGAAACCGAGTTGGAGTTGAAGCATGCTCAAGATCGCATTTTTGCTCCTCGACAACTTTGTTGACTCGGCTTGCTTTGCCGAGCTCTCTGACATTTATGTGGGGGATCTAATTGGCCTGCTCTTCTACCGTAGAGGCATCAATTTAGCCGGACATTTTGGCTATCAATCACTACCCCTTGACAAAGAAGTGAGAATATGCTGGATGTGTTTGAAGCCCCGGAATTCAGGTTTGGAGTAGATCGAGAGCGCCTAATAGTGCTAATTCAGGTTAGGATCCAGTGGTAGAATGAGGCCAAGCTGAGAGCAAGGCTAGAGGGACATGTCGTCCCTCCACCGATCCTCTATCTTAGATTTTTTTCTTCTAGAAGTAGTATTTTTTCCCATGATTTAGGGTTCGAACAGTTTGGATTTGCCCTAGTTTCGGGACTTGGTTTTATTTGTTTTGGGAACACTTTCCCCCTTCGTATTTACTTTGATTAACTTTCCCGATTTGAAAGTTGTGTTTTTTTGCCAACCGTCTGGCTGGGCTTTTCAACTTTTATTTGTCTTAACCTTTCCTTACATGAGCCGAACTGCTGCTAGGGAAGCAGATCGAAACCCCTCATGGGTTGCACAACTTCCGCAATCCGAGTGGCCCCTCTTCTGGCCGAAACCCTATGGTTTAAAAACATGGGCAGATTTGCTTTGGGTGCTCTTGCCGTCTCGAGATTCGGTAGTAAAGTTCGTACTTTAAGGGCTTTTTCAGGGCCCGCGCGTGTGGTTACCGAAACCGGGGCCCAAATTGTGCTAGGGCTTACCCTTTTCCATGGTGCCTGGGTTTAGGGGATCAAATACTGTGAGCCCCGAGTTGGTTTGCTGTGCCCATCGGGGGGTGTAGACTTAGATGGTTTGCTTGGGCTTACATGACTTGGCTAGGGCTTTGCTATTGCGTTATACATTCCCTTTACGGAGGAATTACTTGAAAGCCTCAAGATAGAAAATACCAAGATTGATAAAGTACGAAATAGGAGTCGATAACAAAGGTGCTTACACACAGAATTTCCTTAGATGGGTTGCATTCCATGATCTCGAGAATTCAACATCATCCAATTTTTTCAAACGATAGGCTCCTTTTCCGATTAACCTAGAAATCCGATAAGGGCCTTCCCAATTACGTTCTAGTTTACCAACATATCTTTGTGGTTGGATGCTCCGAAGCACCAAATCTCCTTCCGAGAATTCCCTTGGGGATATTGATTTATTGTAACTCCTCTTTTTTCTTCTTTGGTAAGCCCCTAATCAGCTATAAATACTTTGTCGTTTTTCTTCCAACAACTCTAACTCCAGTTTCTGCAGATTGGCATTTTCTTGTTCATTATAGTGTTCCAACCTGTAACTCTTCAGTGTTAACTCAACTAGGCATATGGCTTCCGATCTGTAAACCAGTGAGAAAGGGGACTCCTCTGTGGTAGTTTGAGGGGGTGGTGCGATATGACCATAACACCTCAACCAACTGGTATACCCATGATCCCCTGAAATTCTCAAGTTTGGTTTTCATACCTTGCCTTAGCGTTCGGTTCATTACCTCTGTATGACCGTTGCTCTAGGTGTGATATATCGAAGTGAAGTTGTGCTTCATCGAATACTTATCCAAGAATGTGTCCATCTTCCCCCCAGCAAACTGGGTCCCGTTATCGGTTACTAGCTCCTAGGGTACTTCGAATCGGATGAAGATGTTTCTCCATAGAAATCGGATAACGGCTTCCTCTAATATCTTTGACTCGAGGTTTGGGGAAAAGGTCCCATGATGTCTACTTCCCAGTGGTCAAAAGGACAGTAGAGTGGTAGAACAGTCAGGTTGTTTACCGGTTTTCTTGGTATACTCGCATGATATTGGCTTACCTTGCACCTCTTGACCACTTCTGCGATATCTTGCTTCATAGTTGGCCAATAATATCCTCTTCTCAACGCTTTTCTACACAAAGATCGTATCGCGATATGGCTGTCACACTCCCCCTCATGTAAATTGGTTATAAGGTCTTGAGAATGCTCTTTCCCGATACACCTTAGTAGAGGTCCACCAAAGGATCTTCTATAGAGAATTCCATCTACTAGCATATACTTGTTTGCTCTAACCTCCAATTTTTGAGCCTCCGATTTGTCCGATGGTATCTCTTCGCTTTATAGATACTGGATATAAGATGACTTCCAATCTTCGAGGAGATTCAGCTATGGGGAGATGCCATTCACCGGTTGCTGGGTAATATGGTTCACTGCCCATTAGGTTACCGAGGGTTGGTCCCCCAATTGAATCGTCACACTTTCCTCCCTTAACTCCTAAAATCCTGCCATAAACCGGGCAAGACTATCCGTGGGTCCATTTTCATCGCGTGCCACATGTGATAAGGTAAATTCTTTGAAGGCCTTAGCTAACTCCTTCACCCTAACACAAGATAAAGCCATTAGGGGGTCATGAGTTGAAAACTGTCCTTACACTAGTCGTGAATCGGTGTGAGCATCAAGTTCCGCAACTCCAAGTTCCTCCACCACCTTCATTCCCTCAATCAACGCTTCGTACTCGACGATATTATTGGTGGTGGTGAATGAGAATTTGACCATGATATAAATGTGTTCTCTGTCTCAAGTTCTGATGTCCATTCCTCCTCTAGCCCCATTTTACATTGATCCATCGACATACATAGCCCATCGGTCACTGATTTCCACGAATCGGTCAATCGGCCTGGTCATCTCAACCACAAAATCGGCGAGAGGCTGTGCCTTGATTGCTGTTCCCGATCTAAATTCGATATCCATAGTGCTCAATCCGATAGCCCATTTGGCCACTGATGCGTGTCGTTTTCACAACAAATTTTTAATACTATGAAAACTCGTAAAATACAAAAGGGTAGTATGGGTGTCGAACACAGGGAGTTGTTTTTGAGTGAAAGGTGAGGCACCCCGAATACAACTGCCATGATTTTTAAATGGTTTTGAAGGTAAAAGGTGTGAGAAACGTTGGTGATGAAGCTTAAGGGAATAAGAGGGTTTTGTACAATCAACTGAAATAAACGTAAGCGATGAACCTTAAATAAAGTAAATGTTCCTGGGTTTGGAATCCCCTCTAGCTATGTTCGTTGCGTCTTCACTCTTCTCTGGTCTTCTCGAGTACTCGGTTATAGGAGTAAGGAATTGCCTACCCTCCCTTACACTCTCTTGCAAGAAGGCACGGGAATAGCCCGATGTTGCTCCTTCTTGGACGAACGTGAGAATAAGAGGTCTTGCCAGCGTACCTGTTGCGTGTCGTTTCCTCAACAAAAAAACGTAAATAAAAGAAAAAAGAAGAAAGAAAGAAAAAGAAAAGAAAAAGAAAAACTATACATAACACTAAACACAAAAATACACAACTCCCCGGTAACGGCGCCAAAAATTTGTTGCGTGTCGTTTCCTCAACAAATTTTAAATATTTTAAAACGTAAACCACTAGAAAGCGTAGTACGAGTATCGATCTCAGGGAGTTGTTTTTCGTGAAAAGTGTTTGCAAGAAACTTTCATAAAATGTCACGGTTTTGTAAAAGGGGGTTTTTAAGATGCAGAAATAAAAGATGCAACCTAAGTGATGGGCCTTGACTACGGGATGCAGTTCCTGGGAATAAGACTCCATCTCCTTCCTTTGTCCGTCCTTGCCTCGGTTTTCATTGATTTCTTCTGAATAGGTGGTTATAGGAGCAAGGAATAGTCTACTCTCCCTTACACTCTGATTGACAAGGAGGCACGGCAATAGCCTCATGTGATTCCCCCTTGGACAATTAGGAAGACAAGAGGATTGCCTTCGATTGCCTTCAAAGCCGAATTGTGCGCGTGTGCCCAGCTATTGCCAATGGCCTGTGGTAGGTCCGAGGTCACAACCTGTCCACTGTCGCGGTACCTAGGCTACAAACAATCTGCTACTTCCCTCGAACCAGCAGGGTTGGAGTTGGTGCTCTTCACCTTGATCTTCACCAAAATCCACGAGAAGTGGCCTGCTACTCATGGACCTTGACTAAGAGTCGTTACAGAAAGACTGCAAAAAGACACGTGGAAGTATGCGGAATTCGAATTGAATTCAATGAAGAATCGAGTGTATTGCTCAGGACTTGGAAGGAAACTTCATCTACTTCCCAGAAACTAAAGGGTTTTATATGACTTCCCACATGGATTAACTCCTTTGGGTTCCCTTCCCATCATTCCTTCTGTCTTGCGTGCGCCAGCAGCCTTTCTTTGCTTGCAAATTTGCGCTCAATCATTGCTGCAGACTCTGACATGCCGTAAGTCATGGGTCTTGACCAATGTCAGTCTTCCGCCCACAATCATTCCAACTCGCGTACAAGGCACGAAAACTCAGAGTCTGACCACCTGCAATACTTCTGCAACACTCTATGACAGTCTCCTGACATGTCTCGGTCAAAGTGTGAGAAAAAAGACATAAAATATACACAAAATGGGAAAATAGGAATTTTCTAATAAAAATCAAATACTTAATAATAAGACTCCTAATTTGGGCGACTTCATACATAATTAACACATAATAATACCTAATAATTAACTTAAATGACGCCCCACACTTAAATCATGCTTGTCCTCAAGTATGAAAATTATAGCAGTCCACGAAAAAGGGCAGAACCTAAGTCATGACGCATTACTAAGGTACATTGTTCCTATAGTAGGTGTTTACTCCAATTCTTTTCCTATCCTTCAATCAAATTAAGGTAAGCCACTCAAGTTCGCATGGATCAGGTAAAGATTTAACCAATGATTACTTATACACTACATCATCAAGGCAAAACAGCAAAAAACATACATTATAGTGACTCAAGACCTTTTTCTTTCTGCTTTTTTTTTTTGATAGAGGTCCCCGCTTTGGGGAAGAATATTTGGATTACAAAACCTCATGTGTGGTGTTAACCACGGTTTCGCCAAACATCCTTACCTTTGGCACCCCTATTTTTTTCTCCTTTTTTTTTGTGTGTCTCGGTCTGGTCACTATAGGAGCAACAAAAATTTATTCACAGCATAATATATACAAGTAATGAAAATGTAATCATAGCCATGGTATAATCTTTCCTAAAACATGCAACCAAAGCTTGATATTTAGAAAGAAAAATAATTAAAGTATTTTTCTTGCAGCAAGGAATTTATGAACCTAAGCATGATCAATCTTAAAAATTCTAGCCTTATTCATGGAAGCAAATGTACTTGAGGAGTATACTGGGGATTTTTCACAAACAAAAACTAAAAAGAAAATAAAAACATGGAGCACGAAAACAGGAAAAAAAAATTCAACACAATTTAAATGTTGAAAATTCAACATGGAGCAACTTTCCACCTTGCTCCTCTCCAAAATCCGTGGGTAGTGATCAGCTAACTATGAATCTTGAATAAAGGGACTATTATAGAAAGACTGCAACAATGTCGCGCGAAGACATACGAAACCTGTTCGGATTTAGAGAAAATGTGAAGATAAGCTAACGATACATAGATCTGGTGGTGTTCCAACCTAGAAACGGAAGTTTTCTAGCCGCGAACGACCATACAAACTAAAGAAAACGCAAACAAGGTTCTAAAGAGAAGCTAGAGGAAAAATCCTCTAGAGAGAGAAAAACAAAAAAAGAAAACTAAAGTAACTACTACTTTTCGTTTGAACAAAACTCCCACTTCAATGAGGGTCTGAGATTTTGTGTCGTTGTGATTCTGTTGAACTTGGGATGACTTGCAAGCAACGTCTGACACTGGTATGCGGAAGCATCAAGGTAAGAAGGATCCTCATCGACCAAGGATCCATCTGCAACATCATGAAGAAAGAGGTGCCCGAATTACTTACGTCATCCAAGGAGGGAGAGATCTGCCCAATCCGCATGGAATTATATGCTTTCAATCAATAGGTTGTGCAGACGGTCGGGAAAATAGCCCTACCCGTGACATTCGGTGTGGCAGAGTGAAACCGGACTGAGAGGCTGGAATTCTTGATATTAGATTCAGAGGTTTCATATAACATCATTCTTGACCAACCAGGGATCAACCAATTCGACATGATACCCTCAATCGTGCACCTGAAAGTTAAGTTTCCAATATCAAGGGACATTTGCATGCTGGATATCGACCAACCAGCCACCCGGTCATGTTACATCGCGATGCCTTTCGATTTGAAAAATGCTAGGGCTACTTATCAAAGGCTTGTGAACAAAATCTTCGCTTCCGAAATTGGTACCTCCATGGAGATCTATGTGGTCGATATGATCGTGAAATCAATGGATGAAGAAGATCGTTTGGCTTATTTGGATTTTTGTTTCTCTCTATGTCGATCATACGGGTTAAAACTCAACCTTTTAAAATGTTGCTTTGGTGAACATAGCAAAAAATTCCTTGGTTATTACGTATCAGAGAGGGGGATCGAGCCCGACCCCGCAAAGATCAAGGCAATATGTGAAATGCAGCCCTAGAGGACAGTTAAGGAATATCAAAGCCTTACAGGTAAGCTAGCCGCCTTCAATCAATTCATATCTCGGTTGGTAGACAAATCCGCATTGTTCTTAAGGGCCCTCCGAAAGGCGAATACTGTGGAATGGAACGAGGATTGTCGAGTCGCTTTCGAAAAACTCAAGGATAATCTCTCATCACCCCCACTGCTACTTGTTGGGTTTCTCGTAGACATCGTATGTCTCAAAAGCAGCGGAATTTTAAAAATTTTGAGAAACCCCCAACGCAGATCTTGGAATACGGTAT
Organism: Utricularia gibba; assembly: GCA_002189035.1. Classification (NCBI taxonomy): domain Eukaryota; kingdom Viridiplantae; phylum Streptophyta; class Magnoliopsida; order Lamiales; family Lentibulariaceae; genus Utricularia; species Utricularia gibba. The sequence goes on along the minus strand of NEEC01000024.1, from coordinate 428,323 downwards.
ACATTAGACAAAGGGATTCTGAAATACCTTTCAGATGACTCCGTTGTTCACGAACCGCCAATAGCAGACGACGTCTATGGTATCCACACATGGAGCACTCCGTTGATAACCTTCTCAAGGCTCTTGAATGCTGGTCGAATTTCTTAGGTGCTAGTAGAGAAAAACGCCTCCTTGTGGATTAGTCTCATAGAGCACGAAGACCTTGGAGCACATCTATAGATCTAAATCTTTTTGATAGATCTTTTGTGACATATCAAATCATATCTATGTGAGATCTTTTATTTTGAGTTTAATCAATATTAATCTCAAAATAATTATCTATTTAAATTATCCACTTACCAATTACATCTCATGTAATTGTGTCATTCTATTTTATATCGATGACTGACTCCACTATTGTGTGTGACCCTATAGGCTTCCTCAATCAAGGCCATAATAATGGATTTATTAATTAACTCTTAATTAATAAAACCCATCATTATCGATCATGAGTGATGTCTAGCAACATATCATGATCCCCAAGATTAAAGAATAATCAGGTGAACTGATTGAGTCTTTCCATGTTCAGCCACCATGCAATGAACAGCTTTCATCATACTTATATCTCATTCGGTTCCAGAACATGGGTGTGTGTCTTTCTGATGTATCGAACTTATAATTGCATTCAAGCACTAACACTCAATGACCTACTCAAACAATTCGAGTGTCATTACCCTAGGCCCAGGACTTACTGTTAGGTTTTGATGCAATTACTTGAGATATGATCTATCATAATTTCTATAGCACATAGATCAAGTAGAGGATTTTATCGATGATATAAATTTGATCACAATTCAAAGTAAATATCAAAAGATAAGATTTGCCAATGAGTTGATTGCCTCTAGAACACATACACTAACAATCTCCCACTTGTACTAGAGCCAATCATTGATGTATCTCATACCAATGGATTCTATGTGCATCTCATGGACCTTATGTGGAAGCATCTTTGTAAGTGGATCTGCTACATTCTCCTTTGTGTCCACTTTCTCAATTCTGGCATCGCCTCTACCAATGATCTCTCTGATCACATTGTAGCGTCGAAGCATGTGTTTGGATTTCTGATGTGATCAAGGTGCCTTAGCATTTGCAATAGCTCCAGTGTTATCGCAATATAGGAGTATAGCATCCTCAACATTTGGGAGTACTCCTAGATCGCTGAAAAACTTCTTAATCCAAACAGCTTCTTTTGCAGCATCGCTGACAGCAATGTACTCTGCTTCCATTGTTGAATCAGCAGTCGTTTCTTGCTTAGAACTCTTCCAAGTGACTGCTCCTCCATTCAGGGTTATATGTATCCTGATTGAGACTTCAAGTCGTCATGATCAGACTGGAAACTTGCATCAGCATATCCTTCCACTTGGAGACCTTTACCACCATATATCAAGAACATGTCTTTAGTCCTTCTCAAGTACTTAAGAATGCTCTTGACAGCGGTCCAATGATCCATTCCAAGGTTCGACTGATATATGCTTGTAACACTTAAAGCATATGACACATCTGGTCTAGTACGATGCATGGCGTACATTATTGACCCAATAGCAGAAGCATATGGGATTCGAGCCATCTGATCCCTTTTTTCTTCTGTCTTGGGGCACATCGCTTTTGAAAGTGCCTTATGTGTCATGGGCATTAAACCTCTCTTGGAATCAGCCATGTTAAACCTCTTTAACACTTTATCGATGTAGGTCGATTGTGATAATCCAATCAGTCTCTTTAATCTATCTCTATAGATCTTTATGCCCAATATATAAGCCGCATCTCCAAGATCATTCATTGAAAAGCTCTTGGAGAACCAGATTTTTACTGATTGCATTGTTGCAACATCATTTCCCATTACTAATATGTCATCCACATATAGTATGAGAAATACAATTGTCAAGCCATCTACCTTCTTGTATACACAAGGTTCATCTTCGTTTTGAGAGAAACCAAACTCTTTAATTGTCTCATCAAATTTGATGTTCCAACTTCTTGAAGCTTGCTTTAGCCCATAGATGGATTTGTTCAGTTTACACACTTTACTAGGATCTTGTGTGAAACCTTCAGGTTGTGTCATGTACACTTTCTCAGCCAAATTTCCATTTAGGAAGGCTGTTTTCACATCCATCTACCATATCTCATAATCAAAATGAGCAGCAATGGCAAGTAAAATTCGAATGGACTTCAGCATAGCAACAGGTCAGAAGGTTTCGCCATAATCAACACCTTGTTTTTGACGATACCCTTTTGCCACAAGTCGCACCTTATAGGTAGATATATTTCCATCCATGTCAGTTTTCCTTTTCAATATCCATTTGCATCCAATAGGATTTACTCCCTCTGGATCATTGACCAATGTCCATACATTGTTCTCATACATGGAATCCATTTCTGCCCCTATGGCAACAAGCCATTTACTTGACTCAGCACTATTGATTGCTTCGTCATAAGTCCGAGGTTCCTCATCTAATATAAGGTCTCCCATGCCTTCGGCATCAACAATGAAACCATATCTCACAATAGGGTTACGTTGTCAGATTGATCTTTTGACAGAAAACGTGCTTGGTACATTTGGCAAGTTAGATTGCTCAGGTTGATTGCTCACTGGTACATAACCAGCTTCTGGGACACAATTTCGAGATGGTGAGCACCAAAATGTTGAAGGCGAAAATTGTGGCTAGAGTCGAAATCGATTTTCGGGTTGTGGATATAGTTGGGTGGGTTGTATCCGAGTAAGGTTCAGGTGTTATGCGTGGTGTGATACTGTTAAATGAAATATAGGAAAACAAGGATTTTTTACGTGGAAACCATCGGAGAACAGAAAAACCACGGAGCTATCGGAGCTCACCGGAAAATAACTTCACTAGATGGAAGTGAGGGAAGATACAAGTTAGAAGGCTTGGAGTCCAACCCCCACTTTCTTCGGGGTTTCTTATATTTATAGGTGAGGTTGATCTGACTGAATTCTGAATTATGTAGGTGTTGGCTGCTTTTTGCGCCTGCTGTAGATGTGGTGGTCCTACTTTTCGGATAACCGCCGCCTGCTTTGTCATTGTCATAATTCGGCTGCTTTTTAGACTATCCAAAACGACCGTTGCTGACAACTCTGACACTTATCGGCCTGTCGGCCTTTGCCAAGGTGTCAGAACACCTTTTGGCTATTTTTCAGAGACCGATTAACTTGATCCGATTTATCCCTCATCACTTGTTCATACTGATTTTCGTCTAAATCACTTCGGTACTCCATTCTCCTTACAAAGTGTATGGGCGGTATCTTTTCTACATTTTCACGTGGCATTTGCCGAATCCCCTGCTCCGTGAACTTCCACGTAAGACTTACCGATTTAGTACTCCATTTGAATGCAAAATGCAAAAGATTTCCTGAAGGTTTAATCTGATTTATAGAGAGCACTCTACCCTAATTTTTTCAAGTTTGTGTTGCAACGAAGCACACATTATGTTGAATTCCGATGAGATGTCTGATAAAGCAGGTCATTGCTGCAACCAAAATGAGAGAAAAGTTTCAAGCTATTGGAGAAAGAGAAGGAGAAAGAAGGCTGGACTCTAGAAGGTGAAAAGGAAAGTTGGCTAGGTATGGATCTGGCTATACTGTCTTGCACCTAACTCGAAGATTTCCAGAAGTTTTAATCTGATTTCTTCATACATTTGCGATTCCGCTCTACTGTCTTGTGCCTAACTCAATCTTTTGCTTTATAACCTTTTTGTTCTTTTTGGTGTGTATGGATCTAGCTATGTCTCTTGTGGATTTTTTCCCACTTTCCATAGTTGCAGTCCCTAAGGCGAAACCACTGATGCACAGATGCACTCTCTTTCAATTTCACCGATTTGAGGATCACCCAGATTTCGTAGTTAAAGCACTCAATACCCATCATAATTGGTGATCCTCCTTAGTCTCGATTGCTTCTCTAGTGGGCACTAGGTGGAACTTTTTGGTCAAACCCCTTAACCCCTTTGAAGATAAAACTTTTTGGCCCTTGGAAGCCCTCGAATGAATCTCGTTGGAATGTATATCAAAGCCTTACTGAGTATACCGTTTGGTACGAGTCTAGGGTCATGATGCTTTCAAAAGATTCATTGACGAATTCTTGGGTTCTTGATCGCAGTCGTGATAGGCAATGGCCCAACTTCATTATTCCCCCCCAGCTCCAATCTAGAGTTTTTGCCCCTTCTTCAATCTGACTCCCAATCGTCTCCCCAACCCGAAGCTCCCAAGAAAAAGTGGGTTAAGATGTGTGTTCAAAAACCCTCCAAAAAAAGAGAGGTATTCTGTTAGTGTATGTGTTCCAAAGACAATCAACTTATTGGCAAATCTTATCTTTTGATATTTACTTTGAATTGTGATCAAATTTATATCATTGATAAAATCCTCTACTTGATCTATGTGCTATAGAAATTATGATGAGATCATAATGTGAGATTCTTCAAGCACTCATGATCAAGTTAATTCTCCCTGGCTAGACTATTTGTGAAATGAGGATATCACAAATATGTATAAGCTGGCACACATTGAGTTCCCTAAACAGTTTAGGCAATAATTCTCACAATTGATGTAACGAGATTACTAGAACCTATGTGTGGATGTCGATTAGAGAATCGATTCACTGGATGACTCATCTTCGAGATGCTACTATGGGAAGCTAATCAAGTGTCAGTAGCAAGATCTCAAATATGACAGCCGTGCAAATAAGCTTAGACTTGAGGTCAACAAAGTTATCTTGATCTTAAGCTCACATTTTCGCTCATTACTAATGGGAGCCTAACCATGGCTTGCCTAGTATGGATGAGTAGGGATGTGACTCCTTAAGATTGGAGATAGTTGATTGATCAATAAAGGATTCATCACTCATGTTAGCGATGACATCATATCTCAAGTAATTGCATCAAAACCTAACAGTAAGTCCTGGGCCTAGGGTAATGACACTCGAATTGTTTGAGTAGGTCATTGAGTGTTAGTGCTTGAATGCAATTATAAGTTCAATACATCAGAAAGACACACACCCATGTTCTGGAACCGAATGAGATATAAGTATGATGAAAGCTGTTCATTGCATGGTGGCTGAACATGGAAAGACTCAATCAGTTCACCTGATTATTCTTTAATCTTGGGGATCATGATATGTTGCTAGACATCACTCATGATCGATAATGATGGGTTTTATTAATTAAGAGTTAATTAATAAATCCATTATTATGGCCTTGATTGAGGAAGCCTATAGGGTCACACACAATAGTGGAGTCAGTCATCGATATAAAATAGAATGACACAATTACATGAGATGTAATTGGTAAGTGGATAATTTAAATAGAGAATTATTTTGAGATTAATATTGATTAAACTCAAAATAAAAGATCTCACATAGATATGATTTGATATGTCACAAAAGATCTATCAAAAAGATTTAGATCTTGAGATCTGCTCCAAGGTCTTCGTGCTCTCTGAGACTAATCCACAAGGAGGCGTTTTTCTCTACTAGCACCTGAGAAATTCGACCAGCATTCAACAGCCTTGAGAAGGTTATCGACGGAGTGCTCCACGTGTGGATACCATAGAGGACGTCTGCTATTGGCGGTTGGTGAACAACGGAGTCATCTGAAAGGTACTTTGAACATCCCTATGTCTGATGTAAACCGTATTCCAAGATCTGCGTTGGGGGTTTCTCAAAATTTTTAAAATTCCGTTGCTATTGAGACATACGATGTCTACGAGAAATCCAACAGTGGTATCAGAGCCAAGTTACGGAATATGTGTATACGTTAGAATCTTTGCTGATTTTACGAGATGTTCTCGTATGTTGCCTTGCTGGTGACACATTAGAATCTTTGCTGATTTTACGAGATGTTCTCGTATGTTGCCTTGTCGGTGACACGTTATAATCGTTGCTGATTTTTCGAGATGTCCTCGTATGTTGCCTTGCCGGTGATCATCGTAATAGCATGTGATTTTGCGAGATGTTCTCGTATGTTGCCTTGCCGGCGATCATGATAATAGCATGTAATGAACGAAATCTGATTATGTTGGATTGTTTTGCTGCCCTAGGATGCACGAAATTTGATTGATGATTGATGCTTTCGAGAATCATATCTTACGTGTATATGCGCAGCATGATGATGGCTTATATGTGAAAGTCGTGGGGCATGATGGCCTTTGCACGAATTTTGATTATGATGATCATATTGGTGAATTATCGATGCATATGATGTTTGATAATTTATTTGTGACCAAGGCGTCTAGGGTCAATTAGGATTTTCGAGCTTTATGTATGAAAATCCATGGAAATGATGCGTTATGAACGAAAGGGGAAGGGTTGTCAGGATTCCTATCTGATAGGATATCGATATCCATAGTGCAAGTGTTGCCTATGGAAAAATCCCCTATCAAATAATTAAGCTTATTCCTTCCACTGACATAAGGAGAACGAGTGTCATTTTTAGACTCTCCACTACACATGACATGTTCGAATTAAGGAGATGGTAAGGAGAAGGATCTTGGAGACTTTGGTTACACCATGCTTCTCTACCGAAATGTGTAGAGTCTAGGAACTAGATGTGGTTCCTTCCCCGCATGTTAGTCTTTTGCATTATACTACTTTAGATTTTTAGACTCTGATCTCATCCTTGATTTCTCTTTCAGGCCGATTCGCTGAGAGTCCAATCTAATAACTTCCATTATCTCTCTAAGGGGCATAGAGAGGTGCAGTTCTCTAAGAATTGGGAGCCAACTCAGCCAGCCCCTCGACTCGGAAAGGAAAGGGGAAAGTTCTATCTTCTTCAAATTTTGTTGCAATCCTAGATCCAGAGGTGCACTTTAACTCAAAAGGTCCCTCCACCTCTAGGCTCCCTATTCATGTAGCGAGGGGTCCTGCATCCTCTCCAATTTGCATCCCGTTATAATTGCAGGTCACCTTGGAGGATGACGTTTGAAACCTTTCCAGGCTTCTTCTAGAATCAGCACTTTGTGGGATCTAGGAGCTTTGTTTCTTCTTTTTCCTCTGATTCCGAATATACTTAGTGCCTAAATCGGTTATCATTCACCTTCTAGGATAGAACTCTTAGCTGGGGTTTGACAAGGGAGGTCGGGTCCCTTACGAAAAAGGTTTTGAAGCTCCAAGCCATCCGCCTAAGACGTGAAGATAGAACTCCTTCAAGATGAGGAGAGTTCCCGGAAAACAATATTGGGGAAACGTACCCGTCATGATGTGGAGCTGGTGAAAGTTGTTAGTAAAATGAGCATGGCAATCAATGATGCCCTAGAAAGAATCCTTCAAGACCAAGTTCGAGGAGACCGATTCGGAGTTATCGCACGCAAAGGGCGCGTCTCCACCCTCGAAGCCGAATTATGGAGTCAAGAGTCAACTCGGCAAAGAATCTTGAATGACTTCGTCAACTCTGCCTGTTTCTTAGAGCTATCTGATATCTATGCTGAAGATCTGATCGGCTTGCTTATATACTGGCAGGTGCACCAATTTGCCTTTCGAATAGATTTCTTTGCTCCGCAAGAAAGAAAGTATGCAAGAAGCTCAACTGAACATGTTTGAAACTTCGATAAGCTGTCTACGAGGCTCAAAGAGCATGTTGACCCATCGACCGACCCCTCCCTTAAACTTTTATTTGCCATTTTGGTGACGGAACTCGTACTTTCTTTGTTATGTGGTTTTGTTTATACTTATGTCCCCATTCAGGGTGCTTTTTCCCAGTTTAGGATCTTTCAACTTTTTACTAGCTGAACAAATGAATAGGGACTATTGACGCAAGAAAATTCAACACTTGAGTTTTTGCCATATTGTCACGTATCTTGCTCACATCTTACGTCCTGAGAAACTGTCTGAATTAGAATTTTTCCTTATTGAAACTAAGACAGTACCTTTAGATGCATACTTCTTGAAAGTTGTTGGACTTATCAAAGCTCAAGGGAGTGGGTTTATTTTTAGATCCTTAGCAGGTTTGTGCGGAAATTCTACCTCAGGAGAAGGCTACTCAAATACCCCTGCTCGTTCAATGTCCGAACACAACAGCATGGAATGTTGCTGCCCAGAAATGATTAAGGAATTGAGTTAAAAAGTGTCTGATTTAATTCGTGAGATGCAAGAGCTGAAACAGGAGTGATGGAGTCCTACCTTAACAAGTAACCTAGTGCTGAACTTATTTCGTGTACCTTAGTTTTTATTCTTATTTTTAGTTTTTTTTTTTTAGGATCCTGTTTGTGTATGCAATCTAGTGTCTGTTAGTCAATGCTACGAGTAATTAAGTACCCCTTGTTCATTATTTAACGTAAGTAACCTACTTAGAATGGCCATTTGATTGAACATTATGACTATGAGATGATTTAGATGTATGAGCTTTCTATGCGTTTTGTATTTATGGGAGCATGTTTTCAACCTTTACTTTATGAGAGATGTGCATGATTAGAGGAACCTAGGGAGTGTCATCTAGATTCGACTTCATAATCGTTTTGGGTACTGGTTGTCAGCTTAAAAAAATAGAGAAAAAAAGACCCTCGAAAAAAATATATGAGATCAAAGTTCTAAAGAGCATAACATAATAAAAGAGCATGTGCAGACTCAATAAGTAGTGAAAGGGTGAGTAGGGATGGATTAATCTGGATGAGTAGGAGGAACCTTGGAGTTATGAGGTATGAGTGCCATTTCATAGGTAGTGCCATTTCATAGTGTTTGCCAAGCATTTCATAGGTAGTGCCATTTCATAACTCCAACTTATGAGGTATTGAGTGCAGACTCAATAAGTAGTGCCATGACATTATACCCGGATTAGTCCAAAACAAGCTGCCCATTCACTTTCCAAAAAGACAAGAAAGAAAAAAAGGTAGAGAAAAATGAGTTGGCAATCATACTCCTAAGCGATTTTGCACGAATCAACTTGAGGAAGCAATCTTTAAAAATACTCCTCGAGAGGAATCTATCAATGCACATTTGAGTGATAACATGACATGCACACCAGCATTCATATAGCTCAAGCATCCGAAATTTATCAAAGTTGTTTATGTTCACCATTGGCGCTGACGAAGTTAGTTTCCTGTTAGTCTTAGCTAGGACTTGGGGACAAGTCTCGTGTCGTTGTAGCATAGTGTGATGATACACATTTTCTTTGCATTTTATAATGCAAAAGTTATTATGTTTTACTGTGGTTGAGGTTAGGTTTGTATGGTTTTCATGTTTTATGTGTTGTTTATGTTAATTCCATGTTTATAGTTCAACATTGAGACTTGATTTTGTTTATTGAATTTATATACTGCTACTAGTTTGAGCTTAGACTAAGCACAATGTTTATTCTGAATTTCGCATTTGCTAAAACACTTTTCAAGCACCAGCTACTCGTGATCTACCTCGAAACCCACTATACAAGTTTTCTAAAATTGTATTTTTTGTACATTAGGGCTTATATATTTATTTGATATGAAGATTTCATTTCTTGCAACGATTTTAAGAAATTTACGTGGTCCTGTTGATAGCACCAGGTGTCGGCTACTTACTGTGCCAGATTGCTGTACTCGAGATCTACTGATAGATAACTGCCGGCTGCTCTAACATTCCTATGATTCTGCTACTTTTCAAACTCTACCACAATGGTCGTTGCAGCCTATGATAGGTTGTCAGAAGCAGTCTTCCCCGTCCTTACCGATTTTCATGTAAATCACTTCGGCACTCCCCACTCTCCTTACGAAGTGTATAGGGGAATCTTTTTTCCATTTCCAATTGGCATTTGCCAAATCCCCCACTCCATCAGCTTCCACATGCACATACATATCTAGTACTCCATTAGAATGCAAAGTGCAAAATATTTCTACAACTTTGAATCTAATTTATGGAGAGTACTCTACCCTAATTTTTACAAGTTTGTGTTGCATCGAAGCAAACATTATATTGAATTTCCATGAGATGTCTGATGAAGCAGATCATTGCTGCAACACACAGCAACCGAAATGGGGAAAAAGTTTCAAGCCACGGGATAAAAAGAAAGAGAAAGCGGGTTAGAAGCTGAAAAGGAAAGTTTCAACCAAATTCTATACATGGCCCAAATCGCCCACTACACTCAACACCTTGAAACAAATGTCATGCAAATAGCATATTAATGGAAAGTGCTAGGATCTCATAAACTCAATCTAGGTGAATCATTTGATTGTTTAACTAAAACTATCAAAGTTGAAGACTAGAAACTAAGACTAATAGGTGCCATACTAATTAACGGAAAATTCCTAAGGTTGTCCGCATCTAAGGATATTTATAAAACTGAACTAGAATTCTACAACACATTAAAAAAGAAAATAATGCAGCAATAGTAAGTCTAGGTTGATCTATAGAGAGCAAGTGGTTTTTAATTATAAGTCCTATACGCAAGAAAGATTTAACAAGGGGTTTTGTCGGGTAGTGGCTTTCTATTCAAAAGAAATTACTAAAAATTCATGAGACGGCATCTACACTAAAACAGGCAGGAAAATAAGTAAATCAGTATTTTTGGAAAGTTAAAAAGTTATTATTTCACTTAAACCAAAAATTAATCATGCTTAAAAGAAAAACAATTTCAGGTTATTGTTCCGATTCATGCGTGAATGTAGTAAAGAAAACAACAGGAAAGCATGTTCATGCAAGTAAACAACACAATGTGGTCAACGTTCGAGCTAGAAATGTAAAATATGAGCAAGTTCGTGAAAGTTATGCAGGGAAAGAAAGTGCAGAAAGTAAGGTGTTTGTTCAGGTCTCCAAGTCAGTTTAGTGCACCGTTCATCTTCTTCTTCTCATGGTGATTGGTTCTAAAGCTAGTTGGGAAAGTTCTGAGTGCTCTACTGCCGTTTTGGGCGATAGAGGTGGTTACAGTGTCACTCTACAATTGCTTTCGTCGTCTTCCTTGTTGATAACACTGTTTTTATTTTATTTTTGTATATGTTTTTAGGGTTGTTTTATGGGGTAAAATGCTATTTAGTGTGTGTAATTGTTTCTTTTCTAGCATCTAGTTTGTTGTAAGGTGTTTCTTATGAAATTGGGTTCCATTGGCAACAATTGAGCTGAAAACTCTAATATTTCTTTTAGTGTGTTTCTGAGTCTTAACAGGGTTGGAGCTAGTACTGGTAGTGAGGAGCGTGAAGCGGGAAAAGAAAAGGACGATGCAAGAGAGAGAGAAGAGCGAACAGTGAGCAGTGTGAAGTAGGGGGAATAGTGGTTCTCCGATGAACGGCTTCAGCAGCCTCCAGATCTACACTTCTAGACCATATTCCCATATGAAATCTTCAGTTTCAGCAGATCTATAACCCATAGCAACCATTTGATGATTTATTTTGGCTTTCCGCACTTCCATTTCTGTCTTTGAACTTGTTCCTTGTGCTTGGCTATGAATAAGAAATTTCTTGTAGACCTTATTTTAGCTTATGAACTTTTTAAAGTTTTAGTTCCTCAGTTTTTAGTTCTTGAGTTTAACATGTCTACTGTTCACACTATCCTTTACTCTGTTTTTGGGTGTGATAAAGTTGGGTTTGAATCTATAGATTCTCTTGAGTGACACATGAGCTACATCCTAGTGTAAAACCCAGCCAAATTACCTCTGCTTTACATTTTTATACATTCCTGTCATTTTCCATGCTCATTCACCCCTATAACTTGTTTATTTCAATTGGTTTGATTTTGTCTCATGCACATAAGAGTTAAACCCCTCAGAAACCCCCCTTTTTTAGTAAATGTAAAAGACTATGAGAAATTGCAACTATTCCCTACGGATTCGACCCCTGCTTGCCACATTACATTAATTTCTATGATTTGTGTCGTAGAATAGATAGATTTTATAAATTTCTTTGGATGTCTTGAACATGGTAGACCACGACATTTAGCAAAAATTTCCAACATTCATCTTTTGCATAGGCAGCGTTTTGATGTCTGGAGGTGAGTTCGACTTCATGCTGGAACTTTCCCTCCTTTGTCTTCTTTCTTAAAATTGGTTTAAACTCATTGGAAAATCTTCATTCTTCTCTCTGTACTTGATCTTCTGCTCTTGTTTCCTACTCTTAGTCTTATCTCCTCACGTATGCAAATGTGTAATTCCTATTTTGCTCCTCGACTAATTAATGCTGCACATAGTATTCATTGCTGGTTTTTCTGAACACAACAAAATAAATCAAAAATGGAAATCCACCTGCTCTTCAAATCTCGTTCTTGTTTTTCAAACTCAGGGAGAGACACGTTCATGCTGCTACTACTAGATAGCTAACTCACATGCTCTTGAAAACTGCTGATGAAATCCGACTGCCACATGTGGAGAAGGTATGCAGTATACAAAAGGAGAGATATCACAGGTTCACTACCAGCTGATAGGGATAAAAGCATCCCTTAGTATCAATCTCTCTGCTTATGCAATCTTAAAAGCGCTAGACAATGCATTCTTTAAAGCTATTGCAGAAAAGAAATTGACGCAATTTACGATATGGCCGATATCTTAACACAAAGAAAACACACCACTCACAACCACAACCGATAATAAGAGAAATTTGACTTGGCTATTAGATAGTGGATGCATTAATCATATAACAAATGACTTCGCTACATTCACTAAATACACTCCTTTGACCCTTAAAAATATTCAAATCACAAATGGAACAAACATATCGGGTTTGGGTCAAGGCACAGTAAAGCTAGAGTCATCAATCAAAGACCATCTGCATTAAAGATGTGTTTCATGTACCTCTGGTATCTCAAAATCCGATCAGCCTAGGATAGCTAATAAGTAATAAATTTTCTATTATGTTCACTAATAGCTCATGTATGATCTTTGACCATGCAGCGAACGAGATTATGAGCATAACTATGATCAATAGGGTATTTCCTATCAATTCCCTAAGAGACAACTCTAAAGCACATCATATATGTCTTAGTGCAAGTTCTAGGCAAAACATATTGCTATGGCATCGATGATACAGACATCACAACCGTATATCACTCATAAAACTTTAAAGTCTAAGCTAGTAGATGGAGTAAAAAACCTAACAGGAACGAAAGAATGCTGTGAAATTTGTAAGCTGGGAAATTGAGTAGCTTACCTTTTGAAAAGACTCATCGGATTTCCTCCATACCTGTAGAGATCGTTCATTTGGACGTCTTCGGTTCAATAAATTTTGTTACAAAAGTAGGAAGAAGATATTTTATATTATTCATTGATGACTATTCTCAGTTCTACTAGGTCTATTTCATGAAAAGCTTAAATGAGGTAGTCTCTAAATTCAAAAGATTCAAGGTTGCAGTAGAAAATGAAAGTGGATGCAAAATTAAATACATTCCTTCAAACAATGGAGGAGAGTATACAACTCGTTAATTAAAGACGTCGTGTGGAAAAAATGGGATTACACATCAATTTATAGCACCATGCACTCCACAACAAAATGATTGTTGCGTGTCGTTTCCTCAACAAATTTTAAATATTTTAAAACGTAAAACACTAGAAAGCATAGTACGAGTATCGATCTCAGGGAGTTGTTTTTCGTGAAAAGTGTTTGCAAGCAACTTCTACAAAATGTCACGGTTTTGTAAAAGGAGGTTTTTAAGATGCAGAAATGAAAGATACAACCTAAGTAATGGGCCTTGACTACGGGATGCAGTTCCTAGGAATAAGACTCCATCTCCTTCCTTTGTCCGTCCTTGCCTTGGTTTTCACTGATTTCTTCCGAATAGCTGGTTATAGGAGCAAGGAATAGCCTACTCTCCCTTACACTCTGATTGACAAGGAGGCACGGCAATAGCCTCATGTGATTCCCCTTGGACGATTAGGAAGACAAGAGGATTGCCTTCGATTGCCTTCAAAACCAAATTGTGTGCGTGTGCCCAGCTATTGCCAATGGCCAGTGGCAAGTCCGAGGTCACAACCTGTTCACTGTTGCGGTACCTAGGCCACAAACAATCTGCTACTTCCCTCGAACCAGCAGGGTTGGAGTTGGTGCTCTTCACCTTGATCTTCACCAAAATCCGCGAGAAGTGGCCTGCTACTCATGGACCTTCACTAAGAGTCGTTACAGAAAGACTGTAACAAGACGCGTGGAAGTATGCGGAATCCGAATGGAATTCAGTGAAGAACTGAGTGTATTGCTCAGGACTTGGAAGGAAACTTCATCTACTTCCCAGAAACTAAAGGTTTTAGCCCGAAGGGGCCATGGAAAACATAAACGAAAGGAAACTAAGTGTTCTTCCTCCTTGAGGGTAGGAAGAACTCAAAAGTTCTAAGTACAAGAGAAAATATGACTTCCCACGTGCATTAACTCCTTTGGGTCCCCTTCCCATCATTCCTTCTGTCTTGCGTGCGCCAACAGACTTTCTTTGCGTGCAAGTTTGCGCCCAATAATTGCTGCAGACTCTGACATGCCATGAGTCATGGGCTTTGACCAGTGTCAGTCTTCCGCCCACAATCATTCCAACTCGCGTACAAGGCACGAAAACTCAGAGTCTGACCACCTGCAATCCTCCTGCAACACTCCTAACAGTCTCCTGACATGCCTCGGTCAAAGTGTGAGAAAAAATGCATAAAATATACACAAAATGGGAAAATAGGATTTTTTTAGTAAAAATCAAATACTTAATAATAAGACTCCTAATTGGGCGACTAAGCACTTAATTAATACATAATAATACCTAAATAATAACTAGAAAATGACACTTAACAATGATGTTATTGAAAAATGCAATTGAATAGTGATGGACATAGCTAGATGTCTACTACTAGAAATGGAAGCACTACTGAGTTCAAAATGCCTTATGAACTCTGGACTATAAGGTTCGCACAAGAGATCACTTGCGAATATTACGTTGTATCTGTTTTTTCCTTGTACCCAAGCCCCTAAGAAGAAAGTTGGATTAGAGAAGTTACATAGGTGTATTTATTGGCTATAGCACTATTTTAAAAGCATATAGAATACAGGATCCCCTTGGGATAAATGACACTAAGTAGACATGTGAATTTTTATGAACTACGTGCTTGGAATTGAAAGACTGAAAATTGAAGTTCTAAGAATTCAAGTACACCAAGCTATACTATCTATGACTCCACCGTACCTGGAATGATACATACACAATTTCCTAAATCTCAAAACAATCCTGTTTAAAATGCCGTTTCCTTGTTTAACACATCAATTTCTGAAGCTATGGGAAGTGACAATTACAAAAATGATAATTTCAATATTGTATTCGAAAATACAAATCAAGAACAAGTGGAGAACAAAATCGAAAAACAAAGGGATCTATCACATGAAAACAAAACCAATTTTCCTGCATCTCAAGGTCAAGCCGACTTTACTACACCTCAGCAAATTATTCATATACTAGAGGTTGAGAATGTTGAACATGAGATCCTCAATAATTCCGGAAATGAGGACAACTCAGAATCTAAAGAGGGTATTTGACCAAGAGTATTGAAACAATCTGGAAACAGAAGAATCCACACCTGCTGAGGAACTTGTGAACATAATCAGAATTGAAGCAAGAACATCTAAACAAACCCCAAATCTTAATGACTTACTTAATATAAATGACATGAATGGTAAGAATTTAGAAACGTAACTTATCTGTCTGAAGAAGAAACAAGAGATGGCGTGGAAGAGATTAATTAGACCAACTCCTCATCACCTCTTTTTATCAAGATAGGTGTCCACTTACTCATTTTGAACCCACCAACTTGAACCATGCTTTGACGAACCCGAAATGGAGAAAAGCCATGGAATATGAACTTAAGACTATTGAAGATTACCATACTTGAACGCTTGTAGACATAGTACCAAATAAGAAACCCATTGTAGTGAAATGGGTGCTAAGGACAAAATTAATATCAGACGTAAGTATAAATAAATATAATGCTAGGCTGGTTTCTAGAGGTTTTGTTCAATGGAAAGGAAACGACTAACACCTTTGCTCTAGTGGCTCGACTCCATATGATTAAGCTAATAATAGCTCTAGCAGCGTATATGAGATGGCATATCTACCATTTAAATATAAAGTTAGCTTTCCTTAATAGGAGTCTCACATTAGAAATCTATGAAGAACAACCACCTGCAATGTTATCAAGGGTATGGAAGATAAAATTTATAGGCTACACAAGGCTTTATATGGTTTAAAGTAGACAGCTCAAGCATGGTATAGTAGAATAAATGACTGCTTTCTTAAACAAGGATATCACGACGGTAAAAATTATGCTAGATTGTATGTATTGAAGGATAAACATACTCTTGTTGTTGAAAAATTGGATCCGCAAAAACTAACCGAGTTATGGAGGTGAACTGAGATTGGGTATTCGATTTCTAGGTATGTGAGTTCGATTTATGGTTATGTGTAAAGCAATAAAAGAGATTGAAGAGTTTTTATGTGAAAACCACCAAGACGACAAAACCATGGAAATGGAGGGGATCAACAAAGAAATGCTTTCACTGAGTGAGGGAAAGATGGGGTTATAAGTGATACGTAGAATGCATAATCCTTTCTTCTTCACTCATCCTCCTATTTAGAGGGGAATCTAGTTGACCAATTTCTAAGGGTGTTGATATACAACTGCCGCTTGTCCATTGCCTCCTACAGGTCGGCCACATTTCAGATTTTGTTTGAACAGCCGCCACTATTCTGTTCTGATCCTTGCCAACCTGTGTGTCCATTATGGGTCATCAGAAGTCATCCCCCTCTTCTCAACTGATTTCTTGAAGTGGGAACCGATTTGATATCCTATCCATCTGCCGATTGACGTATTCTTCTAATAACCTTTTCCTAGTGACACATACTGATTTCTTACTCCATCATTCAGACTCTTTGATTTAGTGAGATTAACACTCATGGTAGATCAGTGGATCAAAACTTTCATAGGTCCGATTTGCATTTTACTAATTTACTTCAATAATCTTTTCGATCAATCTCTCTTTTCACCATGTGTCATTCCACTGTTCAATGTTGCAAAAAAAGCTTGCCAAAATCTATAAAATTCTCATGTACTCTTTCATCCTTTTCACCCATTCTTCCGCTTTCCGAAACTCTTTGGCGGATATCTATATCTTTTCCAAGATTTGATGTTTCTTCCGCATACCTTTGGTTGTTAGGGTTTGCTTTTCATCCCGATCATTTCACTCCTTCTAATTCATATATATGAGATGGGTCATAAGTCTAGCAATCTCCTCCCTTCGTGCCCAATATTCGATCCTAGACGAATATATTCTTACTCAGGAAAACAATGCCGAGATCCCTTGAGGGATGGGTGACAATTGACAAGCCTCTTCCTCCCTTCAGTCTACCAATTCCAATCACCTATTTCAAATGCGCCCTTCAATTTCCTCTTCATCCAATAATAGCTTGCTTGTCTATTTTTTTGTCTATCCTCGCCTCGGTTTTCAGTGATTCCTTCCAAATAATTGGTTATAGGAGCAAGGAATATCCTACTCTCCTTTACACTCTGATTGAGAGGACGAGAGGATTGTCGTCGATTGCCCAAAAAACCAAATGCTGCACGTGTGCTCAGCTATTGCCAATGACTAGTGGCAGATACGAGGTCACTATTACGGTACCTCAGTCACAAACAATTCGCTATCTCCATCGAACCGATAGGGTTGGAGATGGTGCTATTCACCTTGCTCTTCATCAAAATCCATGAGGAGTGGCTTGCTACTCATAGACCATGACTAGGAGGTGTTACATAAAGACTACAACACGATGCATGGAAATATTTGAAATCCGAAAGAAATTCAGCAAAGAATCGAGATTGATGCTCAAGACGTAGAAAGAAACTGCATCTATTCCTAGAAACTAGAAACGTTTAGCCAAAAATAGAAATGAAAAAAAAAACAAAATAGAAAGGTAAAGTGTTCTTCCTCCCTTGTGTTGGGTTTCTCGTAGATATCGTATGTCTCAAAAGCAGCGGAATTTTAAAAATTTTGAAAAACCTCCAACGCAGATCTTGGAATACGGTATAATCAGACATAGGGGTGTTCAAAGTACCTTTCAGATGACTCCGTTGTTCACCAACCGCTAATAGTAGATGGCCTCTATGGTATCCACACGTGGAGCACTCCGTCGACAACCTTCTCAAGGCTATTGAATGCTGGTCGAATTTCTCAGGTGCTAGTAGAGAAAAACGCCTCCATGTGGATTAGTCTGAGAGAGAACGAAGACCTTGGAGCATATCTCCAGATCTGAATCTTTTTGATAGATATTTTTTGACATATCGAATCTTATATATATATGATCTTTTATTTTGAGTTTAATCAATATTAATCTCAAAATAACTCTCAATTTAATTTATCCACTTTACCAATTACATCTCATGTAATTGTGTCATTCTATTTTATATCGTTGAGTGACTCCACTATTGTGTCAACTATCTCCAATCTTAGGGAGTCACATCCCTACTCATCCATACTAGGCAAGCCATGGTTAGGCTCCCATTAGTAATGAGCGAAAATGTGAGCTTAAGATCAAGATAACTTTGTTGACCTCAAGTCTAAGCTTATTTGCACGGCTGTCATATTCGAGATCTTGCTACTGACACTTGATTAGCTTCCCATAGTAGCATCTCGAAGATGAGTCATCCAGTGAATCGATTCTCTAATCAACACCCACACATAGGTTCTAGTAATCTCATTACATCAATTGTGAGAACCATTGCCTAAACTGTTTAGGGAACTCAATGTGTGCCAGCTTATACATATTTGTGATATCCTCATTTCACAAATAGTCTAGCCAGGGAGATTTAACTTGATCATGAGTGCTTGAAGAATCTCACATTATGATCTCATCATAATTTCTATAGCACATAGATCAAGTAGAGGATTTTATCAATGATATAAATTTGATCACAATTCAAAGTAAATATCAAAATATAAGATTTGCCAATGAGTTGATTGTCTCTAGACCACATACACTAACACCTTGATGGAGAGGAAGAACCAAGTCCTAGTTCGAGAACTCAAATACGAAAAAGGTCCGAAAAAATTTTCCTCCAAATTGTTCCTAATTTCTTTTAAGTCACTACCATGTGCATTAACTTCTTATGCTCCTTTCCCATCATTCTTTCTGTCTTGGATGCGCCACTAGCTTTCCCTTGCATGCAAGTCAGCGCCCTTTTATTGCTACATACTTTGATATGTCTTAAGTCAGGGGTCCTGACTAGTGTGAGTCTATCACCCACATATGATCCATGTCATGTGCATGATACAAAATGTTAGTGTCTGATCTCCTGCATGTCTCCTACAACACTCCAAGTCGGTCCTTTTGATATATTTTGGTCAAATTTCACGAAAAAGACAACAAAAATATATATACAAAATAGAAAAATAGGATTTTTCTAAATACTTGTTAATATGACTCCAAATTTGGGCATCTTAATCCTAATTTAACACATAATGACACATAAGAAACACTTAGAACAGTTAACAAAGGCCCCGATATCCACCATGACTAGTGGTCATATGATGTTTTAGTCGCGTCTCCATTAGGTTCTAGGTGGAATTTTCCTGTTGACCACCTTATTCGTTTCAAAATAAAGATTTTGGGCCCTAATCAGCCTTCTAAAGAGTTTTTCTGAGTCATGTATCGAAGGCTTACCAAGAGTTACGTTCATTATGAATCTCATGCTAAGATGCATGAAGTTTAGGAATTTAGTGTATGCCCCTATTCGGAGGTTTGTTTTCCCTTTATGCTAGCTCCAGTTTTCTAATTCCTAGTTTGACTTTGATTCTTCCTTTAGGCTCACACTCTTGGTGTTGAGTCTAATAGTGTTGATTATCTCCAAGAAGGAGACGGGGGTTCTGAAACTTCCAAAAATTGGGATCCGGTTCCCGCTACTCATGTAGCATCAGCTGCCACTAGGAACGGGAAAGAAAAAATGCCACTTTCTCTCAATGTTGGCAAACTTCCAGGCTCGAAAGAAATCAACTTTTCTTTAGCTTTTCTGATTTCAGGTAGTTCAACTTTGTAATTGAGTTGTTGCCTCTTTAAGGGACTATCTCTTGGATGCCAGTTGGCAAGAGAGCTTGAATCCCTTAGTGTGGGTCACGGAGCTCCAGGCCATGACTGCGGCAAAGGACATGGAAGTAGAGCATTTGCGGGACAAATAGAGCTCTCTTAAAGAGATCATGGGTGAATGCTCCCATCATGAATCGGAGTGAGAAGCTATTGTAGCAAAAATGAGGAAGGCGATCGATGATTCTCCAAGAAGGAGGGCTTGACTGCAGGGATTTAGATGGCCAACTCGGACCTTATGCATGCAAAAGATCGCATTTTTTTTATGGAGGCAAAACATTGCAATCAAGAATCAGCTTCCCGCGAAATGTCGAATGCTTTTGTTTGCTCGACCTGCTTTTTGGAACTGTTTGATCTCTGTGAAGGTGGGTCTGATTGGTCTACTCCAATATTGCAGTTGCACCAGATGGTCATAATATTCAGTCTTTCGATTACCAACCCTTGCTGGATGCAGATTTCTCTGCTTGAAAAGGATGAGAACATTCAGCGTGCCTGACTGGATTTGTTCGAGGTTTCGGAATTCAGATTGGGGGCTGACTTGACGCTGTTGAAGGCCATTATCCTAGAGAGGATCAATGAAGAGAATGTTGGAAGGTTATCTTCAAGGTTAAACAGGCATGTCAGCCTTTTCCCCGATCCCCTCCCTTGAATGTTTATGTTTGAACTTGAAACAAAATTAGCTGTTTTGCCCCGTTTTGAGGGCTTGATTTGTACTGACCCAATTTGGGATGTTTTCATTTGATTTGGGAGTTCCATTTTCTCTCTACCGTTTTGCTCTCTATTGTGCCATTGCTTGCTTTAATTAGTTGCCTAAGTTTTTTCTTACATGTGCTGAACTATTGCTGAGAAGTGAGTCGAAACCCCTCATGGGTTGAGTCACTTCTCCAATCTGAATAGACCCTCTTCTAGCCAAGTTTTCTATGTTTTTGGAACACAGTCAGATTTTCTTTGGGTGCACTTATCGTCTCAAGATTCGGTAGTGTGATCTTTACTTAGGGCTTTTTTTATGCTTACGCATGTGTCTATCAGAACCAGTGCCCAATTTTTGTGAGGGCTTACTTATGTTAGAGATGCCTGGGTTTTAAGGGGTTGTGTGTTTTCGGGGGGTGCCCGCAATGGAGTAGCCAAAACACGTAAATGTATGAATTTGTTTAGTATGCCTGGGTTTAGATCACCTTGCTAGGGTTTTTCTATCTTGTTTTCTCTTCTCTAATATTGCAGAGGAATTATTCGTTGCTTGTAAGGTGTCCAGTTGCGCAAGCAGAAGGATAGATCTTAGGTAGAGATTGCCGAAATAGTTGAAATCCAAAAGGTATTTCAACAGCATTTTGATCACACATCCAACTTTCTCAAATGTATTGCATTCTTCGATCTTTGGAATTCAAGGCCTATATTCACACCTTATGAACATAGGCCTTGATGTCTTTTTCCCAAAGAAGGTACATAAAGCCCTATTATCCTATTAACTTACACTCATAGAGGGATTGGATATAGTTTAGGGAACATCATATAGGAAGAGATAAAAAAAAGAAAGTAATTCACATAACCACTATAAAGCATGATGGACAACATATTTAATTTAACAGAAACAACTCCCTACATAAACTCAACATTTAAAAGACTCACAAAAACAACCTAGAAACATAAGGACTAGTTTGGAGGCGAGCTCCACTCCGAACAGCAACCTAGCTCCACAATCAAGAGATACCAAAATGATCAACAATGAGATCCCTTTCCTTATGACCCAGATCAAGAGGTTTTTTTGGCTTTTACCCCATGGAATCAATAGAGGGATGCCACCACCTTTACTAACTCTACACGGTTGCAGCCACTTTGCCCTTTTTCCTTCTCAATTTCTAAACCTCATATCGTCTGGCCATGAACACTCCATAAGGAGTTGTCTCAAGCATGCTTGACATAGTGAAGTATATGTCCACAGCACCCCCATAAGTTTTCTACTTTAAAGCATTGCACCTTAATCTCATAACATATCACCTATACATGAGCACCAGGTCATATTTTATGAACTTTTCCTTGTTTAAAATTACCAAATGAACCATTTGAAAGCTAAGGAGCAGGTTTCATATAGAAATCACAGAAGATTGAGCATCCAATAGAAAGTTTAAAAATTAGAACTTCGACTCAAAAACTAGATTTTGTGGCTCGGTAGATTTTAAAGGTTTCAAAAGCAAACTCATAACATTCTGCTCCCATCTCCAAATCGATAAATCCTTTTGAGACATAACCAAAATATAAAGATATAAAGGTCACGTTCCGCATACCTAATGAATCATAGCCAAAAAAACAATGAAACACATAGACAATCACGAAAGCACATATTTGCACGTAGAACATACAACAAAAAATTTAGAACCTAGCATCCTGCACATATTGTCCGAATTGGCTCCTTCCAAAGCCAAACCTTTGTATACAACTATGCTATAAGCTTGGGAAATTCCATTATCTTGAAACTGCTACATAGCTCTCAACAAATCGAACTTCAATCCCCTATGTTTTTTTTTCTATCCAAAATGTTTTTCCCCATCACGTATCTTCTCTTTATAGCATTAATCATGCTTATTTGTAAACAAGACACGTCACCACAATAAAAAAACATGGCACTTTCTTATTCTGCATGAAATGTTAGTGTATGTGTTCTAGAGACAATCAACTCATTGGCCAATCTTATCTTATGATATTTACTTTGAATTGTGATCAAATTTATATCATTGATAAAATCCTCTACTTGATCTATGTGCTATAGAAATTATGATGAGATCATAATGTGAGATTCTTCAAGCACTCATGGTCAAGTTAAAAACTCCCTAGCTAGAGTATTTGTGAAATTAAGATATCACAAATACGAATAAGCTGGCACACATTGAGTTCCCTAAACAGTTTAGGCAATGGTTCTCACAATTGATGTAATGAGATTACTAGAACCTATGTGTGGGTGTCGATTAGAGAATCGAATCACTGGATGACTCATCTTCGAGATGCTACTATGGGAAGCTAACCAAGTGTCAGTAGCAAGATCTTGAATATGACAGCCGTGCAATTAAGCTTAGATTTGAGGTCAACAAAGTTATCTTGATCTTAAGCTCACATTTTCGCTCATTACTAATGGGAGCCTAACCATGGCTTGCCTAATATGGATGAGTAGGGATGTGACTCCTTAAGTTTGGAGATAGTTGATTGATCAATAAAGGATTCATCACTCATGTTAGCAATGAGATCATATCTCAAGTAATTGCATCAAAGCCTAACAGTAAGTCCTAGGCTCAGGGTAATGACACTCGAATTGTTTGAGTAGGTCATTGAGTATTAGTGCTTGAATGCAATTATAAGTTCGATACATCAGAAAGACACACACCCATGTTCTAGTATCGAATGAGATATAAGTATGATGAAAGCTGTTCATTGCATGGTGGCTGGTCATGGAAAGGCTCAATCAGTTCACCTGATTATTCTTACATCCTGGGGATCATGATATGTTGCTAGACATCACTCATGATCGATAATGATGGATTTGATTAATTAAGAGTTAATTAATAAATCCATTATTAAGGCCTTGATTGAAGAAGCCTATAGGGTCACACATAATAGTGGAGTCACTCAACGATATAAAATAGAATGACACAATTACATGAGATGTAATTGGTAAAGTGGATAAATTAAATTGAGAGTTATTTTGAGATTAATATTGATTAAACTCAAAATAAAAGATCATATATAGATAAGATTTCGAACATATACATATCTCCACAAGATAAAATCTTTACGGAGATATGATTTGATATGTTACCATATATCTATCAAAAAATTTAGATCTTTAGATCTACTCCAAGGGTCTTCGTGCTTTCAGAGACTAATCCACAAGGAGGCGTTTTTCTCTACTAATACCTAAGGAATTCGACCAGCATTCAAGAGCCTTGAGAAGGTTATCGACGGAGTGCTCCACGTTTGGATACCATAGAGGCCGTCTCCTATTGGCGGTTGGTGAACAACAGAGTCATTTGAAAGGTATTTCAGCATCCCTTAGTCTGATGTATACCGTATTCCAAGATCTGCGTTGGGGGTTTCTCAAAATTTTAAAATTCCGCTGCTTTTGAGACATACGATGTCTACGAGAAACCCAACATGAAACACATGTCAATACCATATTTACATGCGGTGTTCTCTGATTGATCATGCTGCATGTTTTATCTTTGTCATCATAAACTTACTAAAATACATAATGCTTTCCAATTGGTCATTGTTTATGTATGATCTTTCTCTATTCTACCTTTTCTTTTCCTCTTATTCCAATTCTAATTCTGAAATCTCATAGACATGGCCCCTTATTGAGTACCTTCACGATGGAGTAGGGGCCTTCCCAATTGCATTCCAGTTTCCCAACATAACTTTGTGTTTGGATGCTCCAGAGGACTCAAGTCTCCTTTTGAGAATTTCCTTCAGCACACCAACTTGTTGCCCGAGTTGAGTATATATTTTGATGTTTTTCTTCCAAAGACTGAAGCTCAAATGTTTTCAATTCAGCATTGCTTACTTAGCTGTAGTGTTTTACCACTTTGTGCATTGATTTTACAAGTAGCATCTATTTGTCCTCTAATCATGTGGGTCAGTCATTTGTAAAAATGCTGCAAGATTTGGCTTTTCGTAAGTCCATGTTGTAGATAAGTGTTGCAAATACAATTGAATCTATCATAATACTCTTGCAAATTATCTCCTTCACTTTTTTGAATAGTGGCTATAGCTCTTCTTCCAATGAGGCTCTCCCTAGGGGCACATATCTATCAAGAAATTTTTGAACCATTTGTTCCCAGATTGCAATAGAGCATGTTGGTAGACCATACAGCCACTCCAAGGCTCGCTCATTGAGATTTAAGGGGAAGAGCCACAGCTTGACTTGGTTCTTCGTTGCTTCCTTTGGGTGCATGGATGCACAAGTCGTGGGCAACTCTCGTAAATGGTGATTCGGGTTGTCATTCTCTCTCCCAAAAAACTTAGTAAGTGTCTGGAATAGATATGGGTATAGCTCAAAGTCCTCTTCCATGTAAAAAGTGTTGTAAAGTGGTCAGTCAGCAAGGCTTGCGGTGATTTCCTCTTTAATTGTTCTTATTCCTAGGCCATGATTGGCGATTGATACAATAGGAAAAATTTGAGGATGTTGATGCTACTATTCTTCACGAACTATGGGGACTCTAGTAGATGGTTGAGTGGCCATTTCTTTGTCAACAGATGAACTAAAAATTTTCTCTCTCTTTTCACCAAAAATATGCACTCAATCTCTACATCTAACGGACACAAGGATTCTCATTACAATCTCAACCTTTGGTGGCTCTTCAGTGGAGATGAATGCATAAAAACCAAAAAATACAACATCAAAATAGAGACAAAAAAAAAAAAAAACAAGAAGAAAGAAAAAGAAAAACTATACTCAACACCAAACACGAAAATACACAACTCTCCGGCAACGGCACCAAACAATTGTTACATGTTGCTTCCTCAACAAATTCTAAATTTGAAAAACGTAAAAACATAAATAAGTGTAGTACACTTTTCGATCTCACGGAGTTGAGTTTTGCGAAAAGTGTTTTACGCTAAACTTTTACAAATCATCATGGGTTTATAAAAGGGGGTTTTAAGACTATTGAAATTCAAAATACAACGTAAGTAATGGACCTT
Organism: Utricularia gibba; assembly: GCA_002189035.1. Taxonomy (NCBI): domain Eukaryota; kingdom Viridiplantae; phylum Streptophyta; class Magnoliopsida; order Lamiales; family Lentibulariaceae; genus Utricularia; species Utricularia gibba. The sequence continues at coordinate 402,623 of NEEC01000024.1, read as the reverse complement.
GAATAAGAGAAGCAGTTTCTTACACCATAAGTAAAGGGGAAAGAGTTTCCAATTTCTCCGTTGTCCATCCTCGCCTCAGCTTTCACTAATTTCTTCCAAATAATTGGTTATAAAAGCAAGGAATAGCCTACTCTCCCTTACACTCTGATTGACAAAGAAGTATGGGAATAGCCTCATGTGATTCCCCCTTGGACGATTGAAAAGACAAGAGGATTGTCATCGAATTCCCTTAAAATCAAATTCTATGTGTGATGTGGACCTTACTCCATGGACCGAGCCCACCACTTACAAGAAGAAGAACAAGCCCAACCCAAGTGCTGAACTTAAGGCATATACCCTACTGCCAAGGAGAGGCTGAAATTGAACGAGTACTTATAGCCTGGAGGCTATTGGAGTGCTGCCTGGAGGCTACTCTCTCTCCTATATTTTCTCTTTTTTTTTTCTACTCTATTTAATGAACAACTTGTACTGAACCCTACAAATTGGGTCCTATAACCCGTTCTCGATTTAAAGCCTTATCAGCGTCATTACCCATCTATTATAGCGGTATCCTGATCACAGACAATTCACTATCTCCCTCAAACCGATAGGTTTGGAGATGATACTTTTCACCTTGCTCTTTATAAAAATCCGTGAGGAATGGCCTGCTACTCATAGATCGTGACCTGGAGACGTTACATAAATATGCAAAATCTGGAAGAAATTCAGTAAAGAACCAAGATTGGTGCTCAAGACATTGAAGGGAACTTCATCTACTCACAGAAACTAAAAAGGTTTAGCCATGAATAGCCATGAAAACAGAATTCGAAAGCAGAAAGGTAAAGTGTTCTTCCTTCCTTAAATGAAGAGGAAAGAACAAGTTCTAGTGTGAAAAATAAAAGGGAGTAAAGTCCCATTCAAAGTGTTCCAATTTTTCTTTGATTCACTCTCATGTGCATTAACTTCCTCTGCTCTTTCTCCATCATTCTTTCTATTTTGCATGTGCAGCTAGCTTTACCATTCGTGCAAATAAGCACTCAATCATTAATATAGACTTTGACATATCGTAAATCATGGACCTTGACTAGTATCAGTCTTCCGCTCAAATTGCTGCAAGTTGCGTATAAGTCATGAAACGTTGGTGTCTACTCTCCAGTTAGCCTCATGCAACACTCCAAGACTATCTCCTGCCACTTTGGGTGAAACTACATGAAAACAATACAAAAATATGGATAAATAATAATAATTAGTATTTTCTAGTAAAATAAAATACTTATTAATATAGCTCCTCATTTGGGTGACTTAATCTTAAATTAACACATAATCATACATATTAAATAAGTATAAAATGACACTTATCAATACACCATTCAAAACTGAGATTTATCCATGGTGGTCCAAAGAGTTGTGTGATATAACCATAAACCCACTGAAAACTTCAAGTTTAGTTTTTATGCCTTGTCGAAGTGTCCGATTCGTGACTTCTCTAAGAACATTGCTCTATGGATGATATACTGAGGTGAAATTGTGTTTGATGGAATATATGTCTAAGAAAGCATCCATCTTGCCCTCTGCAAATTGAGTTTCATTATTTATTACCAACTCATGGGGTATTCCAAACTAGATGAGACATTTCTCCATAAAAAGTAGATAACGGTTTCTTTTGATATTTTGGCCAGAGCTTCTACTTCCACGCATTAGAAGAAGTATTCAATTGCCACAATCATGAACTTTCTTTGACCGGACGTCTGGGGGAAGGGTCCCATAATGTCTACTCTCCATCAATCGAATGGGCGCGAGAGTGATATTGGCATGCTTTGCACTTCTTTAACAAATCCATAATATCACGTTTCATGGTTGGCCAATGGTATCCACTCCTCAATGCCTTTCTACACAAGGACCATATGTCGATATGGGTACCGCACTCCTCTTCATGCAAATCAGTAATAAGCTTCTGAGAGTGCTCTCTCCCAATGCATGTCAACAAGGGTCTACAAAAAGCTTTCTTATAGAAAACTCCCTCGAGCACCAAATACCTTCTTGCCCTAACTTCCAATTTTCGAGCCTCCAACATGCTAGTGGAAGTTTCCCCTATTTTTAGGAACTGAATGTATGGTTCCCTCCAATCCTCCTAAGAGTTTAGCTGAGGAGAGATATTGTTCATGGGTTGGTAAGAGATGTGATTAACTGCTAGCAATGTTACTGAAGGTTGGTCTTGTAACTGAATTACTATGCTTCTTCTCTCAAATCCTAAAACCTAGTAGTAAACCAAGCGATGTTGTCTGCCAATATGTTCTGTTTGTGAGCTACATGTGATAATGTGAATTCTTTGAAAGTTTTCGCATGCTCTTTCACCTTAACACAATATAAGGCCATCATGGGATCGTGAGTCTCAAATTCACCAGAGAACTGGACTTGCACTAATCGGAAGTCTATATAGATATGAAGCTTTGGGACCCCAATTTCTTTGGCCATCTTAATCCCTTCAATCAAAGCTTCATATTCGGCTATGTTGTTGATAGTTGGAAATAAGAACTTCATAATAAGATAGATGTGATCTCTTTCCAAGATCTTGATGTCTATTCCTCCTATAGCTCCATTATATGTTGATTTGTTTACATGCATACACCATTGATCGTTAGTCTTAATGAACCAATCTGTGGGTCTTGTCATTTTCACAACAAAATCAGCTAGTAGTTGGGCCTTATTTGCGTTCTAAAGGTAAATTCGATATCCATAGTGCTTAACTCAACCGCCCACTTGGCAATTCTTCCTACTATTTTGAGGTGAGAGAGTATGTTCTTCAAAGGCTGATTCATAAATACCACAATATATTGATGTTGGAAATACAATTTTCAACTTCGGGGTCACCTTGGATGGTGGGACTTCAATATTGAAAGCATATTGACTGGTGAAGAGAAACACCAACTCCCTGTAAGATAGACAATACACAGATCCAGTTGTTTAAAACAAGTCTTCGCTCTCCTCTACAGTGAGCAAGTGAACATTTTGCATTCCATGGCCTCAATATGTTGAATTATTGCCATTCTCATATCAAAATCGATCACATGAGATATAGGATCCCCCTTTCCATCATATATCAGCAAACCGTCTAGCACTCTAAATCCTCTTTCAAGTTCTTCCCCAATGAGGTCATCCGAAATAGGGTCGAAGCGCAAGGCCGTTGTTAATGTTAGCTCCTCAGTACTACTTTTCAAGGCCAAATCAATGTAGGTCAATACACCCCCGCATCCCATTCATACATTTTTTTTGAAGGCTTCTTTAAACCCCTGAGTTTTCTGAGTTGTTCAATTTGTTTGAAAACCAATTTCTCTCTTTTTCATCTGAATTTCCTCTAGCTCTCTCCTCAATTCATCCTCTTTCGATCCAAGATTTCCTAGCCTTCTCCTTCTTGTCTAGTCCTGGTACATAAATAATTTGTCACGCCTCTTTCTCTACCTTAGATGTTCTTCAATTTCCGACTCCATCTCTGACTCCTAGAGATATTCTTGCTCCACTGGTTCCTTTCTAGCCCTTCCCACCATCTCTGAGGTTTCCTCCTATGCATTCGAGTTCAGTCCAGATGACGTCCGAGAATGTTTTGGTCATCAATACCTTGAGTTGTTCCTAATTTATCACCATCATGCCAAGATCTTGTACATTGGCACTTCCTTTAATGCTGGTGTTAACAACGATATTCATATTCGCCATGTTAAGTAGTTGGCGGATAGCTTTTGTGGATTCTCGAGTGTGGGACAATTGATCTTGCCCCACGGTGGGTGCCAAAATGTTGTGATTGAAAATTGGTTCCATGAAAAGTAATCAAAAGACATAATTTGGAGGATTTTTTAATTGACTTTGGTGGAGGCAAAGATTTGATCTATTTGGATGAAGACTCAATCAAAGATTCTCGTACAAGATAAGATTCGCATCTTATCTTGAAAGATTTGGATCTTATCCTAGAAGATTTGCATCACATCTTTCAAGATTCAGATAGAAGATTTGATATGAGTCTATCAAATAAGCTCGACAAATCCTCACCGATATAAAAAGACTGCAACCCGAAGTCCGGAGAATTTGAGGCAGTTTTAGGGTTTAGAGTTGAGTCGAGCATGTTTTAGATTCTTTTCCTTTTTTTTCATAAAATTTTGTTGTTTAGATTCGAGCATGTGCGTGTGAGCGTTTGTGGTTAAGGATTTATAGTGAAGCCTTACTTGCGCAAGTCCTGCACATGTGACTGACTTACTATGTTCTTCATCATTTAATTTGGGGTTTGATTCTGTTTTTCGCAACATTTTCTTTACCAACGTGATCTTTAGTACCATATAACCTTAAAGGAGTGTGGAAGAATCAAAGATCGATCTCAAACATCTAAGGAGAAGGACTCAATTGGACATTGTTGGTAAGACACATTCTGTCTAATTTGTCTACGACGTGAGAGGTGTTGAGGTCAGCTTTGGGTGTGGGGAAAACATGGGTTATCACAAGAGGCAAAATGATTCTGGTGGCATGGTTGATTCTATAATCCTACTAAACAAAGGACAGTACTATAATGGTCACTGATTAGCACTATTTTAGAATGACACCCTCAAAACTTGTACAAACAGGTTAGTCCTCAAGGTTTACACACACACAAGGACGAGTTTTAAGCAAGGTGGATTCTAGATCCAAAGCCACTTTTCTTTATAGTTTTAAAACCATTCTTTCACTTTGTTTTTGGTCTTTTGATTCATTGTTTTGAAAAGAAAATTCTAATTACAATTTCCTGTGGATACGATCTTTATATATTACTTCGATGATTTCTGTACACTTGTAGAATTACCATCAAGTTTTTGGCATCGTTGCCGGGCAATTGTATTCCTTTGAAATTTCTTTTTTGATTTCATTTCTGATTATTTTGAGATTTTTTTGAAGACATTCTGTTTAGCATACTTGCGCAAGTAGTTGCTTTTAAGTAGTGTTGCTTGCGCAGGCATAAGGCTTCAACTAAGCTATATCCACTGGAACTTGAAATTGACCGGATCTATTGGAGAATTTGGTTGGAAAATCATTAAGCACAAGCACAACGCAAGGAAAACATTTCTAGGAGGCATTCTAGGCATGAGGAGGACTATCTGGTAATGTCTGAACTAGATAGTGGACGGGAATATACACTAGCCAAACAGGGTTATTGGATCAGCTTTGCTAACAAATGAAAAACTAGGTATAGGCATGTCTTTTGCTAATCGTGAACGTGTAGGGTCATATCAAAGGCGTAGTGATGGATCTGATCAAGAGCATGCAAGGAACGAACAGCAGCATGGTTGGGATTGAATCGAGGTGTGGAACTTCTCCGAAAAGGACCCACAGGTGCATTATTAGACCTAGGACTAACCAGCATGGCGTTGGAACATGGTTTAGGAAGGCACAATCACACAGGAGCGAATGAAAACCATTTGCAATCAGTGCTTGCGCTAGGGTGGCATGAGAATAGGGCTTTTGAACCTCAACAACATGAAGAGCATAATAGCAACCCATGAACGCCAAGGCGAGGGGTGAACTCTCCTCCAAGGTGGGAATAATAATAAAGACATTATGAGAGTAATTATGCAGGTAATAATAAAGACATGAAGTCTACAAGTGGATATTTCTTTATAATAAGTGGTTGTGCATTTGCATGGAATAGCAAAAAACAATCCATAGTGGTACAATCATCATCCAAAGCTGAATATATAGCTGCTACTACCGCCTCTAATCACACTATGTGGATTCACAAACTGCTAAAGGACCTGGATTTCTACATTGACAAGTGAAGCACAATATTTCTAGACAACAAATCAACTATTGCTATCGGAAACAATCTGGCTTTCTTTGGAAGAACCAAGCACATCCAAATAAACTTCCATGTGGTGATAAACTAAATCAAGGAGAAATTAATCAAGCTCGAGCATATTTCAACTAAATGACAAGTGGAAAATATTTTGACGAAATTGTTGTATCCCAAACAATTCCTTCAACTACGAGATAAGTTAGGTCTAATACCTTTACTGCAGATTCCTAATGATACTAATGAAGCTCAATCAAATTTTTGCATGAAAGATCTGAAAAAAGGATGTATTTCTTCTCTCAAAAATCTGAATTATCAAACCCTAATTCAAGGATGAAGTGAAGACAATTCAATCAAAGGAAGCTATGAACTACATATCCAAGTCCTTCCAAATCTTAACGACCTACTTCATCATGAAAGGGTATTGAATTTCCATAAGATGTCTAATGAAGCAGGTCATCGCTGTAACACACACCAATCAAAATGGCGGAAAAGTCTCAAGCATGGTGAGAAAGAGAAAGAGGAAGTGGGCTGGACTCTAGAAGGTGAAAAGGAAAGTGGGTTGGACTCCAAAAGACCCATGAGGTGGACAAATTCTATACAAGCCCCATCTCACCCACTACACTCCCCAACACTTTTGCAATGACAGCCTATACACAAGCATAGGTATAGTGGACAGTCATTAAATCCTTGTCTATAAAAGGAACAATCTTATGTAAATATTGCAATGGGTAATAACCCAAAATAACATCTTATTCACGATTCTGTTTCTTCACAAGTATCTTCTATTGAGCAATTTACACTCCTCACGTTAGAGCCCCAAGAATTAGAGAATGAATTGTATGTAGTTTCTCCACTTATCACAACACCAAGTATGACAAGCCCACCATGCATCCAATGCATGACATCGTGCGCAGCAACAAGAACTAGCACCCTTGGGCTTTGTGTCTGGATGCATAGACGCAAACAAAACCACAATCAACATGCTGTTGTTTGCGTTTCTGTGTTTCCCGGGAGACCAATGGGGCGGATTTTAGAACTCAAGCTTCCCGCTCATATCTGCTCAGACTTGACGCCATTCTTCCTCCTCCGTCTTATTTTGCGATGGGTGGTTGGGAAAAATTTGGGCCAGCTCAAATCGACATAAAGCGTGTCAACGCGTGTTGGTGGAGACCGGTTCATCGGCGAAAACCATTTCAGAACCGAGTCAGTGCAATTTCAGAAGCAGAATGATGGTGATGGGTGGATCATCTCCACAATATATTATCATGAATTGTGAGTAGCGTCGGAACCCCAATTCCCGCTGTTGACCAGTCCCCTGTCCCCGGTGACGAACAAACAGCGCATCCCTCGGTCCTCCTCTGAAATCACTGTGAACCGGGTTTCGCTTTATAACTGCACCGGCAAGGCAACCCCCTTTGTTTGACGAATTCAAAGACGAGTACGCACACGTATATATTCATTGGTGTGCATTTCATCTTTCATACTTCATTGACTTCCTTCGCTGATACATTTATCATTTTCTGCTCGTCTTCCATTTCAACCAACCAATTCCAAGGAGATAATCAATCTTCTTCTCCGATGAACTTCCCGGAAAATCCATCAGCCCGGTCGCCAAAACGTGAGCTTCTCGGGCCACGCCCGACTCCCTTGAAAGTGAGCAAGGATTCCCACAAGATCAAAAAGCCTCCGTTGGCGCAGCCCCGCCCCCCGTCATCATATACACAGTCTCTCCAAAAATCATTCACGCGCAACCCGATGAGTTCATGTCTCTAGTTCAGCGCTTGACGGGGCAGGGCTCCTCCTCTACCGCCATTCCTCAATCCACCCAGCAGGCGTGTCGGTCTTCCTCATTCGATTTCCAGATCGACGGTGGCGGTGTTTCTCCGGCAACGCGTTATGCATCGATCGAGAAAACAAGGACCTCTGAACAAGTTTTGGATCATGATTCAGAGTGTGTTTTCCAACTGGAAGGGATAGAGATTGGTTCCGATGTTCAGATAGGGAGCAGCCAGTTCCCAGGAATTCTTTCTCCGAATCCCCATTCACTTCCACCAATACCAAGAAGCATTTTCTCACCTGCAACAGACTCAAGCTTCTTCGACTTTAGTCCATTATTGCAAAGCGCAAGGAATCAGAATCAGTCTGAAGATGTGAACAACTACAACGTCAACGCCTTCCAAAGCCCCAGCGCTTCTTCTTTCCTCCTCTCACCCCAACTCAGCATCTACTCTCCATCCACTCTCAATCTCATACGCAGCCTCTTTGAATTGTAAGCCGACTACTTAGTTGTTTCTTCTTCTTCTTCTTCTTCTTCTCTTGGGAGTGGGATGGGGACCGGGAGCTTCTTATCTTGTGTATACGATATGCATATATATTTTCCTTGTCTGTACGGTTGAGCGGCTGGCACATTAATGTTACTGGGGCCCAGTTGTTGAGGGGACGGGAGAGGGGAGCCACCAGCACTTGACTTGGCGTCCTTCATTTCTAGGGCACTTATAATCAATCCGTGGAGTGGAGTGGAGTTGCGTGGTAGATAAAGATGATTCTTGAACTAATAGAATGGGTGCCCTGAAGCCTTCTGCTTATTTAGGGTTCGCCAAATAATGTTACTATTTTTACAATTTACGGGTCAACGAAACACCCAGGCGGCAATTCACTCAGAATACAAGGTCAGTCTGTCGGGGCGGGTGCTTCGATCTCACCCCGTAAAATGCACATCACTGCACTCAACAGATGTTGATTTCTTCTTCCGTTTTTTCGGTTCTTGCTCACCCATGGATAACCTCACTTCCGGCGGCACATCGGGGCAACCTTCCAACTGCATCGTGCGATCACCTCCACTCAAGTGGACTCGCAGTCTTGCAATTCCTCCACGCTTAGAAACAAAACCACAGTGCCTGCATTTGATTGCTTGCCCGGTTTCATCCACAGGAATCCCGTGTTCCCATGCTTCATCCTCCACTGTGCTTGCTCTTTTATCAAAAGGTGCAGAACCAGTATAACCACCTGGTGGCAGCTTAATCGAGGCACTGTTACTTGGTATGAAGAAAACATACACTTGATGGAGGAACACACGCACCTGGATGCTTCCTAGCCCAACATGCATTTGAATGTTTTGACCAGTCATTGAACCAATGCCCCATGGCACTTTTGACTTCGACGGGGGCCCGGGGCAACCTAGAAGCTGTATATGAGGAGACCCTCCACCAAGATGCGCCTTCAACCGGGATATTCCTCCATATGAAGAAATAAAGCCGCAGTACCTGCATTGTGTCTTTTGCCTAGCCTCATCCAACGGCTTCGCATGGTTCCAAGCATCATCAAGCGGCCTTCCTCTTCTCTCTTCTTGTGAACCATCTGCCATCGCATGCAATCCCAAACTGAATATCAGGAAAGTTGCAACTACAATCGATAGATCACTCAATATATATATATATACCCCGTGAAATTTTCACAGCAGCTACAACTCCTTTTTGGTGATCAGAAGCACAAGTCCTCGTCTTTCTTGCTTTCGTGGATATGGAACTAGTCTCAGGAGATGACTTAGGCCAAGATTTTACTGCCACCTTTGAGTCACAAACTGTATTTGCATGATGGTTTGAAGCATGGCTTTGTAAGAAACCAAAGTCGAGATGCTCATCATCTCTCTTCACTCCTGCATCACCGAAAGGCTTGGAGGGTCCCCATGGAGCATCATGCTGAATTCCTCCTCCATAAGAAAGTGTTTCTGTTCCATTTTGAAGAACAAAGAGAAAAAAGAAAAGTTGAAAGGATGAAACAGCATGCATGTACAAGCAATATAAAGGTGAAATTAGAATGGGTCATATAGGACGTTGCAATTCAAATATTACAGACGAGGTGTACCTCTGATTTCCTTAGTCCATACTGCCTTTGTTGCCCTCACCCAATTGATGAACCACTCAGCCATGACTTTCTTAATTTGTGGAGGCACATTGGTGCATCCAGGTAAGTGAATTCTCGGGTCTCCTCCCCCCAAATGTGCCTTGAGTCGTGAAATACCACCATGAGATGAGAAGAAACCACAATACTTGCACTCTGATTTCTGCCTTAGAGCGTCTAACGGTCTGGCATGTTCCCATGCAGCATCTAGGCGTCTCCCTCTTCTTTCAGATTTTTCAGGATCTGCTACTGAAATCCGTTACCCAGAGGGAAAGGAAAGAACATCAAAAGGATAAGCCAAGTGATGGTCTGTAGAAAACCAGCGAAGAAAGTAAACCTATTGAATGCTAGATTTTAGACAAGTGATAGATGGACAACAGAAGTATCATAACATTGGAAGTCTGATGTAACAGCCCGTATATGGATGTCCAATTTACGATACACGTAGAAAAGTGACTAAAGAAAAAAGGCATGAGGTATAATAACGAGCACTATTTTTGAAGGGCATACACTGATTATGTTCTCTGGAGGAAATAAATGAACTTCCCACTGTCACAAAGCTAAGTCTCCCGGGATCTGGAGATAAAATCTGCCTAGTTCTGGAAGACAGGAGTTGGACATGGTTATCCGTATCATGACTGGAGGTGCATCCATGCCCCATGAAAAAACCCCAGAAATACAGTTTTCCCTGAAATCCTGGTGATTAAAAAATAACAAAAAACGACTAAATGATAGAGAAGAAGCAGATAACTCCATGTCATCAGAACCCAGACTTACGGCGAGCCTTATCAGGCAAATGAACTGAAGTAAATATCAAGAGCTCAGATTCAGCAACCTCTCCCTTAAGAGCAAGGTCAGCACTGATAGCATGCTTCAGCAGGCTGTCAAGAATTTCTTCATCCCTGAAAGCGAACACAGTATGACTGCTAATGGAAGGAAGAACGGAAGCACAACAGTCAGCAGGGTACCTTCCGCTTGAAAAGAAAATTAGGGCAATATCATGATCAGATGGTGGAGAACTCTTAAAAGAAGTAGGCCACACATTACTGCGTGGAAAAATTTCAAGGTATAGTGACTCAGATTGCATGTTTGCTACATCCAAGACTTTCAAGGATGCTGTGTCAAAGACATGAGCAGTCACCCTTACTTCATTTAGGTTCTGACTGGGAATCTTGAACCTGGCCCTACTCATGATAACCAGAAGTTGTTAGGAATATTCCTTACGAACAAGCATCACTTGTTATAAATCTCCATTTTTCATTATACAGAACAGAGAAAGTTCAAAGTGAAAAAGGATATGCAAGGAGACTCAGTGCTACCTCCAAGCTGCAGCAACAACTGGTCTTGCATATGCTTCAAAATTGCATGCGGTATCACTTCGTGGACTATTCATGGTAGCATTGATACGAACGAGAAAGATTTCCCTTTTTGAGCTACAAAGTGTCCTCGCTACCCAGCATTGGCAGGTTACATTCCTAAATGAAGATAAGAACAGAATTTGAAGCGATCAATTTTCTTAAACAAAACGAGAAAAGCATTACTCAAACAGATAGACAGGTATCCCACACCCTTCTGGAAAACGGCTTGATATACTTTGCTTCTACTTCGAGATCAAAGGATACAAGCGCCTTAGACCCAAAACAAAACATAAGGACACCCTCGGCCGAATGTTTTCCAAGAGCCTCAAATTAATTTAGTAAGAGGGGCACTTAAAATTTTTATGCATCAGTATTAGTAAAGCAAAGTCTATTCCAATAGATTAGGAACTCGTAAAGTAAATGAAAATGTACTCAAGCAGATACGCATATCCTGCAGGTCATACAAAAACCAGTCCATCCTTGCGTTCTGACCCGACAAGCAGACCCGATAACAACACGGGATGAGGTACAACAACGACTTAGTAGAAGCAGAAAATCAAGACAAACACATTTAAGCATAGGCGGCATCATATTAGGGCAAAATGAAGGATTTTGCACAAAACCGAAGAGCTTCCCCTCCAAATTCACAACTCTTGCCAAATAAAAAGAAGCGTATCAGTACCAGAGAAAAATGCCCCATGCGAGAAAACAGAATCGAGAAGTGCCTTCACCTGGGTGTCCCCAGTTCCATGAAGCGCGTCCATGTAGACGAGGGATCGTTTAGAAAAGGGTTTCGGGCAGCGTGAGCAATAGCTGAGTTTCAGGAATTTGGAAAACTCAAACAAGGCCCTTGTAGAGTAAACTCCACATTGCATCCAAGAGATTTTGTTAATTATAATCATAATTATAAATTTAATTATATCTTATATTGCATGTATCACAAAAATATTATAGGTTTGATGTATCAAACATGTATTAAAATATTAGAATAGCAAGTTGATTTGAAATTATTTTATTATTTTTTAAAATGTATGTTGTAGGTGAAAATCAAATCAATGTAGAAGTTTGATTTTTGAGTGTTAGATCGATAACGGGTGTTCGATTTAATGATGTTGGAATCCGATTAGTAATAGTGTGTAATGCAATAAAGAAGGGTTGCAGACTTTTATGTGCAAACCTATTGTGGTTAGAAATCAGCACTATGAAGGGAAACGATTTCGAGTTGTGAATGCAGATATGATAACGGTCTACGTTGGTTGTGAGCTGACCGATTTATGCGAAATATGAAAAAGGAGAGACAAGAGTTTTTTACATGGAAATCACTGAGACAAAAAAACTATGAAATTGTCAGAGTTCATAAAAAAAGTAGATTTCACTGATGTAAGAGGAGAAAAAGGTATAAATCAAATGTATAGAGTTCAACCCCTTGTTTCCTCAAACTTCCTCATATTTATAGAAGGGGCCGATCGGACCGAATTTTGCAGGTGTCAACTACTTTCTACGCTTGGTAACCATACATATGGTCCTACTAACAGGTAACCACCGACTGCCCTAACACACCTACACTTTGGCTACTTTTCAGATTGTCAAAATAGTTACTATAGTCCAATTCTTACACTTATTAGTCTGTGGGTCTACGATAGACTGTAAGAACACATCTTAGACCTTTTCCTAGCTGATTTCATCCAAGAAGAACCGATTACGTTATCCTCCCAGTTCGTTGATTTATCAATATCTTCTCTTTTCGCCTCCACATGGCACTTGCCAATTTTATGCTCCATCAAAACCGTTGAGATGAAAAATCACGAAACTGGGGGAACTCATTAGAGAAATGGATTTCACTAAAATGAGGAGGAGGTATTTTAAAAGGATTTATCTCCAAACATTCTCCTATTTATAGGAGATGCTTGGCCAACTAGTTTCTAAGAATGTTAGTTAATGTTTGCACTCGGCAGTTATGTCGGCCACACTTGTGGTCTTGTTGACATGTAACTATCGCCTACTCTAGGGTTGTTATAAATTAGTTACTTTTCAATCTCTGTTGAAATAGTTGTCACTATCCTATTCCGATCCCTACTAGCCTACACGTCTATTATAGGTTGTCAGAATTTGTTTCATGCTCCCATACCGATCTCGTCTAGTGAGAACCGATTTGATATCCAATCCTTTGACCGATTTATGTAGCCTTCTTATGATTTTTTCCATGTGGCATCTATCGATTTCTCACTCCATCAATGTAGAATTAATTTCAAAATATTATTAAAGGGTTGAAAAATATTATATAAGATTTCTTGTTTCTATGGTTCATCATCTCTTATGAGCCCATGGAATCGATTTGGTCTCTAGTGCTTCCTATGTTCTCACTCCATCAATGTAGAATTAATTCAAAAATATTATTAAAGAGTTGAAAATATTATATAAGATTTGTTGTTTCTATGGTTCATCATCTCTTATAAGGCCATGGAATCGATTTGGTCTTTTGTGCTTCCTATGTCAAAACGATTTTGTCCTCGTTTTTGAAGTGGTATCAATTTAATCCTTATTAAGTGAATGTGACTTCATAGACATCCTTTGATGTTAAGTGATGTCTACCTCTGTTAAATGAAAGGGTAAAAGTATAATTTGATACATTTGTGCAGCGAAAAGCATTTACATTATGTTTCAGGGTTTTCACCCCTTTTGCGATTGCACTGATAGAGACCAGCAAAGGCGACGGACAGCTCCTGTAGCAACATAGGTGATCATTTGTTGTTGTCTTTGATCTGAACCCTGCACTGCATGGAGATCAATTGCTCAGCATTTGCTATTTTTTTTTTACTACTGTTAAGTGTCATTTTCTCACTTTCTTTTAAGTTGTTTTTATGTCTGGATGTGCTTAAAGTTGTCTAAATAGGAGTCTATAATATGAGATTTAGGTTTTTATCTAGTTTAGGGTAATTATCCTAATTCTTGTATTTCACCTAATATTTTTGCTAATTTTATTTAAATTTTTCTAGAGATGCACACGTGGTAGGAAGTGAGAGAAGGAAGGCGGTGGATGGCGACAAAATGCATATTCCCAAACTGACGTCTCCTTGATTTCCAGAAGACTGTAGATGCCTAATCATGAGCCTTGACGTGCGGAATATAGGAGTCCCTGACATGCGAAATCATTAGCATACCAGTGTCAGAGTAGAAGTTTTGTGCAAGTCACTCCAATTCACAGCAGAACCAAGGGGACACGAAAACTCAGACTCTCATTGAAGTTTAGTTATGTTCTTACGAGAGCAGAGAGTTTTCAAGTTTAGTTTAGACTTGTTTCTCTCTCTAGAGGATTTTCCTCTACCTTCTCTCTTGAATCTGCTTTCGTTTTCTTTAGTTTGTGTGGCCGTTCACGACTAGAAACTTTCGTTTTTGGGTTGGGATACACCTAGATTTATGTTTCATTAGCTTATGTTCATCTCTTTTTTGAATCTGAACGGGTTTCGGATGCTTTCATGCGACTATGTTATAGTCTTTTTGTAGCAGTCTCCTTATTCAAGATTCATGTTTAGCTGATTACTACCTACAAGTTTTGAAGAGGAGCAAGGTGGAGAGCACCAACTCATACCCTTTTAGTAGGAGGAAGACAGCGTTTTGTCTGTGGTCGTACCTTAGGATCAATGGACAAATAGTGACATTATATCTGGACTCATTGGGTCATTGACAACATTCGGGCACATGCACGCAATTCTGCCATGAGGGTACATTGGCAGGACCTTTTATCTTTACGTTCGTCCAAGAGCAACATCGCGCTATTCCCGTGCCTTCTTGCAAGAGAGTGTAAGGGAGGGTATGCGATTCCTTACTCCTATAACCAAGTACTCGAGTTGCGACGAACGTAGCTGGGTAGGATTCCAAAAACAGGAACATTCACTTTATTTAAGGTTCATCGCTTATGTTTATTTTTGTTGTTTGTTTACAACCCACTTACCCCCTTACTCAAGCTTCATTATTTATGTTTTTCGCACTTTTACTCTACAAAACCGTCTACAAATTGTGATAGTTGTATTCGGTGCAACATCACCTTTCACTGAAAAGCAACTCCCTATGTTCGACACCTGTACTACGCTTTTGTGTTTTTCGAGTTTTAAAAATATTAAAATTTATTGTAGAAATGACACACATGACCTATGCTTCATCAATTTGGAGGTAGTTAAAACTATATTAGAAACCATAGAACAAATATCGTTTCCTAAGTCAAGTTTGTTAGAGTGGGGTAGATCAATATGTTAAAGTTCACAGATTTGCATCAGAGAGTAATGAAGTAATGCAAGGATAGTAGAAAATGGATTCAATTGGCTCCATATTAAAAAAAGGACTAAATAAAATCTATTACCAAATATTGAGGACCAATTTGGTGATTTCTTCAGAAAAATTGTTTGCACATGCTCCTATGTAACAGCATCTTCTGCTTCTCCTTGCGCAAGCTCGTTGCAGTCAAATCTCCTAATTTGAGTGTTAATTTGCTTGCTCTTACATCAATCAAAGCTCCTATGGTTGCCATGAATGCTCTGGCACCTCCACATCAAACACCGTATCTAAAACAAAAAAATCATAAGTTACAAAATATTTTCTAATTTTTACCAATATGTTTTCTAACACTACTTCAGTTTTCTACCACTACTTTAGGATTCTTCATGCATTTTTCAGCAAATACCAGCTGAATTTTCGTGGCTCTAAGCTCTTCAAGATTCAATACTTTGAATAAAGAATAAGACATCAAGTTGGTACTTGAAACAAGATCATATAAGCACTTCTCAAAATTGCTTTTTCCAATGATAGAAGGGACTGAAAAAAAATTCCAAGATGAGCATGGTTTTGGATCAATCCATGCATCAAAACTGTACTACATTGCTTAGATAGCTCAATAACATCATCATTTTCAATTTTCCTGTGATTGGCTGGAATATGCTTAAGGAATTTCTCATAAGTGGCATTTGCAACATCACATTAGTGAATGGGATGTTGAAATGAAGTGTTTTTATTATTTCCAGAAATTTGGAATATTGTTGATCCACTAATGATTTGATCTGTCTCTATGGATAAGGGGTTAGAAGGTTATAAGAAAGAGGAGATACATACACCAGAACATCTAGCAACTCATCTACTTGTGCAAGAGCTACTTACGTCTTGTTGCTACGCCTTTGCATTTAGTGGGATTTTTCTCGGGTTGACTTGGTAGTTTCGAAGCATGGTGAGTTTGAGCAACATTATTCAGCCGACTATCCAAGATGCGTGTTTTTATACCGAGTTACTCCATCATTTCGTTATTGATTTCTTCTTTTTTTTCCACGAATTGAATAAGCATATCCCGCAAAAATGGACGCTAGGGTTTCTATTGGTTTGGATTTTGGTTTTGCAAAATGTTGCCCTAAATTCCCAAGTTGTTTCCTTGCGCAAGTGCAAGAGCTTCTTGTGCAAATTTTCCTTGAAAATCCAAAAAATTTATATTCATATCATCCTCTCCTATCTAATTCTCCATCTTTTCTAAGGTTGCCTGAACTTGAGCGATGACGGGCTGGAGTTTGCTAATTTTATTATGCAACTTCAACAAGGTTGTTACGTATTGTCTTCTCAATAAAAATACAAATTTTAATTTAGAAAAACATGGAACAAAAATAAGCGTAGTATGAGTATTAATCTCAGAGAGCTGAGTTTTACGAAAAGCATTTTGAACTAAACTTTTAAAAATTGTCACGGGATTTTAAAAGGGGTTTTGGAAATACAAGAATAAATGATATAACGTAAGTAATGGACCTTGTCTAAGGGAAGCAATTCCTGGAAAAGATATTTCATTTTTACTTTTTGTTTATCCTTGAATTGACTTTTACAGATTCCTTCCGAAAAACTGATTATAGAAGCAAGAAATAGTCTACTCTTCTTTACACTTTGATTGACAAGGAGGCACGAGAATCGTAAGGTTTCCCATAGACATTGTATGTTCTCAATGCAGTGGAATTTGAATTTTTTTGAGAAACCCAAATTGCAAATCTTGAAATATGGTATATATCTGATAAAGCGATTCTGAAAATACCTTTAAGTACACTTCTTTATTCACCACTCGCCAACAGCATACGGCCTCTATGGTACCCATATGTTAAGCACTTCATCAATAACCTCCTCACGGTCATAGAATGATGGTCGTTTTCTTCAGGTGCTAGTAGAGAAAATCACCCCTTGTGAATAAATCTCAAAGAGAATGAAGATATGAAAATCCCTACGGATAAATCTTTCTCATTATCTTATATAGATATTTGGTAACATATCTAATAAAATCTCTGTAAAGATTGTATGTCGTGGAGATATATATATTCCAAATCTTATCTATATTAGATCTTTTATTTTGAGTTTAATCAATATTAATCTCAAAATAACTCTGTATTTAATTTATCCACTTTACCAATTACATCTCATGTAATTGTGTGAATCTATTTTATATTGATGAATGACTCCACTATTGTGTGTGACCCTATATGCTTCTTTAATCAAGGACATAATAATGAATATATCAATTCAATCTTAATTAATTAAATCCATCATTATCGATCATAAGTGATGTCTAACAACATATCATGATCCGTAAGATATAAGAATGATTAGGTGAACTGATTGAGCCTTTATATGACCATCCACCACACAATGAACAACTTTCATTATACTAATATCTCATTCGATACCACAACATGGATGGGTGTCTTTATGATGTATCAAACTTATAATTGCATTTAAGCACTAACACTCAATGACCTACTTAAACTCTTTGAGTGTCATTACTCTAGGTCCAGGACTTATTGTTAGGCTTTGATACAATTACTTGAAATAAGATCTCATATCTAACATGAATGATAAATCCTTTATTGATAAATCAACTATCTCCTATCTTAAAGAGTCAATTCCCTTTTTATCTATTCTAGGCAAGCCATGGTTAGACTCCCATTAGTAATGAGTGAAAATGCATGCTTAGGCAATGCTCACAATTGATATAATGAGATTATTAGAACCACTGTGTGGGTGTCGATTAAAGAATCGATTCACTGGATGACTCATCTTCAAGATGCTACTATGGGAAGCTAACCAAGTGTCAGCAGCAAGATCTTGAATATGACAACCGTACTTAGACTTGAGGTCAACAAAGTAATCTTGATCTTAAGTTCACATTTTCGCTTATTATTAATACGAGTCTAACCATGGCTTGCCTAGTATGAATGAGAAGGGATGTGACTACTTAGAGTTGGATATAGGATTGATCAATAAAGTATTTATCACTCATGTTAGTTATGATCCGCAAAGATTTTCATATCTTCCTTCTCTTTGAGATTTATTTGCAAGGAACGACTTTCTCTACTAGCATCTGAGGAGATCGACCATCATTCTGTGGCCTTGAGAAGGTTATCGACGGAGTACTTCACGTGTGAATCCATAGAGGCTGTCTACTACTGACGGTTGGTGAACAACGGAGTCCATTGAAAGATATTGTCAGTATCTCTTTAACTGACATATATCGTATTCCAAGATTTCATTTTGGGTTTCTCAAAAAAGAATTTTAAATTCTATTGCTTTTCAGACATGCGATTTCTATGAGACACCTAACATGAGAAAGTTGATCGTGCATGCAAGACAGAAAGAATAATGAAAGAGGAGTAGAGGAAGTTAATGCACGTGAGAGTGAATTAAAAAAAAAAATAGGGAACACTTGTTTTCGAACCTTTTTTTATCACACTTTGTTCTTGCACTAGAATTCTTGGTTCTTCCTCTCCACCAAGGGAGGAAGAACACTTTAGCCTTCTGTTTCATTTTCTGTTTTCATGGCCATTCCTAGCTAAACCCTTTTAGTTTCTGGGAATAGATGAAATTTCCTTCCACTTCTTGTGCATCAATTTCGGTTTTTTACTAAATTTCTTCCACATTTTGCATATTTCCACGTATCATGTTGCAGTCTTTCTATAATGTCTCTTAGTAATGGTTCATGAGTAGCAAGCCACTACTCATGGATTTTCTTGAGAGCAAGGTGAAGAGCACCATCTCCAACCCTGTCGGTTCGAGGGAAATAGTGAATTGTTTGTGATCGAGGTACCATGACAGTGGATGGGTATTGACCTCTCATCCGCCACTAGTCATTGGAAATAGCTGGGCACATGTAGGATTCGGTTTTGTGGGCAATCAACAGCAATCCTCTTTTCGTCTCAATTGTCCAAGAGGGAATCGCATGAGACTATTTCTGTGCCTTCTTGTCAATCAGAGTGTAAGGAAGAGTATGTTATTCCTTGCTCCTATAACCATTATGCAGAAGGAATCAATGAAAGCCGAGGGGATGATAGACAAAAAGGAGGAAATGGAATCTCATTCCCAGGAACTGCTTCTCTTAGTCAAGGTCCATTACTTATGTTGTATCTTTCGTTTTTGTATTTCAAAAACACTCTTTTACAAACCCATGACAATTTGTAAAAGTTTAGTACACACTTTTCGCAAAACTCATCTCCCTGAGATCAACACTTGTACTACATTTTATTGTGGTCTATGTTTTTCTAAATTAAAATTTGTTGAGGAATCACACACAATAGAGCTTGAGAAGAAAGCTGGAAGAAACTTAAATGATAGACGTGGAGTAGGATTTAGCATCAGAGCAACTGTTGGAAGAAGAGAAACAAGAAGAGGAGTTTGAACCTACTAAGAATGAGAACGAACTAAAGGCAAAAGAGATTGAATCGGTGGAGGAGCACATAGGGAATGAAGAAAGCAAACAAGACCAAGAAGTTGAGCAAGAGAAAAATGCACTAGAAGATGAAGCGAGATCAGGAGAAAAGGAGCAACCAAATGTATGGCAGAAACAAGTAGACGAAGAAATTTTGGAAGATTATGAGTCATAGAGCAAACCCCCTAAGTATTCACCCCATTTGAGTCAACAGGAATGAGAGGCTGCATTAGAAGGATTTGAGAGATGGATGAGTGGAATTGGCATTGAAATATTCATAGGACACCCATCCAAGTTGAACAACGAGCACTTAAACTTCTCTAATAGAAGAGAGAAAGATTGGTATAATTTGCTTAAAGGAGCAGCATTGGAACCTACAAGATATATTGATTTTTAGGCCTTTGCCATGCATTAGGTATGGAATTTGAGGTAAGGGATGGACTAAAGCATATGCTTATGTCATGCCTTTTTGAAATTAATCAACCTGCATGTGCTAAACTCTATCATGAATTACATGGAACATTTATTTATGGCATATTGTCTAGGATAGATGAACCTCCAATGATATCATTTCAATTGCTAGGGGTGGAATATCAATTGTCATTGATTGAGTAGAGTCTACTATTAGATGTCTTTGACCCTCTAGAAGTAGATTAGTTAGAATTTCATAATTCTTACGTTGATTTTTCTTCCGGAAGTGAGCTCAATGCTTGGGAGATGTATGATATTTTAACTAGTCAAGTAGATGTTTTATATAAAATTAAGAGTACTCATTTGTTTGCGGATCCAATTTGGAAAATTATTCATATTTGTGTGTCAACATGGTTGTTTGATCTCCAATGTTCATCCAACATGGAGAACCTAGACTCCTCATTGACATTGCACTTTTTAAAAATGCAAGGGTAACCAAGAGGAAGGGGGTATTACGTGTTTGTAATGCCCCAAGAGAATAAAGAAGAGTACAAGGAGCTTCTTCATGTACTGATAGTTGGAGAAGCGGCAATAGCACCATCAGCAACAACATAGGGTGAAGATGGATAGATATGTGGATGCACTGCTGTAGTGAGCAAACTGAAAGAAGTAGTGGT
This sequence comes from Utricularia gibba, assembly GCA_002189035.1. Classification (NCBI taxonomy): domain Eukaryota; kingdom Viridiplantae; phylum Streptophyta; class Magnoliopsida; order Lamiales; family Lentibulariaceae; genus Utricularia; species Utricularia gibba. The sequence continues at coordinate 381,776 of NEEC01000024.1, read as the reverse complement.
GAGGTTGGAGAAGCAAATTGTGCACTTAGTTCAAGAGCGACTTGAGGAGGTAATCAAATCCAACCCCTTAATTTATTCAACTAGTCAAGTTTTCTTTCAAACACTTAATTTTTATTTGCATTCTTACTATAAAATTTTTTAGGATATTTCACTTACTTTTGGGTAACTGTAGGTATGTCAAATTAGGAGTCAATTTGACATTGTTTTCTTGAATCCTTCGGAGTATTCTAGTGTTTAGTAAGACAGTGTGCACACACTAGTCATTTGTGACGCCTCGACCTATTTAATTATGTGTTTAGTAAGATAGTGTGCCTTGGGAGTATTCTAGTTTTTAGAGAATGAAACAATTTTTGACATACAACAGATTAACACAACACAAGGTGATGAAAGTCATATTAATAACAGAGAATTTAGGGAAGCTAAAAGGCACTTGATTAAAGGGGAGTGCCAAATCTGAATATCATCAAGACCACATGTTCCTTCATCGAGATATCTTGTTGATTTAGAGAAGATATGCTTGATATTGCCTTGATAAAAGAAGAGGGAGAAGCTCAGACAGTAAAGAAAGCTTATCTCTAAGAAAGAACAGCACCTATGAGCTTGTGAAACTACCTACTAGAAAGAAGCCTCTAGAAAACTTATGGATACTCAAGTTGAAACATAATCCAAATGGAAGTGTTAGATACAAAGCAATGGTGGAAGTGATGGGATATTGATGAAAGAAAGGCATAGATTATGAAGAAATCTTCTCACCTATCATAAAGTTGAATATAGTAAGGCTTGTGTTGTCCCTAACGGCTCACCTTGATTCAAAACTTGAATAGTGAGACATATCTGCATGGGGACCTCGATGAAGAACTGTATATGAAACAAGTTGAGGGATTTATAGAACATGGAAAATAAGATCTTGTGTCTAGACTTGGAGGAAGATTGTATAGACTTAAACAAGCACTTCATGAGTGGTATTATAAATTCAATACCCTTATGGATTTAAGAGATGTGAAGGAGATCATTGCGCCTACTAAAAGAAAAAATCAAATGTTGAATGCATCTTTCTACTATTATATGTTGATGATATGCTAATAGCTAGTCCAAATAAGATGCTTACAAAACCTAAAAAGAGAAATGGCTATTGTTTTTGAGATAAAGGACTTGGGTGAAGCCAAGAAAATTTTTGGATTAGACATAATAAGAGACAGAACCAAAAGGACCTTAACATTGTCTCCAAATAAGTACACTGAATTTGTCTTGAAGAAATTTCAGATGGATGGAGCAAAACCAGTGTTGGGACCACTCCTTGGACATCTGAAATTTTCTTCCCAAATGTCACCAAAAACAGAAATTGAAAGGGAGATGATGAGCAAGGTATCTTACTCTTCTATTGTTGATTCCCTAATGTACTTGATGATTTGCACTTGACTGCATATAACATGTGCTATAAGTGTGATAAGTAGGTACATGGAGAATCCTGGAAAGCAACATTGGGATGGTGTGAAATGGCTATTGCATTATATCAAAGGCACAAAATAATGCAAGTTGAGTTACGGTATGGGAAGCATCATCTCACAAGTTTACATAGATGCGGATATGGCACAACATATTGGCTCAAGAAAATTGACAACATGAATGCTCAACATGGTTGTTGGAGTTCCTGTTACCTAGACCTCACATCTACAAAATTTTTGCTCTATCAACTATCAAGGTTGAGTATATGACATTAATAGAGATAGTAAAGGAAGTGTTGTGACTTGGAAGAATCATGGATGAGTTCAGTTTCCTAAAAGCTAGGCCTATAGTGTACTCTGACTACGTAGTATTGGATCCGAAACATCATCTCAGGTGGAGCTATCAATCTGGAAATAATTGCTGATGTGCTTACAAAAATGTTGTCCTTTGTCAAACACCAGTCTCACATGAGCAGGTTAGGATTGGTGGAAGTCAGAAATTGAGATAAACATAAGCTGAATGCGGGAAATTGTTGGGCTTGCAGTTATCCTCAATTTACATGGGCTAAAGACTAAATTAGTGCAACCTAAATCTAGCTTATGTTCCCTTTGTTAGAGACCTAATAGAGATTAAAATATGACCAGTGAGTATGATCATTATATTAAGTTTTTTCGTAGAAAATGAGAGCAACATCTCAAATGCAGAGACAAGCTTTCATCTAGGTATACATTTAGATCTGAGAAGGCAAAGAGAACATATCCAAGTTGACTTCTAGCGATTCTTGGTGCATTGCTGTTTTCTTATTCTTAAGGGTGCGTTTGATTGAATGGTTTAGGTGGGTTGTGGCGTGGGTTTGACATAAACCCACGTTTGGTTCGTGGGTTTTAGACAAGTAAAAATAAACCCCTCTAGGTGCCTATATACCTGGCAGGAACCCGCCGAGCTGTGTTTAGCTAAACCCATGAGGGGTGCTCGATTTAGGTAAACAAGGCTCGTGGCTTCCAATTTTACCCCCACGTCATCCACATTTGAATGCAGATCTACAAACCTAATGCTAGGTTCGTGAATTGCCAGTGGCGTCGCGAGCACTTTGGCCGCAAAGGGTGGGTCTTCCGGTAAGTGTCTTTTCTGTTCTTGGTGAATTTGTCCACGGCAGCACCGCATAGTATGTGTGTTCTGTGATTTTCCAATTTCAAAATTAGTGGTGCTGTGTGGATTTATTTTGCTTGATTTTTTCTATTGTTGAGGGGACATGGATTTTTCCATGGAGGGTCATGTCATCTTAAGTGTGGCTGCAGCAGTATTAACTGAATACTTGGTTGGGATGAATGTGTGAATATACTTATATTGTAAAAATTACCGTAGGGGATATAGTGTGAGAATTCCCTTATAGACAAGATTCCTAAACAAGTTGAGTATATTAGTAGGTTAGTGAGTGATGTGAATAGCGCATCTATTGAGAACTTGAGAATCAGCCGAGATGTCTTTTGTATTTTATTTAGCCTGTTAGAAAATCGTTCTAGTTTAAAGGTTGGAAAATATGTTACGGTTCTGGAGATAGTTTGGATGTTTTTAGGAATATTAAGTCATCATAAAAAAATCGGTTGTCGAAGCATGTTTACAGGAGCACCGCATTTCCCACTTTCCAAAACAACTTATTTAATCATGCCCTTACACCTCCATCCTTTCGACATATGTGCAGTGGTACCGCATACACGGGATTCCTTCACAACCTCATCGGAACAATGTCGTGACGGTAGGAACAAGTGCATTAGCGTTTTAGATTCTTCCTTTCTTTCATCTAGTTAGATTTCTATTTTTTTTGTAGATGTTGACGTGTGACAAACTACGTGCCCGCTTTTGAATACCCGACGGTTACGTGATGTGGGATAAACAACAGGCAAAACATCCGACTCCGAACCGCCATCCAAAGTTGGAGCATCAGGATTCACCGTCAGCACTGAGCACTTTTGGTGTGGATTGCAACTGACCCCGCCTCCTTTCTTGGTGCAGATACTTGCTGTACTCCGGATCCCACTCTCGCACCTCACACATTCTGTGGTGCTCGTACTCGCGTTTCTGCAGATCTGTGAAGAGGAGGATATACCTCCAGAAATGCATGTCTTCTTTGCGGTTTCCATGTGTGTGCAACGTAAGGGGAGTCCACACTATTCTCTTCATGGAAAACCTGGCATGGTTCTGGTTACAGATGTGAGAAGCACAGATGATGATTGGTGGACTAGTTTTGTATGTGTATGTGCACCCAATGCTCCAGAATGGACAACAACGTTGATAGTGCTAGGGAATGTTGGACACCCATCAGGTAATCACATACAAATATGTCGAATATTATAAATTCGTCTACAACAGAAGTCATGCTTTTTGTTGTTCTTGTTGTAGGCATCGAGGTATTGCAAAAGCGTGCAGCAAAGAGGTTTGTGAATTTGTTCTCTTGCAGAACAAAGTCACTAGAGGAAGTCTTGCCACCCTTTGTCAATGCCCCTAGAACACAACATCTATAGTATGGAACCCCTCGACACCATAGACAACATCTATGGTATGAAGAGGATGAAAATGCGCAGCTAGAAGGCGGGGGAAAAAGTGATGGACCAACACCGATCTCGACACGCGATGATGGGTGCAGTGCAGCCACTGCAAAGTACGCTGAGCTAGAGAGACAGTACGTTGAGAATCTTGAACTCTATGGACGGCTTGCATGGTATGAAGGTAGATGGCCATATAGTGGACTGTCGAGCAACGTTGTAGTCCCACCAAGAATGTTGATAATATTCGATGTGAATGGTGTACTTGCGGACATTGTGTATCCTCAGGATGTCAGGTGGGTAGCGCTGAAGCTGGATGCCGTTTATTATGGGCGAAATGGTAATGTGTTGTATTTGATATGCATTTAATATTTGTAGCATGTGTCGGTACTATTTGTTGTAGTGTATCTTCGACCAGGTGCACGTGAGTTGATACAGTTTTGCATGGAACACTTTGACGTCGCCATCTAGTCTTCGAGAGGATGGTAAGATTGACCAGTTAGCAGACAATGGGATCCGCACGATGCTGATGGTTGTTTTTTTTGACATGTTTCAGTGAACAATTGCACTACAACAGGAACAACACCACGAAGTTGAAGCTTTTGAACCATGTTTGGAGCGCCAACACAGAGTTCAAGGGCAAATATCACTGTCTTAATACGCTAATGGTCGACGATGTGCTGTACAAGTCACTACACAACTCGGTGAGTTTTTGGATCACCCTCATTCTCCACCATCTTGCACCTAATGATCACTTACTTTCATTGGACCGCCTGAAAATGCCATATTCCCAACCACCTTCAAGTACACCACGGTCAACGATTGCTCCCTAGTTCGAGAGGGTGATATTAGGTCATTCCTAGAAGTACTCATTGACGTAATGGATGTACCCACGCATGTCAATCGCCGACGAGTAGGTCAATGTCCGACAGACGAGGAACACCCATTGTGGATGCATTACAAGGTTATTGTGTGATACATGATGTACCTTTAATTTGCATGGATCTGACGTGAACTATGGTATTCTAACTTTGTTAGTATTTGATCAAACAACTATCGTGGCAGCACCGCATGTTTTCAAATCCGGTGCCATCACTAACCACTAAACCCTATGTCCAAACGTGGTGCTTCGTAATAGGCAAAACCAATGTTGTGTTGTTGCATCACTTCTTGGTAGCACCACACTGAATGTGGCATTGTTTGAAGCATTGCGTTAATCGAGTAGTGCTTCACACCATAACACCGCGCTTGTTCGTACGTAGTGCTTCCAAATGGGAGGTCGGAACACTGTCGACCCTACATAGTGCTTATATCAGTTACATGTAGTCATCCTTCACCTATATTTTCACGTGGAATACAATATGTATTTGCTTAAAAAATGATTAGAAGAGGAAATACATCTAGCCCATGAGTCCAGCATAATGCCAAAAACCGCACAACAGATTTAAGATCTATGTTCGGATGCAAAACCACACACAATCAGCTCTCTTTCACGGTCACTCAAGGAAAGGAAGTAGTGCAACCTCGCATGGTTGGAATTGATCATCTCTGCTATGGTAAAATGTTAGATGGCAGTTAGTTGCAGCGGTATACCTCTAATGATCTCCCTTGCCTAACACTGATTGTCCACCAACTCCCGTGCTTGCTGCACCACTGTTAATCCCAAGTGACATAGCTCCTCACATGTGCACATGTTCAGCTCCTTCATTTCTTTGAGGTACTGTGCATCATCATCGATTCCCCTTGGTCCCCGCCCGCTTCGTCTAGACCTCCATGCGGAGTCGGTGCTATTGTGTGACTCGGAGTCCCTACTAGGTGTGATGTTCACACCCTCCGCACCACAACCAAATGGGTCACAAGGTGTGTTAGCATACGAGAAGTTCATATCATGTCCAGTGCTATCAGGGTCCCGAGGGCAATCCAAAGATGCATCCAGATTCACCTCAACATCTTCTATCAGTTTCCTCTTCCTGGTCGCACCTACATAGCTCATCATATTATCTCCTGTAGCCTGATCCTTTCCAACGATTTCCTAAAACTCCATGTAATACGGCCACACTTTGTATCTTACGACACGCAGCTTGGGTGCATCCTGACATAATAACATGGCAAGCACCGGATATAACATCATGAGTACAAGGAGGTAGTAGTCTTTTTTCCATGTATGCATCTTGCTGGATATGTGCGCGTGTGCGCGGATGTCGGTTCTTGGACAAAGTTCAAGAACTCTGTCTCTAATGCTCGATGATACCCACCCCTGAAACCATTCTCAATTTTCCAGCCTTCTTTCACTATCTGCTTCAGAGCATGCACCAAGTCCTTCTCCTCATCTGGCTTCCAGATGCGCTTTGTAGTTTTGTGAGAGTCTTCCACCATGATTAGGCTATGCATGCCTTCAATTTGTACTGGAGGAAAGAAAACAGCAAGAACAAAGCAACTAAAATGAGGACGTAGAACAAGTAAACCATAAAATTGACTCGAAATTCAATGAATTTCAAGTGAGAAACTCTACGCAACGAACGGGGTATGCAATCTAGAGTTAACCCATGGCTTTTTAACCTCAATTACTGGTGAAGTCGATGGAGATCTTGTCAGGCGACAGCACCGCAATGAACTGGGTGTGAAAGTTGGTGGAGGAAAGGGAAAACAAATTGTAATAAAAAGAAGTAATTATTGTTGGGGAAGGTTATATTGGTAATTTCATATGAAAATTCAACAGAAACCCAATTTTATACCCACGTACCAAATGTGTATTAGTCTTAAACTCAAATAATTTAAACCCATTAACCAAACACGAATAATCTTCAAAACCCATAAAATCCATTTACCTAATAAACAAAAAATTTGCAATGTCGTTAATATGCAAATCTTCCTATCAAATAAAATTTTTACACCTAATTCACATCAAATCATATGAAAAATATGTGCATAGTTGACTAGGGTTGAACACAAGGAGCTAGGTGCTTGCTATGTGAAAGTTAATACATACAATCAGTGTCACATTGATAGATTTGGTGTTAACTAGGACTAAGACAGAGTTGGCTAAAAAACAGCAAAGAAAAGTGACAAACTTGTAAACTCGGTTGTACCTAAATGAGATGGGTGTGCCTTAGGACTTCTAGGACTTGCATGTTTATCACTAAAATAACCTAACATATACCACAAATCATACGTCTAACAAGCAAGAGTTTAGGTCTACCAAACCCTTTTTTCCCCTAATCTTTGGTCTTCCTCTAATTAGGATTTTTAAGATGAATATCATTCCTTCCTCCTCCCGGATCTATCTTGGTTTGATAAAGAAGTGGTGTGATCTATGATTAACAAGGTCAAATGATTGACTAACACTTTACACCCCTTTTGCCCCAAGGCACCCCTCCAAGTGCTTAGCCACTCATAGCAAGGGAAAGTAAAGCATTTCCATAACATATTCTAAGCAAAATTTTGTTCTCAAGGTTAAACAATAACACAAAATGCATAACAGAGCATAAACAGTAAATTGTTCACGTAGGGAAAACTAAAACTAGTTTCAGCTAGGAATAATGCTCATCAAGAACGAAAGAAAATCTTCAAAAGGGAAACTTGTTCTTCTGGTTCATCGTCCCCTTCCTTCTTCCCCCATAATACTTCTTCAGAAAGCTATGTCGTATGTCACAATGGAGAGATCTTTTTTCTCTCTTCATCTTGTCCCCTTTTTATCTAAAATCCTCCTTTTTCCTCTCCTTGGATTTTGTGTTCTTCTTTTCAAACTTTTGCCTCATCCTCTGCTACTACACTATACATATTTGGTTCCTTGGGATTTGTGTTGCCGACATGTGCTGCATTACTCAAAGAAAACTATTAAAAGTAAGGTTGGAACTAAATCAATTTAGTCCCAACTAAGACTAAAAAAACACAACTATGGTACTATGTGTAAAAATATAGAACTAGGCAGTAAAACTTAAGTTTTGTAGCACAATATGAGTCATTTCCATGCACTCAATCACTCAAAAATATGTGTTATCATTACCTAAACCCAAATAAACTAAACCTGGGTTTAGGCCTTACCCAACAATAAAACGCGCCCTAAGGGAAAAGTTTGGCTGGATTGAGCCTGTTTCTTGGAGCTGTTTTGCTCGTGTGATTCAAAACTCAGTGATTTGTGAACAGTTTTTTTATCTGGTGTGATAAGCACCCGTGGTTTTGCCTGATTTAGTTTCCACATAATAACAGCATCCTATATTATAATTATCATCCATCGTAAACCAATCACATAATACAAACAATTTAAAAATTTACAACAGCAATATAATGACACATAATCAAAACATATAACAATGGCAAATCATATAATATGCCTATCACAAATCATGAAATACAATTTCAGCATACACTATTGTTAAGTGTCATTTTCTTATTATTTCTAAGGTTGTTTTTATGTTTAAATGTGATTAGAAGTGTCTAATTAGGAGTCTATAATGTGAGATTTGGGTTTTTATCTAGCTTAGGGTAATTATCCTAAATCTTGTATTTTATCTATTAATTTTACTTGTTTTAATTGAGTTTTTCTAGAGGCGCACACGTGGCCGGAAGTGAGAGAAAGAGGGCATCAGATGGCGACAAATTGGATCTTCCCGAGCTGACATTCCCTTGATTTCCGGAAGACTGCAAACGCCTAATCATGAGACTTGACGTGCGGAACACGGGAGTTTCTGACAGGCGGCATCATTAGCGTACCAGTGTCAGACGTTGCTTGCAAGTCATCTAAAGTTCAGCAGAATCATAGGGACACGAAAGCTCAGACTCTCAATGAAGTTCAGTTCTATTCAGACAAGTTTAGTTTACTTTCAATTTAGTTTTCCCTTTTGTTTCTCTCTCTAGAGGAATTTTTCTCTAGCTTCTCTCTAGAACCTTGTTTCATTTTCTTTAGTTTGTATGGCCGTTTGCGGCTAGAAACTTTCGTTTCTGGGTTGGAACACCCCCAGATCTATGTATCGTTAGCTTATCTTCACATTTTCTCTGAATCCGAATGGGTTTCGTATGTCTTCGCGCGACTATGTTGCAGTCTTTCTGTAACAGTCCCCTTGTTCAAGGTTCATGGTTAGCTGATCACTACCTGCGGATTTTGGAGAGGAGCAAGGTGGAAAGCACCAACTCGAGCCCTTTTGGCAGGAGGAAGACAATGTTTTGTATATGGCCGTACCTCAGGATCAATGGACAGGTAGTGACCTCGTATCTGGACTCATTGGGTCATTGGCAACACTCGGGCATGCGCGCAATTCGGCCGTGAGGGTATTATTGTTTAAAATTTGAGTCTGCTCTCTAGTTTCCAACCCTTTTTGATACATTTCTTCAAGATAATGATAAGATTCTTCTCTTCTCCTAAAAAAAGGTCTTTTTGAGCAACTTTTTTCTAATTCCCCATCACCAATTATTAAATAGAAGAGATGAATTCTGAATTTCGAACCCTAGAAACAAATGAAGAGAACAGGAGAAACATAAACAACATCATCGCACTCTTCAAAAGAGTGCATTTATTTATTTTTCATAAAAGGGGTAATCAAGTCTTTAACATTATTTATTTTGTATAGTAATCAAATCTTTCAACCGAACACAATTAATACTATTCTATAACTATCAATCAAGCAATGTTTTTTGTAACACTCAAGTTACGTACACCATAATAATTAAAGCTTGGATTTGCCACTTCCATGCAACCAAACCAGTCCTTCGTGTAGCTCGCTTGACATCTATATTGAATTTTGTTAGTGTTGGATCTGTGGTTTGTCTGGGTGGCAAGTAGTGGTATTGAAGGCATGCCAACGTCTGTCTACGCTAAGGACTTAGGAAAGTAGGCGTATGAATGCCCGGAAGCTTCTTAGATACTGGTAGAGGTGGGTTTGGTTCCGAACCGTATGGTTTTGGTTCAGAATCATACGGTTCCAGTGAACTGTCGATTCCGAAACCGTGGTTCACAAAAGGCAATGGTTTCAGTTTCGGTTCGAAACCATATCCCCAAACCTTGAACCGAACCGAAACCGGAACAGTACGGATGGTTTTGATTCAAAACCAGAACCAAGATTTGCCAACTAAAACGTAACCAGAACCGATCGATTACTGTTTTTAGGTGTTTTCCAGGCATCCATATGAATCACTGTGGGTTTTTGACAGCGAAGTTTTTAATAATTATTAATTTTTTTTTATGATATTATTAAATGATATATTTAAAAATATTAAATTTTATATTTAACTGAATATATTATGTAATATACTATGTTAATTTTTAAAATACCTTAATTTAAATTATTTGATAACATACCCAGTAAAGTATAATTAAAATCAATATAATTTGTGACTTAAATGAATAAAATAAATGATAAAAATTATTAAATTATTAGTATTTGAATATACATTTGATAAAATTAAATTTTTTTGAAACAAATACAAAAAGATTTCAAATCATATAAAACGAATATAATTATTATTTATATATTTATTTTTGAAAATAAATATGTTTATATAGTTGTTTTATATAATTTCTTGTAATTATTGTGTATTTTTCAAATTAAAATTAAAACATTATCTATTTCATAAAATTTTTCCAACCTTCACCTATTTTGAAAACAACAAATAAAAAGGATTAAGTAGATTAAATTTACAAAATTAACATCACATATTTGACACATGTTTTGCGAACAGTTTCCAAACATCCTTAACAATCATTAAGGTTGTTCAAAGAAGATCCTAGGCACCCTCAAGAATGGATCAAAATGTCTGACAATTCGACAACCACAACCCTAAAGGACACGCTGCCCAAGCACACTTAACAGAACTTATGCATGTTCATAAGTGATCAAAGACACCCTTATAAATCATTATACGTGCCTCCAAATTGATCTAGAGGGTCACTATTCACTGCAACATATTTCACATGATGAATATGGGAATTTAACGAATTTAATACTAACGACGACATAATTGTCTTTTAGAAAAAAAAGTCAACAACCAAAGAATTCCAACTACAACATAATTTTTCACAAGAACTAATATTAGAGGCTCCCTCTAATAATCCTGTAGGCATGCGTAATACTTCCATAAGGCATGTCCCTAATGTATGTGGGGTTGTCCTATTTGGTTGTCATGAACATAGCTTGGAACATCATGAACATACCGTAACCCTTCAAGAAAAGTCCGCATCTCACCATCAACATTTAGTGATGTATCAGCCCTATTAGTATGTGAATAGGGACTTGAAAAACAGCATTATTTTCCTAAAAAATGTAGGCTTAGTTTTTATATATAAACAAGTGTATGGTATAGGAGAATAACTAAAATGACTTATCGGATTTTTCATTGACTTGTGAGGTGAATCATCAATCAATAAGGTATTGTTACAGTCATATCTTATGTTCAATCCATTGTTGATAGCCCATACACGACTCAACTCCTTCATGTAGACCGTATTGTTAGGATTATTGTGAATACTTACACCTATGTCCGTAGTCATCATTTAGTCCCACACGAAAATGAGTTTATTGAATAAGTAAGGTGGAAATACCCATTTAGTGATTGCTTGTAGTTGCTCCCTACAAAAGAAATCACTTGAAAGTATTTGTGCAATACCAAAAAAAAAAAAAAAAACAGATGCAGCACACGTACCCGCCATGCGATGACCATAAGGCTACATCAAAATTATCCAAACACCACCTAATAAAGTCACAGGCATATGGACGTAGAAAGACTACACAAATTACACCAAAAACTACTTATGATATCTCACAGAGTGTTAATGCATATAACACACAAAAATAAGTGTTGTGTTAACGTACCTGATCGGCCATATATAATTTTGTCTGGAGGGGTTCGTGACCCTTATGGTCCAGCCATGTATACAATGTCTGCGAGCACACCATTTATGTCCAAGATAACCAGTTTTCGTTGAGGTTCAGAGGCACTCAAAGAGGGTCCAGTATACGCTAAACGGCTCTCATACCAATCCAACTTGTAGCGAAGCTCTTCATTCTTCTTTGTTATAAATGTAAATGTATCATCCACATCATTGACACCATATGTGTACTTTTCCCCTTCAACATCATTACCTCTTCTATCCTCTCATCCTTAGACACATCTTCACTCTTCTTGGGTACTCTAGGATTCTTCAACACATTGCACCAATAGCGTTTTGTCCTCAATGCATCCACAAATTGTGGTAAAATTTCAATAAAATTCTTTTGCATACTTGAGAAGACTAGTATAAGATCTTGTACATCCCTCTTATGCAAAATATCAAATCCTATAATAAGAATAGATTTATTAACAATAGATTAAATAAAAATATTCAATAAGTCTAAACTCGATAAATATACATTTCATATGAATAGATTAAAAAAATACTCAATAAAAATATTCAATAAGAATAGATTCACAAAAAAAGTATTCAATAAGAGTAGATTGGATAAAATAGATTCACAGAAAATATTCAACAAAAATATTGAATAAGAATAGATTTACCAATATTCAACAAAAACACACTCAATCATAATACATTCGGTAAGAGTATTGAATATAAATATTCAATAAAAAATTTCAATAAACATATGAAATATCTTTACGGCTCAAAATTCGACTCAAAATATGCCGATCTTGCATTTGCAATAAACTACAATCCAATGGAATATTTAAAGTATCTATTGACCTGCAAAATTAAAATAAACGAATTACTAAATATATATTGATAACTCATTTAAAACAAATCAAATATTAAAATATTCTCAAAATAATTAACAAAATCATATCTCTATCTGTTTTCATACTTGACGACAAGCATGATTTAAGTGTGGGGGAATACGTTAAGTGTCATTTGCTTATTATTTGTTAGGTTGTTTTTATGTTTAAATGTGATTAGAAGTGTCTAATTAGGAGTCTATAATATGAGATTTAGGTTTTTATCTAGTTTAGGGTAATTATCCTAAATCTTGTATTTTACCTATTAATTTTACTAGTTTTAATTGAGTTTTTCTAGAGATGCACACGTGGTAGGAAGTGAGAGAAAGAGGGCATCAAATGGCGACAAATTGGATCTTCCCGAGCTAACATTCCCTTGATTTCCGGAAGACTACAAACGCCTAATCATGAGCCATGACGTGTGGAACACGGGAGTCTCTGACATGCGGCATCATTAGCGTACCAGTGTTAGACGTTTGCCTGCAAGTCATCCCAAGTTCAGCAGAATCATAGGGACACGAAATCTCAAACTCTCATTGAAGTCCAGTTCTGTTCAGACGTGAGAGTAGTTAGTTTAGTTTTCTCTTTTGTTTTTCTCTCTCTAGAGGATTTTTCCTCTTGCTTCTCTCTACAACCTTGTTTGCGTTTCCTTTAGTTTGTATGGCCGTTCGTGGCTAGAAACTTCCGTTTCTGGGTTGGAACACCACCAGATCTATGTTTCGTTAGCTTATCTTCACATTTTCTTTGAATCCGATCAGGTTTCATATGTCTTCGCACGACTATGTTGCAGTCTTTCTGTAACAGTCCCCTTATTTAAGGTTCATGGTTAATTGATCACTACCTGCGGATTTTGGAGAGGAGCAAGGTGGAAAGCACCAACTCGAGCCCTTTTGATAGGAGGAAGACAACATTTTGTTTGTAGCCGTACCTCACTATCAATGGACAGGTAGTAACTTCGTATCTGGACTCATTGAGTCATTGGCAACACTCGGGCACATGCGCGCAATTCGGCCGTGAGGGTATGCTGGTAAGGCCTCTTATTCTCACGTTCGTCCAAGGAGGAGCAACATCGGGCTATTCCCGTGCCTTCTTGCAAGAGAGTGTAAGGGAGGGTAGGCAATTCCTTACTCCTATAACCGAGTACTCGAGAGGACCAGGGAAGAGTGAAGACGCAATGAACATAGCTGGACAGGATTCCAAACCTAGGAACATTTACTTTATTTAAGGTTCATCGCTTATGTTTATTTTAGTTGTTTGCTCAAAACCCTTCTCATTCGCTTACTCAAGCTTCATCATCAATGTTTCTCGCACCTTTAACCTTCAAAACCATTTACAAATTGTGACAGTTGTATTCGGGGTACCTCACCTTTCACTCAAAAACAATTCCCTGTGTTCGACACCCGTACTACGCTTTTGTGTTTTATGAGTTTTAAAAGTATTAAAATTTGTTGTGGAAACGACACGCATCACAAGCCTATAATACAGTTGTTGGAAACTATAAGGACCAAGGTTATGTTGAGGATGCGAAATTGTAGGGAGCAAGCTAGAACCTGGTCACCTGGGATTTGCCCAAAAATCAGAACCCTTCTACAAAAATTCATTGAGAAAGCTAAGAATTTTAGAGCCACGCCATGCAATGATGGAATATGGCAAGTTAACAGCTTAGATGTGCAAGTGTTGGTGAATTTAAACAAGCAAACATGTGCTTGACGTAAGTGGGACCTTAGCAGTATTCCTTGTGCCCATGCTGTCAAAGCAATTTGGGCTTCCCATAGAGATCCATACAACTATGTCAATGAATGTTACAATGTGGAGAAGTATTCAACTAGTTATGCTGGTATTATTATGCCAGTTAATTCTTCGGAATACTGGCCAGCTTTGGAAAAACCCCCTATAGCTGCCCCTCCATTTCGAAAGAGAAGAGGTAGACCTCCTAAGTTAAGGAAAAGACAGCGGGATGAACCACCACCCCTTAGCATTGGAAAACAAAGGCTTCGAAGTGGGAAGAGAATAATGCAGTGCAGTAATTGTAGAGAGACTAGGCATAACAAAGTCATATGCAAAATGCCTGAAAAATCACATGCTCCATCACAAAAGTCAACAAAATGTTCTAGGTAGATTCTGAAAAATCTTATAATTATATTTTTTTAAAATAATATAACTAATATTGCAACTGATCCTCTTATTATAATGTGTTGTGATTTATTGTTTGATATTCCAAATGCTTCTCTTGTTATATTTGTTTAGAGACACAACTGAAGCAAAAGAGAACGCGACATTCGAAGAATCAACAAGTTCTCCACCTGCCCAAAAGAATAGGAGGAAACCAAAAGTGCCTGTTGTTTCAATCCCACATGTTACAGAAAATGAAGAAGTTAGCAGTGCACCTCAAACACAGTCTGCTAGTCACCACACCACAATAGAGATCAAACAAGATGTTGGCTAATCTTCTCTACATACTTATGAGGAGATTGGTACCTGTCATACTCCAAAACACAATCCAATTAATGTGTCATCACAAACCCCTCCTTTCCATAGTCCTATAGTTACTAGAAGAGCTACATATTTCCGGCCACATCCTGATGCTATAGGTATTGAAAGATTTGGAATGCTTCAAGATGAGACATTCACCAAACTGCTTGAGTAAGTTTCAACCCCATATGTTTTTTGTATGATGGCTCTACTTCAATAGGATTTCATTATCATATTTTATCAAATATACTACAGGAAGGTTCGACAATCAATACCTCAAGCTTGCAGCAAATTGTATGTGTTTGTTGAATGTTTGTATTTTGGAGCATGGTGTCGAGGTGAACATGTGGAATCAATTATGAAGAAGCTGCACAAGATGCAAATGTTCAATAGAAAGAAATACATTTTCATCCATGTTGTAGCAAGGTACATTTTTTTCATTTATTTAGGTACATAGTTACTAAAAATTCACAATATACTTCATATGTGCAGTAGTCATTGGTATTTGGTGATTCTCTGCAACCCAAGTATCAAGAATAAACATTCCTTGATTGTTTTGGACTCATTGGGGAAGTCCAATATTTCACTAAATGAGTCAATGATTAGGAGGTATGAGTGACCTTAGATTCGAAGAAATTTTTCAGAGTTGCAGTTATATGAACATTATATTTTTTTGGTGGTTGCAGGTTCATTAACAATCTATATTCAGTGTTGAAGCCATCTGAACCAGAGGATACTTATCGGAAGATGTCATTACTCAAACCAATGGTATGGATTTAATGCTACGATTCTCAATGTGATTTTTTGACATTTATAAATCAGGTGCCTACTCAAACGGGAGTTAGTAAATGTGGATTGTATGTGCTTTATTACATAAACTTGTTCGTGCAAAGTGCTCGGGATCAATTCGACATAGAGGGATATCCTTACTTTGTACGTCAAATATATTTGAGTGATTTTATATTTAAATGAGTCACTAACTTTTGTTTCATTACCAGATGACTCCTACTTGGTTTACCAAACGGGAGTTGGAGGCATTTGTCGAAGATATTGGCGTTGCACAGGAAATTAGTCATTGATAATGTTATGCCCCTTCTACTTTTGTTTTGCAACGGTTTAAAACTACGGATATTGATATCTTTTGCTAGGTGATACATGTTTGGTATTTTGTCTCATTTCCCCTTTTATATTATTTTTTAAGATAAGTGGCACAAAACTCAATCATTTGAACATACAATGGCACATTTTTTTGTTTATGTGCGTGTCCTTACACACGACCGCTGCTCACACATATGGAAGGGTATTAATTAAGATGGGAAAAGACTTGGGTGGCACATTTGCAATGACATAATGAATTCAGTGGCAAATTCATTAATTTCGATAGTATAGGGACACATTGACTAACATTACTTGTGTTGGGTGGCACATTCTCAAATTTTCCCCAAAAATATGTGTTATCACAATCCAATATATCAAAGTTGTCATCATCAACACCCTCAACAATAGGAGTATTATTGTAAAGTGTAATTTGATCAACAAAATTTAATGGAGATGATGAAGAGGATAACACAAATGAGCTATATTTCCTATGAATTATGTCCATCAGATTGCGACTGTCAAAATCACTATATTTAGAAGCATAAAGAGAATACATGGCACGTAGAACATTATTAGCATCAACATCAATTTCTTCACAATTTTTAATAGAAAAAGCAACATCATCTATACTAAATGACTCTGAAATACATTCAAGTAACGTTTTCGCACCTCTAGATTTAACCCGGGGATCAAAAATAGGCAATAAGAAACAAATGTGTGATTTCATCAAAATATTTCAAAAACTTATTTTTCATATTTCGCACTACATCTCCAAAGAAATCACAATCACTTTGATGATCATAAAAAGCAAACAAAATTTTACAAATACATGAAAGTACAAGTTGATAAGTTGGATAATAAATACCACTCAAAATCTTAGTACAATAATAAAATGTTTCTAATAAATTTACTAAACCTCTTATTTTTTAAAAAATAAAATGAGTCAAGAAATTGTATACCGTAAAAGATTCAGAAAATTTAATAAGAACATTTTCATAAAGAATCAAAAATTGTAACATGTCATATGTAGAATTCTATCTAGTTGGACAATCACTTTTAAATTTACGATAAGAGATATTACTTTCTTGACAAATCTTTTTAAAATCATCTGTTCTATTAGGTGTAGCTTTAATCACAATAACTAAATCACGAATAGGAGTTAAAAAAATTTCACATTCTTTCAAACCATTTTGAACACACAAATTAAAGATATGACAAATGCACCTAGTGTGAAAAAAAATGCTATTCAACATAGCATTCATGCTACTTTTCAAAATGTCAATAGGATTTGTATTTGAGATGCATTATCTAAAGAAATAGAAAAAATTCTATCAGATATTTCATAAAATATTGTGACCTTTTCAATAATTTTAGCAATAGAAAAACCATTATGTACTGATGGCCATTCTTGAAAAGCTAAAATTCGCTTTTGCATACACCAAGAATTATCCACCTAAGAATATGTAATAACAATATAACTCTCAGGCCATGTTTGATATGAGGATATAAATTTGGTTTATGATAAGTTTAATAAAATTATATTGTTTGATATGTGGGTATAATTATACCTTATATATGTATATAATAATCATTATACCCATATAATACCCTCATAAATGAGTATATGTATATCCAAGGGGGGTATGAGTAATTTTATACCCACATATTTGAGTTTAGTTAAACTCAAATAATCTAAACCCACGAATACCTAAAACACATCAACCAAACAAGACCTTATTGTTACAACTTTTCCAACCTATCACAAATCAAACAAAAATTATATTGTAGAGATTTAAAAGTAGAAATTAAAGAGTCACGCATGTTTTTAAAATCCTCAAGTGCAATATGGCATGTGGTTTTCCTAGTAAAATTTTTGTACACCGGTTGAACTTGTTTCAACATATCATCAAAGGAAGGTTTTTCAACTAATGAAAAAGAAAGTTCATTAAGTATCAAATAACGCACCACATTTGAAAAAATTTATAATTAAAAACAAAATTGGATAATCTCACACTATTATCACCCCCCTAAACATAATCTAGTTTGACGAAATTGAGATAATTTATCAGTATGCTTCTCTCTAAAATGCCTCTTATATGTATCTGTTCCCCAACCCTTTTTGAAAGTGTACTCTTTAGCACAATGTTTGCAAAAAAAATTTTCGGGATTAGAAACAATAAAATGCTCTCGAATATCCAAAAAATCATCACTAATATTTTTTTGATCTTTTATGACAAATAAGACTCGATGAGGTAGAAAAACCCACTTATTGAGTACTAGAAAAATCATCATGTTCGGGTAAGGGACCACATTCAAGCTCTTGTAAAAATTGACGTTAGCCAACAACTCTATGCACTAAAAATGACTCTCGTTCTCCTTATGTCAGTGGAAGGAATAAGCTTAATTATTTAGTAGGAGATTTTTCCATAGGCAACACTTGCACTATGGATATCAATAGTCTATTAGATAGGAATCTTGACAACCCTTGCCCTTTCGTTCATAACGCATCATATCCCTAGATTTTCACACATAATAATCGAAAATCCTAATTGACCCTAGATGCCTTGGTCACAACTAAATTATCAAACATCATATGCAACGATAATCACCAATATGATCATATTTATCAAAATTCGTGCAAAGGCCATCATGCCCCACGACTACACACATGTAAACCATCAACATGCTGTGCATATACACGTAAGATATGATTTTCGAAAGCATTAATCATCAATCAAATTTCGTGCATCATTATGGCAGCAAAACAATCCAACATGATCATGTTTTGTGCATCACATGCTATTATGATGATCGCCGGCATGGCAACATACGAGAACATCTTGAAAAATCACATGCTATTACGATGATCGCCGGCAAGGCAACATACGAGAACATCTCGCAAAATCAACAAAGATTCTAACGTATACACGCATTCTGCAACCTCGCTTTGATACCATTGTTGGGTTTCTTGTAGATATCGCATGTCACAAAAGCAGTGGAATTTAAAAAAATTTTGAGAAACCCCCAACGCAGATCTTGGAATACGATATATATCAGATAAAAGGATACTGAAAATACCTTTCAGAGGTCTCCGTTGTTCACCAACCGCCAATAGTAGACGGTCTCTGTGGTATCCACACGTGAAGCACTCCGATAACCTTCTAAAGATTGTAGAATGCTGGTCGATCTCCTTAGGTACTAATAGAGAAAATCGCCCCCTTGTGGATCAATCTCAGAGAGTACGAAGATATAGAACCAGATGTATAGATCTAAATCTTTTGATAGATACATGGTAACATATCAAATCAAATCTCCATAAAGATCTTATCTTGTAGAGATATGTATATGTCCCAAATCTTATCTATGCAAGATCTTTTATTTTGAGTTTAATCAATATTAATCTCAAAATAACTCTCTATTTCATTTATCCACTTTACCAATTACATCTCATGTAATTGTGCCATTCTATTTTATATCGATGAGTGACTCCACTATTGTGTGTAACCCTATAGGCTTTTTCAATCAAGGCCGTAATAATGGATTTATTAATTAAATCTTAATTAATCAAATCCATCATTATCGATCATGAGTGATGTCTAGCAACATATCATGATCCCCAAGATGTAAGAACAATCAGGTGAACTGATTGAGCCTTTCCATGACCAGCCACCATACAATGAACAGCTTTCATCATGCTTATATCTTATTCGATACCAGAACATGGGTGTGTGTCTTTCTGATGTATCGAACTTATAATTACATTCAAACACTAACACTCAATGACCTACTCAAACAATTCGAGTGTCATTACCCTGGGCCCAGGACTTACTGTTAGGCTTTGATGTAATTACTTGAGATATGATCTCATCGCTAACATGAGTGATGAATCCTTTATTGATCAATCAACTATCTCCAATCTTAGGGAGTCACATTCCTACTCATCCATACTAGGCAAGCCATGGTTAGGCTCCCATTAGTAATGAGCGAAAATGTGAGCTTAAGATCAAGATAACTTTGTTGACCTCAAGTCTAAGCTTAATTGCACGGCTGTCATATTCGAGATCTTGGTACTAACATTTGGTTAGCTTCCCATAGTAGCATCTCGAAGATGAGTCATCCAGTGATTCGATTCTCTAATCGACACCCACACATAGGTTCTAGTAATCTCATTACATCAATTGTGAGAACCATTGCCTAAACTGTTTAGGGAACTCAATGTGTGCCAGCTTATCTGTATTTGTGATATCCTCATTTCACAAATACTCTAGCTAGGGAGTTTTTAACTTGATCATGAGTGCTTGAAGAATCTCACATTATGATCTCATCATAATTTCTATAGCACATAGATCAAGTAGAGGATTTTATCAATGATATAAATTTGATCACAATTCAAAGTAAATATCATAAGATAAGATTTGCCAATGAGTTGATTGTCTCTAGAACACATACACTAACACTATCTTCAACCTTAAAAAGTCACATCCCTACTCATCCATACTAAGCAAGCCATGATTAGGCTCACATTAGTAATGAGCGAAAATATAAGCTTAAGATCAAGATAACTTTATTGACCTCAAGTCTAAGCTTACTTGCACGGCTGTCATATTCGAGATCTTGCTACTTACACTTGGTTATCTTCCCATAGTATCATCTCGAAGATGAGTCATCCAGTGAATCGATTCTCTAATCGACACCTACGCATAGATTCTAGTAATCTCATTACATCAATTGTGAGAACCATTGCCTAAATAGTTTAGGGAACACAATGTGTGCCAGCTTATCCGTATTTGTGATATCCTCATTTTACAAATACTCTAGCCAGAGAGTTTTTACATTTGAGCATAAGTGCTTGAAGAATCTCACATTATGATATCATCATAATTTCTATAGCACATAGATCAAGTAGAGGATTTTATCAATGATATAAATTTGATCATAATTCAAAGTAAATATCAAAAGATAAGATTTTCCAATGAGTTGATTGTCTCTAGAACACTTACACTAACATGAACAATACAGTTCACTCACGGGTCGGAACCGTCAGTTCTATATCTCCAATTATATCGAACCAAACAGAAACCGTACGGTTCCGGTTCCGGGGACATTGATCTCCTGGAACCGAACTGGAATTGGAACTGATAGTTTCGGTTTGAAGCGAACCTACCTCTAGATGCCGGCAATGCCACGTAAGACCCGACAGACCTTAGAGACCCCAACTCATGGCCTTGGGTCATTTAGAAAGATACCTACCCCATAAAATTATGTTTACAAATCTTCTATCTCACTATTATATTTAAAAAACTATCCATCTCATCATACATTTAGATAAATAACTATCATTCTTTATTTTTTAGGATACATTTAACATTTGTCTTTTTATTTGTATGTAAAGGATCACTTATATACTATATCAAAATGTAATACGGTTTTAAAGTATTAAAAATTATATTTAAATGAGTATTTATAATTCTTTATTTTTTTCAAATTATAATATAATAATTATGTTATTAAAAAAAATAAGACTAAAATAAAAATGAGGTATTTTAGCATTACTAGTTTAGGACTTTTTCGTCAATCTAGTTTAATATATTATAAGAAACATAATTATAAATTATAGAACTGGTTTTAAAATGTATTAAGTATAATTTATATATATATTCAATAAAATAAAATTGAGTTATGCTGATTTTATCATATAGTAATTTAAAATTGTAAATAAATTACAAAGGCTATTAAAATGCAAATAAATACAAATTTTATGTATATTATATAGTGTTATTAAAAAAATCAAGGAATGATAGATATTTTCCAGACGTACTATTGAGATGGGTAGATTTCAATCCTTGACTTTGTCGAGTGGATAGTGTTTTAAAAACTTAGTCAGATCTATATTTATTTTATCTGTATAACAGAAAAAAGTAAAAAATAAATAAAACCTGAAATCAGAAAACCTCGTATACTTGAGTTTATCCCAAGTTATGTATTGATTTTACATTAACTGGAATTCCGACTCCACAGTACCACAAATCATACAATACACCTCCTCGCACTGTCATTGCACCAGAGTTCATCGCAAAGCCCACTCATTCTCCTCTTTCTCCCTTCAACTGCTACAAACATATGTAACTACCACCTCCGGAAGTCATGGCCCATCGATCACATCCACCCCGGAGAGGAACACGTCAAGCCTATTAACACCAGCCCCCTGCCTGTTCCTCTAAAGTTCGACAGTATTATCGAATTCTACTCTTTTTTTCTTGGAAAAACATTACTAGGTTTGACTCATGCATATTTGAAATAGAATTCGTAACTGTTTTTGACATTGTGGATTTAGGGGAGGAAGAATTAAAATTGCTCTTATCCTAAATCATACAACCCCACATGATCACCGTTCCTAGACGACGTAAGAATACAACCAGAGAGATCAGCTTTTCTTATGGGAGTAAGAGATTCCTTGATCCACTTCTACACTGCCTGAAGATGAAGCCACGGGATTTGTCCGTCTGGATGGGGCAGAAAATGGACGGCGCAGCTGCTTTGGCAGCATCTGCCCCCAGCTCGTGTCTGCTGGAGGAAGCCCTGAGGATAATGATGCACACAAGAAAAGAACCGCAAGAAAAGTTAGAGTGATGGCATACTTGTTCCTGCAGGAACCTAACATGATGATGAAATGCAATGCCGAGAGCAGCTTCTCTGGAACTAGTTTTTCTTGCAAGAAAAGATGGGTGTAGAGAGAAACTTGCGCAGAGAAATAGATGAAGAAAGGCAACTCCGATGCCTATTAAGACATATAGAAGAAGTGCTTTTGTCCTACGGCGATGATTAACTACAAACTACCCCCACAAACGGGAATCTTGTTAGGACCTCGTTTCTTATTTGTCTTACTGTGAACTTTATTTGTCATTAGCCACGGGATCACAAAAAGCAGCGTGTTCACCTAGAAGTAGCTCATTAATGGTGCATAACTACAAGTTTGGGGAATCACAAGCCCCACTTTTAAAGGGGTAAAAGGTGTCGTTCCACAGTTACTGTATGATCAAATCCCAGTAACTTAATCCTCGGCCTTGGGTCACACACAAAACCAGTACGGGGTCCGTGCGTGTTGAGATTTATGGACC
Organism: Utricularia gibba; assembly: GCA_002189035.1. Lineage (NCBI taxonomy): Eukaryota > Viridiplantae > Streptophyta > Magnoliopsida > Lamiales > Lentibulariaceae > Utricularia > Utricularia gibba. The sequence continues at coordinate 358,399 of NEEC01000024.1, read as the reverse complement.
TAAAAAGATGGGTCTTTAAAGCAAAAAATTGGGCCCAATTAGTAAATGACCGAGGGTAACGCTAGGAGCGGAGGTGTGGCGTGGCTGTTTATACGCTTCTGCGGCGAGAGAAATGTCCAATTAGTAAAAAATTCGTACATGTAGTTTCGAGTAGCTTCCTTGTGAACTGTTTATCCCATTGTGTTTGGTATGTCATGTAAATTTATATTTTTTCATTTTGTAAATTTTAAACTAATGCTCCGATAGGAATTTTAATATAATAGAAGAGACAACTCGTCTTCGCTAGTTTTTGGACTGCCTTAGTGTAATAGTCCTACACAAAATATTTCTTAGTAGAATAACCCTATTTTACAATTATTTACAAAATAAATCTTTTTTTAAATAATTATTTTTATTCATTATATATTTAAATTAATGTATAAAAACCGTATTTATAAATTAAAGTTTTATAATGCAATTTTTATTTTAAAAATATATTTTATAAAATAAAAATAAAAATTTAATAAAAATTGGAATGTAATGAACTGTTTAATAATTTTTTATATGTAAGTAATTATTTTATTTTCACATATTTTTTAATTAAAGAATACTATAATTTATTTTACCGTAAATTTTAAAAAATTAATGTATTTTTTTTAAAAATAAAATATATACATAATGAAAATAAGATAGGGATGTATATTCAAAACTCCCTTCACTATACACGGATGTGGGTTTTCTTATAAGACATATATAGTCATACTTTTGTTAATGACTATGTAATTATACCTATGTTATTTTTTACTCTCCCATATTTTTTAAAATTTATTTAAATTTTACATAAAAATAAAATTTTACATAAAGATAAATCCAACCCTTGATCATTAAATTTTAAAAGCAAAGAATATCCAACTTAAGCTATTTATATAAACTATGTTCGTGTATTATTATTATGCGTATGGGAGTGGGTTATGCATATTCCACCCTTGTATTTTGAAGCTACCAGCGTGGATTATTCTTGACCCACTTATATATACACATTTTTTTTATATAAAATCGTATATGATAGCCTCATTGCAGCTGTAAACGATGACTGTAAGTATTAGACATGTTTTTTCTATATTCCTTATGTAATAATTACATAATTATCCTATAATAGGCTAATCTACACTTCTCACAAATTTTTACATTAGTCAAAGTATGACTAATGTGTAAAAACAAGTGTTATTTAGGTTAGTCTGGTATGTTATTATGAATTTAAAATTTTGAATTAATGTATCACAAAGATATTGCAATACATGTATTTAAAGTCAATATCCATTACGACGACTTTAAAATGACTATATAAACGAACAACTACACATATGCCATAGTAGTACACATCCTACATCTTATTATTTTTTCATAAATTTAACTTTTAAAAATATAATTTAAAGTGAATACAAATTGAACATTAAACAAACAAATATAAAAACTAAAACATAGCCAACTAAGTTATGAGCATCAATTATGTATAATCCACGCACGTATGCTATTTCTTATAAAGATACGAGTGTAAATTATAGATAACCTCGTTCATGTATTATCTTTTTGATATCTATAGTGATGTCAATTATTGATAAATCATGTGTATTTATATACTAAACCCTAACAACGTAAAACTAAGCTCATGTGGATTCTTGGTTCTATTAATTAAATATATTTTTTCAAAAATTTAATTTTTGAAATACACATATTTTTAAGACTATTGAATAAATAACATTTTTTGGAGTTTTAATGTTTTTTTAATGTACTAAAATTTATTTATTATTACAAAAAATGTTTTTTTATTCAATATATATGTATATATTGTTTATAAAAAGTTATATTTATAAACCAATAATATAAAAAAAGAATTATTTAATAAAGGGTAAACAAATTACCTGAGAAAAAGTTTATAAAAATATATTAAATATATGATTTTGTATAAATATTTTTTAATCATTGTTTTTATTTGATCCTGGTTTTTCTGATTCCCAAATCAAAACCGTATGGTTTCAAACTAATTAGTTATTTTGTGAACCATGAAATAATAGTTTCAAATTATCTATTCGAACGGTTACAAATTGATTTCGATCCACAGGGTTAAATTAAAATTATAATTTATCATATAAATTAAAATAAATAAAAAATACATATGTAGTAGAGATGTGCATAGCAATTCTCTCTCTACGAACCCACGTCCACAGAAATAGAGTGGCTTGCAAGTTGCAAGCCACCCCTCTTACCGACGTGACTTATGTAACCCACATGTGTAGTAAACGTTTTATAGGTTGATTATTATTATTATGTATTAAATTATTATACATTTAATTAAACATATGATAAAATATAATTAAAATGATATATACTTTATCACTTGTTTTATTATTATATCTTATATTTGTGTTGACTATTTTTATTTTTATGTTATTTATAAATACATTTGAATAATTAATAAATTTATTAGAAAAATAAAAGCAATGTAAATTTATAATATTAAAATAAAATTTATTAGAAATTTTATATATTTAATAACTTCGTCAAAATTTTAAAATTCAAATTCAATTACATAGTTTAATATTTTATTTCTTAACACTATGATTCTAAAGTGTCATTTTTTACTTATTTATTATGTATTATTATGTATTAATTTAGGATTAATTCATCCGAATTATGAGTTATATTGATAAATATTTTATTTTATTAGAAAAATTCTATTATTGTTATTTGTATATATTTTTATTGTTTTTTTTTGTGTATTTTCATCTAAAGTATCAAGAGGCAGTCTTGGAGTAATATAGGAAATTTCTAGGAGATTAAACACTCACATTTTGTGATTTGTACATAATTTGGATCTATTGTGGGTAGAAGACTGACATTACTCAAGACTTCAGACTTACGACATGTCAAAGTCTACAGTAATGATTAAATGCTTAATTGCACGCATGAGAAAGTTGACTGTACATACAAGACAAAAAGAATGATGGAAATAGAGTAGAGTAAGTTAAATACACGTGGGAATGAATTAAAAGAAAGTTGGAACAATTTGAATCACATCATTTTCCACCTGACTTTTGGACACTTGAAGTTGTTCTTTCCTCTCCACCAATGGAAGAAGAACACTTTAACTTTCTGTTTTTATTTCCTGTTTTCATGGTCTTTCGTAGATAAACCTTTTTAGTTTTTGCGAATATATGAAGTTTACTTCCTCGTCTTGAGCATCAGTCTCGGTTCTTTGCTGAATGACTTTTGGATTTCATGTATTTCCACGTATCATATGTAGTCTTTCTGTAACGGTTCCTTATCATAGTCCATGAATAGCAGGCCACTCCTCATGGATTTTGACAAAGAACAAGGTGAAGAATACCATCTTCAACCCTATTGGTTCGAGGAAGATAGCGAATTGTTTGTGACCGGAATACCGCGATAGTGACCTCATACCCACCATTGGCCATTGGTAATAGCTCGACACACGAATTCAGTTTTGAGGTCAATCGACGACAATCCTCTTGTCCTCTCAATTGTCTAAGGGGAGATCATATGAGGTTATTCCCGTGCCTCGTTGTCAATCAGAGTGAAAGGGAGAGTAGACTATTCCTTACTTCTATAACTAGTTATTCGGAAGGAATCAGTGAAAGCAGAGGCAATGATAGAAAAAAGGAGGAAATAGAATCTAATTCTCAAGAACTCCTTTCCTTAGTCAAGGTCCATTACTTGCATTGTATGTTTTATTTCTGTATTTCAAAAACTCCCTTTTACAAACCCATGATAATTTGTAAAAGTTCAGCACAAAACATTTTTCGCAAAACTCAACTCTCTTAGATCAACACTCGTACTATGTTTTATTTGTGTTTTACATTTTTTATAATTAAAATTTGTTGAGGAAACGATACGCAACAAATTTTTGGCACAGTTGTCGGGGAGTTGTGTATTTTTGTGTTTATTGTATGTATAATTTTTCTTTTTCTTTTCCTTTTCCTTATTTCCTCTTGTTTGTCTTTTGTTTCTATTTTGCTGCTATGTTTTTCTATTTTAATGCAATCATCTCCACCAAAGGGCCACCGAAGCTTGAGATCATACCAAAAAATCTTGTGTCCCTTAGATACGGAGATTGAGTGCACATTTCTGGTGAAAAAGTGAGAACTAACTTCCAGTTCTTCTACGGACAAAGAAATAGTTGTTCAACCACCCACTGGAGTCCCCATGGTTCATGGAGAACAGAAGCAACATCATCCTCAAATTTTGCAATTCTTTCGATCGTTAATTGTGGCCCAACACTAAGGATAATTAAAGAAGAAATCACTACAAACCATGCTGATCGACCACTTTTGCATCATTTTTGATGTGGAAGAGGACTTTGAGCTATGTCGATATTTGTTCCAGATAGTTACTAAGTTTGCTGGGAGAGAGAATAGCAACCAAAATCATCATCTTAGAGAGTTAAACATGGCTTGTGCATCCATGCATCTAAAAGGTGCAACAGAGAACCAATTCAAGTTGCGGGTCTTGCCTTTCAAACTCACTAAGTGAGCCTTGGAGTGGCTGTAGGGACTCCCTCCTTCCTCTATTGCTGCCTAGGAACAAATGGTACAAAAATTTCTTGATCGATATGCACCCCTAGGAAGAGCCTTCCTACAAAGTGAACTTTAGCCCTCATGCTACAAAGTGAAGGAGAGAATTTGTAGGAGTATTATCATTGATTCAACCAGATCTGCAACACTTATCCGCATCATGGACTTACTAAAGGTGAAATCTTGTAGCATTTTTATGAAGGATTGACCCCCATGATTAGAGGACAAATGAATGCCGCTTATAATAGGTCATTACTATAGAACTGCCATAGTGCTGATGCCCAAAGATATATTGAACAAATGGTTGCTAATTCCAATTCCACATCTAGCCGATATGACCAGTCATATCGATCACCTGGAGGAACCCAGCGAATAATATTAGTGCATGAAATGGACAACTCTTAAGTTTTAACTCAACTTGTTGTCATGAGTGATACCTTGAAGCTTATCTTCCAATCACTTCTCCAACAATAAGGAAGGTATCAAGGATCTTCAACCTCCCATCATTTTGATCCAAGACCCATAGTTAATGAGATGCCAATAGAAGAAGTGAACACATTCTACTAGAACCAATGAGGAACCTACAACTACGGAAACTAACAGATGCTGAGAAGAGATCACCCTAGTTTCCACTAGAGACAACCAGTGCCTCTTGGTCTAGCACTATCACTAGGGAACTTGTTTGCTGTTCCTCAGAAAACTCTCACTACTCCGCCTCAACCTCTACAAATCACTGGACCTCTAAAGCAACTTCTCATTCCTTATCAGTCAAATCATAATCTGGAGTCAATGGTGAAGTCCCTTGTCGAGAACACCATCAAAATGCCTACTGCTAAAAAAAGACATGGATGTACGAATCACAAGCATGCAAACTCAAATCACCCAGCTGGAGCATATCAATGCAATATCTTTAAGAAGTGGAAAGGATCTTCTAGACCTTTACCTAGGGTTCATGACTAAGGTGGGTAGGTCTAAAGAAAATGAATTAGAAGTCTTGGACTGTGATGATGATGTGGATGAAGAGATTATTTGTAAGAATCCAGATAGTTCTCCAGTCCATAATATTGATATGATCAAGCCATCTAAAGAAGTTAAAGAGAGGGACATGCAAGAAGTTGATCAACCTAAGTCTCTAGTGATTCCACCTCCATTTCCTATAAGACTTCGAAGGAAGAGCAAGGAAAAATGTGAACTGAAGGCATTCATGGAGATGATGAAGAAGGTCAACGTGAATGTCCCCTTGCTAGACATGATCAATCAAGTGCCTAAGAATGCAAAAATGTTGAAAGACTTGTGTGACCTCAAGAAGAAGACAAAAGTGGAGGAAGTGATTCCCTTGACTGAAAATATTTCAACAATCATTCAAAGACGAATTCCAAGAAAGTGTAAGGATCCGGCTTGTTTTCCATTCCTATGACTATTGGTGAAACAAAAATTTCAGTTGCCTTGTGTCATTTAGATGCATCGGTTAATGTTATGCTTAGGTCTCTTTATCTTTTTCTTGCTTCCAAACTAGGTAAATTTGAGCCTACTAGCGTTGTTTGTCAATTAGCTGATAGATCACATGTTTAGCTTGATGCTAGAGTTGATGACGTGTTTGTTCATGATAAGATTTGATTTTTCCTACTAACTTTTTAGTTATTCCCATGGAGAGTGAAAACTCCATGATTTCGGAGTCCATCATTTTGGGATGACCGTTTATGGCTACCGTAGGTACCAAAATTGATGTCCAAGCTCGCACAATCTCTCTACAATTTGATGGACATGTGCTGGACTTCAGCCTGGACAAAGCCATGTAGTACCTGAACCAGATCAATGAGAGTTGTTCAATGTCAATGTAAAACACTTAGGAATGATCCATAAGCAAGATCCCTTGCTCACGTAAATTATAAAAAACTTTGATTCTAATAGTATTTCATTTTTTGACCCTCAACTTTTGAATTATCTGGATTATTTTCCTTAGACACTTGAATTTTCTAATATTGCTTTTCTGAGTTTGGAAATGCCTGAGAAATAGTTGATTCCTTCTATTATTCATGCCCCATTATTAGAATTAAAAACCTTGTTTGAGCATTTAAAGTATTTATTTCTTGGCGAGAATAAAATTTTACCCTGTTATTATCTCTAGTACACTAATTCTGGAATAGGAGGGAAAACTCTAGAGTGTGCTCCAAGAGCACAAACAAGTAATTGGATGGACATTGGTGGGTATCGAAGGAATAAGCACCTCCATATGCACTCACCGCATTTATTTAGAGGAGGGAACAAAGCTAATTTTCCAACCTCAAAGGAAATTGATGCCCCTAATTTCTGAAGTTGTTGACTGTCGGTATAATTTATCCTATTTCTGATAGTGCATATGTTTGCTGTGTGCAGGTCGTCCCGAAGAAAACTGGGATCACAGTCATGGCCAATGACCAAGGGGAACTCCTACCTCCTAGAGTGCAAAATGACTGGCGAATGTCTATTGATTACTGAAAGTTGAACATAGCCACCAAGAAGGACCACTACCCAATTCCATTCATTGACCATATGCTAAAAAGACTTGCTGAAAGGAGTGACCATTGCTACTTGGATGGTTACTTCGGTTTCCAGAAATGGTCGTTTCTATTTGCCCTTTTGGTATTTTTTCTTATCATAAAATGTCTTTTGAAATATGTAATTTACTAGCAACATTTCAAAGATGCATGATTAGTATTTTTTCTAAATATGTTGAAAATATCATTGAGGTTTTTATTGATGACTTCATGCTTTATGCAAATAGTTTTGATAAATGCCTTGCTAACTTGTCTTTTATTTTGAAGCGTTGTGTGGAGACTAACCTTGTTATGAATTATGAGAAATGTCACTTCATGATAGAACAAGGTATTCATGATCCATGACAACAGTCCTTGGTACACTGATAGCTTCCCATACGAACACTTATTTATGATCCATGAAGAAAGTCCCAGGTACATTGACATTGTAAATTATTTAGTGACTGGACAATTTCCTTCAGATTTCCATCACTACCAGAAAGAGAAACTGAGAAGTGACAGCCAAAATTTCATCTGGGACGATTCATATCTTTGGAAAATTGATGTTGATCGGATTATTAGGAGATGCATCCCCCAAGATGAAGTGCAATCTATTCTCTCACATTGCCATGAGTTACCTTGTGGTTCAAAAATCACTGCAAAGAATGTCTTGGAAGCTGGATATGGCCTACAATATTCAAGGATGCCTACCTTCATTGCAAGGCGTGTCCAAATTATCAAAGAGAAGGAAATCTAGGGTACAAGGATCAAATGCCCCTTCAACTCATTATCATATGTGAGATCTTTGATGCATGGTGCATCGACTTTATGGGACCACTTCCTCCGTTGTAAGGGAAACTCTGCATTTGACTTGCCGTGGGTTATGTTTCTAAATGGGTGGAAGCCATTGCTTGTGAAAGAGATGATACAAAAACCATGGAACACTTCTTGACCACTATCTTGATCCCACGGTTTGGACACCTCAAAATCATTGTCTCTAACTGTGGCACCTATTTTGTGAATAATGCCATGAAGAGTGCACTGGCCAAGTATGGAGTAACCCACCGTCTATCTACAGCTAGACATCCTCAAATAAATGGCATTGCAGAAATATCAAATAGAGAAGTGAAGAGAATCTTGACACAGACCGTGAACTCAAATATGTGAGATTGGAACTTAAGGCTCAATGATGCACTATGGGCATACCGTACTGCTTATAGGAATCCCATAGGAATGTCTCCATACCACATGATCATCTTCCCCTTGAACTTCATCACATGACATATTGGGCCATCAAGTCATGCAACCTGAACTAGCGACCAAGCTAGAGAGAACAAACTTTTCGACTTGAATGAGCTGGAAGAAATTCACCTTCATGCCTACACCAACTAGCTTCTGCACAAATAAAAGGTAAAATGCTTCCACGACAGTATGTTGCATGAGAATCAATTTTTATTTGGTCAAAAAGTTCTCTTATTTGACACTACCTTGAAACTCTTTTTAGGAAAATTGTGTTCTATATGGCTTGGACCTTATGAAATTGTGTATGTTTTTCCTTCTAGTGTTGTTGTTATATGTTCATTTGAGATAGCAAAAAACATCAAGGTCAATGGGCATCAATTGAGGACATTTTAGTGTTTTTATTTATATGTTTAAAAAACCCCCTTTTATAAACCCGTGACAATTTGTAAAAGTTCAGTATAAAATACTTTTTCCAAAACTCAACTCCCTGAGATTGACGCTCGTACTATGCTTTATTTTTATTTTACGTTTTTCATAATTAAAATTTGTTGAAGAAATGACATGCAACCATGATTTTATACGATTTATGCATTTGTATGGTTCATTGATATTTTAATATTTCAATTGAATTTTAAATACATGTATTTATATTTATATTTGAATTATGTATTTGTATAATTAATTAATTAATTTTATTATGTGAAATATGTTTTGTATATTATATATTGATGGTGATTCTGCAAGTACACAGAAACTGTCGAAGTAATAAAATAAGATCGTATCCATAGGGAATTGTTATTGGAATTTTCTTTTCAAAAAAAGACTGAAAAAAGAATAAAAACAAAAGAAAGATTTGGTTTTAAAAACAACAAAAAAATTGGCTTTAGATCCAGGATTCACCTTATTCAAAACTCGCCCTTGCATGTGTGCAAACCTTGAAAACTGACCTACTTGCGCAAGCTCTGGGGTGTTATTCTAAAGTAGTGCTACTCGGTGACCGTTATAGCACCGTCCCTTGTTTTGTGGGATTATGGAATCAACCACGCCACCAGAGCCATTTCACCTCTTTTGATAACCCATGTTTTCCCCACACCCAAATCTAACCCCTACACCTCACACCTCGCAGACAGATTAGACAGAATGTGCCTTACCAACGATGTCCGATTGAGCACTTCTCCTTAGATGCTTGAGGCCAACCTTTGATTCTCCCACACTCCCTTAGGGTTGTATGGTACTAAACAGCACGTTGGTAAAGAAAACGTTGCGAAAAACATAATCAAACCTCAATTTAAATGTCGAAAAACATAGTAAAACAGTCATACGCGCAGGACTTGTCCCAGCAAGATTTCACCGCAGATACTCAGCCGCAAGCGCCTACACGCGCAGACTCGACTCTAACATGAAAATAGACACAAAAATAGGAAAGATTCAAAGTAAAAGTGGTCAAAGACGTTTCTATTGGTTGAGAGGGTAGGGTATTTATAGGAGAGTAATCCAAGCCTTCGTATTGAGCTTATTCGATGGGATTGGAGAAGATCTTCTATCCAAATCTTTTATTCAAATCTTTGAAGATCTTCTTCATATCTCTATCTAATCCACGAATCGTGGACCGAATCTTAGGTTGAGATTTGTGGCCCATCAAGTCCATAATTTGGTGGGTCTTGATTTCTTCTCAAATTGATCCAAAAGTACCCTAAAAATCCACAAAATACACTTTCTCTCCAAAAAGATCAAAGTAGTGTGAAAGATGCAAAATCAATTGAGAATAATGAGAAAGTAGGGTCTAAGATAAGTAAAAATAACACTCAAAAGTAGTGGAAGAACATATTTTGGAACGACACAAAATCACTTATCATATATAAAAAGTAGGATTATTTAAAAAATAAATTTACAAAATAAGGCTAATTTTGCACAAAATTATTTGACAAATTAAGGCTTTTGACTAATAAATGTCAAATAGGCTATTTGAATAATATAATTCTTGTTAGGGTAATTATGCTAATTTACTTCTAGTTTTCAGCCCTTGAAAAGTGTGTAGATATGTAGGAACTTGCTATATGCAAGACCGTCAGAAATACTCTACATTTGACTGATAAAAGACGTCTTTTTCTGATGAACAATATTGTAAAATGTACATCATTATAGGGAATGTGATTCCATCAAAATAAAGATGCAACATGGGAAACAAGATTGCAATATCCAATATGCAGTATGTTTCTAGATTAGCAAGTCACAAGTAGTTGGTGCAAGCTTGTGTATACTTAAGGTTGAGGTTCATTCATATTCTCCTCTCTAAAAATAAAGTAATCCATAAAATTTGAACAAGGAAAGTGCTTGTTTCATTTTCTTACTTCATTCGCTGTCGATAGTTTAATTGATATGGATGGGCAAAAGATCACTGAACCAAAGACTATTGAGCACATTGAAAAGGTATGTCTATCGTTTTTCCTATTTGAAATCATTTGAACATTCGTTCTGTTTTGTGTCGTGCCTAAGGTAAGAGGTTGTGAATGGTTATGCATTAGGACTAGAGGGGTACGTGTGGAGGGCTAAATAGTTGGCTTGTAGATGAGGTTGAGGTGAAATAAATTGGAGACTATAATGCCACTAAGCTGATAGATTGAGACGGAATTGGTCTCCTATCTAATATTTCAGTTGTTCTAGCAAATCTCTACATCAACCTCATCGCTGCTGAAGTATGGACATACAATCACCGTAGTGCATGCATAACTCTATGTAAACAATGTTGCCACCACCAGAGCAGTAGATGATGCATCATGTGTATCACTCTTGGAAGAGTCCTCTACGGTTGTGGAAATGATTGTGTTGCAATTCATACCAGCTTCACGGTTAGATCAATGCACATTGATAGACAGCTTCATCAGTTAATGTTTTTGGATAAAGATTATGAGGCAGGTCGGTTGGAAGATGAAAATGAAGAGTGGACAAGACTTGAGGTTAAGATAGAATGATGTGCAGAGAAGGATTACTCAATAGTGAACCTCAAGTGCAAAGACACATCAAAGCTTATGTTTTGACATAGTGTGCACACTCATTGACATGAATTTCCTCCTCTGGCCCATACACCTTATTGGTCTTGTCCCATTATTGGAGCCCCTTCTTTTGTACATCACTAAATAATTAAGAAGTCATTCTTACATTTTGAATGGATGGATGGCAGAAATACTATATTCAGCATAGGGATGGTGGCATCGTGGAGATAGAAGCCAAGAAGCAGAAGGTGAGAAAATGTCTGGAAGCAGCCATAAAATGAAGAATAAGCGAAGGGCTAAGCAAGGAGTTGTGCACCAAGGACAAGGTAGGCCTACTATCGGAAGTTAAACGAGTACTCCAGGAAAATGGTCTTTTAGTATGAGAGTCAATGTAATAATAGTTTGAGAGGAAGCCATGAACATCTTCTACTTAAGTGATTCGTCATGGAGAGCTATCGATGCTCAAATAATTGAAAAAAAGGTCTAGGATAGGAGAAATGATGAGGATCAACATTAATGAGAAAATTCCTCCCAATCCCAGCATGAACGATGACAGAGATCTATCCAATGAGGGATAGGAACGAAGTGTAAGCTATGATTCATACAAATAACCAACAATTGCTTGCTTATTTGTATATTGTTTATCAATCATCAGTCTTAATGAAATAAGTAATCTCATGATAACTTCTCTCTACTCCAATTCTCTAGGTGTGAGCATTTGCCTATCCCATATATCAAAACAAGATATATTGAAAAATGCAGTAAATTTTTTTTTCCTTCAATTAACCTTAGTCATCCCAACAACCTCTCGACCAAAGCCAAACAATGCAAGTTGAAGAGTGAGGCACCATTTCTACTCTTCAAACAATAAATTATCAATTTACTCTTGTTGAGTAGATAGATGGTAAATTGATATTTTTAGTAGTGGTGAAAGTCTTTCTTTTTGTAGGTTGTAGGTTTCTTTTTTATTTCAATTGTGATTCATATAATTGGTATGCAATTATATTCAATTCGAAATTTTCATTTTAGTTCTCATTCCTTATTTGATAGATGATGTAGCAACCTCATGTATCAATTTTTGAGGTGGTGAGTGAGTATGACAAGCTGAGCAAATAATAATTTATTTATGCTCTTCATGGATTTTAAGATTTTACTAGTGTAGTTATTTTGTTTTAACATAATCTTAATTTACCTGAATGCCCAATTGAACATTTTCCACTATGTGTGATAACTTATGCCCATTTTCTGTGTATTTCTCATTCTTAATTTTGGGATGTAGTAATTTTTAAAGTGAAAATTGGATGTTTATCTACCTTGTTATTGACTTGTAATTTCAAGTTAGTGGCCTTCACTAATATCTAATATAGAATGGTTTTGTTATTTGTGTTGTAGAATTGTGTCAATATTAGTTAAGGCGATTAGAAAAACAAGGTATCAAAACCTCAAGCAGAAAATTCCAACAAATATTTTGGTAGTTTATGCTGAGAACATGAAATTTATATGTGCCTTTACTAGTAAGGAGGTTTCCACTATAGACATCAAAGTGATACTCGATGTATTGTCAAGAGAAGATAGCTTTTGTGTTCATAAAGATAGGTGAAATACTTTGATCTTCCTTCAATTTAACTAAAATTTCAAGCATTGATGTGTTACTTCCACCCTAGTCATAGGTACATATTATGTGTGTGATAGTGGATGGCTTGCACAATATTGTCTGCTTCAAGCACCCAACCCCTATAATTTTACGTTCTCCTGTTCTGGGGAAAATGCCTTATATAAGATTAGCAAGACTCTTCTATTTAAGCATGTCCCCTCCTTCATCTGTAATCAATGTGGGATAGCATCATCATGCCTCTGCCCTTATCTTCTCCCCCTTATCTTCTCCCCCTCTTAGACACTCAACATCCTCACTAAGTGCATCCTCATCCCACCATTGGCACGAGCCTGAGTTTGGCTTTAACACCAAATATAATGACCAACCCTCATGGTTTTACATTCTTCCTATTCAAGGAAAATGGCTCATGGAAGATTCGTGAAGGTCCCTCCATATAAACTATCCCTCTATCTCATCCATAACCGATGTAGAATTCGCTTAAGATCCTTACACCCTTGCTTAGGCTGAGCCCTTCAGCCCTGCCCTTGGAAATTCAACATCCTCGTTGAGGTTAGCCCCACTGATGGATGGAAAATTTCTATAGATGTCGCAAGTCCATCAATTGAAATTTATAAACTGAACAAACAAACCACATTTCATTCGCAAAGAAATTAATGTAGCAGTAGCAAGTCTAGATCGATCCACAGAGAGCAAATGGTTTTTAGTTGTTGGTTTGAGGGGTAAGCAGGATTAAATGTGGGGTTTTCTAGAAGTGGTTTCTACTCTAACTCAAATCAATAAAAGAAATCTACTAGTTCCTAAAGTAAAAGCAGATAATAGAGTACGTAAATCAAAAAATGAAAGCATTTGAACATGTGGAATATTGAAAACACAAGATGGAAATAGTGTGCATGTTCATAAAATATGATGCAAGAAATAAGATTTGCAAGAAAAGGAAAATGATTGTTCGATTTTGCGCTAGGTTCTAAAGCCTCTTTCTCTTTTGTTTAGATCTCACATTTGATGTCGGAGATTAGTCCTAGTTGCACACTCGAACGCCTCTCCTTCATCTTTTCTTCCACTCCAATCACAAAAACGTTCTTTGGAAAGAAAATCTCTCTACAACAAAAGAATTCTCAGTCCAAACAAAGTCTCCCAAGGGCTCTAGGCTTCAGCTCCGCCATCCCTCCCGAAATATTTATGGAGAGAAAGGAATTATATAGACCACAAATCTTTTCCTTTTATTATTCACACTAGTCTCGTGCGCCAGTCATAGTTAGTTGTGTTCGTTACAAGATTCTTGCCTTCTTTTTCACCAACTTTCCTTATCCTTCCTTCGCATTCAAAATTGTAATTTCCGTTTCGCCCCTATACTCATAACAACTTTGCAGACTGGTCAAATAATGTGGCCCAACCCAAATAGGCCGGACGTACATGGGCTTGGAAGATTAGTAAAACCACCCTTCACTTGGACTAAGGGAAAAATAACCAAATCATGTTTTTACCGAAAATAATTTGACCAACGCATGTTTTAGCCTTTTCTCTATTCTAACTCACATAATCCTAATACTCTAACACTTAAATTGACTCAAATACATTGAAATATGACTCAACATCATTCACCATTGGTTATAGGCTCGGGTTTGAGTCTAATACCAAATGTTGTGACCCACCCTCACCATGCATGATATTGTTCACTTCGAGCATTAAACCTCATAATTTTACATTCTCCCCTTTTGGGGAAAAGGTCTCATGCAATTCTTCTTTGCATGATTGCTGAAATATTTTCATTTAAAGAGATTGCTTCTTCTTCCTTTGACTTCTTCTTGGGATCATACAAATCTTTCAACATCTTTGCATAGACTTGACCGATCATGTCCAACAAGGGGATATTCAGGTTGACCTTCTTCATCATCTCCATGAATGGTTTCAGTCCACATTTTTCCTTGCTCTTCCTTTGAAGTCTTATAGGAAAGGGTGGCGGAATGACTAAAGACTTTGGTTGATGACTTTCTTGCATCTCCCTCTCCTTCACATCTTCAAATGGGCTTGATATAGCAGTGTTATGGACTTTGGTATCATTTAGATTCTTGCAAATAATCTCTTCATCCACTTCATTGTCTCTGTCCAACACTTCTAATTCTTTGTCCTCTGACTTGTCCACCTTAGTCATAAACCCTAGGTACGAGTTTGGAGGATCCTTCCCCCTTCTCAATAGTATTGCATTGATGTAGTCTGGGTTCTTCATTTGTTGGGATGGTAGTCCTCCTTGCATTTCCCAGCAGTTCATAGCCTACACCAATTGGGTGATTTAAGTTTGGATGCTTTTAATTCGTCCAATCATGTCTTTTTGTGTGCATGCATTTAGGTAGTGCTTTTAAGCAAGGGATTTCACCATAGACTCCAGGCTGTGATTTGGCAAATACGGAACAATAGATTGCTCTAGAGCTTCAGTCATTTGCAGAGGTTGAGGTGGGATGGTGATATTTTTTTAAAGAATAGCATAAGGGTTCCCTTGTGATGGTACATGACCATGAGGCATTGGTTGTTGATAACACATATTTTTGAGTGATTAAGTACATAGAAAAGATTCATATTACGCTACAAAAATTAAGTTTCACTGCCTAATTCTATATTTTTGCGCATAAGTATTGTAGATGTGTTATTTTAGTCTTAGTTGGGACTAAATTACTTTCTAATAGTTTTCTTTGAGCAATGTAGCATAGGTCACAACACAAATCCCAAGGAGCCGTATATGAACAGTGTAGTGGCAGAAGATGGGGCCAAAGTCTGAAAAGGAGTACACACAAAATCCAAGGAAGGAAAAAGTAGGATTTTGGACAAAAGATAGATCTAGGAAGGGGAAGTAGTGAAACCCAGCTTAACAACCCTAATTAGAGGTACACCAATGATTAGGGGGAAAACAAGAGTCCAGGTAGACCTAGACCTTGTGAGTTAGTTGTGTGATTTATGGTTTGTGTGAGCGTGTTTAGTGCTAAGCATACATCCCCTAGGAATCCCAAGACATCATCCATTTCATTCCAGAAACAACCAAGCTCCAAAACTTATTACTTTTCTTTACTGTATTCCGTTGTAGTTCTGCCTTAGTCCTAGTTAAGACCAATTCTACCAACGTGACACTGATTCGTTGCATTGACCTTCACATAGCAAGCACCCTGCTCCTTATGTTCAACCCTAGTCCACTATCAAATGATTTGAAGTTACATCCAGGGAAACTCAAATCTCGTTAGATTGGACCATTTGTAGTGTAAGAAGTTTTCCCAAATGGAATAGTGGAGGTTTATGATGGAAAATCTAATGTAAGTTTTATTGTGAATGGACATAGGTTGAAAATTTTTTATGAAAATCTTCAAGACAGGGTGGCTGAAGAAGTTGAAGTTCTTGTCCTAAGGGACACAGAAACAATGTAGAAATTGCTGAAAGTCTAGTCAAGGACTGAAAAACAAGGACGCTCTTGGGAGGCAACTCATGTTGAATTTCTGTTAGTTTTATTTTCCTGTCATTTTACTTTTGCACTTTTAGACTTAGCTAGGAGTTATTTTGGACAGTTTTTGCTGTGTTCCTTTTGCAAAATGGGGATTTAATCTGCGATTACAGGCAAGATTTTTACAGGGGTAACGGTTAATTTTCAAGATTTTACAAATTTACCCTCAAACCCTTGGTGAATTTGGGGGTAAATTCCATTGTAATGTTCATTTTGTTTCAAACTTTTCACCTTGCTCTTGAGAATTGCAGAAAGATTATCTCACAAGATGCATGCCAAACGCCAACATCAGAGTGCTACTGTTGCAAAATCATACAAGAAGATCACTGCTGAAAGCAACAAGCGCAAGAAAACTAGGAAGGCAGTAACTTTTACTCCTAACCAGGAACAGATCAAGGTCACAACCCCAACAGAAGAAGCATTTCAGGGTGTAGATGCTCTCTTGCATGTAGCAAATCTGGGCGGAACTCCGTATCAAGAAACATCAGAACCTTCTGTGGTAGAACGAAGGAGTCCAAGATTGAAGGCACCCATCAGCCCTGACCTTCAACATAAATTTAGGGAACTGTAGAGGAGTTACAAAGGAAAAGGGAAATTTGCAGTTGAAAAAGCATCTACTGAGCCACCCCAGATTGTTTACTAGAAGAAGAAGATGGGGAGAAAGGGCCAGAGGAAGCAGAAAGAAATCACAACGAACACTACAATTGAAGAGGTGATTGCAAACGTGGAGGAGAACTTGGAATCAAGAGAAGAAATTGCACCAGAAGGGGTTGAGGAAATCCCAGAAATTGTAGAGCAAGAAACTGTAGAAAAGGGAGCAGAGTCTGGAGAGGTAAAACAAGTTCAAACAAGAGAGGAGAAAATGGCCAAGGATGCCGGTACAGCAGTAGAGGAGGACGAGAGGAATTTTATTGCAAAGAGAACAAGGAGCAGAACAAAGAAGCAGCATAAACCTGAACAAGAAATAGAGGAGTTGGAGAATAATGCCAGTGAGGAGGAACAGGTGGTACAAACGAAATGAGAAAAATTCTTACCTAACCTTGTCCCATTGTTCTTGAGTTCAGGTAAGCTTGAAGAGGAAGAGAAGGGGAAATCAAAACGAAGATTGACCGGCAAGGGTATTCCTTATTTTAAGCAGCATGTAGGGATGCTAAACCTGAAATATCTTCAGTTTGAGGATGAAGAATTCGCCACCTGGTATAATGAGGTAAAAGGGACAGAGGTGATGCCTTGCCGCATCATAGATTACGAGATCTTGGTGGAATTGGGAATAGTTACTGAAGTTTATTCACTACTAGAAAATTCTGGGCTGCTTATTTTGTGTGATATGAATTACCCTTCATATGTTGAACTTGTATATGAATTTGCTTCCACATTCTTTTTTGAAAAACTGTGACTACACCAGGAGCAAATACATTTAGACTGTTAGGAAAAGAATTTTCCCTCTCGATTGCTGAATGGTGTGTAACCTTAGGATTATGTTCTGAGCAGCATGTTGACTCGCATGCGTTTGCCACCTCCTTATTTGATTATCTTAATGATTTCAATGCTAAGGAAGTGTATAAGATATTAACTAGTCAGCATGTTATAGAATTTAAACCCAAGGGGTTATTTGGAAGAGCCCTAGGATTTAATACCTTATATAAACGTGAATTGTTTGTTATGTGTTGCTTGCTGCACAAGAAATCATTGAATTTAGGGGTGATTTTAGCAGAGCAAATGAACAGGGACTATAGGCGAAGCACCATCAACCGTCTCGGGTTTGGTAACATAATTACTCTCCTTGCTCAAAGACTGTGTGCTGATTGAATTTCTGAGCTAGAATATTTTCATGTGGAGACAAAAATATTCCCTTTGAATGCTCACTTTCTTAAAACCGCTGGATTAATCCAAGGAGGGGGAGTAGTTTTGTGTTTAGATCTCTAGCAGGAATTTGAAACAGTTTCCCTCCTTAGAAAGCAAAAGCAGGGACTTCTCAGCAAAAATCAGACAAAATAAAGGAAGGAAAGGATTGCTGCTGCCAGGAGAAAATTGATATGATATATGATAGGCTTGGGGATTTGCTAAGGGAAGTGAAGGTACTGAAACAAGTAGTGAAGGACCCTTCCTTGATCAAGTAACATCGCTGCATTGCCTTATCTTTATCTTTATTTTTATTTTTATTTTATTTTTATGGCGTTAGTCTAAGTTAGGAGTAATTTAGTAGTGCAACATTAGGGTCAAGAGAATTTTGTGAATGGTTGAGGAATTTTGTTGCAAGTGTGGATGTTTTTCATGATGCACGAAATGCATGAATTTTTTTATAGCCATTTATGACTTTGTGAGCATGTTCTCCTTTGATTATTTTCATGAGGTAGCAACATGTTCAATGTAGTCGAATTAGTGTGTTCAAGATTTTTTTTAAGCAAGATGGCATGTGTTAATCTATGGAAGACTGGTGATCACGAAATCGATAGACAGCAAAAACAAAAGGGTCAGAAAAGCATCATCACCAGAAAAGCGATGAGACCCATGTCTTGAAAAGCAGCACACAACAAATGGGCATTTGTAGATGGTAGGGTAAAGAGCACAGGGAGGTTATGAGAACAACTCAGAGGAGTAGAAGGGACCCCTAGAGGAATAAGGAGGAGAGTACATTGCCCACACTCACATACAAAGAGGGGAAGCAACAGTTACCTGAGTTGAACTCTAAATTCCTCCTGGTCTCAATCTCTATAGAGAAAAAAGAAAGAAAGAAAAAAAAAGAAAAAAGAACGGAAAAATAGTAGTAACAAACAGCATTCTTTGGAGGTCAGCATATGCTTTTCTTGCTCATTTGATCTTCAAATGCACCTTTCAGGATGAAACTTCCATGTATGCTTGAGTGGCACACTCACATGCACACTAGCACCCTTGCAATTCATGCATTTTTAGCTGAATGTTAAGCATCCACTTCGCCGTGTAGGAGATTCACTAACTATTTACCTCCTGTTAGTCTTAGTTACGACGTGAGGACAAGTCTATTGTCGCTATAGTATAATGTGATAACACATATTTTTGAGTGATTAAATACATAGAAAAGATTGATATTGTGCTACAAAAATTAAGTTTTATTGCCTAGTTCTATATTTTTGCGCATAAGTACCATAGTTGTGTTATTTTAATCTTAGTTGGAACTAAATCTAGATTTAGTCCCAACCTTCTAATAGTTTTCTTTGAGCAATGCAGCATAGGTCGCAACACAAATCCCATGGAGCCGTATATGAATAGTGTAGTGGCAGAAGATGGGGCCAAAGTTTGAAAAGGAGTACACACAAAATCCAAGGAAGAAAAAAATAGGATTTTGGACAAAAGGGGGACAAGATGGAGAGAGAAAAATATCTCCCCCATTGGAGACACACGAATATTCTTTCTGGAAAAGGTTTTCTGGGGGGGGGGAGGAAGAAGGAGGAAGACGAACAGGAACGAAGTTGTGTTAGTGTAGTCGGTGAGCATGGTTTGTAGTGATTTCTTCCTTAATTTTCCTTTGTTTTGGGCCATCATTAGTGATTGAGAGAATTGGAAACGTTTCAAGATGTTGTTGCTCTTGTTCTCTATGAACCATGGGGACCTCCAATAGGTAGTTGAGCAGCCATTTTGTCATTGAAAGATGAACTGGATGTTTGTTCTCACTTTTTTGCCGAAAATGTGTGCCCAATCTCCATACCTAGTGGACACAAGGCTTTTCGATATGATCTCAAGCTTGGGTGGCCCTTCGGTGGAGCAATAGTTAGGTATAGTCATAATACACGTATTTTTGAGTGTCTAAGGATAGGTAAATGATTATTATTTTTCTACAAAACTCAAATTTTGCTGTGTATTTCTGTGTTTTTGGGACTAACACCATTGTTTGCATCTTTTATTCCTAGTTGGGACTAAATACATGATTTAGTCCCATCTTAGTTCTAATCATTCGCTTGATCAATGCTGCACGTTTTAGCATCCCAAATCCCAAGGAACTGAAAAATAATTGTGAAATTGTAGAAGATGTGGAAAAAAGTTGAACTGAAGTACACCAAAATCCAAGGAGATAAAAAGATGGATTTTGGACATAATGAGAGAGAGAAAACATCTCTAAGAGTTAGAACAACACGCCACAAACTTCTAGGGCAGAGATCTAGGAAAAAACTTATAGGATGAACATAGATTTTTTGCATGAACTATTTACAGTTTATTTTTTTTGTTATATGTACTTTGTTGTTGTTGAACTTTAGCACTAGGATGATGCTTATGATATGTCATGAAAGTGTGTTCCTTTCTATTGTTATATATAGCTAAGTACCTAGTGGTGCCTTGGGGCAAAGATTGTTAACATGTTTGTTGTTCACTAAACCACATTAACCACATAATCACATTATTTTCTTAGCAAACTAGGATAAATTCAAGAGGGGGAAGTAGTGAAGCTCACAAGAACAACCCTAATTAGAGGTAAACCAAAAATTAGGGAAAACAAGGGTTTAGATAGATTTAAGTCTTTACTTGTTAGGTGAATGATTTATGGTTCAGGTGTTGGGTTTCTCGTAGACATCGTATGTCTCAAAAGCAGCGGAATTTTAAAAATTTTCAGAAACCCCCAACGCAGATCTTGGAATACGGTATACATTAGACAAAGGGATTCTAAAATACCTTTCAGATGACTCCGTTGTTCACGAACCGCCAATAGCAGACGGCCTCTATGGTATCCACATGTGGAGCACTCCGTCGATAACCTTCTCAAGGCTCTTGAATGCTGGTCGAATACCTCAGGTGCTAGTAGAGAAAAACGCCTCCTTGTGGATTAGTCTCTGAGAGCATGAAGACCCTTGGAGCATATCACAAGATCTAAATCTTTTGATAGATATATGGTAACATATCAAATCATGTCTCCGTAAAGATCTTATCTTGTGGAGATATGTATATGTTCGAAATCTTATCTATATATGATCTTTTATTTTGAGTTTAATCAATATTAATCTCAAAATAACTCTCAATTTAATTTATCCACTTTACCAATTACATCTCATGTAATTGTGTCATTCTATTTTATATCGTTGAGTGACTCCACTATTGTGTGTGACCCTATAGGCTTCTTCAATCAAGGCCGTAATAATGGATTTATTAATTAAATCTTAATTAATCAAATCCATCATTATCGATCATGAGTGATGTCTAGCAACATATCATGATCCCCAAGATGTAAGAACAATCAGGTGAACTGATTGAGCCTTTCCATGACCAGCCACCATACAATGAACAGCTTTCATCATACTTATATCTCATTCGATACTAGAACATGGGTGTGTGTCTTTCTGATGTATCGAACTTATAATTGCATTCAAGCATTAACACTCAATGACCTACTCAAACAATTCGAGTGTCATTACCCTGGGCTCAAGACTTACTATTAGGCTTTGATGCAATTACTTGAGATATGATCTCATCGCTAACATGAGTGATGAATCCTTTATTGATCAATCAACTATCTCCAATCTTAGGGAGTCACATCCCTACTCATCCATACTAGGCAAGCCATGGTTAGGCTTCCATTAGTAATGAGTGAAAATTTGAGCTTAAGATCAAGATAACTTTGTTGACCTCAAGTCTAAGCTTACTTGCATGGCTGTCATATTCGAGATCTTGCTACTGACACTTGGTTAGCTTCCCATAGTAGCCTCTCGAAGATGAGTCATCCAGTGAATTGATTCTCTAATCGACACCCACACATAGGTTCTAGTAATCTCATTACATCAATTGTGAGAACCATTACCTAAACATTTTAGGGAACTCAATGTATGCCAACTTATCCGTATTTGTGATATCCTCATTTCACAAATACTCTAGCCAGGGAGTTTTTAACTTGAGCATAAGTGTATGAAGAATCTCACATTATGATCTCAGCATAATTTCTATAGCACATATATCAAGTAGAAGATTTAATCAATGGTGTAAGCTTGATCACAATTCAAAATAAACATGAAAAGATAAGATTTGCCAATGAGTTGATTGTCTCTAGAACACATACACTAACACACTGTGAATGATAATACTTTGATTTTGGGATGGCCTTTTCTAGCTACTACAAATGCTTAGATTGATTGTAAGAAAGAAACTATTATGATTAGCTATGCTGAGGATATCTCTATTTTGAAGACCAATGAAGCTGAGAACTTCCAGAATGATTTTGCACCCATAACTGGAGTTGATGTCGTTGATGAGCTAGTAGAGGAAGTTTTGGATGAAGAGCAATATGATATTCTTGAAGTCTTTAGACAAGAAGTTGAGCTCGATGAGGAGGATGCTGAGCACTTAATAATGGAATGTTTTATTGAAGATAAAGACTTGGTGAAGCTTGGAGAAGTGACTAGTGTTGAATCACCAAAGTTGAAGCCTTTGCCTTCACATTTGAAGTATGCATTTAATGATGACAATTCAAAGCCAATGATTATAAATGCTGATATTTCCACTAAAAAAAAAATCAAGCTAATGGATGTTCTTAAAGCCAACAACAAAGCCATTGGTTGGAAACTAGACAACATAACCAGAATCAGCTCCCTTATCACAATGCAGGATTTATCTTGAAGATGGAGCAAAACTAGTTAGACAACCTCAAAGAAGGCTGAATCCTACCTGCATGAAGGCAATGAAGAATGAAATATAGAAGCTACTTAAGGCTGGAGTGATCTATTTGATTTCTGATAGCACGTGGGTAAGTCCTATCCACATAGTCCCTAACAAAACATGCATTACAGTTGTTGAAGATGCTGATGGGAAGAAGGTGGCGATGCAAGTTCAGAATGGCTGGAGGGTATGTATTGATTACAGGAAGTTGAACAAAGTAACAACGAAAGATCACTATCCTCTACCCTCCGTCGACCAAATGTTGGACAGGTTGAGTAGTAATAGTTTTTATTGCTTTCTTGATAGGTACTCAGGGTATAACCAGGCTGCTATGACATCGAACGATCAAGAAAAGATAACTTTTACCTGCTCCTTTGGAACCTATGCATACAAGAAGATGTCATTTGGTCTCTGCAATGCCCCAGTGACATTTCAAAGGTGTGTTACTAGCATTTTTTCGGATTATATTGATGATTTCATAGAAGTGCTTATGGATGACTTTACTGTGCATGGGACTAGTTTTGATGATTGTTTGAACCATTTGGAGCTTATGATGAAAAGTTGTGTTGAGAAGGATTTAGTGTTAAACTCTGAAAAGTGTCATTTCATGGTACACCAAAGAATTGTACTTGGACATGTTTCTGTGGCAACTCTTATGGTAGATCCTAGTAAGGTAAGTACTATTTCTGGCTTACCTTATCCACATGATGAAAAAGGAGTTCATGCATTGCTACGCCATGTTGGATTTTACAGGGGGTTTATTAAAAGATTTTCTCAGATTGCTTGACCATTGACTAACCTCTTGCAAAAGGATGTTGAGTTTATTTTTGGAGATGAATGTAAACATGCTTTTGATACTCTCAATAAGGCTGCCACTTCAACTCCTATTATACAAGCACCCAATTGGAATGAGCCATTCCATGTGATGAGTGATGCTTCCAACTAAGTAGTAGGAGCTGTGTTTGGTAAGAAACTTTGTGGAAAAGACACAGTCATTAGCTATACCTCCAAAACGTTGGATAGTGCTCAAGCAAACTACACTACAATCGAGAAGGAGATGTTAGCTATTTTATTTGCATTGCAAAAGTTTAGAAGCTATTTGTTGTGAAAGAAAGTGATTGTGGACATAGACCATGTTGTCATCAAACACCTCATGTCTAAGAAGGAAACTAATAGAGGCTTATGAGGTGGGTCTTATTGTTGCAAGAGTTTAATGGGGAAATCAAGAATAAACCTTGGAATCTTAGTGAAGTCGTAGCTCATCT
This sequence comes from Utricularia gibba, assembly GCA_002189035.1. NCBI lineage: Eukaryota > Viridiplantae > Streptophyta > Magnoliopsida > Lamiales > Lentibulariaceae > Utricularia > Utricularia gibba. The sequence goes on along the minus strand of NEEC01000024.1, from coordinate 334,098 downwards.
TAGTAGTATCGAGTAGCCCATAGATGGTGTACCAATTATTGAAGAATTTTTGAATGAACAACTCTCTGCAATTAAGACTGATATAGGGAAGACTAGTGAGCCATGGTACGCTGGCATAGCCAACTATTTGTGCACCGGAGAGATGACATTAAACTTAAAGGGGGCATTTTCTTGAAAAGTGATTGTATGCACCATTTCTTGGATGACCCCTAGTTGGTGAAGATGACATTCACCAAGTGCTAGCATTCTGTTCATGCATCTCCATGTGAAGGGCACAATGGTCCTAACCATACCACCAAGAAAGTGCTGAATTGTGGTAATTATTGGTCAATAGTTTTCAATGATGCCAAAAATTCCCAACGAATAGGGAACATCTGATATCACCATGAAATGCCAATGTGACCAATTGTTGTTCCAAAAGTGTTTGATGTGTGGGGCATAGACTTCATCGGCCCTTTCCCAAACTCTGATGGCTATGAGCATATCTTGGTAGGAGTGGATTATATTTCAAAATTGATAGAGGCTATCCTCACCAAGTCCCAAGATACTCATTCAGTCATTCAATTTTTGCAGAATAACATCTTTGTGAGGTTTGGAACACCCAAAGCCATGATCAGTGACCGTGGTAGCCATTTTTTCAACAAGGCCTTGGAGAGATTACTAAAAAACTATGGAGTCTAGTATAAACCTTCCAACTAGTAACACCCTTAGACCAATGGGTAGGTAGAAGTTTCTAATCGGCAGATCAAGCAAACTCTGGAGAAGTCTATGACTTCCTCTCGCAAGGACTTGAGCTCCAAGCTGAATGACACCTTCTGGGCAATTCATTAGCCTTCAAAACCCCGATTGGTATATCCTCCTTTCGAATTGTATATGGTAAGCATTGCCGTTTGCCCATAGAAATAGAGTAGAAGTCAAGATGGGTGATCCAATTGGTGAACTTTTAGATTCAAGGCAGTGGTGATTTGAGAAAGCTCCAACTTTCAAAGATTTATGAATTAAGACACGAGGCCTACATGAATTTTGAGATCTTCAAAAAAACGCACAAAGCAAATCCATGATCATTAGATCTTGTGAATGCACTTTGAACCTGGTCAAAAGATACTATTTTCAAAAGCTCTAATTTTACCCCAATAAATTGAAGTCTCGATGGTAGGGACTTTTGTGATTAAAAATGTGAATCCTATCGATTCCAATGAGTTGTTTAATAGAGACATGCATAGCTCCTTCACTATAATGTTCATTAGTTAAAAGTCTTCATGAATTCTTGGTTGATGAAGGATGACGATTTGTGGATGTTGTAACATTCATAGAAATTCTTTTGTACGTGACTTTGAACATAAGTCTTACCCTTAGAGTTATCCTAGAGTCCTCGCTGGGAGGTAACTAGTATTTATGCACTTTTATTACCATTATGCAATTTCTCTTTATGCATTTTGCCTTATGTGCAGTTGCAATCTGTTGTTTCATTGGAATTTGCACCACTTTTGGGTTTCTTTGAAAAGGGTGGCAAAATCTTTTCCCAACAACTACTTTACCCTTTGTGCCTCTTTGTCTCCCACTCTTCCCCCTTTCACAGAACTGATGCATCTTTCCAAACATGGCGATCACCCCCTCCTCTGACTCCATCGCCATGTCGCCGGCAACCCTCGAACACCCACTTATTGCAGCAGCACCCATGCCTTTCGACTTACCCTCTAGCATCTCGCATACTACCTATTTTTTCCCCCAATCTGCCATCACACCCTCTATCGCTAACCCTAGGCCCTCTTCTGATTAAATGCTGCTCACGGTGCAGGTTGAGGCTGATATTTTGAAGTTGCTGCTGGCCCTACGGGTGGAACACCTTAACACCCTTGCCTCCAGCGCCTCGTTGCCCATCCGCACACCGTAGCCACCCTCTTTTTCCATTGCTACATCATTGTGCCAAAGCACTCCCAAGCCCAAAGTCCCTTTATTACTAGATTTGGGGGATTCTGTTGATTTCTCCCTCACTTTGGCCACTCCCTACCTTTCTACTGCCTTACTGCCCTTGAACTCAATGCACCCCTTCACCCCCTTTGGTGGTGACTATTTTGCTACTCCTTTGCCACCAGGGAATTTCACGCTTGGAAACCCTCAAATGCTCAATTTTATTTATGCTGATTTCCTTGAGGTCAACGAAACTCATGAACCCTCGAAGTGGGTTAATTCCAAAATGACGGCCTCTATTACCAGATCCACTCAAGATGTCGCCCTGAAACTCACCCATGAGAACTTTTTCACCAGGTAATATGGTGGTGAGACCTTTAACTGGAATGAGAAGCATGGTTAAGGAGCGAGTAACCCACAGGACCTACAACATGTGAATACAAAGAGCATTAGAAGAAGACCTTGTTGCTAAACAGTGGGAGGAGGAGAATGCCACCAACAAGAAGAAGGCAATGACCAAAACAAGCAAGAAGAATCCTACAAAAAAGAGCGCTACAGAAACCCCAAAATCCACCGAGATAGCAAGGGCGGAGGATTCTACTATCCACAAGGAACAATCAGAGCAAGTCAAGAAGGAACAGAAGAAAAGGGCACGAGAAGAGGAGACTAGCACAATGTAGAAAGGATAAAAAACTAAATAGAGAAAGAAGGAAAAGGGTTAGGTGAAGAAGATTGATCCCCTTGCTAGATCCACTATGTTTGCAGACAGAGACATCATCATGGTGGATCTGGAAGATTGCTTAAGGAGAATGATAGAAAAAGGGTGCGCATTCTTCAGCAAAGACGATTCTAAAATCCTCAAAGAGCACCTTCAATTTGGTAGTAGAACGCACATAGAGAAATTGGAAACAATGTTAGAAGTAGGATTAGAACCGGTATGCTACATGAATTTTGACACTCTTCAGCACTTTGGTATAAAGCAGGAGGTAAAGGATAGGATTTTGACACTCTTCAGACTAAACTTCCTACTTGCGTAGAGTTGTGCTATGAATTTTTTTGCAAATTTAGCATCAAAATGCTTTTAACTCCCTATTAAAAATGAAACTTTCATTTTGTGGAGTTTCATGATGAAAGGACCTTTAATTGTTGGTGCATTACTTACTGATTTGATGAAAAAGGAAGTAGAAAGAAGAAACAATGTTAACTTTGAGATTGAGAATAGGATTTCCTATCTAGCTTTGAAGAAATTTGGCATTGATGTCTTAGAGAATGCCAACTGGCATGTGGACCCCCTCATCTCCTCATTGACTTGTCTTTCCTCGTGAACATTGGCATGATTCAATTTGCCGAAGGCAATATCGTATTTGTATTGAGCAAAGGTGATATAAACCTTGTGGGGCAGCCCCTGCTCAATGCTCAGGAAGCTTCTACATTTGCTAAGGCAGAGAAAATACCTTTGAAAAGTGGAGATTGTTGCTGCCTGATAGAAATTCGTGAGTTGAGAGGTACTATAGGAACCTTCAAGATGTATTTGGAAATTCTACTTGATTTGTAGACAAATGCAGGTCCTATTGCCCCTTCTAAACCTTGACTAGACTCTTACCCTATGTGTTTTGTAAATTTTTGTTATATGTGTCTTATGTGTTTTACTTTTTTTTATATACTTTTCATTGCATGTGGTTTGTAGTTTTGTGTCTTTCTTTTGTTGCCTTGAATACTACTGTGCATGTTTAGGAATTTCGGTTGGTGCTAGAAATGTAAGATCCTATCCCTTCTCTTTTGTGAGAACCTAGGCATTTTAGTTCTTACCTACTTAAGACTTGTATGAGGGTGGCAAGATTTGTAGAGAAGTGCATGCATGTTGCTTGTGTTTTGCTTTGTTTGCTCTTGGATTTACTTGTGAATAGCTTATATGTAGCTTAATAATATGTGGCTGTGTGGGTCTCACTGAGTTAGACGCATAGACTATAGCTGATGCACATAAAAGATTTGAATTATAAAAGGCAAGTTTAATTATAAAAGCTGAGCTATAACAAAAAAAAAACAAAATTAGGAAGTGGTACAAAAGGCGGGCACAACAGAAAAGTTGTGTTGTAAAAAGAAGAACGAAGGAAAGAATTGTAGAAACAAAGTGTTAGTGTATGTGTTCTAGAGACAATCAACTCATTGGAAAATCTTATCCTTTGATGTTTACCTTGAATTGTGATCAAGTTTACATCATTGATAAAATCCTCTACTTGATCTATGTGGTATAGAAATTATGATGAGATCATAATGTGAGATTCTTCAAGCATTTATGTTCAATTTAAAAAACTCCCTGGCTAGAGTGTTTGTGAAATGAGAATATCACAAATACGGATAAGCTGGCACACATTGAGTTCCCTAAACTGTTTAGGCAATGGTTCTCACAATTGACGTAATGAGATTACTAGAACCTATGTGTGGGTGTCGATTAGAGAATCGATTCAATGGATGACTCATCTTCGAGAGGCTACTATGGGAAGCAAACCAAGTGTCAGTAGCAAAATCTCGAATATGACAGCCGTGCAAGTAAGCTTAGACTTGAGGTCAACAAAGTTATCTTGATCTTAAGCTCAAATTTTCGCTCATTACTAATGGGAGCCTAACCATGGCTTGCCTAGTATGGATGAGTAGGAATGTGACTCCCTAAGATTGGAGATAGTTGATTGATCAATAAAGGATTCATCACTCATGTTAGCGATGAGATCATATCTCAAGTAATTATATCAAAGCCTAACAGTAAGTCCTGGGCCCAGGGTAATGACACTCGAATTGTTTGAGTAGGTCATTGAGTGTTAGTGTTTGAATGTAATTATAAGTTCGATACATCAGAAAGACACACACCCATGTTCTGGTATCGAATAAGATATAAGCATGATGAAAGCTGTTCATTGTATGGTGGCTGGTCATGGAAAGGCTCAATCAGTTCACCTGATTGTTCTTACATCTTGGGGATCATGATATGTTGCTAGACATCACTCATGATCGATAATGATGGATTTGATTAATTAAGATTTAATTAATAAATCCATTATTACGGCCTTGATTGAAAAAGCCTATAGGGTCACACACAATAGTGGAGTCACTCATCGATATAAAATAGAATGGCACAATTACATGAGATGTAATTGGTAAAGTGGATAAATTAAATAGAGAGTTATTTTGAGATTAATATTGATTAAACTCAAAATAAAAGATCTTGCATAGATAAGATTTGGGATATATACATATCTCTACAAGATAAGATCTTTATGGAGATTTGATTTGATATGTTACCATGTATCTATCAAAAGATTTAGATCTATACATCTGGTTCTATATCTTCGTACTCTCTGAGATTGATCCACAAGGGGGTGATTTTCTCTACTAGCACCTGAGGAGATCGACTAGCATTCTACAGCCTTGAGAGGTTATTGACGTAGTGCTCCACGTGTGGATACCATAGAGGCCGTCTGCTATTGGCGGTTGGTGAACAACGGAGTCCTCTAAAAGGTATTTTCAACATCCCTTTGTCTGATGTATACCGTGTTCCGAGATCTACGTTGGGGTTTCTCGAAAAATTTTAAAATTTCGCTGCATTTGTGGCATACGATGTATGCGAGAAACCCAACAGTTTGTTGTGACAGAAGTGCACTCATTGTCCCTTCTGGTGTGCTGCACGTCTGCTATGTAGCCCCCTGCATGAAATCCTTGCCTTATCTCCTGTTTTTTTGAAATTGGTGCTGGACTCAATAAGGATTAATAACATGGACAAGTATGCTACTACTTGCTATGATCAAGTTAGGACTGGTGCAAACGTGATTTTTAAACAATTGAAGCATGCAAGTAACCTCTATTCTCTATGTTTGATCAAATTGTTCTATCCCGCACTTGCAACATCTTATCATCACTCATTACATGGATAACATCAACCGGAAAATTTTCTTTGCTTCAGTAGGCTCAATCTTAGGTAGTCGTTTGTTCTCTTTTTCTGTTTTAGACTTGACAACAAGTCTAAAGTCATTGTAGGAATGTATGATAACAATGTTCTTATTGTGTTTTTGTATGTATTTTTAGGTGTGTTTTATACGGTAAAATATTGTTTATTAATGCTTAGTTGTTTTTTTTTTGTGTATTTAGTTTATAGAAATGTATTTATTGTGAAAATAGGCTCAAATGGCAATAATTGGGCAAAAAACTCTAATTTTTCTTTCTAGTTTGTTTCTAAGTTTTACTAGGTTAAGAGCTAGTACAGGCAGTGACCTTTCGACGTTAACAAGTCAAAAGGAACAAAAAAGTTGTGAAAAAGTAGTTTTTAGCTGAAAGTCGCTGCCCACTGAAAAGAAAAGATTTGGAGTAGAGATCTTCTTTTTAGAAATCCAAGGAAATGATGGAGATACCCTTCCTTTGAGCAGGAAAAGAAAAGAGGAAGGAGGAGAGAGAAGAGCATACATTGAATGAGAGGAGCGTGAAGCAGGCAAAATAGTGGTTCTCTAGCGAATAGCTCTGGCTAGCTTCCAAATCCACATCTCTAGACTATATTTTAGTTCATAACTTGCAGATCCAGTAAATCTATGACACACAATAGTAGCTTAACATTTTTATTTCCATTTTTTAGCTTTCTATTTCTGACATTGAACGTGCTCCTATATTTCCTGCATTTTCCATGCTTTTGTTGCATTTCTAATACAAGTTGTGGAGGATAATCCTCCTATAGACGTTCTCTTCTGCTTATGAAGTTATTTATGCCTGAGTTCTTCAATCTCTAGTTATTGAGCCTAACATGTCTACTATTCATGCACCTCTTTACTCTGTTTTTTGGTGTGATAAAGCTGGGTTTACGCCTATGGACTATCTTAAGTGACACAAGAGTCTGATCCTGTTGTAAAACCTAGCCAAGTCATCTCCGCTTTACATTTTCTACGCATTTCTATTATTTTATGTGCTTCTTCACCCTTGTAACTTGTTCATTTCAACTCCTATTGTTTTATGTCCTACACATATAAGACCTAAACTTCCTAATCCCCCCCCCCCCTTGTTTTTAGTAAATGTAAAGGACTTCACGAAATATCAACCATTCTCTATGGATTCAACCATTGCTTGGCATGCTACTTTAATTTTTGTGATTTATGTAGAAATATAGGCAAGTTTCATAAATTTTTTATGATGCGTTGAACACGCTAGACTGCGACATGTAGTATCAAGTTTCAACGTTCATGAGGTACAAGTCTTCCAATACTTATCAACCTCCGACTAATAGGCAAGCTGAGGTGTCCAATTGTGAGATTAAGCGTGTGTTGGAAAAAAGTGTTAAGCTCAATAGTTGAATTATTTGATAAAAATCTTGATGCTTACCCATTTATTGTAAATGGTCATAGGCTGAAACTTTATCTTCAAATAGGTCCAAATGACGAACAAGGAAGAGAAGTAGAGAATCTCTTCCCCACCGTAGATTTGACTTAGCATGTCACGAAAGTCCTACAATCGACATGAATAAATAGGGCACTACTGGGAGTTCTTTTTAGTTTATCTTTTTGTCTTGTGTAAGTCTTCAGAATTGTCAGACTACACAAAACGCTGATGCCAAATGAGAGAAGGGTACATTTGGAAGTTGCATGTCATAGAGGAGTTCCTACCCATGCAATTAAGAGGGGAAGTTAAAATGGTAGAAATCCTAGATTAGTGTCTCGTTAATATGAAGGAAGTGCGCCCACTATCCCTCTATAACTGGGAACTACCTTTAAGAAAAAGACCCGTGCCAAAAAGGAGAATGGTGAAAGTGAAAGCAACCACCGTGAAGTCCATTCCAAAGAACAAACCAGTGACATCTAGAATAGTGTATGCATCACCAACTACTACTTGTTGATAGCACCAGTCTTCCCCGAGATCCCAAACGTTGTAGTTGATATGTCTTCACGACTGACTGTAGGGGGTTGAGTAAAGGGAAAAATGATCAACCAAAACAAGTGGCAAAACCACCGGTGAAAGAAACCCTTGCAAATGTGACTAGTGAAAATTGTTTCGCCAAAGGCGGATCTCGCGAAAATTGTTCCACAGAAGGCTGATCCAGCTAAAACTATCTAGAAAACTCCCACACAAAGAATGGGAATAGGGAACGCCGGGCCAAAAATAACTATGAGCAGGATACCGAAAAAAAAGGTGGCTCAAGGAAGGACAAAGGAAAATAGCAATGACTATGAAGCCAGTGATTAGTGATCATAGAAAACTTCAGTGAGCACAACATTTTCAAAAGCCAGATCTGAGGAGATTGTGGCAAAAAAATAGGGACCAGTGAGCCAGGGAAAACTGACGAGTAAGAAGAAAGCGATTGAGAAAAGCATGATGGAAAGGCACCAAAAGCCATATCAGAACATATCGGAAAAAGGAAACGGAAGGCAACAGGACTCCCATAACGACCACCAAAAAAAGAAAAGAAAGCAATGCATTTTGTTGCTGAACCATACACTCTTCCAATGGAAGAAACTGCACGTGTTCCAAAGGAAGAATCAGAGCTAGTTCCAATAGAGCAACTAGAGGAAGAGCAGGAAGAGGTATAGGAAGATAAAACCACCAGCCAAGAGACCTTGGAAGAGATGTAGATGGAATTCGAGTTTGCACAATTGCCCAACACAATGGAAGAATTTGAGGAAGAAGTTGAGGATGCACAACTAGAGGAAGCAAGTGAAATTGAAGCAGTAGATGAAGAGCAGAAAAATAAACCAGAACATGTACTAGACAAATAGGACCAAGTACCAAAGGCTGAGGAGCTGGAACCTGAACTGGAAATGGAGTTGCAAAAGGAGCAACCCGAGCCAATGAAGAAGTCTGCAAGTAAGGAAATTGCTTCCTTTAGCTTGTTGATAGCCTCCTTACAATGATGTGAAAATTCAAACTTGACATCCTCTTTCAACAACTCATTCAAGGGTTAAGTGAAAGTTAAAAAATCCTTGATGAGTCGGCGATACCTACATGCTCCAAAAATGATCGTATTCCTTTGACATCCGAGCTAGGGTGAGATTGGAAATCATATCGACTTTAGTAGGACCAACAGATAAATAATCAGTCGAAACCATATGTCCTAACACAATCCTTTGTCTACCCATGAAATGGTATTTTCCAGAATTAAGTACCAAATCTTTCTCAACACATCTTCCTAAAACTTTATTCAAATTTTACAAACATTCATCAAAGTTTGATCCATGTAATGAAAAATCATCCATGAAACCTTCATGCTTTTATCAATAAAATCAGAAAATATACTCGTCACACATCTTTGAAATGTAGTAGGAGCATTACATAGACTTAACGGCATTCTCCTATAAACAAACATACCAAATAGGCAGGAAAATGTTGTCTTCTCTTGATCCTCATGTGCAATCGCCACTTGGTTATAACCTAAATATCAATCAAGAAAACAATAATATCCCTTACCACTAAGCTTATCAACCATTTGATCAATGAAGGGGAGAGGATAATGGTCCTTTCCCATGACATCATTGAATTTTTATATTCAATACAAACTCTCCATCTGTTTTGCACTCAGTTAGTGACTTGTTTCCCTTCATAGTTTGTGAAAACTGTGATTCCCGTTTTCTTAGGCACCACATGAATCGTACTGACCCATTTGCTGTCCGAAATGGAATAATTTATCTCCACCTTCAGTAGCTTCTTTGCTTCCTTCTTTACAACTTGCATCAACATCGAGTTGAGTCATCTCTGTGCCTATTAAGTGGCTTGGCATCATCCTCCAACAATATATGATGCATGCAAACTAATGGGCATATCCCTTGGATGTCCTCAAGAGTCCCAAAAATCACCTTCCTATGTTTCTTCAACACCTACAACAACTTTTCGTCCTGCTAAGCAATTAGATGTGCACTCACAATAGTAGGAAAAGTATTACTTTTTCCCAAAAAAAATATACTTTAGTGTTAAGGTAGCGGTTTCAAATCTGGTTTATTCTCACAAGACACTTTTGCAACTCCTACTTTATACGAAGGCTCCTTGACATCCAACTCGGGTGTCGAACTCACTTCTTCATCCACTTCTGCCAAGATGATTGATTGTTACATCTCCTGGGCGTAGACCTCTTCTACCAAATCATCAATAATATCCTTGTGGCCATCAGCTGCATTTTCTTCAGTATTCTCTTCTTCCATCATTGTTCCTACTCCATACATGCCCACCTTTTTTTCTCCAACTCTTGAAGTCACAAAATCGTCTTCATATCTAAGAGTCATCTCTCCATTCTTACATCTGATGTGCACATTGGCTGCGTCTAAGAATGGCCTCCCTAAAATAATGGTGTTATCATTTGCTTTCGTTAGAGGGATCTTCACCACAACAAATTTAATTAGGTGCAAGGTCATTGACAATTGCACCAGCACATTCTCGACAAATGCTTCTAGAATGGGAATCATTCTCATCACCAGAATCAGTCTCATACTAGTCTTCCTTAGGGGTTTGAGCTCAAGAGACTCATAGACATTCGATGGCATCATGTTTATTGCTTCTCCTTGATCAGCCATTGATCTCGGGATTTCCCTTCCTCCAATCTTAGAAGAAATATAATAAGTTCATGTGTCTCCACATTTTGAGGGAAGTCCTTATTCAATTAGACCAGTAATACTTTCATTAATCTTCATGCCTTCCCTTCCAATAAGAACAAACTTCAAATTTGAGCACAATTCCTTAGAATTTTGAGTCCACTTGGAACCTGTTTCAAATAGTCGAATGCCTTCATTGTCACCATAGCTGAGGTTAGTGTAGAAATAATTCTCTATGCTTCAACTTTCTTTCGATTATACCTCTATCTTCTCCTCAGTGACTGGGCTTGGTTTCACTTGATCATTCTATTGATGAGGCGGTTGATATGTTCATTGCTGCAACTACTTCTGCTGGAAATTTTTGCAATTATGTCCCTACGAATGAGTTTGTTGTGCTGGTTCAGTACATTCCCATTCCTCTAGCTGAGATTCAGATGTTTGGGGCATAATGCCAAGATTGGCATCATCCTCCTTAATTTTCAGCATATCCCATTGTTGCGTGTCATTTCCTCAACAAATTTTAAATATTTTCAAACGTAAAACACTAGAAAGCGTAGTATGAGTATCAATCTCAGGGAGTTGTTTTTCGTGAAAAGTGTTTGCAAGAAACTTTCACAAAATGTCACGGCTTTGTAAAAGGGGGTTTTTAAGATGCAGAAATAAAAGATGCAACCTAAGTGATGGGCCTTGACTACGGGACGCAATTCTTGGGAATAAGACTCCATCTCCTTCCTTTGTCCATCCTTGCCTCGGTTTTCATTGATTTCTTCCAAATAGCTGGTTATAGGAGCAAGGAATAGCCTATTCTCCCTTACACTCAAATTGACAAGGAGGCACGGGAATAGCCTCATGTGATTCCCCCTTGAACGTTTAGGAAGAAAAGAGGATTGTCTTCGATTGCCTTCAAAACCAAATTGTGCGCGTGTGCCCAGCTGTTGCCAATGGCCAGTGGTAGGTCCGAGGTCGCAACTTGTCCACTGTCGCGGTACCTAGGCCACAAAAAATCTGCTACTTCCCTCGAACCAGCAGGGTTGGAATTGGTGCTCTTCACCTTGATCTTCACAAAAATCCGCGAGAAGTGGCTTGCTACTCATGGACCTTGACTAAGAGTCGTTACAAAAAGACTGTAACAAGACGCGTGGAAGTATGCAGAATCCGAATTGAATTCAGTGAAGAACCGAGTGTATTGCTCAAGACTTGGAAGGAAACTTCATCTACTTCCCATAAACTAAAGGTTTTTAGCCCGAAAGGGCCATGGAAACAGCAATTAAAAGAAACTAAGTGTTCTTCCTCCTTGAGAGGAGGAAGAACTCAAAAGTTCTAAGTACAAAAGAAATTGTTCAAAAGTCCGAATCCAAGTGCTCCAAGTGGCTTTTATATGACTTCCCACGTGCATTAACTCCTTTGGGTCCCCTTCCCATCATTCCTTCTGTCTTGTGTGTGCCAGCAGCCTTTCTTTGCGTGCAAGTTTGTGCCCAATCATTGGTGCAGACTTTGACATGCCGCAAAACATGGGCCTTGACCAGTGTCAGTCTTCCGCCCACAATCATTCCAACTCACGTACAAGGCATGAAAACTCAGAGTCTGACCACCTGCAATACTCCTGCAACACTCTATGACAGTCTCTTGACATGTCTCGGTTAAAGTGTGAAAAAAAAGACATAAAATATACACAAAATGGGAAAATAGGAATTTTCTAGTAAAAATCAAATACTTAATAATAAGACTCCTAATTTGGGCGACTTCATACATAATTAACACATAATAATACCTAATAATTAACTAGAAAATGACACTTAACACCCATGTTTCTAATGTATGCCAAGATAGACTCTCACATTGTCTTCCTTCAATAGACATGTTTCTATTGTATGCTCTAGAACAGAGCATAGCTTGCATGGGACTATCTTAGATTGTGTCATGCATAACTCTCTCATCATGTCTTGTAGCTCACTAATTTTCTTGTCCATCTCATTCACATTCTTAAAGCCTTGGTTCATCTTTCCAAATGGCATTGAGCTTCTTCTAACAGAATTCACATGATTGTACATGTTTTTTCTAGAGTAAAACTGACTAGAATGTTCAACCTTTTTTTTAATTTTTGTCCATGCTTGGTAGGGGTGAGCTCATGCTCCCTCTAGCAACAACGTCTAACTGTGTTTTGATACGTGGTGACAATCCTCCCAAAATGAATTTCACAAGGGTATTCTTCTTCATACCCATGGTGGACACAAATCGCTAGCAATCTATTGAACTTGTCCCAATACTAATGTAGTGGGTCTCACATGAATTGATAAATATCTGCATTTTTTCTCTTTAGCTCCTCTACTTTTGTGAATGGAAAATACTTGTTCAAGAACTCCTTCATTTCTGTCCAGCTCCCAATACTTCTTGATTCCAATTTGTTGAACCAATCCTTCGCACCTACTTTAAGAGTAAACTGAAGAACTCATAGTAGCATGCTATCTTCTGATACCTCATTCGCTTTGACCACAGCACTGATTGAAAGACACCCATCCAAGCACTATTGTGCATCCTCTTTCCCATTTTTGTAGAATTTTGGAAAAAGGTTGATGATTCTTGATCTGTCGCAAATGTAGTTGCTTCCTCTAGAAAATTTATGCAAATCCCTTGATAGGAATAATCAGGGCAATCATACTTCTACAAAGTTGTTTCCACTCCATTTGCACCCATTATTGATTCGTGTGTAGTAGCTCCTTTTATGGCCTTTGTGGATGCCTTGTACTACTCCTTATTTGCATGCTTCTTTTTTCTCTCTTGTGGTCCTCTCAATCTCTAGGTCAAGGGGAGAAGAGTTTCACCAACAAAAGAACGCAAACGCCTTAAAAAAAAACAACTATAAAACACCTAGTAAATCATCTCCAAACAGGCCCAAAACAAGTTTTTAAATGAAGTAAATTTGCTAATTCTATTTTTAACATTTTTATCTATTCTAACTCATTTAATTCCTTATCCTAACACTAAAAACAGCACAAATACTACCAATTTTCACACAAAATAAAGCATCCACTATATTTGGAAAAAACCTAGATGGCATTTTGATGCAAGGGTGATTGTCAGCCATGGCAGGGAAGCTAGTTTTATTAGCCCACAATCTTTTGAGATGCATGCTTCCAATGCAAGGCTTGTTTGAATCATCAAAGAGATGGAGGCATAGGAACTAAGGATCAAATGCCTCTTCAATCAATGATGATGCGTAACATTTTTCACGCGTGACAAAACGATTTCATGGGACTATTTCCTCCTTCAAAAGGGAAATTCCTCATTCTCCTCATTTTGGACTATGTCGCCAAGTTGATCGAAGCCATGGCATGTGAGAATAAAAACACCATGACTTTGATTTATTTCTCAACTTCCAATATATCCCTAAAGTTTGGTTATCCCAAATACTTATTTCAGATCAAGGCACCCATTTTGTGAATCATTTTATCAAGGCTACCTCAGCAAAATATGGAGTCTATCATGGACTCCACACAGGTTGACATCTTGAAATAAATGGAAAGGGGGAAGTTTCAAATAGAGAGATCAATAAAATTTTGGAGTGGACCATGAATCCTGATAGGCGCTATTAGAGATTTTAGTTGCTTGATGCCTTGTGAGCATGATACACAACCCATAAAAACCCAATAAGGATGCAATATTGGGGTTTAGTCATCACAAGGCATCACAAACCATGCTATCTCTCTATAGAAGTCATCACAAGGCATATTGGGTTGTTAAAGAATGCAATATGACTATTGATGTAGTTAGAGAAAAGCGACTATTGGATTTCAATGAATTATAAGAAATTTCTCTCAATGCCTATCCCAATCACATCCACTATAAGAAGAAGGTAAGATGTTTTCATTATAATAGGTTGCATGCAAAGCACTTTATGGAAGGTCAAAAAGTGTTATGGTCTGCAATATCCATTGCTGGAGTTTAGTATAATGCCTCTATAATGATCATAGTTATGTATGAAATCAATAAAGGATGGTGCCCACACCGGTATTGAGGTTGTTTTTATCAACCAATGGAGATGAAGTAGGTGCTATCTAAAGGAAGGACCACATGGCAACCTCAAGATAAGGGGGATGCTGACTCATGGTGTCTCTTAGGTTCAGATGGATGGAGTCATTTTGGAAAAAGCCTGGAGAATCATAGTTGAAGAGAAAGAGGAGGGTAGGAAATACAGCTAGTGAGAAGGGGAAACTCTTGATTCTAGTTGTAGGAAGTGATTACTTCTGTAGGGGATAAGGTAAGTGGGATGAGTGCTACTGCATTTGGGAAGCATGTTTTGATGCTTCTCTGGAACATATGTGATTGATTGCCTATGTGTTATTATATGTTGTTTTGGAAAGAGTTCTTCCTTGTTTTCATTAACTTGTTTTTTTTCCTCCCAGTTCTTCATTGTGTGAAGAGTCCAGTAGGGCACGTCCTTCTAGTCTTGGTGTCTCAAATCTATTTAGAGTCCCTAAAATTCTCCTTTCAAAACCTAAATTGTTTTCTTCCAAGGATTAGGTGCCCTTGTTGGTCGGTTTCCAAACAGGTGTTCCTTTTCGAAGTGTATGAAGTGCTCAATGTTCCTTCTCTATGTGCTATGTGAATATATGTTAGGAAATGGAGAGGAGTGTGGACCCACACTCCTAGAAACATGGTTTTAACCATGGGATTCATGGCTAAATATGTCAAACATGTCTGAAGCATCCCTATGGGGTAAGCCAGTCAAGAAAGGCCAGGGAACACGTTATAAGCATGCTATGGTCTGAGTTTAATGGTGGTGTTCGGTTGGTGGCTCTTTTGAACACTACTAAAGGACTTAGGCAATACATGACCCATTTCCTAAGATCTGGAGGTGATGCCTAAGCTGAAGGGTCAAGAGGATTGGGCAAAGATAGACAATGGGACTCACTACTTGGATATGTCCTTGACTTTGAGATTTTATGCTTAAACACTCTTTCTTCACTTCATACATGTTTATCTTTTACCAAACCTCAGTAGCATGACCACTCTATGTTTTAACTTGTTCCAGGTGTAGAAGGGAATGGCTGAAGGTCTGGTGATCAACCAAAGTAGGGGTTTAGTTGTAGAAGTTGCGGCAGGTCAAGAATAGCTTTTGGAACCTTAACTACGTTGTGAGGATTATGTTTAATAGCCTGGACATAGTTCCTTTTGCATGTTTGAACGGTTGTGAGTTAATATATATGTATCCATCTTAATGTTATTTCTCCAAGCTACAAAGGGGTTAAGTTGCCTTGAGTTCTAACATTTGATGGGACTTGGCAATCATGCCTCATGCCTCTTGGGCCCTAGGCATGGGTCCTGACAAAAAGTCCTTTTATCTTATTCAAAATTGAAACTCTTTCCATCGTATTTAATCCCTCTCAATTGTCCCATGACTAAGGAACTCTCTCCCATTCTGATGATGAGAACATCCTTAGAATCACTTATGAGGGAGGTGTTTATTGTTTTTCTTCTATGCCCTAGTTGAAACTATGTCTTGTATATTTTTTCTACATTTTATATTCTACTTAGGTTATGCATGTTCACCTTAGGCGCTTGAACCTGGCTTATTTCCTAGGAAAACAATCGAATTTTTTCTCTAGTTGTAATGTTAAATTCCTACGTCATGCATGCATAGATAAGGGATAGCTCTATGATCTACTAGATGTTTATGTGCCTAGATTGCTTTCTAAAATTCAGGTTGCTTTTTTTTTTTTTAAAAAAAAGAATTAGGGTGCCACGAGTTTAGAATTTCCTCTCGAATTTGTGTCAATACACTCTTTATCAACAAGCCACCCATGAGGTTTTGTAATCCAAGTGAGTCTTTCCTAAAGCGAGGGCCCTACTAAATAAGTGATTATAGATGCAACTCTTTCGTGTTCAATTTGAACCTAGGCAGAGTGAACTTCTAGGGGATGATTAGTGCAATTCTCTATTTTGGATGCATGTCTTATTGAACTTCTAAGGGATGCTGCCCTTTCAAGTTCATTTCGAGAGGCTCATCTTGAATTAATTGATGGACTAGAGAAAGAAACAGAGTGACATAAGTGTGCTAGGATAGAATATAGCACCCTTACTGGTGTCTCATGACTTAGTTGTAGTTGATTCATGACTGTTGTTATTTTTATAGTTTACAACATGATTTAAGTGAGAATATGTTAATTTAACTTTTCTATGTTTTAATGCATGTGTTTATATGATTGGTGTCTTCTAATTAGGTGTTTAATTTAAATAATTAAATATATTTATTAGAAAATGCAAATATTTGTGTTTTTGCTTTATTTCCTTGTTCTAGATGCTTTTACAGTTAGAGACTGAGTTCTCCATGTAGAACCGGGAAATGGACTAAATGTTAAGATAGGAGGCATTCAAGCTGAAATTGCTAAATAGGAGATACAATGGGTAAATTGTGTCGAGACTGTTTGTGACCCATAATTATGTACAGTTTGCTTATGGGATTAGAACTAAAGTACAATGGTGAACAACATTCTTGCATGCCAAGTATGTTTCAAGGATTGGAGGTAGAAGAGAGATTAATTTACGAATTCTTAACTTTTAAAAGGGGGAAATGACAAACTCATGTTTTTTGGTTATTCTCTTCTTCTTTGTAGAAAAAAACATATTGGTAATAACTAATTTATCGCTAGATATCGCTAAACATTACCTCTTGCTCTTCTAGCAAAATTGGTATTGCATTCTTGTAATAACGTGCAGCTTTGTTATCCTACAAGTATATAATATCACTTACGATGAAACATTGCAGAAACATAAAAAAACAAGCATTTGTATTATAAAAAATAGAATCTTGAAACAAAAGATACAACAGCTTCACTGTAGTGACTACTTAAAGGTACATTATATTTGTGTATATAATACACAAATGTGTTGGACTCCTACCATATTACTTATTTCGTAGGTATCATTAATGTGAGATACACACAAGCGTGGTTTATGCATAACCTATGTTCGTGTATTAGATTTCTACAAAATTACTTATTTCATAGGTAGCATTAATACAGGATACACATGGGTAGAGGTGGGTTCGGTTCGAACCGGAACCACGGTTTGTACCGAAACGTTTGGATATATTAGATTGTGACCTTGGCCAACATATTGAAGAAAGTGAACAAGTTGTTCCCGAATGGAGACACCCCCAATAGGTTTCAACCCATAAGACTCACTCAATAATTCACAAAGTTGATAAAAAAACATGAGTTCTCATCCTTAACTTATCATAACACCTAATTGGATTGCCTTCTAACATCTCCTTCAACAATTTTGCACCCGTAAACTTCCTATTCTTACATGGAAATTTATGCACCCGATTAGCATAATAACTACCAATCAAAGATACAACACTAACCACCATTTTTGAAACTTCTTTATTTCTTCTTGAAGATTGATCATCATCCGTGTATGACTTCAAAGGAGACAATGAATACTCCATCTCAAAAGCCATGGATGTGTATTGTCGTTCGTGAACAAAAGAAATCAAGAAGATGAAAAACAAGTGTATGTAGTAGTAAGGGTAGGTATGAATTTAAGAGAGTAATTGAAAAAAAATTCATTGAGGGTATATTAGTAATATCAATACAAAAAAAACTTCATATGAAGCAAATTACACCAAACACATTTTGTTTCTATCTGTTTGGAGTTGATGGACCAAACAGAAATTGCTTCAAAAAAAGCACTTCTACAGAATCACTTTTTTTGAAGTTAATTTTAGAAGCGGTTCCAAACAGTCTCTTACTTTTTCCTTTCTTAGGTGGCCTTCTTCGTTAAAAAGTCAGTCCTTCTTTTCTTCTTTTCTGTCTATATCTTTGCCATGATGACATATTCCTTCATTTTGGAGAAAATGATTTACTACCAATAAGTGGTGCAAGGACATGGACAAGAGTAGAATTGCGTTTCGACAAGGCTGAGCATAAGAAAAAGTACCTTGTGAAGCTATGGAACCATCTCCTCACCTTGGATCTCTTAAATCCCTCAAGTAATTGGTTGGCTATCTCCTGTGTGATCTTAAACATCTATTGATCGTAACAGAGCCTCATTGGGCATTCAACGTCAGTAGTCTCCATGATGTCCTACTCGTCGGGTTCTATCTTCGCTAGAAGTTGTGACCATGGGTTGCAGACAATATTTTCCTTTCATGTAACCATTACTTTACCTTGGAAGTAGTTGGCTTTCCAAGCTCTATTTAGTCGAACATTATGTGCATCACACCTGGAGAAATTTTCTCAAGCACTTCTTGCACGAGCCGTGTTTATGTAATAATGTCCTTGTGGGTACTCCTTATGTACACATTGCTCATAATCATGATTTCATTATAATCACAATTGGACCACGGATTGCATTTAATTCTTAACCACCACAATCCAAACCAAGTCAAGGTTTTATCTTGTAGATGACAAAAATGAAGCTGGCCACTTTTTCGTGCCCACACAAAGGAAAACCATATACGGAAAACAAAATTCACCGCGTCCCTACTTGATAGTTGACTCTTTTAAACATTGACGGAAAGAGCCCAACCCTTAATTAACCGACCTCACATTTTCTAATAATCAAAGTTGAAATAAAGCCGGGCCCCCGAAATGAGACCCGATATAATCTTCTTTTAGTGACCCAACCCACCAAGTTATGTTTGCTCACAGCCCATGTCATAGTTCAATCAAATTATTTACTTGTATTTATTTTTTTAGGTAACTATAGTAACACGTCATTTGGTAAAATACTCTTGTCAGATTAATTTTGTTATTAATTTATCTTTCTCTCTTTAATATAAATATTATTTATTTATTTTTTAAATTTTTTTATTGGTAATTTACCTTTATTTACATTTTTAATAATAATTGACTTTAAATATTTACTTATTTACAATTTTATTAGTAATTAATTTAAATATTCATTTTGATTGATAATTTATCTTAAATATATAGTTTTTTTAACAATTTTTTGTATTCGAAATCAATTGGCACAATAATGAATAATATATGTAGGATTATCAATCAAATTCTTATATTTATTTAATTATATAAATTAAAATAAATCAATTTAAAAACTTAAGCTATTTCACCTATTTTCTACTCCCGCAACATGCCCACTGCCAGTGCCCGTGCCAAGGTGCCTTAAATTACTCATTTTTTGCCTTAACCTTTTTTTTTTCGTTGATCTCAAATCTCCATTCCAAAGATAGGAAACCCCGGCCAAAGATTCCCTCCAATACCCGGTCAATAGCTGCTTCGATGGTGGTCGCGGCAGCGCAAGCCTACTCCGGGAGAAGGGCGGTGGTTGTGGCTGTGAAGCTGGATTCCCACGGACGAAAGATGCTCACATGGGCTCTTATGAAAGTTGCCCACGCCGGTGATCGTGTGGTTGCTCTTCATGTTCTTGACACCAACGGTATGGGATCTGAATTTCAAATCAACAAACATCTTTTTTCGACCATCAAATTGGTTTTACAGAGATCGTGGATCGTCAAGGCAAATCATCCTTTCTCTCTTTAGTAAAAGCTTTTGATTCTATTCTTGCTGTTTATGAAGGCTTCTGCAATCTCAGACAGGTAATTTCGATTCCTCTTACACAAATTTTCAGTTTTCTCCATGAAGGCATGTTGTTATTTTTGATACAGGTAGATCTCAAGCTCAAGATCTGCCGGGGCTCATCCGTCCGACGAATCATTGTTCATGAGGCCAAAGCTCAAGGGGCTACAGAGCTTCTTGTTGGTGCTTCTAAAATCCGTCATGCAATCTGCTCATCTGTTTCGGTTGCGAAATACTGTGCGAAGAAGTTGCCTGAGGAATGCTCGGTGATCAGCTTCAACGATGGGAAGATCTTGTTTCACAGGGGATCCAAATTCAAGTCAAAATTTCCTCTGGACATGGAAGGTACATACTACTACTGCTTAATTGGAACATGAGTGCTCAGATTCATAAGTCAAAGTTTTCTTCATTTGCTTTTGAACAGAGAGTGAATACCCAAGCTGCAACAGCTTACTGGGTGCTCTCCAAAAATCATTCATCAAGAGCTTTAAATTGAAAGTTGGTGACTCACCGAAGCGGATGGTGGCTTCCGAGGTCAGATCTTCAACCTCTCATGACCTTTTCGCCAATGCTCTGGATTGCGTTTCTTCATCTGATTCTACAATAAATAAGATATCTTTGGCACATGATCCGGGAATGGACAATGATAACACAAGTGAATCCATTTCATCCAATCTAATGTTCATGAATATGCCTGAAACAAAACCTGGGTGGCCTTTTCTCCATCAAACATCTGTACTGAATAATAGATGCTTAAACAATTGCAAGATAAGGGAGATTTCTGTAATCCAATGGGTACTGAGGCTCCCGGACAGAAACTGCTTGCCTGTCTCAAATTCACCATACAGGAAAACTGGAAGCAATTTGAATCCTGAGAGTGGTGCTATCGTTCCCATAGGAGATTTTTCTATTCCTGTACTACTATCTCCTGGTAGATGTTCAAAATCCATGCCAAAGGAATTGGAGGACCTTCACGAGAAATACTCTGCCACTTGCAGACTCTTTAACCTCCACGAACTTGCATCAGCCACGTGTAACTTTGCTCCAGGTACTAATATGTTGAAGGATTCCAACATCTTCTATTTACGTATATTTTAGAAGTTTTTTTGAAACGTTCGAAATCCCAGGGAATATGATAGGCAAAGGAGGCTGTAGTCAGGTTTACAGAGGCTGCCTTCCTGATTGCGAGGAGCTTGCGGTCAAAATCTTGAAGCCATCAGAAGATGCCTTAAAAGAGTTCGTCCATGAAATTGAGATCGTCAGCAGTTTACACCATAAAAACATAACATCCCTCCTTGGATTTTGTTTTGAAGAAAAACAGCTTCTTCTGGTTTATGATTTTCTATCAAGAGGCAGCCTTGAAGACACTCTACATGGTAAGCAGTGAAATGATGCAGCTAGTTTGTGTTATCATCAGAATGATGACTACAAAGAAACAATGACTCAGGTTACAAGAAGGATACCATGGCCTTCGGTTGGGATATGAGATATCATGTCGCCATTGGTGTGGCTGGGGCGTTGGATTATCTTCATAACAGAGAAGTCGATCCTGTGATCCACCGGGATGTTAAATCCTCCAATATACTCCTCTCCAATGATTTTGAGCCCCTGGTGCTCCTGTGTTTTCCATAATCAACAGAGCCTTCTGATCTTTCTGCGTCTAATATCAAGTTTTATGCTAATGTCTTTCAGCTTTCTGACTTTGGACTTGCTCAGTGGACTTGCTCTACTTCGACTAGCATACCTTCTACATATGTGGCAGGGACTTTTGGGTCAGTATATATATATATATTTGCTGAGTATTGGAACCAATGGTGCTCATGACCTTTTTTCAATTACCTCAGGTACTTAGCTCCTGAGTATTTCATGTACGGGAAAGTCACCGAGAAGATAGATGTATATGCCTACGGGGTAGTTCTTCTGGAGCTGCTATCTGGGAGGAAGCCTATCAGAAGAGATTGTCCTAAGGGTGAAGAGAGCCTTGTTCTCTGGGTACGCCTATCGTTTATTACGTCTACTTCCAGCCAATAGTTGGTTTATCACATAGAAACTAACAAATTATCGTCCATTCCCAGGCCAAGCCGCTGTTGAATTCGGACAAGTTCCCCACGCTCCTTGACCCAAAAATGGGTAACAATTACGACCGTCAACAAGTCGAAAGGATGGCTCTTGCTGCGTCACTTTGTGTGCGGCATTCACAACAAGCACGACCCAAAATGAGTCTCGTAATTTGCAATTACATACAATTCTAGCTGAAACAAGGTTTTGGCCTCTCTGTCATGCTTTTAATCCCAAAAAATGTTTGAACTCCGTAGGTTCTTAAAGTTCTTCGAGGCGACAAAGAGATGACAAATTGGACTAGGCATCAAGCTATCACAGAGGCGGAGGCATTCCAAGAGGATGCATCGCCGCCTAGTAATCTTCAATCCCATTTAAACCTTGCGCTGCTAGGTGTGGACGAAGACTCGCTCTCCGTGAGCAGCGTCTGTCCCAGCATTTCCCTGGAGAATGATCTGCGAGAGCGGAGGAGCTCTTTTTCCCGCGTGTGTCCTGTGGTGTGATTGATTGAGGTGGGTGTGGTTTAGAAGAGAGGTTGTCGTTAATCTGCCCTCCTCCCCACACTCTTGTAAAATTGCGAGTAGCAACTGGCTTTTACAAGTTACATAGCAGAAAACTTGTATGATATCCATATAAAAGGCTTAATTATCTTGGATTTAACAAAAAATGTGTTTCATTTGAAGAATAAAATAAGCATATATGATTTTCTAAATTCATCTTCTATGTGCGTTGCATGGTATCACTTAATGGAGAAGGATTAAGATTTTTATTTTGGTGTGAGAACATCCCCAGACCCCAATTTTTTCTTTTTTTTTGGATCATCAATCTTTGTCTTCTTTTTCGCTTTTCCAAAATTCCTCAAAGTCACTTGATGTCATATAAATCACAATGAAAACAATCACAAATCCTAAAACCCTATGAAAGTCTCGATACCTTTTGATAAATTATCAACATCAAAAGCTTATATTAGGTCTGTTTGGAAGTGATTCATTTTAATTAATTTCAAAAAGTACTTTTTAAGAAGTATTTTTTTTGGGAGCAAATAGTGTTTTCAAAATATACTTCAATTCTAAAGAAGTTAAAACCTGTTTGATAAAATTAACTCCATAAAATTAACTTTTTTATTTTAATTATGATTTTACCCTTCTTATAAGTTTATCATTTCCACAAAATCAGGAAATTTAGACAAAAATGTTGGAATTAGAAAGAGGTGAGAATGAGGGAAAACGAGAGTTATGTTGAAGAATTATTAAGAACCCTAATCCTAATATGATCGGAGGATATTAGGAAAAATCTCAATATAAAAAAGAATAAAAAAAGAATATACTGGAAAATAAAATATAATAAAAAGAATGATATGGTAATTTTATAAAAAGAAGCTCTCCAAATATAAAAAAAGCTGGGTTATGGAAGGTTCAATTTTTTTTGAAACTCTTCCAGATTTTTCCTTCATTTGAAGCAAAAGCTTATACTGTTTGATAGCAATTTACTTTTTTTAAATTACTTTTTAAAAATAGAATCAATTCCAAACAGACCCATTATTGACTATATTATGCATGTCTCTATTATTTGGGGCACCTTCACCATTATTGATATACTGGATGTTGCAACACAAACAAAAATTCTGGGAAAATAGTTTATGAGCGATGCTAGAAAGCTCCAATTCAGAAAAATACCCTTGAGAGAAATATGTTTGGACAAAGTGTCTAGAAAGAAAAGTCATAATAGGAAATTGCCCAAGCAGAATAGCATCATAGTAAGCTTGAAGATGCAGAGACTCGGAGAAACAATTCTTGGAACAAGGATAAGCATAGCAAAAATTAGGTAAAAAGTACACAAAAATCCTAAGTAGGAAGCACCCAAGGAAGACCACCTGCATAGACGAAGACCAAGATAGGAAGTGCTTGAAAAAAAAGTTCCCCAAAGGAAGAGCCAAGAAGAAAGTATCCAAAAAGAAATGCTCTTATAAAAAAGGTTCCAAAGTGTTTGTGTAGATGACACCCTCCAATTTAATACTTGGGCATAGAGAAACCATCAAGAAGAGGGAAAAGGTCTATGAGCCTCACACCTAGAAAGTGTTGGAATATTCTCACTTGGCATGTATTCATGTAGTGATCAAAAGGCCTCCATAGTAACCTTCTAATTGATGCAAGGTGGAGGCAATTAAGAAGCAGTAGGCTAATTGTTAGAGTGTCTCCCAAGGCAAGGGCTTGGATGAGATGCAATAGAACATGAGCACTTGGGAAACACATTTGAATGCTTGTATGGTGGCCAAGGACTGTTTGAGTAGTAAACAAGGGTGGGTTCTTGAGTAGGTGCATCACTATAGAGCCCGGTATGATGGTTAGAGGAGTCATGCATGGATGAGTGCTCAAGAAATCCTAAGTAGTAGTAACCCAACATCCAAGGAGTTGGTGGGCATTCCACCAACAGATCTTTGCAAGCTGAGCAATGCCCATGTGCCTGGTGCTCATTCACACTTCATTAGCGATTGCTAGCAAGGTTGTTAGATGTTGCAATCATGAAGGGAGAATTTCTCCTTAATATTCTCTACTTTTCCATCTAATATGATCCTTTGTCCTTGAAATTATGATAGAGGTTGTGGCATAGCAAGCATTAACTCCCAACAACTGGTGGAATAGTGGCCTTTTTGTGACTTGTGGAAATATTAGATAGCACCAAACAATAATTAGACATCAGTATATGCACAACAGCAAGGCATAGAACAAAAAACGCACACCCTTATCGAGAAAAAAATGTAAAGGGAAAGAAGACTCTAGAAGACACTAGAAATCTTCACTCTCCAATCTCCAAGAATTCTAAACCTATAGAGAGATTATTCTCTTTCTTGAAAATTTTCATTCTCATGCATATTTATCATCCTCTTACAAAAACATTATTCTGAGAAAAAACAAGAAACTCCTAGCATTTTCTTAGTGATTTCCATGTGCTGAGTGCAATGCAATGTCGAAGACCACACTTAATTTTTCATGGACCTGATGAAGCTGTACATGTTTTGCCGCACGATGATGTTGTTATTAGTTCTTTTAGGACATATAAATATATAAAGGTTAATGATCACAAACCAAAGCTGTTGTGGTTGAAAATCAGTTTATTAAAGGTGGCTGATTTTTGGGAGATTGGGCCGATTTGTTCCTATCTGATTTGTGATTTTTGGGTTTGAGGATCATGGTATGCATAAAAGAAATAAAAGAAAACAATGATTTTTTACGTAAAAACCGTCGGACCGGAAAAACCATGGAGTTAGAGGAGTTCATCGGTGAGATGGTCTCACTAAGAGAGAAAAAGAGAAGGATCACAAGAGGTATGTAAAGAGTCCAATCCTTTTTCCTTCAAACATTCCCTTATTTATAGGGGATGTCATCTCGACTAAATACTACAGATATCAGCTACTTTCTACACCTAGCGACTACGCATATGGTACTGCTGACACATAACTGCTGGCTACTCTTAGGCTCCTACAATTTGACTACTTTTCAGGTTCTGTTGGAACGATCATCGTTATCATGCTCTGCTCTCTATCAGACTTTCCATTTGTTGCAGATTGGTAGGAGACGCTTTCCTCTTCCTAACCAATTTTGTATAGCAAAAACTGATTTGGTACTCTACTTCTCATCTAGAATGTATATGAGTCTCATGTAATCATATCCACGTAGCACGCTCTGATTTCAAGCTCCATCAGAAGCCCATTTATGACAATTTAGAGCCTCAAATAGTTTTCTGTTTGCAACTAATCAAGGACCATCAACATAGTGTACATTGACCAATGACAATACATGGGAATTAACCTACAATTTAATTTTCTCTCTCTTCTTTTGATTTTCAATGACCACTATAGGTTCCTAGGTAGTTTCTTTTATGGAGCACATGTTACCCTAGTGCCATGTTCATGATTACTAAGGACAATTCATTTCCCTTCATTAATATTGCATCCCTTGAATTCCACTATCCTAGTTTCTCCACTTCTCCAATGTCTACTACACACCTCTTTGTCACACTTATCCTCATCTAAAATAAAAATTTGAGATGGTCCCAAAATAAGAACCATCTTGCCATGGAAATCCCAAAGAATGAAGGATTTGCCTGACAATAGCCAAAAATGTGAAAATTTGCCTGATAGGGATCTGCAAGATATCTCCATCTTGGCTGATGGGAGATGCTCATTCTCTTACTTGATATCATGTAATAAACTAATTGTGGAAATCCAAGGGAGTGTGTGTCACCTACAACCTTGTTCAAGTCTATTTGATTAGTGGGCAAGATTTTTTCTTAAGAAAATGAGAAATTTGGTCACCCTCAATACTGATGTCATAAAAAATGCAACTAAAGGTAACTTGTCTCGTCATGTGACTTTATATGGGTATATATACCACATGAGACATCGACAAAGGAGGAATTTTTTGGGTGGATTTGGAGGTGAGCTCTTTTATTGGTTTTAGTGAAATTTTCTGTTGGATCCCCCGATGGATGTCAAAAGTTGAAGTTAGCTAATGTGAAACCATTATATAGAGGAGGTAGGATTCACTCTATTGGATTCTTGGAATCCTTTAGTGAATTTCCTATAACCATTCATTTTTTGGGGAAACTTTAGTGAAATCTTTCTTGATATGTAGAACATCTCAATTCCAGTTACAATTTTCTTGTCATGTTGCTACTTCTTATAAATCCACCATCAAGTGATCAACGTTATAGAAAATCATGTGAAAGATATGGAAAAATACATAAACCTCATAACATTTGGTGCTTTCTATGAGACTCGAACTGTCTCACATTTAGCTTATAGTAGTAACAATTGGAAACAAGGTAGAGTTTTTTAGTAGAAAGGAAATTTTTTGATGTTTTTCCTTCTTCCCTTCTCCTAAGATAAGTGTGATATAGGTTAAAGGGATAGGGGCTTTGTCGAGCAATGTGTCCAACAAATAAGGGAAAGGTTTAGTTTAAAGGAAACTAATAATGTTGCGACTAAAGAGGTATGGCTTTGTGTCACAACCCACTTTTAGGGCTCGGGAAAGATGAGTCGTACCCACCCAGTCCTAGCTAAAACACTAGAACTCAGGGTGTCTTTCATTACACGATCTAATAACATTAAAATAGGTAATTACATACGTAAACTAGATATAAGACTTTGTCCAAGTACTTTTATATAACATAGTTCATAAGTTCATAGAATTAGATTCAAAATGAAAAATATATTATACATACATATATCATACTCATACAAACCTAGCAAACAAGCTATGCTACTATATACACATATCCATAGGACTCTAGAAAGCATGGTTGATCACTAGACTCTACTAGCTCTCTTCATCCCCTAAAATAAATAAAAGAGTGGTCATGCTTTTGAGTTTTAAAACAAGTAAAAATCAACAAAGAGCATAAAGAGTTTATAAAAGAAACTTGAAGCACATTGCGAGTTGTCATAACTCTCTTTTCTCACTTCTCATGACCATCCAACCTTGGCATTGCTATCAGACCATAATAGGTGAGACATAAAGTGCCCTTGTTGATGGTTCCACGCTCAGGAGAGCCATCTCTAACCACAGAATCACAAACTCAAGACATACATAACATATCATATCTTGCATAGCTTTCATGCTTTTTGGCCTTTCACTTATACATGGTGCCTCAGACATGCCTGACATATTAGCCATAATGCCCGTGGTATAACCACGTTGCTGAAGATTTGCATCCATATCTCCTCCATTCTTTCCTAGCATGTTTATCATATAGTAACATAGAGATACATATTGCAATATCATCTTAAAGATAACGGGGTGGTTATTAATGAAAAGAATCATACTTTTGGAACTCAAAAATAGCTTTTTCTAAAATAATATGAAAAAACCTACTCCCTTGTTAGAATTTTCAAGCAACATAAAAGGGTTATGAGCATAGACACAGTCACATCCAAAGTAATAGAAATTAAACACCAACATCACATAGTTATATAACTTTTTATAAATCAATTTCAAAGATAAGTGAAGCTTCAAAAGCAATCATGTCACTTACCATAACACCTTAGACCTCAAACCAACTCTAAAGCTTAGTTCACTCAAGGTACTATAACTTTTCCTTCCAACCTCTTCTTGTCGCCTTTATAAAACTTAAAAAATAAATGAAAAAACCTTACATTCCATCATATATATATATTCCCGTCTACATCTCATCCTCATTTTGCATGCGACATGTGGCACACATGCATGACATACAAGTGGCACACATGCGAGAGGACACATGGTGCACATGTAACAGGACATGTGGCACACATAATGATGGTCACTTAGATACATTTGATTGGCTAGACTAGTATGAAGTAGAAGAAGTTAAAACTAAAGAGCAAAGTTCTTAAAGCGTGAATCCTCACACTTTGGCATCGTCTTCTTGGTTCCATATTTAATGAATGTCTATAACATTTTTCATAAGCTATCTCCTTGAGATAACACTTCAAATATAAGTCATCAGCCTTTATTATCGTTAGGACTTTGCATAGTAACCACCCATTAGGTGTAGAGGCTTTGCACTGCGAACCTTACCCCTCACAACTTATATTCCAATGGGGGTTCTACATAGCAATGCCTTCTAGGGAACAAGGCTATGCAAAGCAACATACATCATTCACCATTTCCACTCAATCATGGGGCTCTACATAGAAACCCTCTTGGGTAATGAGGCCTTCTATAATAACCCTCTACTAGGCAAACTCCACCTTAAAAGGGATATACAATCCACCATCCATAGAATGTGTAGCAAACCTCCATCAAGAAATTGGGCTTTACATAGCAACCTCACTCTTGTGGGCTTTTAGCTGCAAATTCATTTCCAATGAGGCTATTCATAGTAGCCCTCTAATGAGTAAGGGGCTCTCCAGAGTAATCCCTCATTAGAAAACAAGGATTTATACGATGACTTTATAGGTTTTTAGATGCAATCTTTATTTTCCATAGGGTTCTACATAGTAATCCCTCATTGGGGTAATGGATTTTTACATAATAACCTTGTGCTTGTTGGTTTTCACTTGTCACATTCATTTCTATTGGGGTTATGCATATCAACCATCCATTAAGCAAGAGATTCTACATAGAAACTCCTAATCAGTCAAAGAAGCTCTGCATAGAAGCCCCTCATTGAGGACTCCCAAGGAGTTTGACTTTTTACCTTAGTGATGTATGCAATTAACTGGTGTGATGTCTTTGATTATAAGCTCCCTCCTACTGATGTCATTTTGGTTGTACATGATGTAATGATAGTTTCATATAGGCATGCCTCTAATTGGTGCTATGGCACCTACCTTATTGGTACATTATATATGCATGATATTATTTGTATACTGTAACCATCATTTACAAAGGGCACAAAGAAAACCTTCATTGGGCAAGTAGGCTGTGCATAAGAACCTCTCCTTTGTAGATTTTCACTCATCACATTCATTTCCAATGGGACTTTACATAGTAACCTTACCTTTATGGGCTTCATTCTACAATCCTCATCCATCATGTGGTGATGTAACACCACCATTAAAATAAAAAATGATAGAGGTAAGGGCAATGACTCAATGACCTTGTGCTCATTAACCCTTGTGCTACTTAGTTTGAGAAAAAGTTTTAAATGGGATTCTAGGGGTAGTAACCCAAAAACCTTCAACACAAAAATACATGAAAATATCATGGGATAACAATGTCATACTTATGCACTCAAAAAATGGAGGAATGTCCTATGTCTCAAAAAATAGAGGTAAGAATAGGACATTAAAACTACATGAGGGTCCAACACCATTATCCAACATTTATTAATACCAACTAGTGCTGGGAAAAAACTTGAATTCACTAATCGTAAGTCAAGGGTACGTTCTAGGGATGTTCGAGGTAGTGATCTAATGAATTTTACTACAAATGCTAGTTACTAGACTATAACTTGGACATCATGCGTTGTGCCTCCCCTCATCAATCCACTATGAGACCAAAGAGTCAATTCCTAAGACGAGAACTATAACCCTAACTAGTGAGCACAAGTGCCATAGTATCAACTCGAATGTCAAGGTTGTGACCCACTAGAACCCCCTCAAGAATAATTGTAGGATAAGGAATTGATGACCATGCATTAGAACTCATAGTTCAATGAAATGAGATAAGGGTAACAACCCAGTAGCCCCTAGTTCAATGAAGACAGGGGTCGTAACTCTAACTACCTCTCATAGTGTCATTAAGATGACGATAGTAGTATGACATACTCCAACTAAGTAAGTCATGGATAATAACTAGATGACCTTTCAAATTATCACAAGTGTGGGTAGTAACCCATTAACTTGTGGAAATAAAGAGGTGAGGGTAGTGGTGCAATAACCTCTTGCGTGTAATGAAGGTATGGATAACATATGAGTCCCTTCAATAAAATAAATAGTGCAAAGTTAATGACCCACACACATCTATAGAAGATGCAAATGAGTGGGTTCTAACCTCATAACCTTAAGTTTTTGCTAAATAATCTTTGTTTCCAAATGCAAATTGATAATGTCAAATGCAAAGACCCAACAACGATTGTTCATGCAATGAAGTTTGAGAAGGTGACAGTGAGAGAATTGCATCCTTTCATTGGGATTCATGATTCCATGGATAACCCGAGTGAGGATATTGACACATGTCATAGATCCTAAGGATTTCACCTGAATGGTTTTCCACCAAAATTAGAGCTCAAAATAGCAATTCTACTGATGATGAACATTGGTGCAATCAAGCATGAGAGGTCAAACCAAGAATCAATGAAACAATGGGTGGTGACATATTATACTTGTATTATGGTAAGAGGAGCTAAACAATGATTGATAATAGCCATCTATTCTAACTTGACATGGGCAACAGGAGTAATCCCACAACATCTTGAAAATGAGTTGATTGTGAGGTCAAGGTAATGTCCCTTGAATCTCACTCGATTCATGAAATCACTGCAAAGTCTAGATAAAGGCCTATTAGGCTTCACCAAGCAATGAAATTGTTGTTATGGAGATAACATAGGCTACACAAGCGTAGCATCTAGCTAACTCCCAAATCTATATGGTATCAACCCATATGTAGGGTATCCAAAAGAGAACACAACTAGATTGTTGGTCTCATCAAGTAAATGTGGAAGGATGGGAATCAAACTACACCAAATCGAAATTAGAAGAATATGTAGAGATCTCATATTCATTTTGAAGTGTCGATTAGGCATCTTTTTAGTCAAATGACATTGATATAGGAAGTGCACGAAAAATCATATATGCAAATCAAGGTTATTGAAAGTGGGACCTATGCGCTTGAAAGAAGTTCTACGCAGCTCACCACTCCTTGAGGCCAAGGACGGGGCAAGTGTGCAGACAAGATCTCTTGCAGGAAGGTTGGCTAGAGATCTTTTGTTAAAAACACTAGCCCCGCTTAGTCCATAATGAGAATATTACACACTATAGAAAGATCACTGACAACAAAAATCTAGTGTTTGTGAAATAATGTCAATAGAAGCCTACTAAAAGAGTAATTAAGAGGGGGGGGGTTTAAATAGAAAGGAATTGATGAAGGATAATCAAATTGAGGCTCCTTGGGTGCAAAAATTGACATGGCTGAGGGTGTTCAAGAGATACCCAAAACTGAATTCCTTAACTGCAATGCACTAGATGAAAAATAGTTCATTTTTGAATAGTGCATTAGATAAGCACTGATGATCAAAGAAGTGATAAGTGATTTTGTGTCGTTCCAAAACATGTTCTTTCTATTGGAATCTCGTAGACATCGCATGCCAGAAAAGCAGTGGAATTTAAAATTTTTTGAGAAATCCCCAACGCAGATCTTGGAATACGATACATCAGATAAAGGGATGATGAAAATACCTTTCAGCGCAATCCATTGTTCACGAACTTCCAATAGTAGACGGTTTCTATGGTATCTACACGTGAAACACTCCGTCGATAACCTTCTCAAGGCCGTAGAATGCTGGTCAATCTCCTCACGTGCTAGTAGAGATAATCGCTCCCTTGTGGATCAATCTCATACAGCATTCCTTGAGATGAAAACCATTCCCTCCTGAGGATTATAGAAGTAGTATCTCATAGTTTCTTGTGGATATCCCAGAAAGAAACACTTGTCAGATTTGTTCTCCAACTTATCTGACTTCAACCTTCTCACATAAGCAGGGAATCCCCAAGCTTTGAGGTAGGAGAAACTCGGTTTTTGATAGCACACAAATTTTCATGTTTTTAGGATATGAAAATCATGAGTTTTTAATTATGTTTAGTTGTTTATTTTATAGTTTTAAGTATTTTTATATATAATTTAGGAAAATGTGATTTTTGGTGTTTTAGTGGGCTAAATCAAGGGATTTAGCCCACCCATGATCTAACCCAATTTTGAGCCTAACAGCTACCCCGAAAATCATGGAAAAGTCAAGGATTTCGTGTAAGTTACCATGCTGCAGGAAGCAATAAATACACTGTCCCGACAGCAGTTTGCAACTTAGGGGCTAGAGCAGCAGAACTGTTAGAGAATGTACTTGCCTTGGACAGTGAGAGGCGAGAGAAAGGAGAGAGAATCGCATGAGGACAACGCGTTTTTCATCACACACACGAGGGGTTTCTCCCCCAACTCGAACACGAAGAATACTGAAGGAGAAGGAGAAAGGAAGACGATTTTTCTAGAGAAGAACCTCCAGCTTGAAGGAAGAAGATCAAGACCTAGTTCAGTGCTACTTTTCCGACCCAGGAACAGTAGCAGACGGAAACCAGAACTCTTACTGCTTTATTTTAGTTTGTTGATGTTTTTAGCTTTTGCACCCAACTTTTGCACAATGTTCTCAACATTTTCATTGTTTTATTTTAATGCCATTACATTTTACCTTGAAAGCATGAGTAGCTAAACCCTAGGGGTGTCTTAAGGTGAAGCATGGTGGTGTGGGTTTAGGAGTCTTAATAAAATTCACCATTGTTTCTTAGCTCTTGTTTCTATCAAGCCATGGGTAGACCTAATGAGAGGAACAAGTAGCTTCACAACTTAAATGCTTGATTTAGAGGTAGACCAACAAATCAAGATGTGAGCAGTAGGTGTTAGTCTGGGGTAGAACCAGTAGAACCGGGTAGAGCTAGTTCTATATGCTTTGCATGCGGGTAGACTTAGGTTATTTGAAGTTGTAAGTGTAGGAATATGATAGATTAAATTAGGGATTTTGACACCATACCACCTGCAGACCCTTAAGGCACCTTAGTATTATTCTGAGTTAGAACCAGTACCTGTAACCTTAGCGTTAAGATTTGATATTGTTTACTGAACTTGTTTACCATCGTTGGTCCGAGCTTAGACTAAGATTTACCATTACTTTGAACTCTACATCTGCTGGAATACATGACAAGCACAAGCTCCTTATGATCGACCCCGACATCCACTATACAAGTTTTCTAAATTTGTATTTTGTGTAGATTAGGGCTTATAAATTTATTTGATACAGAGATTTGCTTTATTTGCAACGACATTGCTAAGATTTCCGTTTATCAAATTGGCGCCGTTGCCGGGGAGCGATGTTTAATTGTTTTGTGTTTCTAGTTGATGCATTTACGTTCTTCTAGTGCAGGTAATCTCACTTTCTTCCCAGAAATTGAGAGAGCTATCAGCAAGAACAGGGTAAGAGTTAGGGAAGCAAGCAGATTGAGGCAGCTCCCACTCGAGACCAACAGCAATTTCAGAATGACTGAACTTGAGAAGACATGCTGCTGATCATACTTACAAGTGTCTATGCATCACATTTCTAGAGGATGAAGCAAACGAGCTGAAACTGGCCATGATCGATTTTTTGCCCAAGTTCTATGGAAAAATTGGAGAAAACCCCCATGAGCATCTAGACAATGTAACAGCGGTATGCACTTCATTCAAGGGAGCTGTAATAACTGAAGATTCCATTTGTTTGAGAACCTTCCTGTTTACTTTGGAAGGTGGAGCCAAAATGTGGTTCAACTCACTAAGGCCTGGAAGCATAACCGATTGGGCTGGAATGAAGAAGGTGTTTTTAAGCAAATATTTTCCAGCTTCCAAGGCTGAAGAGATAAGAAAAGAAATTAGTAATGTTGAAGAAATGAGTGGAGAATCATTGCACGAATATTGGGAGAGATTCAATCATCTTTTGGGTTCCTGCCCACACCATGGTTTTCAGACCAATGCCTTGGTCAAATACTTCTATGATGGATTATTATGCACTGACCGAGCCATGGCAGATTCGGCAGCGGGAGGATTTTTAAGGAAGAAGAAACCAACCGAAGCTCTTTCCTTGCTTGAGGAGTTGGCTAAGCATTCGAGACATATCATTAGGAAGCAAGCCTCAAACAAGAGAGTGTATGAAGTGGAGAGCAAGCCCAGGGTTTCAGAGACTGAACTCATGAAAAATGTTGCTGGTATGTCAGAAATGATGAACGAGATGTTCTTATTCCAAGCTAAGAACATGCCGTGCGGAAACTGTCATAGAACAGGGCATGTTGCGGACAAGTGCCTAGATTTATTTGAGGAGGAGCATGTCAAGGCTATGGGATACTTGGAGCCCCTATAAAGGAAGAAATATGATCTATATTCAAACACTTACAACCCAGGCTGGAGGGATCATCCAAATTTTCATTGGAGCAACAACGAAAATTCTTACAAAGGGGAGATCTCAACCATGGGGCAGCAAAATTTTCAAGAGCAAAGATCTTGTCAGGCGCCTCAATTTCGAAGGCAAAACCCACAGAACCTGCAGCCATTTCAAGCCTCAAATCAAGAAAATGCTGGAGTGAATTCTGGAAATTCGTTGGAGGAAATGTTGAAGACATTCATGGTGCAATCAATCAAGAATCAAGCTGAAAATCAACAAGCAATCCGGAATTTGGAGGTTCAAGTTAGTCAATTGGCAGCAGAGCTTGGAGACCTGAAGTAGAAAGGGAGTTTACCATCTCAACCCAAGCCAAACCCAAATTCCAGTGGAGGGCCGAACATCAGCACCATGACACTTAGGAGTGGAAAAGAGAAGCCTGGACGAGAATTAGTTCAGACTGAGACAAAGGAGAACGAAACAGAAGAGTACGAAGTTGTTGTGCAAAGTGAGGATGATGTTGAAGTACTTCCAGAACCTGTCACAATGAAGGTGACCCAGCCTCCTTTTCCAGGAAGGTTGAAGCTGAAAGATGAGCAAACCGAGAAAGAGAAAATGTTGAAAGCATTGGGAAATACTCAATTGAATTTAACTCTCTTGGAGTATATTGATCTTGTGCCAAAGAGTGTCAAATATTTGAAGCAGCTATGCATGTCTAAACCCAAGCTGAAAGAGAAAGGGAAGGTGGAATTGAGTGAAAGTTGCTCAGCACTTCTCACTTGGAAACTACCCGAAAAGCGCAAGGATCTGGGTACGCTTTTTATCACATGCAAAATAGGAGATTTGTGCATCAGGAGAGCCATGGCAGACCTGGGAGCTTCTATAAATGTCATGACAAATTCTGTTTATGAGGCACTTAGGTTGGGACCTTTGCTAGCATCGGGTGTGCAAATTGAGCTGGCTGATAGGAGAGTGATTTCTCCCAAAGCCTTGGTAGAGGATGTTTTGGTGAAGATTGAGCATCTTGTATTCCCAGCTGATTTTTATGTGGTGAACATACCCACTGGAGGATCAAGGACACGGCAATTATTTTAGGGAGACCATTCTTGAGCACTTCAAATGCCATCATCAACGTGAAAATGGGAACCAAATTTTCAGAAACCCCCAACGCAGATCTTGGAATACGGTATACATTAGACAAAGGGATTCTAAAATACCTTTCAGATGACTCTGTTGTTCACGAACCACAAATAGCAGACGGCCTCTATGGTATCCACACGTGGAGCACTCCGTCGATAACCTTCTCAAGGCTCTTGAATGCTGGTCGAATTCCTCAGGTGCTAGTAGAGAAAAACGCCTCCTTGTGGATTAGTCTCAGAGAGCACGAAGACCCTTGGAGCATATCTCAAGATCTAAATCTTTTGATAGATATATGGTAACATATAAAATCATATCTCCGTAAAGATCTTATCTTGTGGAGATATGTATATGTTCCAAATCTTATCTATATATGACCTTTTATTTTGAGTTTAATCAATATTAATCTCAAAATAACTCTCAATTAAATTTATCCACTTTACCAATTACATCTCATGTAATTGTGTCATTCTATTTTATATCGTTGAGTGACTCCACTATTTTGTGTGACCCTATAGGCTTCTTCAATAAAGGCCATAATAATGGATTTATTAGTTAACTCTTAATTAATCAAGCTCCCATACTATTCGAGTTCTTGCTAACAAGGTCACCCTCGTCCGTTGCCTGCGCCGCCGTACTCCCACTGTGAACTGCGACTTTTCAGGTATCAGTCAGTTCTTCACCATCTCTGTTGGGTTTCATGGGATTTTATTGGGCTACCTTTTTTCGCTTGCCTTCTTCCCTCTCCCGAGTTTCCGTTTACATTTAGGGTTTGTTTCTTCCTTCATTTTTCTGAACATGGATAGAAGATCTAGTGAGTTGGACCTCCCTTCTCTCTGCATTCGGTACTCGATCTGTGATGAGTACCAAGTTTCTCACGCTCAGCATATTGAAATCTCGTGGGGATTGGGTAAGAGCCCGCTTCCTCGCTTCAGCTTACCGATCCCCTTTGCTTATTTCGAAAGTGGTTTACGGTTTTCTCTTCACCCTATGATAGTCCAGTTCCTTCAAACTTTCGCCATACCACTTTACTGCCTTGCCCCTAATTCCATCTTTTGTTTTGCTACGTTTTTAGTCTATTCGGCTGGTATGGATCCGACCATGTTCTTAGTAGATTTTCTTCACCTTTTCAGAGTTGCTGTCCAAAAAGCAAAGTCCCCATGGATGGTCGCTCTCACTTCCAGTTCCGCTGATTTGAGGATAATCCTCACTTCATTGTGAAGGCTCCTGATACCCACCATGACTGGTGGTCCCCTTTTTTTCTAGGTGGTGCCCCCTTCAGGTTTTTGGTGGAACTTTCCGGTAAATCCCCCAACTCCCTTTAGAGTGAAGCTCTCTGATGTATATCGTTCCTCGCCCGAATCACGTGATGCCTTGTACGAAAGGCTTAGCCGAGGTTCCTTCCGATTCAAAACTCGTTCCTTGATGTTTTCGGGGGAGTCTC
Organism: Utricularia gibba; assembly: GCA_002189035.1. Lineage (NCBI taxonomy): Eukaryota > Viridiplantae > Streptophyta > Magnoliopsida > Lamiales > Lentibulariaceae > Utricularia > Utricularia gibba. The sequence goes on along the minus strand of NEEC01000024.1, from coordinate 296,866 downwards.
TAAGAAGGTCAGATATTATTGGCCGTTCTCGCGATCCCCATTGGCCCGATATTGTGCCCTTGGGAAGCACCGAGTTACAAACTCTACCCCCTCCTTCTCCTTCGAATCTTCCCCTCGTTCATGTCTCGAATCTGACTCCCCCTATTGCTCAGCCCGCGGCCCCCAAGAAAAAGAAGACGGTTAAGGCAGCTGCCCATGAACCCTCTAAGAGGCAGCGAGGTAGTTAGGTCCGGCCCTCCCAAGTTTTGAGATCTGTATTAAACCTCACTGTTTTCTCGGTTCTCGTTCGCAGCTGAAGAGATGGCCAGAAGGAGCGCTTTGGAAGACTCGATGATGGCTCGCTTCTCCGTCGAGATGTAGAGGATACAGGAACCCATGGCGGCACCTTCTGTGCAGGTCTCTTTTTCGTTATCAGTGAATATAGGTTCCCGATTCTCACTTTGTTACCTTTTTTTCTAGATTGGATCCCTAGAAGTTCATTTGGATGCTGGCGATCACCCATCGAAGGGGAACCAAGTGGTTGGAGTTTCTGAGACTCGGGATCCGACTCCTCCTATCTTAGTTGACCAGGGGAAAGAGAAACTCACTCCTTCTCCAGTTTCGGATGAGGCTCCGATTCCCAACGCGGAGCTCTTTTCGGCGGATGCCTCGACCTCGGCCCCCCTGATGCTATACCGAGTGAGCTTGATCAGACATAGGTTAGGGGCGACCTGGTGCTTCCTCCCTCGTCGGTTCCAACTGAATTGAGGAGGTTTTTGGGGTATAGTCGGATTCAAGTTTTTGGGGTATAGTCGGCTTTGTTTCAGGTGCGTTTGCCATTCCAAGGCTCGGAGGCGTGCACCTTACTTAGAGCTTTTTCGGGGCTTACGTGAACGGGTTAGAGGAATCGATGCCCGAGTTGTACCGGGGCTTACCCTTTTTATTGGGGCCTGGATTTCAAAGGTCACCTATTCTAGGGGAGCCCCGGGTTGGCTTGTTGAACCTAAGGGCTTTTTCGGGGCTTGCAGATGGTTGCAGGAACCGGCGCTCGAGTTGTACCAGGGCTTTCCCTTACCACTGGGGCCTGGGTTTCATGGAAGATATAATTCGGGGGAAGCCCTGAGTTGGTTTGGTGTGCCCATCCGAGGGCGCAGACTTAGAAGGTTCGCCTGGGCTTACTTAACTTGGCCAGGGCTTGCAAGTTAGACTTACAGGGTTTTGCTTGGTCTTATGTGACTTGGCCAGGACTTACGATTTCGTTAATTCATCTCCACTTTGGAGGAATTTATAGCCACTTGAGTGTTTTGACGAAGAGAATACCGGAAACTGCAAAAACCTAGGATAGGGATTGATATCTAGCTGATCAAGCGTAGAATTTCCTCAGATGTGATGCATTCCATGACCTTGGGAATTCTACGCCATCTAGTTGTTCTAGCCAATATGCTCCTTTTCTAATTACCGTTGAAATCCGATAAGGGCCTTCCCAATTGCGGTCTAATTTTTCCACATGTCTCTGTGGTTGGATGCTTCGGAGTACCAAGTCTCCTTCCAAGAATTCCCTCGGGAACACATACTTGTTATAATTCTTTTTTGTTCTTCTCTGGTAAGCCCCTAGTCGGTTGTAAATATTCTGTCTTTTTTATAGTGTTCCACCCTTTACCTCTTTAGCATTAACTCGATCGGGCCTACTGCTTTCGTGGTGGTTCGAGGGTGGTGTGATATGACCACAGAACCTCATCTAAGTGGTCTGCCCATGACCCTCCGAAATCCTCAAGCTCGGTCTGCATACCTTATCTGAGCATTCGATTCGCTACCTCCATGAGGCTATTGCTCTGAGGATGATATACCGAAGTGAAGTTGTGCTTGACAGAATATTTATCCAGGAACGCATCCATTCTCCCTCCAACAAATTGGGTCCCGTTATCGGTCACTAGTTCTCGAGGTATCCCGAATCGAATGAAGAAATTTCTCCACAGAAATCGAATAACAGTCTCTCGTCTGATATTTTTTCCACGGCTTCGACTTCTACCCATTTGGAGAAATATTCAACTCCCACAATGAAAAATTTCTTCTGACCCAAGGATTGGCGAAATGACCCCATAATATCCACCCCCACCGATCAAACGGGCACGAGAGTGGAAGAGTGGTTAGGTCGTTTATCGGTTTTCTTGGTATGTTTGCATGGTACTGGCATACTTTGCACTTCTTCACCACCTCAGTAATATCTTGCCTCATGGTTGGCCAATAATATTCCTTCATGCAAATCGGTTATAAGCTCTTGAGTGTGCTCCTTCCCGATACACCTCAATAGGGGTCCATCTAATGCTCTTCGATAGAGAATTCCGTTTACCAGTGCAAATCTCTTCGCCCTAGTCTCCAACTATCGGGCTTCCGATTAATCGGGTGGCGTTTCTCCGTTTTGTAAGTATCAGTTATAGGGCGATGTCCAATCTTCGAGGAGACTTAACTGCAAGGAGATGTCATTTCTTGGTCGCTGGGTAATATGGTTCACTGCTCGCAAGATTACCGAGGGTTTATCCCGCAACCAAATTGCCACACTTCCTTCTTTCAGCTCCTGAAACCCTGCTGCCAATCAGGCAAGGCTTTCCGCAGGTCCGTTTTCTTCGTGGGCCACGTGCGAGAAGGTAAACTCCTTGAAAGTCTTCGCCAACTCCTTCACCCTAGCACAGTACAAAGTCATTAAGGGGTCATGGGTTTCATACTCACCCGAAAATTGTCCTTGTACTAGCCGCGAGTCGGTGTAAACGTCGAGTTTAGCAACTCCTACGGTACTAAGACTAAAATTGTCCTACGGTGCATTAACAGAACTATGAAATTGTACACTGATTTCATGCATTAATCTTCACATAGCAAGCACCTGCTCTTCGTGTTCGACCCTAATCACTATACTCATAATTGTTTTATGCTTGAACGTGTATTAGGTTATAAATTTATTTGATAGGAAGATTTACATTTACGACGTGTAAATTTTTCGTTTATCACTTAGTGGCCGCCATTTTCAGAGCCAAGATGAATTTCTTTGTCACTGCGTATCGGGTTTCGGCCGGTAATAAAACCTTGCTCACATAATACACTGGCATGTGTTTATCCCAAGGTGGTTGTTAAGACCGCACTGACCGCGACAGGCGATATTGATAGGTAGAGCCCAAGGGGCTCCGCTTCTTTTAGAGCCACCAGAAGTGGAGTTGGTGAGAGATACTCTTTGAGCTTCTCAAAGTCGATCCGACAATCCTCGTTTCATTCCAAAGCATTTCCCTTTCGCAGGGCCTTGAAGAAAGATGCCGACTTATCGGCCGACCGAGATATGAAACGGCTGAGGGCAGCCAATTTACCCGTGAGACTCTGGTACTCCTTGATTGTCCTTCGGGATTGCATTTCGCATATTGCATTAATCTTCTCAAGGTCAGCTTCGATTCCTCTCTCCGATACATAATACCGAAGGAATTTTCCACTTTGCACCCCAAGGCAACATTTCAGTGGGTTGAGCTTTAATCCATACGACCGACATCAAGAGAAACAAGAGTCCAAATACGCTAAATGGTCTTCTTCCTTCATAGATTGTACAATCATAGCGTTCACATACACATCCATTAAGGTACCGATTTAAGAAGAGAATATTTTGTTCACCAACCTCTGATAAGTCGCCCCAGCATTCTTCAAATTGAAGGGCATCGCCACGTAGCAGTAAACCCCATCCTTGGTGTAGAAGGTGGTTTTCGGTTGGTCCTTCTCGGCAACGATGATTTGATGATATCCCGAATAGGCATCCATGGTGCTTAGGAATCAGGATTCGGCAATGTCATCCACTAGTTTATCAATCTTTGGCAAAGGGTAGGGATCCCTTTCAATCTTTGGCTCGGTTTCAACCCGATGCGCCGAATGTTACGGGTAAGGATATCTTCCCGATTGTCTGTACGGCCCGTTGATCGAATGCGTATAACTCCATGCGCATGGGACAGATATTTCCCTCTTTAGACAACGCTAGTTGCTCGGTGACTTCCTTTTTCATAATGTTGCAAGCAGACCCTTGATCAATAAGAATCCTTCTTACCTTAGTGCTTCCGCATATTCTTGATACCACCAAAGGTTCATTTCATGTTGCTGGGCTGACTGGAATGTCTTTGTCGGAGAAGTTGATCTCTTCCTTTTCCCAAGTGGCTTTCTCAATCAGACATTTCCCAATCTCAAAGACTTCTCCTCTTCTGGCTTCGTCCAAATATCTCTTCCGTGCTTTCTCGGATTCATCGATTTCGGCCCCCTCGGATATCACATGGATTTCCGGAATATATGGGGGGCTACCTTGTATCTGGTGGGCACTTCTTGAACTTTCCAGTACATCTTGTCCTCACGGCGCTTATTCGGCCGGGGGGCTCGGATGGGCTGCGTTTCTTGCTACGGGACCAGATGGATCTCTCCACGGCTTTTCATTTCGGCCTTGAGGTTGTCATCAACTTGGATGTATTTCATAATTTTCCTTAGCAATTCTTTGAGGTTTTTCGGTGGGGACTTAGACAGACTCTGCCCTAGCTTCGACTTTCCTAGGGCCCATTTCATTATTTCTACCCTCTCCTTCAAATTCAGCTGAACATCCTGCGCTAGGCAATTGAATCGGTCGATAAATCTTCTCAAGCTCTCTTTTCGGTGATCATACCGAATAGAATACAGTGCTGCCTTTGAAGGTGGAGCTTCGATGTTGATAGCATACCGGGTAGTAGAGAGTAACACCAACTACCGATAGGATCCCACACTGCATGGCTCTAACTACTTGAACCAAATCTTTGCTCCCTTTTGGAGAGAGCAAGTGAATAGCTTACACTTCATGGCTTCCGAATGCCAGACCGTAGCCATCCTCATGTTGAAATCGGTTACATGGGATATGGGGTCTTTTTTTCCTTCATACGTGGGTAGTCCGTCGGGGACTTTGAATCCCCTCTCTGGCTCTTCCCCGATTAACTCATTCGAGAAAGGATCAAAGTTCAGCGCTGGGGTTCCAGCTGCTCCTTCAACACCGCTCTTCAGAGCTAGATCAATATCGGCAAGAACATCCCCTCTCCTAGTGCATACATTATGATCGACAGCATTCCTGAAACCCCTATTCTCTCTTCCCTTTGGCAACGTCCGTCTGCCGACAGGTCTTCTTCTCTCACTAATCTGGTCTAGCTCTCTCTTCAGTTCTTCTTCCCTTTTTTTCAAAATTTTGCTAGTCATGTTTTCCCTATCCATTCCTGGCTCATAGATGACTTGGTTGCGCCTCTTTCTTCGCAACATCTCCTTCTCGGTTTCGGATTCAATCTTCATGTCCGGGGGATATTCTGGAATCAAGGGTTGCTTTTATGCTCATGGTGCGGTTTCGGGTGTCCCCTCCTATGCATTGAAGTTCAGCCCCGAAGGTGCCCTAAAGTCGAAGAGGATTTCCGTCAAAAGGGCCTTCAGTTGTTCCCTACTGATGACCATAAGGCTAGGGTCTTGCATGCTGGCGCTTCCTTTATGCACGGAATTGGTGGCTATGTTCCGCCATGTTTGATGTTTAATGAGCGGCTTCTGTGGGTTTCTCGAGTGGGACAATAGATCTACCCCGCGATGGGCGCCAAAATGTTGAGGGCGAAAATCGGTACTAATGTTGATACTGATTTCCCGGGTAACGGAGTTCAACCGATGCGTTTTGGATGGATCTGGGTTTTGTACTTTGTTCTTGATGTTTTTTAAAAATAAAGAAAGATGACGATTTTTTACGTGGAAACCATCGGAGAACGGAAAAACCACGGAGGTGGGGATAAAAATACAGAGTAGGGGGTTAGGGATCAAACCCTTTTTTCTTCAAAACTTCTCCTATTTATAGAAGAGGTCAATCTAACCGAATCATGAGTTCTGCAGGTGTCGGCTACTTTTTGTACTTATACTCTGATCTTGCTTTTCAGATGATTGCCGCCTGTTCTAATACGATTCGGCCACCTTTCAGATGGTGCCATATGGCCGTTGCTATCAAATCTCTGACACATATCGGTCTGTCGGCTGGTGTTGTCCCATTAGGACTCCTTTTGGCAGCTTTTCAAAAGCTGCTTATCCTCATCCAAGTTATACCCCATCAGTAGCCACACGAGAAGTCGGGTCCATGACTATAAACAAGGGCGCTTATGGGAGGCAACCCATGGTTAAGTTTTTAATTTCAGCATTTTAATTTTTAGTTTAATGTTGTTATTTTAGGATTTTTATCCCTATTTTGTGCTACTGGGAAATTCTTTTTAGTGTTAAGAGGAGTTATTGATGCGGAGTTACAAAAATCAGACCGTTGAGATGAGTGGGAAGTTGAATCGAAAGGGAATGACAAAAATGCCCTTCCTACCTAAAAGTGTTTGGAAGAACAGTTACTGTTCTTCACTTCACCCATTTGTCTATGATTTTTCTGCGAAAAATCACAGCTGTAGAAACATGATGCCGATGAGACAAAGCGCACAGAAGGCAACAAAGGAGAAGTCTGGCCAGAAAAAGATGAGAAAGGAGCAAGCGAAGGAAAGGACTGAGGATGTTGGAGCAACCACCACCGTCGCTCTAACCCAAGAAGCAGTGGTTCAGCCCGCTGCTGTCACCACAGAAAATCCTTAAGAAGCAGAAGTGATCCCTCAGACAACGGAGGTTGGGGAGTCCTCTAAACAGAAAAAACAGAAGGACCCATCCTCCAAGTTAGAGCATATTAGCCTCTAGCAATGGTTGAAAGACATGCAACAGACTTATAAGAAGAGAAGAGCTTCATAGGAAGAATCACCAATAGAGCAGCAGGTCTCACCTAAGAAGAAGGGGAATCCCTTCATGAATGCAGGGAGATTCGCAATGGAAAGGGAGCGATTTCAATGACAAATAACCGGAAAGGGAATCCCTTACTTCCAGCACCATGTAGATATGTTAAACAAAAAATACCTGAAGTCTTAAACAGCAGAACATGTGGATAGGTATGGAGAGGTAAAAGGTGCTAAGGTATTGCCCTGCCGTCACATTGACTTTGAAATACTTTTTGAATTGAACATAGTGGATAAAGTTTATACCATGTTTGAGAATTCTGCCTTTATGACCTTATTTGAGTTAAAACTCCCTGCATATGTGGAATTGTCATATGAATTCGCCTCTACTTTTATTTACAAAATTCCAAAAACTGTTTTGGAGCCTGCTGTTGTTTGCTTTCGTTTGATGGGCACTGAATTTTCGTTTTCTTTGGCTGAGTGGAATGTTGCTCTTGGTTTTTGCTCAAATCAGCAAGTAGATTCGCATCATTTCGCTGCTTCTTTATTCGATTATCCAGTAGACTTTGATGTTGAAGAATTTTATGGAATTTTGACTGATCAGCATGTCATTGAATTTGAGGCAAAAGGAACGAAATCTGAATTTTTTGTTGATCCGTTCATGCGTTATGTTCATATGTTAGTCACTACAACTCTTTTTGGTAAAAACGTTGGATTTAATGCTCTTTACAAACATGAATTATTTGTGTTGTGGTGCATTATGAGTAAGCGGTTTCTGAACATAGGTGCAATGCTTGTTGAACAAATGAATAGGGATTATAGGCATACTAAAATTCGGCAACTAAGCTTTGGTCATATTGTTACGCATCTGGCTCATACTCTTTGCCCTGAAAAACTACTTGAACTTGAATTCTTCCATGTTGAGACTAAGATAGTACCATTGGATGCATATTCTTTAAAAATTGCTGGACTAATCAAAGCCCAAGGAAGTGGGTTTGTTTTCAGATCTTTGGTAGGATGGGAAGGAAGCGTTATCCCAAGGAAGAAGAAGGGAGACACTGCTGCTCCATCAACCTCAACCCCAGCTCAGGGAGAGAAACGCTACTGATGCCCAAAAATGTTGGAGGTGATGAGCGACAAAATTTCAGACTTAATTCGGGTGATCATAGAGTTAAAACAGGGAGTGCCCGAGGCCTCCCTGAATAAGTAATCTGCTGCTTGAATGATTTAGTATAGTAGGTTTTTATTTTTGTTTTATTTTATTTTATTTTCAAGTTTAGGATCTTCTTTACGTCGAGAGAGAATGTTATCTATTAGTCTAAGTCTAGACTTAGAGTCGTGTTCACCATAGGTTTTGTCTAGTAGCAGTAAACTGTTTCCGATGGCTAAGTGATGGAACATTACAATTGTTAGATGAATTCTGTTGCATGAGCCTTGTAAACCTTTCTGATACCCGTGAGCATGTTTTTATCTTTTGATTTTATGAGAGCATGTGTATGACTAAAGGAATCTAAGGAGTGTGATCTAGATCATTTTTATATGAGTTGTTGAACTTCATAGTCACTATGGAACTGGTTGCCAACCATGACAAAAAAAAAAAGAAAGGTGAATAAAGGGTCTAAGAAAAAAAAGAAAAAAAATTTGAGACCAAAGTCCTAAAAAGCAGCACATATTAAAAGAGCATGTGCAGACTCAATAAGTAGTGAAAGAGTGAGCGGGGATAGACTAATCCGGAGGAGTATGAAGGAGCCTGGTGTTATAAGGTGTGAGTGCTTGGTTAACACTCTGACAAGAGCTCTATTACAAAAGAAGAAAAGTTGAAAGCAATTTTCAACTCAGTGATCAAGCTCTATCTCAGCAAATTATGAAGGGATTTTCAACAGACATTCTATCAAAGAGAGAGATCGATTTAAAAAAAAAAGAGAGAGAGAAGAAGAAGAAAGAAAAAAGGCCGAGGTGTTGAAAAGAAGCCACAAATATGAAAGAGAAGGAGTTCCCTAGAGTACGAAAATCAAAAGGCAAGCATGACAGAATTGTTTGATGGATGCTCACTCCTTATTACCCATCAAATGGAGCCTCCAACCGAATTTCCTACCTGTCCCAAGCTCCTACCGTGCTACAACCCAAGAAAAAGACCTCATGATTGCACAAGCTTGCTGAAACTAGTGGATCACTTGCGCAAGTCTACTAACTCGTCTACATTCAGGTATTGAGCGATCCTCTTTTCATTTCACCCTCCTCTTATGGATTTCTTTTGTTGAGCGTATTGAGTGACTTGTGAGGAGTAGCTATGTGCAAGGGGAGCTAGTGGATGGTGTAATATTGAATAACTCATCCATTTTGCTAGCTTTACTTCTATTTGCAATTTACTACTTTGAAGGAAAATACCTTGAACAATTGCTTGAGGACAAGCAATATCTAAGTGTGGGGGAGTCGATAAGTGATTTTGTGTCGTTCCAAAACATGTTCTTCCACTACTCTTGAGTGTTGTTTTTACTTATCTTAGACTCCACTTTCTCATTATTCTCAATTGATTTTGCATCTTTCACACTACTTTGATCTTTTTGGAGAGAAAGTGTATTTTTTGGATTTTTTGGGTACTTTTGGATCAATTTGAGGAGAAATCAAGATCCACCAAATTATGGACTTGATGGGACACGAATCAACTATTAGAGATGTCTTTGACCACTTTTACTTTGAATCTTTCCTATTTTCGTGTCTATTCTCATGTTTGAGTTGAGTCTGCACGTGTAGGGGTTTGCGTCTGAGGATCTACGGTGAAGCCTTGCTTGCGCAAGTCCTGCGTGTGTGACTATTTTACTATGTTTTTCAACATTTAAATTGAGGCTTGATTCTGTTTTTCGCAACGTTTTCTTTACCAACGTGCTCTTTAGTATCACATAACCCGAAGGGATTGTGAGAGAATCAAAGGTTGGCCTCAAGCACCTAAGGAGAAGGGCTCAATCAGACATCGTTTGTAAGGCACATTCTGTCTATTCTGTCTGCGAGGTGTGAGGTGTAGGGGTTAGATTTGGGTGTGGGGAAAACATGGGTTATCACAAGAGGTGAAATGGCTCTAGTGGCGTGGTTGATTCCATAATCCCAAAAAACAAGGGACGATGCTATAACGGTCACCGATTAGCACTACTTTAGAATAACACCCTCAAAACTTGCACAAGTAGGTCAGTCTTCAAGGTTTACACACACAAGTTTGGGCGAGTTTTGAGCAAGATGGATCCCAAGCCAATGCCACTTTTCTTCTTGTTTTTAAAACCAAATCTTTCTTTTGTTTTCGGTCTTTTTGAGTCTTTGTTTTGAAAAGAAAATTCCAATAACAATTCCCTGTGGATACGATCTTATTTTATTACTTCGACGGTTTATGTGCACTTGCAGAATCACCATCAATGCACACTTTCATTTCTGCACCGAAATTTATTCTTAGCTTTTATGTTCATCACTGATGCTGAAAGAACCCATTTTCTGTTAGTCTTAGGTAGGACTTGGGGACAACTCTGGTGTCGTTGTAGCATAGTGTGATAGCACACAAATTTTCATGTTTTTAGGATATGAAAATAATGATTTTTATGTTTAGTTGTTTATTTTATAGTTTTAAGTATTTTTATATATAATTTAGGAAAATATCATTTTTGGTGTTTTAGTGGGCTATATCCCTTGTTTTAGCCCATCCATGTTCTAACCCGATTTTGAGCCTAGCAGCTACTCGAAAATCATGGAAAAGTCAAGGATTTCGTGTAATGAATACACTGTCTCGATAGCAAGAAGCAATGAATGCACTGTCCCGACAGCAGTCTGCAAGTCAGGGGCAGGAGCAGGAGAACTGTCAGAGAATGTACTTGCCTTGAGCAGTGAGAGGCGAGAGAAAGGGAGAGGAGAGAGAATCGCAAGGGGACAACGCATTTTTCATCACTCACATGTGGGGGTTTCTCCCCCAACTTGAACACGAGGAATACTAAAGGAGAAGGAGAAAGGAAGACGATTTTTCTAGAGAAGAACCTCCAGCTTGAAGGAAGAAGATCAAGACCTAGTTCAGTGCTACTTTTCCGACCCAGGAACAGTAGCAGACGGAAACCAGAACTCTTACTGATTTATTTTAGTTTGTTGATGTTTTTAGCTTTTGCACCCAACTTCTGCACGATGTTCTCAACATTTTCATTGTTTTATTTTAATGCCATTACATTTTACCTTGAAAGCATGAGTAGCTAAACCCTAGGGGTGTCTTAAGGTGAAGCATGGTGGTGTGGGTTTAGGTGTCTTAATAAAATTTACCATTGTTTCTTACGTCTTGTTTCTATCAAGCCATGGGTAGACCTAACGAGGGGAACAAGTAGCTTCACAACTTAGATGCTTGATTTAGAGGTATACCAACAAATCAAGATGGGAGCAGTAGGTGTTAGTCCAGGGTAGAACCAGTAGAAATGGGTAGACCTAGTTCTATATGCTTTGCATGCCGGTAGACCTAATTGTAATGTTGGTGATGATATGGGGGACTAACTTAGCTGAAAATATGATGAATGACCTGGTTAGACTTAGGTTATTTGAAGTTGTGAGTGTAGGAACATGATAGATTAAATTAGGGATTTTGGCAACAGACCACCTACAGACCCTTAAGGCACCTTAGTATTATTCTAAGTTAGAACCAGTACCTGCTACCTTTAGGATTGAGACCTGATATTGTTTATTGATCTTATTTTTTAACGAACTTGTTTACCACTGTTGGTCCGAGCTTAGACTAAGACTTATCATTACTTTGAATTCTGCATCTGTTGAAATACATGACAACCACAAGCTCCTTTTGATCGATCCCTAATTCCACTGTACACTTTGTGTTAATTTGTATTTTGTGAGGATTAGGGACTATAAATTTATTTGATACGAAAATTTGGTTATATTGTAACGACATGCTAAAATTTTCGTTTATCAGTTTTCTACCAGTCCAAATCTCCTAAGGATCGGTTTCAACCGATTTCAATAGGGCCTTGTTCAAAACATGAGCCGCTGCCTGTAAAGCATATCCCCACATGGACCTTGGTAGTTCTACAAAACTCATGAACCATGTGAAGCAAAGTTCGATTTCTCCTCTCAAAAACACCATTGTGCTCAGGTGTATCAGGAGGAGTTCTTTCTGAGACAATACCATTGCCATTTAGATGATTCTTGAATTCATTACTCAAGTATTCCCCACCATGATCTGATCGAAGTTTCTTGATGGAACGCTCAAGCTGGTTCTCGACCTCCATCCGAAACTCTTTGAACTTTTCAAAGGCTTTAGATTTTCGTTTCATCAAGTAGATGCATCCATATCTTGAATAGTCATCTGTAAAAGTGATGAAATATGAGAAACCCCCTCTAGCATTCATAAGATTCAAAATCTTCTAAGTCCAAATATCTCAATCAATATAAGTACTCAACACGCTTCTTGTTTATATGACCTAAACGACAATGCTAGAGGTAAGAATTCAAGACATTGTCAATCCGTGACATTTTTATGCACATGATAATCTGTTCTGAATCATGCTGATCCAAAACATATATTCCGTTAACTATTGTGGTAAACCCATAATGCACATTCCCAAGTCGTATGGAACAACAATTTTTCTTTATAGAAAACTTGAAACCAATCTTGCCCAAACAAGAAATAGAGACGATATTCTTAGACAATGAGGGAACACAATAAACGAAATCTAATTCAAGAGATAATCCAAAAGGTAGGGTGATGTGGCAAGTCCCAACTGCCATGGCAGCAACTCGTGCACCATTCCCAACTCTTAGGTCAACATCGCCTTTCTTCAAGATTCTACTACTCATTAGGTCCTGCATGTTAGTGCAAATGTGAGTACCACAACCAAGAAGCATTCTTGATACTAGTGTTAATATCAATCATGTGTATACCTGAAGCTGAATTTTCATTCTGCTTCTTGCCCTTGATTGACTCTAGGCAAGCTTTGCAGTTTCTATTCCAATGACCAGATTTCCCATAGTGAAAACATTCACCCTTACCCAGTATTTCAACTGGCTTCTTCTTCTTGATCTCCCTTTTAGATTTGAGTTTCTTTTCTTGATTCTTCTTCTTGGAAACCGTTTTCCTTGAAGAGACAAGCATGACATTCTTTTGTTCCTTTGTGATAGTTCTCTCAATAGACTTGAGTAACTGAATCAATTCAGGAACAATTTGATCCATCTTGTTCATCTGATAGTTCATCACAAACTATGAATAGCTATCAGGTAGTGAGGTAAGGATCAAGTCTATACTCAAGTCCTTATCCAACACAAAACCAAGAGTGGACAACTTCTTAATGTAACTCAACATCAATGTCGCATGATCAACAACAGAACTTTCTTCTGCCAAGCGACAATTGAACAATAGCTTTGATGTCTTGAACCTTTCAAGTCGTGAGTGCTCACCAAACAGATCCTTGAGGTGTGTTATCATCTGTTGGCAAGTCATCGCCTCATGCTGTTTTTGGAGATCAGGGGCCATCGAAGCAACCATGATACAAGAGACAAACTCAGCATCATCTAGATACTTCTCATATGCACGCCGAACATCTTCAACTGCATTAGCCCTGGGTTGTGCAGGAATATCTTGCTCAAGGATGTAAGCAATCTTCTCCGCCTTGAAAAAATTCTCAAATTGCGGTGCCAATCAGTAAAATTCGAGTCAAATTCACGCTGGAAGACATATCTTCAAGTTGAAGAAGAGAAAGCAAACACGCCGAACATCATATGCATCGATAATTCACCAATTAGATCATCATCATCAAAATTCGTGCAAAGGCCATCATGCCCCACGACTTTCACATATAAACCATCATCATGCTGCGCATATACACGCAAGATATGATTCTCGAAAACATCAATCATCAATCAAATTTCGTGCATCATCAAGGCAGCAAAACAATCCAACATAATCCGATTTCGTGCATCACATGCTATTACGATGATCGCCGGCAAGGCAACATACGAGAACATCTCGCAAAATCACATACTATTACGATGATCGCCGGCAAGGCATCATACGACAACATCTCGCGAAATCAGAAAAGATTCTAACATGTCACCGGCAAGGCAACATACGAGAAAATCTCGTAAAATCAGCAAAGATTCTAACGTATACACGTATTCTGTAACCTCGCTCTGATACCACTGTTTGGTTTCTCGTAGACATTGTATGTCACAAAAGCAGTGGAATTTTAAAAATTTTAAGAAAACCCAAACATAGATCTTCGAATACGGTTTACTTCAGAAAAAGGGATGCTGAAAATACCTTTCAGAAGACTCCATTGTTCACCAACCGCCAATACCAGACAGCCTCTATGGTATCCACACGTGGAGCACTCCGTCGATAACCTTCTCAAGGCTCTTGAATGCTGGTCGAATTTCTCAGGTGCTAGTAGACAAAAACACCTCCTTGTCAATTAGTCTCAGAGAGCACGAAAACCTTTTGGAGCAGATCTCAAGATCTAAATCTTTTTCGATAGATATTTTTGACATATCAAATCATATCTATATGAGATCTTTTATTTTGAGTTTAATCAATATTAATCTCAAAATAACTCTCTATTTAATTTATCCACTTTACCAATTACATCTCATGTAATTGTGTCATTCTATTTTATATCGATGAGTGACTCCACTATTGTGTGTGACCCTATAGGCTTCCTCAATCAAGGCCGTAATAATGGATTTATTAATTAACTCTTAATTAATCAAATCCATCATTATCGATCATGAGTGATGTCTAGCAAAATATCATGATCCCCAAGATTTTTCTCACATTTCTCGATGACTAACAGCGCTACTTGCACAAGACGTGGAATTTTGCTTTGATGCAGAATGTGTGCATGCATTCAACACGCTGAAGCAAGCTCTTGTTATTGCTGCACCCATTCTTCAACCACCAGATTGGACCTTGCCATTTGAGCTGATGTGCGATACAAGTGATTGTGCTGTAGGGGACTATTCTTGGATAGAAAAGAGACAAGGTAATTCATGTGATTTATTATGTCAGCAAAACTCAAAATGTAGCTCAAAGGATCTACACAACCATAGAAAAGGAGTTATTGGCAATTGTTTTTGCCAATGAAAAATTCAGGTCCTACTTACTAGGTGCAAAAGTGATTGTTCATACGGATCACCCTGCCTTGAAATATCTCTTGAGCAAGCAGAAATCAAAGCCCAGGATGATAAGATGGACACTACTTCTTCAATAATTTGCTCTGGAAATTCGTGACAAGAAGGGTAAGGAAAATGGAGTAGCTAATCATTTTCATGCCTACTGCTTAAAACAAGTGCTGGGGAGTTACCCATGGATGATTCTTTCCCCACAAAACGTATCCTTGCTATTCAAGATGGAAATCCGTCATGGTATGCTGATTTTTCCAATTAGCTTGTTGGAGGAGTCTTGCCTCAAAATCTGAACTTCAATCAGTAGAAGCGCTTCCTTGTGCAAGCGTAGCATTATTTCTAGAAAGAACCTATGTTTTTAAACAATGTGCTGATGGAATTATCAGAAGATGCTTACCATCAGAGGAGGTAAGGGATGTTATTTGGCACTGTCATTCATCACCATATGAAGGATATGCAGTAGCATCAAAAACACTCTTCAAAATTCTTCAATCTGGAATTTATTGGCCCACCATGAACCATGACGTGAGAGCATTTGTCCAAGCATGCGAACCATGTCAACATGTGGATTCTATTCCAAGAGAGATGAAGGACCCATGACGTATATTCTAGAAGTGGAAATTTTCGATGTCTGGGGGCTGGAGAGGAAAAACACTTAGTCATACTAAATATCGGTTGCTTTATGTTCCTGCTATACGATCTCGCTTTTCAGATATCGGCCGCCTGTTATGCCATAATTCAGCCGCTTTTCAGACTGTTTCATATGTCCATATCTGTTAGATTTCTGACAGATATCAATCTGTCGATTGGCATTATCCCCTCAGATTCTCTTTAAGCAGCCTTTTAGGAACCGGTTACCCTTGACCGAATAATCCCCTATCATTCAGCCCCTCTGATTTACCAATATTGGCCCTTCCGGGGTAAGTCGGGGAATCAGAATCACTACAATACCGACTTCGGAGGTACCGTCTTCCACGCATGAGCCACAAACCGCTCTGTACCGATATCTCTGCCACGCCACGTTTTTTCCCGCTCGTTTTTGGGCACCTCAAACGTCATGTCGCTTCGTCTCCCGAATGTCTTTATTATAAATATACGCGCCCCCTGTCATTTCTCTCCTTTACTTCATTTTTTCGCCTGTGAGGTTCCAGTGTTCTCTGAACTCCACCGTGCTCGCTGCCATGTTATCCGCCGGAGATTACAGATTTTTCAGGTATCCATGCCCCCTCCACGAATTTTTTGCATTTCTGAGTCTGCTTCATCCTCCACTAGGTCTTCGAATCTCCCTTCATTCCGTTCCCACTCTTTCTTAGGGTTTTTGCTCTATTCCTCTACGCCCTTTGAGATTCCTTCCTTTTTTCGATTCCTAAAGGAGATATGGGTAGGAAATCTAGTGAATTAAATATTCCTGCTATTCGGTCCCGATACTCGATTCCTGAGGAATATGTTATTTCTCAGGCAAGGGATAGCCAAATCCCTTGGAGTTCCGGGGAAAGGCCTCTTCCCCGCTTCAGCCTTCCAATCCCTTTCGCTTACCTAGAAAGTGATCTCCAACTTCCTCTCCATCCCTTACTCGTTCACTTCCTCAACATGTTTTCAGTTCCGCTTTATTGCCTTGCTCCTAATTCGATCTTCTGCTTCACCACATTCCTCTTCTATTCGGCGGCATGGATCCGAACATGACGTTGGTCGAAATTTTTCAACTCTTCAAAATTGATGTTCGTAAGGCGAAGCCTCCGATGCATGGTTTCTCCAGTTGGGTTTCTCGTAGACATCATATGTCTCAAAAGCAGCGGAATTTTAAAAATTTTGAGAAAACCCCAACGCAGATCTTGGAATACGGTATACATCAGACATATGGATGTTCAAAGTACCTTTCAGATGACTGCGTTGTTCAACAACCGCCAATAGCAGACGGCCTCTATGGTATCCACACGTGGAGCACTTCGTCAATAACCTTCTCAAGGCTCTTGAATGCTGGTCGAATTTCTCAGGTGCTAGTAGACAAAAACGCCTCCTTGTGGATCAGTCTCAGAGAGCACGAAGACCTTCAAGGAGATCTCAAGATCTAAATCTTTTTTATAGATATTTTGTGACATATCAAATCATATCTATATGAGATCTTATATTTTGAGTTTAATCAATATTAATCTCAAATTAATTCTCTATTTAATTTATCCACTTTACCAATTACATCTCATGTAATTGTGTCATTCTATTTTATATCGATGAGTGACTCCACTATTGTGTGTGACCCTATAGGCTTCCTCACTCAAGACCGTATTAATGGATTTATTAATTAACTCTTAATTAATCAAATCTATCATTATCGATCATGAGTGATGTCTAGCAACATATCATGATCCCCAAGATTAAAGAATAATCAGGTAAACTGATTGAGCCTTTCCATCACTAGCCACCATGCAATGAACAACTTTCATCATGTTTAAGGAGTCACATCCCTATTCATCCATACTAGGCAAGCCATGGTTAGGCTCCCATTAGTAATGAGTGAAAATTTCAGCTTAAGATCAAGATATTTTTGTTGACCTCAAGTCTACGCTTACTTGCACGGCTGTCATATTCGAGATCTTGCTACTGACACTTGGTTAGCTTCCCATAGTAGCATCTCGAAGATGAGTCATCCAGTGAATCAATTCTCTAATCGACACCCACACATAGGTTCTAGTAATCTCATTACATCAATTGTGAGAACCATTGCCTAAACTATTTAGGGAATTCAATGTGTGCCGGCTTATCCGTATTTGTGATATCCTCATTTCACAAATACTCTAGCCAGGGAGATTTAACTTGATCATGAGTGCTTGAAGAATCTCACATTATGATCTCACATGGATCAAGTAGAGGATTTTATCAATGATATAAATTTGATCACAATTCAAAGTAAATATCAAAAGATAAGATTTGCCAATGAGTTGATTGTCTCTAGAACACATGCACTAACATCTCTCACTTCCAATTTCGCCGGTTTGAAGACCACCCCGATTTCATTTTGAAAGCTCCCGATATCCTCCATGACTGGTGGTCTTCTTTTATCTGGGTCGCTCCTCCGTTGGGGGCTAGATGGAACTTTCCGGTTAAACCTCCATCCCCGTTCAAAGTAAAACTCTTTGGTCGTTTTCGCCCCTCTGATGGGTATCGTAGGGAGGTATATCGTAGACTGGGTGACTGTTCTGTTAGGTTCGAGTCTCGGGCCTCAATGCTCTCGCGTGATTCCTTACTGGGCTGTGGAATCCTTGGTCGTAATCGGGATGAGCAGTGGCCTGACTTCATTATTCCTCTGGGTTCTGCACTAGAATACAGTCACCTCCTACAATCTCCACCCCATTTCCCTCCTGAGTCGGTAGCGCCTCCTGCTTCCAATCCAATAGCCCCTACTCCGTCTGATTCGGTTCCCGAATCTTCCGTTCGGCCCTCAACTCATAAGAAAAGAAAAAGGGTTAATGTTCGCACCCAAAAGCCTTCTAAGTCGCGTGGAGGTAGCTAGGGTTTCCTTTTCGGTGCTGCAATATTCATGTCATGCTTTACCGCCTTTCCGATTTTTGTATGCAGCGGAAGAGATGGCACGAAGGAACACCCTGGAGGATTCAGTGATGGCACGTTTCTCGGCTGAGATGCGCCGAATGCAGGAGTCGGATGCAGCTCCTTCTGCGCAGGTTTGTCTGATTTCTGGTGGCCCGTTGCTAAGAGTATTTGACTCTAACCTTTTAACTTCCCCCCCCCCCCAGGCCGATTCACCCTCAGCTCACTCAGATGCTGCCGGTCACCTCCTGGAGGGTCAAGTGGTTGAGGTTTCCGGAACTCGAGAATCAACTCCTCCTCCATCAGGAAAAGGAAAAGAAAGGCTCCCGCCTTCACCGATATCCGATAATGACATGGCTCCCAGCATTGGGCGGATTTTAGCCGGAGCTTCAACCTCGGTCCCTCCGAGTGACATAGGGGGAATTTCCACCCCTCCAATTCAGATAACGGAGGATCCTGCACTAAAAATGACTCTCGTTCTCCTTATTTCAGTGGAAGGAATAAGCTTAATTATTTCATAAGGGATTTTTCCATAAGCAACACTTGCACTATGGATATCGATATCCTATTAGATAGGAATCCTGGCAACCCTTACCCTTTCGTTCATAACGCATCATTTCCTTGGATTTTCATACATAAAGCTCGAAAATCCTAATTGACCCTAGATGCCTTGGTCACAAATAAATTATCAAACATCATATGCATCAATAACTCACCAATATGATCATCATAATCAAAAATCGTGCAAAAGCCATCATGCCCCACGACTTTCACATATAAACCATCATTATGCTGCGCATATACACGTAAGAAGAGTTGAAACAATCCAAGGATCGCGTTTCGGCCCTGGAGGCGGAGCTGCTCAACATGGAGGCATCTCGTGGAAGGCTTTTGGAAGATTTCGTGAACTCGGGCTGCTTTTCCGAACTATCGGATATTTATGTCGCAGACTTAATCGGCCTTCTTCTATACCGCCAGAGGCGACAGTTCAGCCGGGAGTTCGGGCTTTCAATCATGGATCCGCGCTTCGATAGGATAAATCCCCTGACGAAGGATGAGAACATTCTAGACGTTATCGCGGATACGTTCCAGGCCCCAGAATTCGAGTTTGAAGCTGATCGGGAGCGGCTGATGGCACTGATTCGGGCGAGGATAGGGCGAGAGAATGACGCCAAGCTGAGAGCGAGGATGGAACGACATACCGGTTCCTCTGCCAATCCTCCCGTTAATCCCCCATCTCCTCCTGCACTTTAGTAATTTTTTGACTTGATGTTTTTCCCCCTGCTGTGGGGCTTTTTGGATATTTTTGGTCTCCCGGTTGGGGATTTCCTTCTAATTTACTCCATTTTTTGCGCATCACCTTTGCCTTTGGTGATGTCACATTCGGGGGAAGCCCCGAGTTGGTTTGTTGTGTCTATTATGTGTTGGGTTTCTCGTAGACATCGTATGTCTCAAAAGGAGCGGAATTTAAAAAAATTTGAGAAACCCCCAACGCAGATCTTGGAATACGGTATACATCAGACAAAGGGATACTGAAAATACATTTCTGAGGACTCCGTTGTTCACCAACTGCCAATAGCAGACGGACTCTATGGTATCCACACGTGGAGCATTCCGTCGATAACCTTCTCAAGGCTTTTGAATGTTGTTCGAATATCTCAGGTTCTAGAAGAGAAAAACGCCTCCCTGTGGATTAGTCTCAGAGCACGAAGACCTTGGAGCAGATCTCAAGATCTAAATCTTTTTTTTGATAGATATTTTGTGACATATCAAATCATATCTATATGAGATCTTTTATTTTGAGTTTAATCAATATTAATTTCAAAATAACTCTCTATTTAATTTATCCACCTCACCAATTGCATCTCATGTAATTGTGTCATTCTATTTTATATCGATGAGTGACTCCACTATTGTGTGTGACCCTATAGGCTTCCTCAATCAAGGCCGTAATAATGGATTTATTAATTAACTCTTAATTAATCAAATCCATCATTATCGATCATGAGTGATGTCTAGCAAAATATCATGATCCCCAAGATTAAAGAATAATTAGGTGAATTGATTGAGCCTTTCCATGACCAGCCACCATGCAATGAACAGCTTTCATCGTACTTATATCTCATTCGGTACAAGAACATGGATGTGTGTCTTTCTGATGTTTCGAACTTATAATTACATTCAAGCACTAACACTTAATGACCTACTTAAACAATTCGAGTGTCATTACCCTGGGCCCAGGACTTACTGTTAGGTTTTGATGCAATTACTTGAGATATGATCTCATTGCTAACATGAGTGATGAATCCATTATTGATCAATCAACTATCTCCAACCTTAAGGATTCACATCCCTACTCATCCATACTAGGCAAGCCATGGTTAGGCTCCCATTAGTAATGAGCGAAAATGTGAGCTTAAGATCAAGATAACTTTGTTGACCTCAAGTCTAAGCTTACTTGCACGGCTGTCATATTCGAGATCTTGCTATTGACACTTGGTTAGCTTTCCATAGTAGCATCTCGAAGATGAGTCACCCAGTGAATCGATTCTCAAATCGACACCCACACATAGGTTCTAGTAATCTCATTACGTCAATTGTGAGAACTATTGCCTAAACTGTTTAGGGAATTCAATGTGTGCCAGCTTATCCGTATTTGTGATATCCTCATTTCACAAATACTCTAGCCAGGGAGATTTAACTTGATCATGAGTGCTTGAAGAATCTCACATTATGATCTCATCATAATTTCTATAGCACATAGATCAAGTAGAGGATTTTATCAATGATATAAATTTGATCACAATTCAAAGTAAATATCAAAAGATGAGATTTGCCAATGAGTTGATTGTCTTTAGAACACATACACTAACATTATGTGCTTAGACTTGGAAGATTCGCCTATGCTTTTGTGACCCGGGGGTGGGTGTCTCTTCGCCAACCCTTTGGTTGGGCTTTTTTGATTTTAGTTTGCCTTAGTATTTCCTCATGCGAGCTGAACCGCTGCTAGGGAAGTAGGTCAGAACTCCTCATGGGTTGAGCGACTTCCCCAATCTGAAAGGGCCCTCTTCTGGCCACACCCCATTGTTTTGAACATGGGTGGATTCACTTCAGGTGCTCTTGCCGCCTTGAGATTTCAACAATAAGGTCAATACTTAAGGGCTTTTCGGGGCTTAAGCGTGCGGTTTACATAAACCGGTGCCTAAATTGTACCAAGGCTTCTTCTTGTTACTGATGCCAGGGTTTGGGGGATCACATATATATATCGGGGGAGACCCCGAGTTGATTTGCTATATCCCGCAAGGGATGCCGATTTTGGAGATTCGCATGGGCTTACGTTACTTGGCCAGAGCTTGTGATTTAGATCTTTGAGGGTGTACCTGGGCTTACACGACTCGGCTAGGGCTAATGGTTTCGTTTACCCATCTCCACTTTGGAGAAATTTATAGGCGCCTTGGTGTTTTGAAGAAGAGAATACCGAATTCTGCGCAATCCTGTGACGGAGAGACATTGAGCTAGTTAGGTGTAGAATTTCCTTAGGTGTGATGCATTCCACGACCTTGGGAATTCCACACCGTCTAATTGTTCCAGACGATATGCTCCTTTTCCGATTACCCTTGAAATTCGATAAGGGCCTTCCCACTTGCGATCTAATTTTCCAACATGTCTATGTGGGTGAATGCTTCGAAGCACCAAATCTCCATCAGAGAATTCCCTTGGGGATACCGACTTGTTATATCTCTTCTCCGTTCTTCTCTGATGAGCCCCTAGTCGGCTATAGACACTTTGCCGTTTTTCTTCCAATAGCTCCAACTCAAGTTTTCGCAGGTCAGCATTTTCTTCTTCATTATAATGTTCCACCCGGAAGCTTTTCAGGGTTTGTTCGATAGGGCATACGGCTTCTGAGCCGTAAACCAATAAGAACGGGGATTCTTTCGTGGTGCTCCGAGGGGTGGTGCAATATGACCACAGCACTTCATCCAAGCGATCTGCCCATGAACCTCCAAAATCTTCAAGCTTAGTCTTCATTCCTAGCCTGAGTGTTCGATTCGTTACCTCTGTGAGACCATTGCTCTACGGGTGATACACCGAGGTGAAGTTGTGCTTGACCATATATTTATCCAGGAATGCCTCCATTCTTCCTTCAACGAATTGGGTTCCATTATCGGTCACTAGTTCTTGAGGGATCTTGAACCGGATGAAGATATTTCTCCACAAAAATCGAATAACGGTCTCCTCTGATATTTTTGCAACGGCTTCAGCCTCCACCCATTTGGAGAAATACTCGACTCCCATGATGGCAAATTTCCTTTGGCCCGAGGTTTGGGGGAACGGCCCCATAATATCCACTCCCCATCGATCGAACGGGCATGAGAATGGAAGAGAGGTCAAGTTATTCACCGGCTTTCTTGGTGCACTCGCATGGTATTGGCATACTTTGCATTTCTTCACCATTTCGGTAATATCCCGCTCCATAGCTGGCCAATAATACCCAGTTCTCAAGGCTTTCCTGCATAAGGATCGTATCCCGACGTGGCTACCACATTCCCCTTCATGCAGATCGGTTATAAGTTCTTGAGAATGCTTTGCCCCGATACACCTCAAGAGGGGTCCATCTAAGGATCTGCGATAGAGAATTCCATTTACCATTGTATATCTCTTTGCTCTAATCTCTAACTGTCGGGCTTTGGATTTTTCAGATGGTGTTTCTCCATTTCGTAGATACCGGACGTAGGGCAATGTCCAATCATCGAGATGACTCAGCTGTGGAGACATATCATTTCCTGGTTGCTGGGTAATATAATTCACGGCTCGCAAGGTCACTGAAGCTTGATCCCGCAACCGAATCATCACACTTCCTTCCCTCAGCTCATGAAACCCTGCATAAAATCGAGCGAGGCTATCTGCGGATCCGTTCTCCTCACGCGCCACGTGCGACAGGGTGAATTCTTTGAAGGTCTTTGCCAGCTCCTTTACCTGAATATGGTACAGAGCCATGAGAGAGTCATGGGTTTCGTATTCACCCGAAAACTGTCCTTGCACAAGTCGTGAATCGGTGTAGACGTCGAGCTCCGCAACTCCTAGTTCCTTGCCAATTTTCATTCCTTCAATCAAGGCTTCATATTCGGCCACATTGTTGGAGGCTGGGAATAAGAATTTCACCGTGATATAAATGTGTTCCCCGTCCTGGGTTTGGCTATCTATTGCTCCTCTAGCGCCGTTGTATGTCGAGCCATCAACGTGCATGGCCCATCGGTCATTGGCTTCCTCAAAACGGTCTATAGGTCTGGTCATTTTGACCACAAAATCGGCAAGAGGTTGGGCCTTGATTGCTGTTCTCGATTTAAACTCAATATCCATTGTACTCAATTCGACCGCCCATTTGGCAACCCTTCCGGAAATCTCTGGTCGAGATAGGATATTCTTCAGAGGCTGATTGGTGAATACCACGATGTGCTGATCTTGGAAATATGACCTCAGTTTTATGGCCGCCATCTTCAGAGCCAAGATGAATTTTTCTATCACCATATACCGGGTTTCGGCCAGTAACAGAACCTTGCTCACATAATACACCGGCAAGTGTTTATCTGCCGAGATGGTTGTCAAGACTGCGCTGACTGCAACAGGCGATATAGACAGATATAGTCCTAAGGGCTCTCCTGCTTTCGGAGCCACAAGAAGCGGGGGTGATGAGAGATATTCCTTGAGTTTTTCAAAGACAATCCGGCAATCCTCGTTCCATTCTAAAGCGTTTCCCTTTCGCAAGACCTTGAAGAAGGATGCCAACTTATCGGCTGACCGAGATATGAAACTGCTGAGGGCAGCCAATTTACCCATGAGGCTCTAGTACTCCTTGATTGTCCTTGGGGGTTGCATTTCGCATATTGCCTTAATCTTCTCGGGGTCAGCCTCGATTCCTCTCTCCGATACTAATGCCCCAGGAATTTTCCGCTTCGCACCCCGAAGCAACATTTCAGTGGGTTGAGTTTTAACCCGTATGACCGGCACATAGAGAAACAAGAATCCAAATACGCTAAGTGGTCTTCTTCATACATAGATTTTACGATCATATCGTCCATATATACCTCCATCGAGGTACCGATTTCAGAAGAGAATATTTTATTTACCAACCTCCGATAAGTCGCCCCAGCATTCTTTAAACCGAAAGGCATGGCCACGTAGCAGTAAACCCCATTCTTGGTGTAGAAGGTGGTTTTCGGTTGGTCTCTCTCGACAACGAAAATTTGGTGGTATCCCGAATAGGCATCCATGAAGCTCAGGAATCGGGATCCGACAATGGCGTCCACTAGCTTGTCAATCTTTGGCAAAGGATAAGGGTCTCTTTCGCAATAGGCGTTGAGGTCGGTGAAGTCAATGCACATCCTCCATTTTCCCCCGGGCTTCGGGACGATGACTGGGTTGGCTACCCACTCGGAGTACTGGATCTCCTTCACATAACCAGCTTCCAAGAGCTCCCTTGTTTTTTCTTTGATAATTCGGCACTTTTCCTTTGAGAAATGACGTTGCTTCTGTCGAACCGGTTTTTCCCCCGGGTACGAATCAATGTGATGCTCGGCAACGGATCGATCAATGCCTACAAAGTCTGCAGCAGTCCAGGCAAAAATATCGGCGTTCTTCATCAAAAGTTCAACTAACCTCTTCTCAAATCTGTTGTCCAGATTGGCACCAATGCGGGTTGCTTTCTGCGCATCTTCTGGTACTAGTTGCACTGACTTGTACCCTACTAGTTCCATTGCTTGTCTAGGGGGTTCTCGGGGTTCCTTTTCTACCATCATCACTCTCGGCTTTTTCGCGCAGGGGTCTCGGCAGGAAGATACATAACAAGACTGGGCGGTTCGTTGGTCGATGCCCATCGTGCAAATGCCCCTCGATGTCGGGAATTTAATTTTCAAATGCACAATGAACGGTATCATACTGAATTGGTTGATGCCGAGTCGCCCGAGGATGATGTTGTATGAGACCTCTTAATCTAGGATCAAGAATTCCAACCTCTCGGTTCGGTTCTGCCCTGCCGTTTCGAATGTTACGGGCAGGGTTATTTTCCCGATAGTTTGCACGGCCCGTTGATCGAAGGCGTATAACTTCATGCACACGTGGCTGATGTTTCCCTCGTTGGATGACGCCAGTAACTCGACTACTTCCTTCTTCATGATGTTGCAGGAGGATCCTTGATCAATAAGAATCCTTCTTACCTTGGTGCTCCCGCATATTCCCGATACCACCAAAGGTTCATCTCTTGCGGCTGGGGCGAATGGGACGTCTGTGCCGGAGAAGCTGATCTCTTCTTTTTCCCAAGCAGTTTTTTCTCAATCGGACCATTTCCGATCTCGAAAACTTCTCCTCTTCTAGCTTCATCCAAATATCTCTTCCGCGCTTTTCCGGAAACATCCATTTCGGTCCCTCCGGATATCACATGGATTTCCCGAATGTAGGGGGGACTACCTTGCATTTGGTGTGAATTCCGTGAACTTTCCGGTACGTCTTGTCCTCCTCCGAGATTCGGTTCCCTGCTGGCTCTCAGGTCTTCCCTCACAGGTTTTGGGGGGAACTTCGGATATCGGTTACCTTCATTCCCGGTTCGTTCGTTATGTCCTCTTTTCCGGTCCGTCATCGATGCGGGGTTTTGTATCGCGTTGCTCATTCCCCCGCCAGCATGATATTGCTCGATCATCCTCTTCATTACTCGGCAGTTGGCAGTATCATGCCCGCTGGTCTTGTGTATTTCACGGCGCTTGTTCGGCCTGGGCCCCCGGTTAAGTTGGGCCTCTTGCTGCGGGCTCGGACGGATCTCCACGCGGATTTTCATCTCGGCCCAGAGGTCGTCGTCAACTCGGATGTACTTCATGATTTTCCTTAGCAATTCTCCGAGATTCTTTGGTGGGGACTTTGATAGACTCTGTCCCAACGTTCCTAAGGCCCGTTTCATTATTTCCACCCTCTCCTTTAAATCCAGCTGGATGTCTTGTGCTTGGCAGTTAAATCGGTCGATGAACCTTCTCAAACTCTCTTTTCGGTGGTCATACCGAACAGAGTATAATGCTGCCTTTGAAGGTGGAGCTTTGATGCTGACAGAGTATCGGGTAGTGAAAAGCAGCACTAACTCCCGATAAGATGCCACGCTGCATGGTTCTAATTGTTTGAAGCAAGTCTTTGCTCCTTTTTGGAGCGAGCAAGCAAACAGCTTACACTTCATGGCCTCTGAATGTCGAACCATAGACATCCTCATATTGAAGTCGGTTACGATATGGGGTCCCCTTTCCCGTCATACGTGGGTAATCCGTCTGGGACCCTGAATCCTCTCTCGGGTTCTTCCTCGACTAAATCATCCGAGAAGGGGTCAAAACACAGCGTTGTGGTCCCAGCTGCTCCCTCAACCCACTCTTCAAGGCCAAAGCGATGTCGGCCAGAACGTCCCCTCTCCCGGTGGATACGTTCTGATCGAAAATGTCCCTGAAGACCCTATCCTCTCTTCTCCCCATCGACCTCCACTTGCCGATAAGTCTTCTCCTCTCGTGGATCTTATCTAACTCTCTCTTCAGCTCTTCTTCCCTTTCTTCCCTCTTGGGCGTTAGAGTTGAGACCTGAAGGTGCCCGGAGGTCGGCGAGGATTTCCGTTATCATGGCCTTCAGTTGCTCCCTGGTGGTGATCATAAGGCCGAGGTCTCGCGCGTCGGCGCTTTCGTCCTGAGCCGGGTCGGTGGCTATGCTTTTTTCCGCCATGATCTGTGATTAACGGGTGGCTCCTGTGGGTTTCTCGAGTGGGGCTGTGGAACATCGCCCCATGATGGGTGCCAAGAATGTTACGGGTAAAATCGGTATCTGGTGGGAGGCCGATTTAAGGTGATAGGTGCGATCGGGAATGTCACACTTAGTCTCGTTTTTCACGGTTGGTTCAATTGAAGTAAAAGTGAGCGAAGATTTTTACGTGGAAACCGCCGAAAAGATACCGGAGCTAACCGGGAAAGATTTCCACTAGATGGAGATGGCGAAGAGGGGAATACAAGTTCAAGAATCCTCTTTTTTTTTGTTCAACCTGGCTTTCGTCATAATTCCTTCTATTTATAGGAGAGCTCACTCTGACCGAATTCTGACGTCTGCAAATATCGGTTGCTTTCTGCTCCTACTATACGATCTCGCTTCTCAGATATCGGCCGCCTGTTATGCCGTAATTCGGCCGCTTTTCAGACTGTGTCATATGTCCATACCTGTCAAATTTCTGACAGATATCGATCTATCGACTGGCATTATCCCATCAGATTCTCTTTTGGCAACCTTTTAGGAACCGGTTACCCTTGACCGATTAATCCCTATCAGATGCTTTTCTTTTCGTTTTTTTCATCAACTTTTGTTGTTTAGGGTAGAGCATGCACGTGTGAGCGCTTGCGGCTAAGGATCTATGGTAAAGTCTTGCTTGCCCAAGTCCTACGCGTGTGATTGTTTTAAATTGAGGTTTGATTCTATTTTTCACAATGTTTTCTTTACCAACGTGATCTTTAGTCCCTTTAATCCTAATGGAGTGTAGAAGAATCAAAGGTTGGCCTGAAGCACCTAAGGAGAAGAGCGCAATCGGATATCGTTGGTAAGGCACATTCTGTCTAATTTATCTATGAGATGAGAGGTGTAGGGGTTAGATTTGGGTGTGAGGAAAACATGGGTTATCACAGGAGGTGAAATGGCTCTGGTGGTGTGATTGATTCCATAACCCACAAAATAAGGGACGGTACTACAATGGTTACCGAGTAGAACTACTTTAGAATAACACCCTCAAAGCTTACGCAAGCAGGTCAATTTTCAAGATTTGCACACACACAAAGATGAGTTTTAAGCAAGATGGATCTTAGATCCAAGGCCACTTTTATTATTGTTTTTAAAACCAAACATTTCTTATGTTTTCAGTCTTTTTAAGTCTTTGTTTGAAAATAAAATCCAATAACAATTCGTTGTAGATATAATGTTATTTTATTACTTCAATAGTTTCTGTGCACTTGCAAAATTACCATCAATTATCATCTAGATTCATAAAAAGTAAATAATTAAATATTTTTATAACATCATATATTTACCAAATCAAAATATAGACTATATTTATTTTACCAATTGTTTATCAAAATATAGCCTCTATAGATGTACTTCCAAAATAGATGAGTACATCTATAGAGGCTATACAACCCATATCAATGTGCTTCATACACCATTTAATGAACTACCAAGCATAAGGTTCTAAAACAACTATAAAAACAAAGAACAAAGCATTACACAAGGTCGCGTAATGTATAAACTATAGTCATGTTATGTTTATCTAACTATATCTATCGTAGATGACTGCTTTTGGCTTCCGATGTAGCCTTTGGATTTGACCTCAAAATAGAATATCAGACAACACACTATTAAAATCTAACACAATCAACTTCTTGAGAAGTTCCATAATAGATGTGAGGGGCACCATAGGCCCATTGAATCTCGTACCATTCGATTTTAGCACAAAGCGCTCTATTTTGCTCTCGTAGATCACTAGCATCAATATCTTGCTCTTAATGGACTTGAGTGTTGTTAAGTGGTTCTTTTGCAATATCATTTTTAGCCTCCTCGATGTGCGTTTGTTGATGTCTACGAGACATCCTAGTTTGACCACACCAAAAGTGACAAGTCCCTATAACATTAACATAAGTTGACAATATATCACTTAAGGACCTACTCTTATTATAGAAAATAGTAAGGAATGCATCAACTTCGTCTTTGGGTAATCTCTCAAATCCTGTGATAAAGATGTCAAAATTGAGTAAATTAGGTTTTGTATGGGTGTTTTCTTTATGAGAAAAGAAAAAATCTTGTACCCTTTGCTTTACCAACAATAGATGTAGAATCAAGTTGTATGGGAAAATCTAGTTCCTTTGAAGGGGACACAAACATGAAGCTGATCCATCACTCATCATATCTAGTACACATGTCTTCTACCAATGTTATACCATACTTTATTTTCAACAAGAAGTGGTTGGCTCTCTAATTTTTTTATGCATATGCTAACTATGAAAAAAACTGGAAGAGTAGGTACACATTATTCTTCGGTGCACAGGCTCATGAATCTTAGAACATATGTAACTAATCAAGGATTTAAGTTAGATAATGGAACCTCCAAGCAATTCAATAAATTTCTGAAAAATGTTCTGTACTAATTGAGAACCCCATCATTCCAATCTGAAGTGAAAACTAACGATTGATGGTTTCATCATCCTCCTTATCTCAAGAGGAAGTTGTAGGATATGATGAACCAAAGTATCATCTTGTTCAATGTCTACATCATATCCGGCTTCAATAGTAATGATGATTGGGAAACTTAAAAGATGACTCATAATCGTTTTCGCATCCCTAGGGCTTCTTATCAGTTCAATAGCATCTCTAAGGAGAATGTAATTCAAAGGAATTCCTTGACAAAATGAAGCATGCAGCAGTGAGTTTACAGTACATCATTGATAGGTGCAGTGCATATATTTGGAGTTTAAAAAGTGTGTTTTTGAATATTACAATTATTTAACTAATGTAATTAAATATAAAAAACAATTATAATTATCCAGGTCAACTCATGACTCGGTATGGGTCGAGCTCATTAAACCCGTCGACCTCTATCTACTGAGTTAGATTCTTTTATGTTGACTCTGTGGGTTCAACCCAATTCCACCGAGTCAGACCCTAGGAGAAAGAGGATCGCTCTCCCTATTTAGTAAAGGGACAACATGTATTTATCGTGGTCTTTGACTTGATAAGCCTAGAATAGTACTAGGTTGCCATTCTCATTAACATAGTATATGATCAAGAAAGACAATGAAATTGGAATGTCCTTTTCTACAAGGTATATAAGTAGGGAAATAGATATTCCTTGCTTAGTAGATTCATTTTCTTGGTGTAATGATCATCCCCAATTTTTTTTTTGTTTTTTGTTTTTACCACTTGCTTGCCTTCTCATAGGTTTCAAAAAAATCAACCTGGTCATTTAATGTAGAAATCTTTCTAAAAATCATCAAAATAAAAAAAAAACTTGTAAAAACAAAAATATTTGCCTCGTTACTTGTTTTCTAACAAATCCTTAGGCCATCGAATATTGCTAAAATCCATCAAAAAAATATTGAAATATCCTTCAACCCCGCGGAAGGTTACGTCTAATTTCACACCTATTGGAGTACAAATGTTTTGGAGGCTAGCACCCTCAAGTTTTCTAGTGAAGTCTTTGTGAATAGCCATGTTTTTCTTAATGAAAATTCTTTCTTGACATGTAATTATCTATTTTTTCTGTTTTTACGGATTACCACTATGCCCATCTTTTACTCTTTTCTCAAACTATCTTGGGCCACTAAATGGTAGGCTAAATCCATTAAAAAACAACACACCTCATAACACAATGTGTTTTACAAATCTAGAAGAAGGTAGATATATATAGAGGTGATTCTTTGCAAGCGTGACCACCTCGGACACAAAGCATGGATTGCGACGTGTGAGGACAAGTATTTAGATGATCTGCTTCTTTTTACTGGTTATATCAATAATAGTATTGAATAAGTGGGAGCAGCACGTTTCACTAATCAAAACCCCTCAAATAAAAAAGTGGCAGCAGCACGTGGGGACATCATGAATAAACTGTAATATATATATTGAGTGGCGAGCAGGCAGATAACTACAATAATGAGATTGGTGACTACGTGTTTGTACCGTGTTTTGTACAATAAAGTCAGAGGAACCAGGACATGATTGCCGTCCCCTCATCTTTTGAGAAAACACGTTTCAAATAATTCATTACTTTTTTTATATAATTTGTAAGTGTAAAACGTCAAATTAAACAATCTTTTATAAATCACATATACCTATTCATTCGCGGTTGGAAGAATAAAACTGAATACGTTTTCGGGAATTCAAATAAACCACTCCTTACCTCAATTTATGTTTACACGTTCATGTAGATTTATTTAAATTAACATAGATAAATCTTTAAAAACTCGCTTATCAACCAAACGTACCCATTGATTTGAACACGCCTATTTCTCTCAGTCGTCAACGAGAAAACAAAGAACTAGTTGATCACTTAACTATGAAAACAGCAAGACATAGTGATTTTGTGCTCATTTATAAATTCGGTCATTATCGCATCCTTTCTCATATATATATAAAAATTATATATATGTATATATATATATATATATAATTTGTAAACCTCGGGTGATTTTTTCTACAACTGCGGCGCCTGTTGTTTTTTTGAATTTTGTAGTATTGACGCGGTGTGTGGGTCTCTCAGCCGGACAACTCCAATTCCGAATCTTTTGCGAAGAAGGCTAATCATTGAGCTTAACTACCCACGTCATTTTTTGAAATGTTGTGTTGCATTCAGTTATTTGTTTGTGCTTTGCTTTTGAGCGTGGAGCATACAAAGAATGTAAGGATTAATTTTGAATATAATTTGGATCTTGAGAAAATTACTTTCAACAGAATCTTGGAGCTAGCACGATGGTAGGTTCATCACACCTAAAAAGTGGCGTACACGTGTAAAAAACTGGTGGGATGAAAATGAATAATAGATATGATAAAAGAATATAATGACACAAGTGCACAGAAATTTGTGTCGTTTGATTCATTTAATGTATACATACATGACGTTAATTGTGGTGCGTTTTCTTGTTCACAAGGGACATGTTTTTCCATGTAGTACAACGTATACATCTTGGAATAGGAGTACCGTTGAAAACTCGTTCCCTAAGCATCGCATGGATTTGGTGTAGAGCACAAGAAAAGTAGGAGGGAGTGATGTCTAACAGTACATTACATTCTTCTTCATCACCCACTGATAGAGAGATATATGAAGATGGTGTTGGGAGGGTTGTGCATCCAATTTCATTGGGGGGGTAAAAGTAGAAGTAGATGGTGGGTTTTGAAGACAGTTGAAAAATAACCCACATCACATGCATGAGGAAGAGACGCCGGTCCCCTTTGGGTCGCTCGCACGTCGCAGATGCGGAATTATTCAATGAACGAAGAAAATAAAGACAACCCACTTGCGGCCAGCCAGCCAGCCTTTTGAAAGCAAACGCAAAACCCACTTGTAGTGGTGTAACAGTAACACTACCTTTCTGTCCAGCCAGCCTTAAAAACAACTCCAAGTTGGTGAGGCTCCTTTGTCGTCATGCAACCCCCCATCCTAACCAACATCCCATCCCAAGAGTGGATCCCATTGGATGGGCGATAGACGATGATGCTTCACCCCCACTTGACCCCCAACACAGCTGCCTTTTTTTTTTTCTTTTTTTAATTATTATGCTTCACGCTCGCCCCCCTCCCCCGGATTCTTTTCTATTCTATCTGTTCCCACTTTTTTAGATAGGAAACAAGGCAAAGAGAAAGTAAAAAAGGACTCATTCCTGGACAAGGACAGTGTACAACAATTGTTAGAAACCAAATCAAGTAGCTCAACTCAATCCTTCCTCCAAACAACCGACGTTACTTCCCTTTCAGAAAGTTTATTGTCAAAACACAAACCAATGGAAAACCCTTAACCACAGACACGCACTTTTAAATGTTTGTATTAAAAGAATAGAAATTTTCTAAGCCCAAAACTACTCGGGTTATTTCAAGTTTCGGAAAACATCCCGTCGATGCCTCATCTGCTCCAAGTCCTAGTAGCTAGCTGGTTGGTAGCAGCAATTTAATTTCCATGTGAATGACGTGGACGTGGACCCTTTTTGGGAAAATTCCGGCATGTGACAAATATGTCAGCAGTACCCACCCTGCCCCCGCCTTCTTAGTACCCACGTGGTGGAGCAAATGTTTTTGGTGTTATATTCATTTCTCCCCCTCATTCTCTTGAGTTCTCCCTCATCTCATCACATGTTGGAGTCTGCTCCAATGGAGATGATGTCTGCTGCTATTTTGACGGTCATGCTCTCTTCCCTGGCTGCAGTGGGCACCACGAGCTCCGAGCGTTCTTCGTTGCTCCAAGTAGACGAGATGATCATGAGGATAGTGAAGCCGTTTTCTAGGAATCACTCTTCCTCCAACAACGG
The DNA here is from genome assembly GCA_002189035.1 of Utricularia gibba. Taxonomy (NCBI): domain Eukaryota; kingdom Viridiplantae; phylum Streptophyta; class Magnoliopsida; order Lamiales; family Lentibulariaceae; genus Utricularia; species Utricularia gibba. The sequence goes on along the minus strand of NEEC01000024.1, from coordinate 263,382 downwards.
CAACAACAACAATAACAACATCTGGCCCTGGCAGAGAACTGCTTTTGCTCCTACTAATGAATTTTCCGAAATAATGAACATGGCGTGGAAGGGTGGAATGACGGAGTGGATGAGTAGTGTGAGAAGGAAGATCCACGCGAATCCAGAGCTGGCCTTCCAGGAGCACGAAACCAGCCGCCTCGTTCGCCACGAACTGGATCGCCTACACATCCCATACCGCTATCCCTTGGCCCACACCGGCATCCGTGCTGCCATCGGAACCGGAAAAGCCCCCTTCGTCGCCCTCCGCGCCGATATGGATGCTCTCCCAATTCAGGTTCCTTCAAATCACTTCCAGCCCCTGCCTGTCTCAAAAGAAATGCTAAATTATCCTATTCGATTCAATTTTAATTTTTCACAGGAAGCCGTGGAATGGGAGCACAAGAGCAAAAACACCGGGAAGATGCACGCCTGCGGCCACGACGCCCACGTGGCCATGCTCCTCGGCGCTGCAAGGATCCTTAAGGCGCGTGAGGCGAACTTGAAGGTATCCTTTTTATTTTCCCACTGATGCTCCTCGTATGACTGACGCCCATATAATTATTTGAGGACGGATCCTGCCATTTTGTTTGTTTTTGCACCTGAATGTTCCCAGGCTCAACGAGGACTTGATAGAAATGATACCCTGTCTTTCGTTTCTTTCCGACCAGTCCAGTCCAATCCAATCCAATCGAATCGTGTGTTTTGGATGCAGGGGACGGTGATTCTCCTCTTTCAACCCGCAGAGGAAGCTGGCAACGGAGCTAAAAGGATGATTGAAGATGGGGCGCTCCACGATGTGGAGGCCATCTTCGGATTACACGTCTCCCACCTCCTTCCCACGGGTTCCATTGGATCCAGAACGGGAGCTCTGCTAGCAGGCTGTGGATTCTTCAAGGCTGCCATCCAGGGTGTGGGAGGAAACGTGGTCTTGGCTGCTTCAGCAACCGTCATCAGTTTACAGGGCATAGTATCGCGTGAATCCGATCCATTGGACTCTCAGGTCAACGCAGCCTACGCGCCTTTATTCTTCTCTTGTAGCTGCCTCTTTCACTGCCACTCGTCTCACACCTTTGCTTCTCTCGTCCAGGTGGTTTCAGTCACTTTCTTCAAGAGCGGCCGAGATGATCTCGATGGTGCTGCACCACTTCAAGTAGAGTTCGGTGGAACTGTCAGAGCATTTTCCAGGAAAAATTTCCAAAGGTTGTTCAGACGAATAGAAGAGGTTAGCTACTATAGTCGCAGTTTTTCCCTTTTTTTTTCAAGAAAACCAAACTGCTGCTACCTTGGGATGCTAATCATATATGCTATTGATCCTCGAAGCAGATCATTTTAGCTCAGTCTAAGGTCTACAGATGCTCTGCCACGGTAGACTTCTTTGGTAACTATGATGCAATTTACCCACCCCTGGTGAACAACGACGAGATTTACAAGCACGTGAAGAAGGCGGCTGTTGATTTGGTCGGGACGGCTAGTTTCCACGACGTCCAACCTCTGATGGGAGCCGAGGATTTCGCCTTCTACTCGGAAGTCGTCCCTGCATCTTTCTTCTACATCGGCATAAAGAATGAGACACTTGGTTCAGTTCACACAGCTCACTCACCCCAGTTCATTGTTGATGAAAACGCCCTTCCCGTTGGTGCTGCCGCCCATGCTACAATCGCAGAGAGCTACCTAAACGAAAGATGATGGAAACTCCCAAACCCAACGAGCATCATCTACAGTGAGCAACAATTGCACAGCTGAAATTTTGTTAACTAGACAAGGCAGTTGACCAGCAAAAGTGTAAAGTGTCTTCATCACTCGCTAGTGCTACTGTTAGCCACCCTATTCAACCGATGAAAAAGAAATTAGTCATGGTTTATGTCATGTCAGAACAGGTAGATGAAAGAATAAATCTCCATCAATTATCTTATATATGATAGGTGTATAAAGAAGGGAAAGATGGAAAAGAAGGGACTTTGGAGAAGGAGAGAAAAATCCGATAACTTCCATCATGGTTTTTCCATAACTTCATTTAACCTTTCTTCTCGCAACACTTGCTTAGTGAAATCATTTTTCTCATATGAAAGAAACCTTGATTTTTCTAGTTTTCAAGGTTATCATTCCCTTACCTCTTGTTTCAATAAATCTATAAAAGCATATAATATTATGAAATTATTAAAAAACAAGTAAAATTTCTTAAATCCCATAACCTTTGGCATCATTTGTGGGACTTGACTAAATCCTCCATTGAGTTGTCTTCAGTGAGTTATCACTATAGGTTTTTAAAATTTTTAAAGCTTTTCAGATTTCTAATTGTTGCAACCGCTAAGTGATAGATGAATTGAATAAGTGCTAGGTCTTAGGAGGGTTGCATTCGATTCATTCACCAAAGAGAACCATGGAGTGTGTATTTTCTATAAATGTATTGAAAAAAATCCCACTTTCTATATGTTTATTAGATATTTTTATGTCTTAATTTAGGATTAAGTTATCCAATTAGGAGTTATATTAATAATTATTATATTTTTGTATTGTGTTTTCGTGTGTTTTTATCCAAAAATTGTAGAAATCAATGTTAAAGTGTGACAATAGACTTCTAGGTAAAAAAAAAAGAAGATAAATGTCATTTCCTAACTTGTATGCCAGCTGTATTCTTGGTAGATGGAAGATTGACACTATCCATAATACACACCTTATAATATATCAGAGTCCACAATGATGATTAGAGATATTACTTGCATGAATGAGAAAGTTAAATCCATAAGGAAGATAGAATGAATGAAGGAATAGAAGCACAGTAATAAAATGTACTTTGGGATGTCAATAAAAGTAGACTTCGAACTCATTTGATGGAGACTTTTTCTTCGCTTTTCACACTTGAACTTATAGAATTGATGAAGTTTGTGTTTGTGATGGCCCTATGTGGCTAAGCATTCCTAATTTTTGAGAATTGATAAAGTTTCTTTTAATATCTTGAGCACAACTCTCGGTTATTCATTGACTTTCTTCTGGATTTTATATATTTTCACATGTAATGTTATAGTGTTTTTGTAATGTCTTTTCTCATGGTCCATGAACAGTCGGTCACTCCTCACAAATTTTGATGTAGAGTAAGATGAACAACATCATCTTCAATCTTATTGGTTCAAGGCAAATAGCGAATTGTCTGTAATTGGGATACTTCATTAATGAATGGGTAGTGACCTCGTACCTGGGCCACTAGTCATTGGCAACAGTTAGGCACATATGAGGAATATGGTTTTGATGGTAATTGATGACAATCCTCTTGTCCTCTCAGTCGTTTAAAGAGAGATAACATGAGATTATTTTTGAGCCTCCTTGTAAAAGAGTGTAAGCAAGAGTAGAATATTCCTTGATACTATAACCAGTTATTCGTAAGAAACCAATAAAAATCGAAGTAATGATAAAGAAGAGAACAAATTCTCTTTCCCTAGAATTGCTTTCCTAGCGAGTTGTAGAACAACTTCCCCCAATTTTGCTACATTCCTAGTCAGATTTTCACCTAAATTCGGTAAATCTTGTCTCCAATTGTTGATAGGAGTTGCACAGTAGATTCTTCCATAGTAAGCCTCACCCACATCTTGATTTTCCTTAAAATTTGTGGTCTCCAATTTCTGATAGGTATGCGTTCAAAAGTTTGGTTTCATGTAATGAATTCTTTTTTTTTGCGTTGAAGTTTGCATAGGGTTTCATAATGTGCAATAGTCAAGTAATTAGTGTACATGGAATGCCTATCCTCCCCACTATGAAGGATAAAGTACTAGTTGCTATGAGTTCTAACGAAAACAATTGTGTGTTTCCATTATTGTAGTGGCCAAGATCCTTTAGATTTGGAAATGGTTTATAAGGCTTCCAGCACAAGATTATGAAATCAGTAGAGAAGTTGAAAGCACATTTACATTTATTTCAAATAGCTAAATTGGCTTAGTCCTAACACTAAATTCTATTCTGCTACATGTGGAGTTATTTGTTCTTTATAACTATTTGTGTGTGTTTGATCTTTGTGTAGTTGATATCATTCTGAATCTATCAAACACTCTAGTGTATGCCGTGTATTGTGATGTATTATTGTGTCTTGAGTATTCAAAATAAAATGGAAAGAAGTTCCGATGTAGTAGTGATGAATCCAATAAGACGAAGAATTTGGGCTACTAAAAGGACACTACAAAACAACATTTCGAAAGGCCGATGGAGTCATTAAATGAATATTCAAGTTACTTCTCGTTTAATTTATAAGTACCACAACAAGCCTGATGCATATTATTGGTGTTGTATGTTTTTGATAGGAAATCTCAAAACAACAATTTGGAGTCACTAAATATTTAAGAAGACAAGACATAGAGAGGATATTATGATTTTAGACAAGATGAGCAAGCTTGATCATAGCATTTGTGCTGGTACATTGATGTTGTGTCAAAATGAGTCATATTTGAGGTATTTTAGTATTAGGATGTGGAATTAGGTAAGTTAGAATAGCAAAAAAATGTCAAAATTAGCGCTAGTGAATTTATCTTGAGTAAAAACCTGTTTTCGGTCTATATTACTTTGATCTACTAGATGGGGTGAACTTAATGTTCATCCAGGTTTAGGAACAACCAGCCCATTTGGGTTGGACTATGTATTTTGATTATTATGTGCAGTAATTATTAATCCAATACATTTGCATTCGTGATGACATAGGACTACCTAGCGAGAAACAAGGAACAAAAAGCTAAGCCACTACACGACATGAAACAAGGGATAGGCACGATCGAGTAGAGAGAGAAGGGAGATTTTTGATGTTGAAAGGTGATTTTCCAGCGATTTTGAGTAGTTTTCTGTGAAGAAAACGAAGGAGGAACAGTTCCAGTGTGATAGTGGAACTTAACCATTTGCTTCATGTGGATCGACTTGGTCTTACTATTCATTATTTTCTTAATGAATGTGATGTAGTTTACCTATTCAATTTATAAGTATCTTTTGATGAGGAAAATCTTTAGGCCCACGACTCTAGAATTTTCCATCTATCATACATGTAGTGGTACTCTTTGTCCTCACATTGAAACTACCTTGGACATAAACTTAGAGGAAGGTAGATGTGGTATGATAAAAGAATGTGATCAAGGAAACTAACTCCGAAAAAGAGAAGTTTACTATGAAGTTAAACCATTTATAGTGTGACTCCTATGCATAGGAGGCTTTAGGTAAGTGAGAGTTTTCATACTCCACATTCTTTTAGTTGCTAAAATTTTATATTTTGTAGAAATACCTTGCAAAAACATGCATAGGAGCTCTTTATTTTGATTGCACGAATGTTTTTGTGGGATCAAAAATATTGGGTGGTAGTCCCCCTACATATCCCTGCCACAAGTATGGAAAAAAAGGGACTTTTGAGAGCAATTAATGAATCTCCTCTTTCCCATTGTCTCTTTGATGCATTGTCGCCGAACCCCTTCTTCTCTACTCCCCTCTCCCTTCATCTTAGTAAATGCTGAACATCTTAAGGAAAAGTCAAAATTCCTTGAAGGCTTGTATTGGTTTGCTGAGGGATGTGACAATGCATCGACCGTTCAATCACTCCCAATCCTCCCTCTTCCCTCTTCCTCCTCTCATACCCATTCCGATAATAGCATTTCATAACAACTTGGTATCAGAGCCAACAATGTCCAATAGTAGGGTATTGGAACTGTTGAGCAACTTATCTAATTAGGTCTTGCAACTCTCTAGCCTTCCTACTCAAGTCTCTCATTTAACTCAAAATGGTGGAGGTGCACACTCATTTGAGATAACATCGAGTTGTGAATAGAATTCCGACCCTAGGTATAATGGAGGCTCAGAAGTTGATTAATGGGTCACTATGTGCGAGTTTATGTTTGCGATGATGCAAGTCGAAGACTTGGAGAAGCTCACAGTAGCCATGGGACACATTGATGGGTCAGCACAGCATTGGATGCGTAAGATACATCTCAAGACACCCTTCTCTAGCTGGAATGAGTTCAAAGAGGCGCTGAGAAATCGTTTTCAAAGATTTGGTTCAAGGAGGGGGATGGCGGAATTGAGAAATCAATGGATGGGCAGGAGCTTAGCAGAGTATCATTAGAAATTCAAACAAATTACTCTTATGATTCCTGACCTTACTGAGGATAAAGAACTAAAGATGTATGTTAGTGGGTTGACTGGACCCCTTGAGAAACAGGTGTATTTGCAGAAACATGAGATATATTCAGAGGCCATGAACATAGCTAAGTATCTGAATCAAGTGATTGAAACAGAAAGAATCAAGGCAAAAACACTCGATTGGAAAACCAAAAGGTTAGAAGGATCAGGAATATTTAGGGAATCAAAAGGAGGTGCAAGAGTTACTAGAAAGCCTCCCACATTTAGGCAATTAACCCCTAGGGAGATAGAAGAGAAGCGAGCCAAAGGTTTGTGATTTCATTGTCAGAAGAGACATGCTCCGGGACATAAATGCACCCGACATGGCACTAAGTTGTATTTTTTGGATGCACTAGAAGATGAATGTGATAATGAGGAGGAAAGAATCAATTGACATGACTTAAATAAGGTAGAGGTGGACAGATTTGAAATCTCTTTGAATGCGATTGTTGTCTTGGGAAGACCAGACACCATGAAACTAAGAGGAAGGATATATAATTTTGAAGTAGAATTCTTGGTGGATACGGGTAGTACGCACTGCTTCTTGCAAGAGAAGGTGGCACAAAAAATAAACCTTGTGTGAGCAAATGTAGAACCACGAAACTAAAGTTTCTTGGGTGTATATTTGATTTCAACTTCTTATTACTCCAATTCAAAAATATGAAGGGTGTTGGGTATCAATTAGTTGAGTACCTTGGTCCTGATCACTTGGAATTTAAATGAAGGTATCTTCCAATTCTTATATCAAGGAAGGGTGTTGCGTGTCGTTTCCTCAACACATTTTAATTTAGAAAAACATAAAACACAAAAGACCATAGTACGAGTGTCGATCTCAGGGAGTTAAGTTTTTCAAAAAGTGTTTTGTGGAAAACTCTTACAAATTGTCACAGGTTTATAAAAAAGGGTTTTTGAAGTGTAGAAATAAAAAATATAACACAAGTGATGAACCTTGAATAAGGGTTGCATTTCTTGGGAAATAGACTATGTTTCCTCTTTTTGTCTATCCTCGCCTCGGCTTTCACTGATTCCCTCTGAATAGCTGGTTATAGGAGCAAGGAATAACCTACTCTCCCTTACACTCGGATTGACAATGAGGCACGAGAATAGCCTCATGTGGTTCCCCTTGGACGATTGAGAAAACAAGAGGATTGCCTTCGATTGCCTTCAAAACTGAATTCTGTGCATGTGCCCACCTGTTGCCAATGACCAATGGTAGGTACGAGGTCACTACCTTTCCATTGTCACGGTACCTCGGTCACAAACAATTCGCTACTTTCCTTGAACTGATAGGGTTGGAGATGGTGCTTTTCACCTTGCTCTTCATCAAAATCCATGAGGAGTGGCTTGCTACTCAAGGACCATGACTAGGAGATGTTACATAAAGACTGCAACAAGACACATGGAAGTATGCAAAATCCAGAATGAATTCAGCTAAGAACCAAGATTAATGCTCAAGAATTGGAAGGAAATTTCATCTACTCCCAGAAACTAAAGAGGTTTAGCCACAAATGGCCATGAAAACAGAAAACGAAATGGAAAGCTAAGTGTTCTTCCTTTGTTGGTTGAGAGGAAGAACCCAATGTTCTAAGTCTAAGAACAAAGTGTCAAAAGTCTGAAAGATAATGTTCCAAGTTGGTATTATCTCACTCCCCACGTGCATTAACTCTTCCTGCTCCCCTTCCCATCAAAACCCCCACGCATGCAAGTAAGCGTCCAATCATTGCTGCAGACTCTAACATACTGTAAGTTAAGGGTCCTTACTAGTGTCAGTCTTCCACTCACAATTGATCAAAGTTGCATGCAAGGCATGAAACCTCAGTGTCTGGTCTCTTGCAACACTCCAAGCTTGCCTCCTGACATTTTGGGTGAAAGTGCACGAAAAAAAACAACAAAATATGTACAAAATACAAAAATAGGGGATTTTCTAATAAAGCCAAATACTTAATAATATGACTCTTGATTTGGGCAACTTAATACTAGATTAACACATAATAATACATCATAATAACTAGAAAATGACACTTAACAGAGGGTGATCACTTTATACAGTGAAGTAGTGAGGAGTCATGTGATGAACCTCTTTAATCTCAAGTTGAGGGTCTCTTCGTCAACCCAAGAGTGTGCGACGAGAGACATGAATTCCATTCTTGATATGTTTGTGGATATTTTTGTGGAAGCTGCAGGATTGCCACCATAGCGGGAGTCTGACTACCAAATTTACTTGAAACCTAGTATTGGGATTGTGGCCAAAAGGCCTTATAGATACCCTCAATGTAAAAAGGATGAGATAGACAAACAATGCAAGGAGCTAAGGGAGAAAGGGTGGATTAGAGAAAGTTATTGTCCATTTTCAGCTTGAGTCTTATTAGTCCCCAACTATGAGGGTGGGCATTGGATGTGTGTGGATTATTGAGGTCTAAATGCCATCACTGAGAAAATCCCTTTTCCTATATCAATTGTAGAAGAGATTTTGGCCAAGTTACATGTAGTTCGAGTATTTTCTACGATGGATCTTCATTTAAGCTACCATCAAGTGAGGATGAGAATGGAAGATGTGGGAAAAACTACCTTCTAGAATCATGTGGGGCATTATGAGCTTCTCGTTATGCCGTTTCGACTGATGAATGCCCCCTCCACTTTCCAATAATTGATGAACACCATCTTTAAACCCTTGTTGAGAAGGTGAGTTTGTGTATTTTTTGATGATATATTAGTTTATAGTCATAGTTGGGAGGAACATTAGGGGCACCTTCAACAAGTATTTGATATCCTCCACTAGAATCAAATGAAAATCAAGTGCTCCAAATGCTATTTCGGATAGAAAGAAGTCGGATATCTTGGGGCATATTATTGGGATAGAGGGCATTAAGGTGGATTGTAAAGAAATTAATGCCATTTTAGAATGGGAGAAACCGAGTTCAATTCGGGAATTGAGGGGTTTTTTGGGCCTTGTGGGTTTAGGGATGTTACCGCAGGTTTATTCCACATTATAGAAGCTATATAGAACCCTTAACTAATATGCTGATAAAAGGAAAATTCTAGTGGAGCAATTTCAAAAAAGCCTTTGAAGACTTGAAGAAAATTCCAGTCGAGCAAAGATTTGCTAAAGAGTTGGTCATTGAGTGTGATGCATCCGACTATGGACTTGGGGCTGTCTTGCAACAAGATAGACCGATTGCCTTGTTTAGCAAAGCCTTCTCAGAAAGACAAAAACACTTGGCAGCCCATGAGAAGGAACTAATCGGGTTAGTCTATTTGAGCAAGCATTGGAGACAATATTTATGGAGGCACAAATTTATTGTTAAGACTGATCAATGTAGTTTAAAATTTTTAGATCAGCAAGAACTCCACACTCCCTTCCAATAGAAGTGGCAAAGAAAAATAATGGGGTATGAATTCAACATTGAATACAAAAAGGAGTCGAAAACAAGGTGGCTGATGCATTATCAAGAAGGGAAATAGGGAGGAAGAGATATTAGCCCTACAAGTGGTAATTAATAAATTTTCAGATAGCATACAAACAGCCCAAGCACAAGATGTGAGCGTCCGAAGTTTAATATCTCAATGTGAGTAAGGAAAATTGCCGACTTAGTGGAGTGTGACGGATGGCATACTTTATTACAATTATCGTGCTATGATACCTAAAAATTCTCCTCTAGAGATGCAAGTTATCCAAGAAATTCATGGATAATTTCATGAGGGTTACTTAAAGACAGAGAAGTGCATTTGACGGATGGAAAATTCTGAAGATGTCGCAAGTCTAAAGGTTTTCATTTGACGGCCTAGGTAGGAGTGAGTGTCCTCATCCTCCATCCAGTAGCAACATCCAACTCAGTTCTCATTGGGGGCAAAAGTCCTTCTAGAAAAAATTTAACCAAGGTATGTTTTTCTTACCCGTGATCCGGACAACTTGCAAGCAATTTATTAAATTTGTCCCAATATTCATGGAGTGAGTCTCCCATAAATTGGTGAATATCCGCAATTCTTCTCCTCAACTCTTCGGCCTTGGTGAATGGAAAATGCTTGTTTAAAAATGCCTTTTTCATTTCAGTTCAACTCCCAATGCTTCCTGATTCCAAGCTATTAAACCACTCTTTTGCATCTCCCTCAAGTGTGAATTGAAAAACTCTTAAAAGTATGTTGTCTTATGCCACTTCTATTGGTCTCACAACAGCATTGAGTGAAATGCATCCGTCCAAGTGTTGATGTGCATCCTCTTTCCCAATTCCATAAAATGTTGAAAAAAGATTGATTATCCCTGGTTTGAGAACAAACCCAGCAACTTCTTCTGGAAAATTTATGCAGATCCCTCGGTAAGAATAATTTGGGCAGTTATATTCGTGCATGGTTTTCTCTGGTCCAATTGCATTCATGATTGATTTGTGTGTAGCACCTCCCTTTTTGGCTTTTTCAATTGCCTCATACTACTTCTCTTTTGCACGTTTCTTTTGCTCCCTTGCAGTTCTCTCAATCTCCGAATGAACGTAAATGCATTAACAACAACAACAAAAAAGCACCTAGCTCCTCGGCAACGATGCCATTTTGATGGATGAAAAATTCTATAAATGTCACGAGTCTAAAGGTTTTTCCCATCAAAAGAAATTTATAAACTGAACAATTAAACCACATTTCATTCACAAAGAAATTCATGTAGCAGCAGTAAGTCCAGGTCCAATGCATAAAATAGATTAAATGGGGGGTTTTTCTAGAAGTTTCTACTTTAAACCCTAAATGGGTGGAGAGGCTTCTCAGCCACTCCCCTAGGGATCTCACCATCATTGGCTAGAGTGATGATATACTTGTCGAGGACCAAGTATCAAGAGCAGATGGAGGAGGTATTCAGTTCACTGGACTTTCTGACCATTTCAAATATCGAAATCGAAAAGGGCAAGATTCGAAAAAGAGGGAGGAAAATCTAACAGAAAACAAAAATCGGAAAAAAATAGATCAAATCCTAGGAACCCTTCTAAAATCCCCAAGACACTTTCCAAGAAAAAGATGAACTCTCAAAGAGAACAAACGAATACCTAGAAAGTTTGTAGATTCCGATAAGATATCGACAACGTTGAACAGCGAGAGCAGAGAATTCTAGCAAGCAATGAAACAGCAAGGTGAAAAATGTGGGTGAAAAGGGGCAAGCTATTTATAGGGGACGATTTTGAAGGTGAAATGGTGCAGAAGGTAAAACATCAAAAAAATAGATGAGAAAAATGTGGCATCCCTTGAGAGTAATACATGGAAGAGAACGAAAGGAAGAGTGATAAATTAGATTTCTAAAAATTTTGATCCACCTATTTACCACAAAGTGCTAATCTCGGTAAATCAAAGGGCCTGAATGATAGAATCAGTATATGCCACTTAGAGAAGACATCATCGGTATCAAAACGATAATTTAAACAGAACATAGGATAACGACAAAAATCAGCCTTGGGGAGAGAATACCTAATCGGATTCTGCAAGATGATATCGACTGAGCAGCATGAATCAGATGACAATCACTAAAGTAGATGCGTGCCTACAGGAATAGGAAAAGGACAACATCCAGCCTTAGTCGTCTCAATGGAGTCTAAAAAGCAACTGACTTACAGGAATTTAGAGCAAGTGGCAGTTATCTATCAATAGGACCACGTGTGCAACTGACACTCACAGAAAGTGGTTGATATCTTATAAATAGGAGGATGTTTCAGGAGAAATGGATCATGTATCCCTTGCATTTGTTAATCCTTTTCCTCCTCTCCTTAGTTAAACCCATTTCCTAGGTGAGCTCCCTCAGCTCCATCAGTTTCCACGTATAAAATTTTCTACCTTCTTTACTGCTTTTATCACTAACAAAGATCGATCCATTAACTAGTTAATCGGATCCAGAAATACTGATTTAATTGAAACCAATTTTCTACAACAACAATCACATTTTAGCAATGCAAATCCCAATGAACTAGTAGTTAACATTGAAGTGATAGAAGATGAGGGCAAAAGCTGATATGAATAACATCAAAATCCATGGAGATAGAAAAGGGTATTTTTTAAAATGATGAGAAATAGAAAATGTCTTGGGGGACACCCATTTTGAGAAAAAACGCAACACAGTTTTGGAAGGGAGTTTAGGAAGAAAATTGCAAAGACCCACTAAAAAGGGGAGGAGACAAAACCAAGAACCAATCTTATGTTTGAATCTTTTTTTTTGTTTTTCAAGGATACTACTCCTCGTCGGGAGTAGTTTTAGCATTTTGGATGAGCTATTTACGATTCCATTTTATGTTTACGTTTATTTTCTTGTTGTCAAGTTGTAAAACAAAGATGATGTTGATGTCATATTATGAATGTGTTTTATTTTATTTTAGCATGAGTGGTTAAATATACATGATAATTTGAGGCAAAAGGGAGTGTACCTGATTATTGCTCATTAGACTATATTAACTTGATAATCACACTAATTCCTTATCAAACTAGGATAGATTCAGGAGGGGGAGTTAATGATATTCATCATAAATAAACCTAACTAGAGATAGAACAAATGTTATGAAAAACAAAGGTTTAGATAGACTTTAATGTTTCATTCAATTGAGTGGGATAAGTGTAGTAATGATAGTGCACTCTTAGAAGTTTCAATATATTGTATTATCTTATTTTATTTAGTAATCAAATTTATCTGTTTAGTGTTTCATTGTATTTTATTGCAGAACTGAATTAGTCTTAGTTTAGACTCAAACTTTAATTGTGACAAATGTTCAATGCATTAACTTTTATATAACAAGCACAAAGCTCTCATGTTCTATCCTAATCTGCTATATTCATATTTGTTTTATGATTGAGTATGCATTAAGTTAATAAATTTATTTGATAGGAAGAATTTACATTTTTAACTACAATTGTGAATTTTTCGTTTATTAATGATCCTAACCAATAATTGATTAGTGCAACATAAAGTAAATTATAAATCATTTATATAGCAAAATTGAAAAAAAGTTTTGAAACTTACATCAAATGATCCAAATAAATCTATTCAATGCAAATCATGAAATTAATTTTCAAGGTCACCGTATTATAAAGAATCAATAAGAGATTGATGAAAAAATATTTTTGTAATATTGACCAAGAAGATACATAAAAAACAGTATCCAATAAATCAAGCTACATTATAGGTTAGAGAACTAAAAACAATCTCCACGAAATATCAGATTTCGCTCAAAGTCTCTTCTAGCTATTCTCCTATCCAACGTGACTAAAATCCTAGTTTGCGAGAAAAACCTATCACCAATGCAAATTGCACTAACAGGAAAGTAAAGCGTGAAAAGATTAATATTTGTTTATTAAAATATTAAATTATGCATAAATTAAATATGAACAACATAGTATTTTACCTATAAAAATTATATTCATCTCCAACTACAACTTCAACTACAATGTCTACTCAACTTCATTCAGTCTCAATTATACCCGCAATTGAACTTCAACCTAAATCGAAACACCCACCCCTTATATGCATATACACAGCTGTGTCTGCTATCGTTATTTTGCAAATATAATTCTTAAAATACAAGGAATTTTCTAAACATAGTTATGGACCAAATTAATGGAATCACAGCCCACACAGCGACTGTTAGTTACACAACACCTATATCCTGTGAAAGCAGAAATGAGAAAAGCAACTCGTTCCACGTGTCAGGAACTCCAGGCAAACACCAGTGGCTACAGTCAGGAACTGAAGGATTATCGCTCCACGAACCAACATGAGCATCGCTTCTAAAGGCGCCCAAGCTTGTAACATGAAGCAGTTTCACTGGGAATGATGAGTTCGCTACAGCTGTGACAATCGCGTCAGATATCCAGCTCTTTTCCCCACCTGCGTTAACATTATGGGATGGATATCTGGTTACCTTGCAATTTTGACGCCCTCCGCGACTGCAGATAAATGTTTGTACCCCAATGGTTATGAAGAAGCCAACAAGCTGCAAAGCAAAACCACTGGTAGAGGATCTGTAGCCAAACAAACCTCCAACTAGTAGACTCAAAAGTTCGGATGAAAACTTGTGTCCTATTCCGATTGACTGAGTTCTCCATCCAAGACTTCCATGTTGTCAATGCAAACTGAAAAGCTTTACTTATTGGCATTCCAAGCTTTATCTTTCCACCAACTTGGAAGTACCAGCCCCTGTCTGAAAAAGAATATTAGATAATCATCGACTAAGTTCTGTGAATCTAATGGAAATAGTATGTTACATTTCAAAGAGCTTGGTAGAAGACCACCAATGCCCTGAATTAAAAACAAGAACATCTGAATTGATCCATTGTTGACTGATACTGTCAATTTGGTCCAGCTTTAAGACCATCTTTGCTCTTTTGGGTGAATGACTAGGAACTTGACCAGGTTGCACCAGGAACACCGAGCGATAGAACTCAACGGTAGAATTGAGTGGCTCAAATCGAACAGCCAAATGCCGTATTTTCTTGGTGATCTCATTGCCATTAATTTCATAAACAGTATTTCTGTCTGGTATCCCGCTCATTAGCATGCAAAGCAATGATTCCCATTGTGTTCTACTCAACGAATCACCCACAAACACGATTCTTTTCCCGCGTAGCCACTCCAATATAGCATGGACATCAAATTTGCGAATCTCACAATTCTTGGGCTTCCATCGCCACTTGAGATAGTCCTTGTCCCTTCTTCCATTACCCACACAATCAAATCCTTTCTCAAGAAAAGGACATAATGTTGCATTGTATATAGGGTAGCTTTCATCAATCACCCAACCCCATCAAATGCATTACATCCTTCCACAGGAGAACTATTCATAACCATATGCATGCTCCGATTCCCGTCAAGCGTTCCCTCTAAGTATGGAAAAATTGAAAGAAAGCTCGACCCCACCACAAGAAAGAAGCAAACTAGCAAACCGAACAAAAGCAACGCAGAGAAAGATGGAAAGACCCAACGCTTTCCATGATTTCCAGGCAAAAGCATGACAAACTTAACCAATTCGCTATAAGAGGGCTTCGACCGTACGAACCTAATCCACTGTGATCCAGCCATCGATGAACAGTCGAGCAATCGGGAAACGCTGATATAAGCTGACATCAACAAGAACTCAACTCTTACGGGTGCTACACCACCGATTAGGGCAGATCGTTTAAACTTTGTGCTGCAACGTTCCGGAATTCTACCAAACTAAAAAGTACATCTCGTCGGAACACATCCAATAGCAGGTATCCCTTAACCGGGCCGATATCAGACTGGGCCACAGGTATCTTATGGCCCATATATTGTTGGATTATTTGTTATTAATAAACAATTTATCCTGAATTCCATTTGCCAATCCCTATTATATATAATTGGGGGTATTAAAACTTAGTAATGGTTGGAATAAAGAATAGATTCACATGCATGCACACATTCTTCTTTAACTAACAAGAAAAAATTGAAAGAAATTGTAGCTTAGAGGCTATGAATAGTGAGGGACAAATCTAGGCTCAAAGTGCCCATTGATTAATAGGCATGGTGGGCTCTTTTGCTTAAACACAATCTAGCCAAAACCTTAGCCTATACCTATGAAAAGGAATTTATTTCTCTTATAGAGGTGGGTAGTTGCATGAAATTGCTCTTGCTCTATAAAATGAGGTTTCTATTTTAAGGTATTTTTGCTAGGTGGGTATTATGGCGTCTGATTATTTTACTCAATTTTGCAAAAGATTTCCATTATTAAAGTTTTATTGAAGATTAATGAAAAGTGAGCAAAGAGGCAAGAAAGTGATCAATTGGAAAATATAAAAATCCAAGAGTGCTCAAATACAAGGGAATAGTTTTACTATAGAAGTTTGAGAGGAGAACACAAAAGCTTAAGGAAACTCAAGGGATTTGATCTTGGAAGTTCTCTTCTTGTAAGGAATTTTTTCTTTTTCTCCATAAGATGTTGTTGTGGTTGAAAATCGGTGTTGTGATGGGAACCAATTTCAGGTCGTGAGCAGGACCGACTTATTCGAATCCAATTTATGAGTTGCGGGTTTGGGAATTGTTATATGGGTCCAGGGGATAAAAATAGACAGAGATTTTTATGTGGAAATCGTTGAAGTGCAAAAACCATAGAGTTGGCGGAGCTCGTTGGAGGAGAGTTTCACTAACAAAGAATGGGGGAAAAAGGTTACAAGCCTAAAGTAGAGAGTTCAGCCACCTTTTTTTCCTCAAAATTCCTTCTATTTATAGGTGGAACCGATCTGACCGAATTCTGTAGGTGTCGGCTACTTTCTATGCTTGATTGCCATACTCATGGTCCTATTGATAAATAACAGTCGACTACTCTGACACTCTTGTACTTCTGCCACTTTTCAAACTTTTCTAAAACGGCCACCGTAGCCTAGTTCTTACAATTATCGGTGTATCGGCCTACGACAGGCTGTTAGAACACGTATGAGGCTTTTTCCCCACCAATTTTGCCTAAATTGATTTAGCATTCTACCTTCTTCCCACATGTGCATGAGTCTCCTTTCTTCATTTCCTCGTGGCACTTGTTGAGTCATGTGTTCCATTGGCTTCCACTCTCACAATCGATTTAGTGCTCCATTATTCAGCCCCTTTGATTCATGGTATACCGATATCGCCATTTGCGATTCCTCCCGATTTAGAATGGTCCTTTGCCACGTTTTGCTCCCAAAGATCACCACATTTTCCCACCCAAACTTTTCGCACTCCAATCATCGCGCCACTTCAACTTCCGAAAGTTTCTTTATAAATAAACACCTCCTAGTCATTTTTCACTATAACTTCTCTTATAGTTTGTCGAAGTATTTTGTGTTTTGCTAATGTTTGATGCCATTCACCACCGTAAGAGCCTGCCGAAATTCATTCTCTAGGTATTCATCTATTCTTCATGTTTTTTGAGTGGGGTTTTTAGGGCACTTCAGGTTTTTCTGGGCTCTGATCCATCTCCATCTGATTTCCCTCTTTTTTGCAAGGGTTTCTCTTTTCTCTTCAAATTTAGCCAAATGGTCAAGTGGTCTAGTGAACTGTATATTTCCTCTATTTGGATTCAACACTCGGTCCCTGACAAGTACATCGTTACTCAGGTCAATGACACCGATATCCCATGGGGGGTTGGTGGGAGGCCTCTTCCTTCATTTAGTTTGTCGATGCCTCTTGCGTATTTTGAAAGTGGCTTCTAATTTCCCCATCATCCCCTGGTAGTCCACTTTCTAAACGCCTTTGCAATTTTGCTTTACTGTCTCGCTCCCAACTCCATCTTCTGTTTTACTACCTTCTTGTTTTATTCGGCTAGCATGGACCCGGTCATGTCTTTGGCCGATTTCTTCCAATTGCTCAAGATCGCGGTTCATAGGGCAAAGCCACCGATGACTGGTCATGCCAATTTTCAATTCCACCATTTCAAAGACAACCCTAATTTTGTTGTGAAAGCCCCCAGTACACACCATGATTGGTGATCATCCTTTGTCTAGGTTGCTCCTCCGTTAGGTTATAGGTGGAATTTTCCTTTGAATCCTCTCGCTTCTTTCTAGATAAAGCTTTTTGGTTCCTATCCGGTCTCTACCGAATCTCATAAAATTTTGTATCAGAGGTTAAGTGAGTGCTCAGTTCGGTTTGAATCTCACACCATAATGCTCACAGGCGCATCTTTGAGGAAATCAAGAATCCTTGGTCACCCCCGAGATAGTCAGTGGCCTGACTTTATCTTTTCTAATGATGCCGATTTGTGGCTTGTTTCCCCAAACCGTTCACTTTTAGAGTCTCCTATTATTCCTTCTGCTTCCCAAAACGTATCTCGTGATCCTGTCCCCAATTTCGAAGTTCAGTCCCAAGCTCCCCCGAAAAAAAGAGGGTTAAGAAATGTGCCCATAAACGTTCCAAGAAGCAAAGAGGTAGTTAGACTCATCTTCGTTGGGTTGCGCCGTCTTTCCAATTTAAGTCTTTCCTAGTTTCGCTTTGTAGCAGATGGAATGCCAAAATGATGTGCCCATCAAGATTGAATCTCCGCTCGCTTCATCATGGAAGAGCATGGGGCTCGAGAGTTGGATATGGATCCGCCTTCAAAGATTAGTACTCATATCCTATTACTTCAGATTCTTGGATTCCAATCTTAAGGTTGAGCCTTAACTTTGAACCTTTATTTAGACTAACTCACTAGGGACACAAGCTGAAAACACTATTTATCTCTCGGAAGGGGATAGAGAGATGATGACCTTAGGAGATCGGGAGTCGACTCCGCCTATTCTTGCTACGAAGGGGAAGGACAAGGTCCTATCTTCTCCAAAGGTCATTAAAGTTTCGATTTAGAGGGCCGATCTTAATTCGGCTGGACCCTCTATGTCAAGGCTCCCAATCGACGTGGCTGAGGATCTTGCGCTTACTTCGATTTGCATCCCTACTAAACTCCTTGAGGCTTCACTCTGATATGGGAGGTAGTTCTTTTCTTTTTCTTTCGACTTCAAACATAACAAGTGTCTAAGTCAGGTTTGTTGATGAGATGGACAGGACAATTGATGATGTGCTTTCCGAGAAGGAAAGCTTTAAAGTTAACTTTAAAGAGACTAAACTGTGCAATCAGAAGTCATCTCGGCAAAGGCTCCTAGATGACTTTGTCAGTTCTACCTTCTTCTCAGAGATGTCGAATGCTTACGCAAGTGACCTGGTCGACCTGCTCTTATATTGGCAGATGCACCAAATTGCTCACCATGTCGGTCATGCAGTCACAAATCCCCACTTTGGTCAAGTTTCCCTCCTTTATAAGGATAAAAATTTACAAGATGCCCCATTGGACATGTCTGAAGCTCTTGACTTTGGATTTTGTGCCAATTTAGAGTGCCTAAAGGCCATCATTCAGGAAAGGGCCAAGAGGGAGAATTCCATGATGCTTGCTTCAAGGTTTGAAGGGGGTGCTGGCCAGTCGGCCAGCCCCCTTCCTTGAACTTTTACCTTTCTCCTTTGGAACTAGTATTTGTGCCCCTGATTTGGGTTGTCTTTAAACTTGGACCCCAATTTCAGGAAGTTTTTTTTCTCGATTTGGGAATATTATTTTGAACACAACTTGTCCTATTTTTGCTTTATTTTTGCTTGACTTATTTGCCTAAGTTTTTGATTTTTTGCTCGTGCCTAACAACTGCTAGAGATGTGAGTCCAAAACCTTCATGGGTTGGGTCAATTCTCCAATACAAATAGGCCCTCTTCTTGCTAATATTCTATGTTTTGAAAACACAGTTGGATAGGATTCTTGTATGCACTTATCGTCTCGAGATTCGATAGCATGACCTTTTCTTAGGGCTTGTTTGGGGCTTATGCATGTGGTTATCAAAACCGGAGCTTGAATTGTACTAGAACTTATCCTTATGTTAGGGGGCCGTATGTTTTCGGGGGAGCCCCTAGTTGATTAGTTGAGCTACATGAGGGGTTTAGATCTGTTAAATTTGCCTGAGCTTAAATAACTTTTCCAGGGCTTTGCTATCTTGCTAACTCTTCTCCTTTCCAGAGGAATTCTTGATTGTTTGATAATCCTAGAATGAAAAATACCGAAACACCTGAAATTTGGAATAAGTTTTAATAGTGAACTAGTCACACATAGAACTTTCTCGAGTGTGCTGCATTCCAAGACCTCGGGAATTTTGCACCGTCTAGTTGCTCCAACCAATATGCTCCTATACCAATTACCTTTGAGGTTCAGTAAGGACCTTCCTAGTTGCGTTCTAGTTTTCCCACATGCCTTTGCGCTTGTATATTCCGGAGCACCAGATCCGTTTCTGATGCATGTTGTTTCCACAAAAACTTTTATTATTTTTAAAACTTGTAAAACACAAAAGCGTAGTATGGGTGTCAAACACAGGGAGTTGTTTTTCAGTGAAAGGTGAGGTACACCAAATACAATTTTCACGATTCGTAAACGGTTTGGGAAGTAAAAGGTTCAAGAAACGTAGATGATGAAGCTTGAGTAAGGGGATAAGAGGGTTTTAAACAAGCAAAAGAAATAAACGTATTGTTGAACCTTAAATAAAGTGAATGTTCCTGGGTTTGGAATCCTGCCCAACTATGCTCGTTGCGTCTTCACTCTTCTCTGGTCTTCTTGAGTACTCGGTTATAGGAGTAAGGAATTTGCCTACCCTCCCTTACACTCGGTTATAGCCCGATGTTGCTCCTCCTTGTACGAACGTGAAGATAAGAGGTCCTGCCAGCATACCCTCATGGTTGAATTGCGTGCGTGTGCTCGAGTGTTGCCAATGACCCAATGAGTACAGATACAAGGTCACTATCTGTCCATTGATCCTTAGGTACATCCATAGACAAAACGTTGTCTTCCTCCTACAAAAGGGGCGTGAGTTGGTGCTTTCCACCTTGCTCCTCTTCAAATCTCTTGGGTAGTGATCAGCTAACCATGAATCTTGAATAAAGGGACTGTTATAGAAAGACTGTAACATAGTTGCGTGAAGCCATACGGAACCCGTTCGGATTCAAAGAAGAGATGAAGATAAGCTAACAAAACATAGATTTAGGAGTATCCCAACCCAAAAACGGAAGTTTTTAGCCACGAACAGCCATACAAACTAAAGGAAACGAAAACAGAGTTTTAGAGAGAAGCTAGAGGAAAATCCTTTAGAGAGAGAAACAAAAGTCTAAACTAAACTGAAAGTTAATTCTCTACTTGTCCGAACTGAACTGAGCTTAACTATTTTGTCTGAGTTTTCATGTTCTTCTGGTTATGCTGGACTGGAGTGACTTGTAAGCAAACGTCTGCTCTAACACTGGTACGCTAATGATTTTGCTTTTTAGAGACTCTCGTGTTCCGCACGTCAAGACTCATGATTAGGCGTTTGCAGTCTTCCGGAAATCAGGGAGATATCAGCTTGGGAAGATTCATTTTGTTGCCATCTACTGCCCTCTTTCTCTCACTTCCTGCCACGTGTGTGCCTCTAGAAAAACTTAATTAAAACTAGTGAAAATATTAGATAAAATATAAGATTTAGAATAATTATCCTAAACGAGATAAAAACATAAATCTCATATTATACACTCATAATTAGACAGTTCTAATCACATTTAGACATAAAAAAAACCTAAGAAATAGTGAGAAAATGACACTTAACAGTGTCTTAGAATTCCCTTGAGCGCAGCGATTTTTTGTTGCTCTTTTCAACTCTCCTTTGATAAGCCCCTAGTTGGGTATATATATTTTGATGCTTCTCATCTAGTAATTCCAACTCCAGTTTTCACAATTTGGCATTGTCTACTTCATCGTAATGCTCAACTCAATAGCTCTTTAGTATTAATTCAACTGGGCATACTACTTCTGACCCATATACCAGCAAGAATGGAGATTCCTCCATGATGGTGCGCGGAGTCGTACAATATGATAATAAAACTTCATCTAACTGGTCCGCCCAAGATTTTTCGAAATCTTCTAGTTTGGTTTTTATACATTGCCTGAGCATCTGATTTGTAACTTCATACTGTGGAAGTGATATACTAAGGTGAAGTTGTTCTTGATGGAGTACCTGTCTAGAAAAGCATCCTTCTTACCCCCTAAAAACTGAGTCCCGTTATCCATTACCAATTCAGGGGTATTTCGAATCGAATAGGGAGGTTTCTTCGTAGAAAACGAATGACAATTTCTTCTTATAATTTGACCACAGCTTCTGCTTCTACCCCATTGGAGAATTATTCAATTGGCACGATCACAAACTTCCTTTGACTAGATGTTTGGGGAAAGGGCCTCATGATCTCTATTCCTCAATGGTCAAATGGATACGAGGACGATGGAACCATGAGGTCATTAACCGGTTTCCGGGGTATACTTGCATGATGCTGGTATGCTTTGCATTTCTTAACCAAATCCGTAATATCGTGCTTCATAGTTGGCCAATAGTATCCACTCTTTTGTTAGTGTATGTGTTCTAGAGACAATCAACTCATTGGCAAATCTTATCTTTTGATCTGTGCGCTATAGAAATTATGATGAGATCATAATGTGTGATTCTTCAAGCATTTATGTTCAAGTTAAAAAACTCCCTGGCTAGAGTGTTTGTGAAATGAGGATATCATAAATACGGATAAGGTGGCACACATTGAGTTCCCTAAACTATTTAGGCAATGGTTCTCACAATTGACGTAATGAGATTACTAGAACCTATGTGTGGGTGTCGATTAGAGAATCGATTCACTGGATGACTCATCTTCGAGATGCTACTATGGGAAGCTAACCAAGTGTCAGTAGCAAGATCTCGAATATGACAGCCGTACAAGTAAGCTTAGACTTGAGATCAACAAAGTTATCTTGATCTTAAGCTCACATTTTCGCTCATTACTAATGGGAGCCTAACCATGGCTTGCCTAGTATGGATGAGTAGGGATGTGACTCCTTAAGGTTGGAGATAGTTGATTGATCAATAATGGATTCATCACTCATGTTAGCAATGAGATCATATCTCAAGTAATTGTATCAAAGCCTAACAGTAAGTCCTTGGCCGAGGGTAATGACACTCAAATTGTTTGAGTAGGTCATTGAGTGTTAGTGCTTAAATGCAATTATAATTTCGATACATCAGAAAGACACACACCTATGTTCTGATATCGAATGAGATATAAGTATGATGAAGCTGTTCATTGCATGGTGGTTAATCATGGAAAGTCTCAATCAGTTCACCTGATTATTCTTTAATCTTGGGGATCTTAATATGTTGCTAGACATCACTCATGATCGACAATGAGAGATTTCATTAATTAAGAGTTACTTAATAAATCTATTATTACGACCTTGATTGAAGAAGTCTATAGGGTCACACACAATAGTGGAGTCACTCATCGATATAAAATAGAATGACACAATTACATGAGATGTAATTGGTAAAGTGGATAAATTAAATAGAGAGCTATTTTGAGATTAATATTGATTGAACTTAAAATAAAAGATCTTGTATACATAAGATTTGGAACAGATACATATCTCCACAAAATGAGATATTTACGGAGATTCTATTTGATATGCCACCAAATATCTATCAAAAGATTTAGATCTACAGATCTGCTTTTAGGTCTTCGTGCTCTCTGAGATTGATCCAAGGGGGAGATTTTCTCTACTAACATTTGAGGAGATCGACCAGCATTCTACAGCCTTGAGAAGGTTATCGACGGAGTGTTCCACGTGTGGATACTATAGAGGCCGTCTGCTATTGGCGGTTGGTGAACAACGGAGTCATCTGAAAGGTATTTTCAGCATCCCTTTGTCTGATGTATACCGTATTCCAAGATATGCGTTGGGGGTTTCACAAAATTTTTAAAAATCCGCTGCTTTTGTGACATACGATGTCTACGAGAAACCCAATAGTGGTATCGGAGCCAGGTTGCGGAATGCGTGTATATGTTAGAATTTTTGCTGATTTTACAGGATGTTCTTGTATGTTGCCTTGCTGGTGACACTTTAAAATCTTTGCTGATTTTTCGAGATGTTCTCGTATGTTTCCTTGTCGGCGATCATCGTAATAGCATGTGATTTTGCGAGATGTTCTCGTATGTTGCCTTGCTGGTGATCATCATAATAGTATGTGATGCACGAAATTTGATTATGTTGGATTGTTTTGCTGCCTTAATGATGCACGAAATGTGATTGATGATTGATGCTTTCGAGAATCATATCTTATGTGTATATGCGCAACATGTTGATGGTTTATATGTATGTAGTCGTGGGGCATGATGAGCTTTGCACAAATTTTGATGATGATGATGATATTGGTGAATTATCGATGCATATGATATTTGATAGTTTATTTGTGACCAAGGCATCTAGGGTCAATTAGGATTTTCGAGCTTTATGTGTGAAAATCCAAGGATATGAGGCGTTATGAACGAAAGGACAAGGGTTGTCAAGATTCCTATCTGATAGGATATCGATATCCATAGTGCAAGAGTTGCCTATGGAAAAATACCCTACTAAATAATTAAGCTTATTCCTTCCATTGACATTAAGAGAACGAGAGTCATTTTTAGTGCTTAGAGTTGTTGGCTACCGTCAAGCTCTCTACTACAGATGACATGTTCAAATTATGGAATTAGATTCAGAGTGGGTTCGCTTAACTTATTTTATCAACTTGTTGACTAAAGCCAAGGTTGGTAAAATTGGAGGAAAGGTTGTGGTAAATAGTTTTTACATTAAGAGTTGATGACTCAATGATGTAGTGGTTTTATGAGAGATACAATTGGCAGAAGATGACTACCTGTTTCATTCATTAAAGCTTGTTGGCTATAGTCAAGGTGGAGATGAATGAAATGGGACACTTTCCCACTAAGAAAATCTGATTTTCTCGTTTTGTCAGTAAGGGGCTGCAATCTCGAAAAACATAGTGGAAGTATATCACAGTTGATAAAGACTAGTTAGATGTGATTTAAGGAACACTACAGGGTGTGTTTGCTTTCTCTTCTTCAAGTTGAAGATATGTCTTCCAGCGTGACTTTGAGATCCATTCTAGAGTCCAACAAGTTGGTTGGCTCGAATTTTATTGATTGGCACCGCAATCTGAGAATTGTTCTCAAGGCGGAGAAGATTCTTACATCCTTGAGCAAGATGTTCCTGCACAACCCAGGGCTAATGCAGCTAAAGATGTTCGGCGCGCATATTAAAAGTATCTAGATGATTCTAAGCTTGTCTCCTATATCATGCTTGCTTCGATGGCCTATGATCTTCAAAAACAGCATGAGGTGATGACTTGCCAACAGATGATAAAACACCTCAAAGCTCTATTTTTGTGAGCACTCACGACTTGAAAGGTTTAAGACATCAAAGCTGTTGTTCAATTGTCGCTTGGCAGAAGGAAGTTCTGTTGCTCATCATGCGATATTGATGTTGAGTTACATTGAAAAGTTGTCCATTCTTGGTTTTGTGTGGATAAGGACTTCAGTATTGACTTAATCCTTACCTCACTACCTGATAGCTACTCACAGTTTGTGATGAACTATCAGATGAACAAGATGGATCAAACTGTTCCTGAGTTGATTCAGTTACTTAAGTTTGTTGAGACAACTATCACAAAGGAACAGAAGAATGTCATGCTTGTCTCTTCAAGGAAAACGGTTTCCAAGAAGAAGAATCAAGACAAGAAACTCAAATCTAAAAGGGAGATCAAGAAGAAGAAGCCAGTTGAAATACTGGGTAAGGGTGAATGTTTTCACTATGGGAAATCTGGTCATTGGAATAGAAACTGCAAAGCTTGCCTAGAGTCAATCAAGGGCAAGAAGCAGAATGAAAATTCAGCTTCAGGTATACACATGATTGATATTAACACTAGTATCAAGAATGCTTCTTGGTTGTGGTACTCACATTTGCACTAACATGCAGGACCTAATGAGTAGTAGAATCTTGAAGAAAGGCGATGTTGACCCAAGAGTTGGGAATGGTGCACGAGTTGCTGCCATGGCAGTTGGGACTTGCCACATCACCCTACCTTTTGGATTATCTCTTGAATTAGATTTCGTTTATTGTGTTCCCTCATTGTCTAAGAATATCGTCTCTATTTCTTGTTTGGGCAAGATTGGTTTCAAGTTTTCTATAAAGAAAAATTGTTGTTCCATACGACTTGGGAATGTGCATTATGGGTTTACCACAATAGTTAACTGAATATATGTTTTGGATCAGCATGATTCAGAACAGATTATCATGTGCATAAAAATGTCACGGATTGACAATGTCTTGAATTCTTACCTCTAGCATTGTCGTTTAGGTCATATAAACAAGAAGCGTGTTGAGTACTTATATTGATTGAGATATTTGGACTTAGAAGATTTTGAATCTTATGAAACATGCGAATCTTGTTTATTGGGCAAAATGACAAAGCAACCTTTTCTAGGAAAAGGAGCAAGAGCTGAAAATTTATTGGATTTAATACATTTTGATGTATATGGTCCAATAAGCATCACTGCTAGAGGGGGTTTCTCATATTTCATCACTTTTACAGATGACTATTCAAGATATGGATGCATCTACTTGATGAAACGAAAATCTAAAGCCTTTGAAAAGTTCAAAGAGTTTCGGATGGAGGTCAAGAACCAGCTTGAGCGTTCCATCAAGAAACTACGATCAGATCGTGGTGGGGAATACTTGAGTTATGAATTCAAGAATCATCTAAAAGACAATGGTATTATCTCATAAAGAACTCCTCCTGATACACCTGAGCACAATGATGTTTCTGAGAGGAGAAATCGAACTTTTCTTGACATGGTTCAATCCATGATGAGTTTTGCAGAAGCTCATGTTTTGGACTGGTAGAAAACCGGGTTTCTCCTGCCTCAAAGCTTAGGGATGCCCTGCTTATGTAAGAAGGTTGAAGTCAGATAAGTTGGAGAACAATCTGACAAGTGCTTTTTTCTGGGATAACTACAAGAAACTATGAGATACTACTTCTATAATGCTCAGGAGGGAAAGGTTTTCATCTCGAGGAATGCTGTCTTTTTGGAGAAAGAGTTTCTCCTCAAGGAAGCAAGTGGGAGTTGTTTTGAGCTTGAAGAGATGATTTAGAAAGAGTTTCCATAAAATATTTAGGCAATGGTTCTCACAATTGATGTAATGAGATTAATAAAACCTATGTGTGGGTGTCGATTAGAGAATCGATTCACTGGATGACTCAAAATAAAAGATCTTGTATAGATAAGATTTGGAACATATACATATCTCCATAAGATGAGATTTGATTTGATATGCCACCAAATATTTATCAAAAAATTTAGATCTACAGATCTGCTTCTACGTTTTCGTGCTCTCTAAGAGATCCAAGGGGGGTGATTTTCTCTACTAGCATCTGAGGAGATCGACCATAAGTAGTGCTGCCATGTCTCTAAAGCTCTAACCAATGCATACAACTCTTTGTCATATGTTGGATAGTTGAGGGTGGCACCATGAAGCTTCTCACTAAAATAAGCAAGTGGACGTCCCTTTTGCATCAACACACCACCAATCCCTAAACCTGATGCATCACATTCAATTTCAAAATTATCAGAAAAATTTGGAAGTGCTAGGAGAGGTGTTGAGCAATGCTTATTCTTGAGTTGTTTGAAAGCATGTTCCTGCTCATCTCCCCAATGAAATGCATGGTTTTTCTTGATCAACTGGGTGAGGGGTGCTGCTATAGAACTGAAATCCCTAACAAACCGTCTATAGAAACTTGCTAAACCATGAAAACTCCTAACTTCACCCACTGATGTAGGTGTTGGCCATTCTTTGATTGCTCTTACTTTCTCTTCATCCACAGCTACTCCTGCATTACTTACAACATATCCAAGAAAAGAGACACTATTTGTGCAAAATACACACTTCTTGATATTAGCAAACAACTTCTCTTTTCTAAGAGTATCTAACACATCTTTCAAATGCCCTACATGTTCCTCAATACTTTTACTATAGATCAGAATATCATCAAAATAAACAACAACAAATCTACCTATAAAAGGCCTAAGAACATGATTCATCAATCTCATAAAGGTGGTAGGAGCATTAGTTAATCCAAAAGGCATAA
Organism: Utricularia gibba; assembly: GCA_002189035.1. Classification (NCBI taxonomy): domain Eukaryota; kingdom Viridiplantae; phylum Streptophyta; class Magnoliopsida; order Lamiales; family Lentibulariaceae; genus Utricularia; species Utricularia gibba. Next base: position 235,734 of record NEEC01000024.1, on the reverse strand, counting down.
CAACCCAGTCATACAAACCAAACTTACTTTTAAAAGCGGATTTCCACTCATCACCCTCCTTCATTCTAATTTGATGATACCCACTTCTCAAATCAATCTTACTAAAAACACAAGCACCATGCAACTCATCAAGCATATCTTCAAGTCTAAGGATAGGATGTCTATACTTGATTGTGATGTTGTTGATGGCGCGACAATCAGTGCACATCCGCCAAGTTCCATCAGACTTTGGAACCAATAACACCGGCACTGAGCAAGGACTCATGCTCTCACGCACAAATCCTTTAGACACCAATTCCTCAACTTGTTTTTGTATTTCCTTCGTCTCCTCTGGATTGGCTCGGTATGCTGGTCGGTTTGGGAGTTGTGCTCCAAGGACAAGGTCAATTTGATGCTCAATCCCTCTAAGGGGAGGTAAGCCTTGAAGTTCTTTTGGAAAAACATCTTCATATACCTGTAAGAGAGACACAACACAAGATGGAATGGATGAAGCATGGTTAGGTGAAGTAGGAACTTCATCCTTATACATGAGTAGAATGAATGGTTGCCTAGCATGAAGTAAGTGTCTAATCTCACTTGCACTTGCTAATAGACTCTCATTCTTTCTCTCAATTTCTAAAACTCTCATGTTTCCACTCTCTGTTTTGTGCTCATTTTCATCCTTTTTTCCACTCAATTCCTTGCCATCTCTTCTTTTTTCTCCACTTTTTTGCATCTTTTTTTCACTCATTTTCACTCCAATGTTAAGCGTCCTTCAATGACTAATACTTCTCCAGAAACAGGCAATTCATCCTCATCACTCACTTCAGCTTCTGTCTCCACTAGATTATCATCATCTTCACTAACAACTTCGCCATTGCCCCTAATCACCATTGCTCGTTTATTTGGGCATTCAGAAGCAATATGTCCAAGCCCCAAGCATTTGAAACATTTTATGTTTATTCGCTCCCCTTGCTTGGAACTTGATGGGATGTCGAATTTGAAGTTTTCCATGGATGACTTCCCTTTATTTCTCTCCATCATCTCATTGGTGCCCCCAAATTTCGAACCAGAAGTCCTCTTGTTGAAATCTCTTGCGAAATTTCGAACCAGAGTCCATCCTTCTTTTAGCCACCAATTGATCCCACCAAATGACAGCATAGTCACTAAATTCCATGGAGGCCAATCTGATTTTCTTTTCGTCTGAGAAGGTGTTGCAATCAAAGACATGTTCTACTCTTGTTTTCCATTGGAGATATGCATCTGGATCATTCTTTCCTTGAAATTGAGGTATCTTCATCTTGATGTTGTTAACATCCTTTCCAATTCTTCCTCCATCTCTTCTACCTCCCTGATCTCGAAATCTTCTTGTATCCCCTTGCACAAAATCATTTTCACTATGTTCAATGTAGTCATCTTCTTCATCAATATTCAGGGTTCGATCTCTTCTTCCAACAGTCCTTGCACTTTGTTGATCACTTAAGTCATGTTCAGTGTTGATGCGTTGATGCAATTGACTACCTCAACCCCTTCCAGCAGCATAATTATCTTGTCTTCGTGCTCTTGCAACATTTTGCAAAGAATTTTCGTGTTCATCAAGCCTGACATTTATGTTTTCCAGAATGCGATGCAATCTAGTGAACTCCTGTTGCATAGCTTTCAAAGTGAACCTCTCATCCGGTGAGTCATCCTTTTCATGCTCACTTCTGGAATTTGACATCCTAAATACAGGACAAAAGAAAACGAGCAGCAAGGAAGAAAAGAGACTAAACTAAAAGAACAAAGAAACCCACACAAGATTTACCACTCAATCCTCAAGCTTCAAGTCCTTGATGCACTCTTTAATGTCATCATGCTTGTTCTCATGGCATCTAACGAATTAATCACTTCCAGATTGGTATTGATTATAGTGTAATGATGGAAGTAGGTGAGGGTGGCAGTATTAATAGTCTCAAGATGGAGACAAAGGGAAGTGTTTAAATTAAATTGGTTGCTTGTTGGAATAGATAAATAGGAAGGATGGATAACAAGGTAAGAACAGATGAAATTAGAGAATAGGGCACTACACACGAAATGTGTTGCTTGCTAAACTATAGAAATACAGGAATGGGCAATCAACAAAGAGAATAGTCAAATGGAAAGGTGGGGACACGTGAATGACAGGGGATGGGAATTGAAGATAAGAAAAACAACAATAAAGTGGTTGCTTGGTGGAATGGGAAAAGTAGAGAAGTGGGCCACAATTTAAACATACATAATAATGGATGATAGTGATGGGTAATGGATGTTCACCTTCACACTCCTTATCCTCTTACACACTTGAAAATGATATTTAATGTGTTCTTGATATTCAATTGACACTCAATTTCGAGCTCTTCTTCAATCAACTTCCTGTGAACCCCTTTTTTTTTGTGCTAAAGCCAAAAGTAATAAGGACTTGGCTTGAACGTTTTTTTTTTTTTTTTTGAATAGGCAGGAATGGAAGAACTCAAACAAGAACTGGATAATAATAAGGATAAGGAACCCAAAGCTCTGATACCAAAATGATGTGACCCTCTAATCTATAGAGATTAGCAACCTACAAACAAGAGGTGATTTTGAAGCTTAGAAGAGAACCCACCCAAGTCTACCCTCAAGAGAATAAATCTCTTGCAACCAGACTTCGAAACACAGAAAAATTAGGAGCCACACTTCAGAAAAGAGAGATTGATTGGAAGTGATAATTCTAGAACGCCACAAGTTCAAAGCTTGATAAGTTAAGAGTGTTCAAGCACTCAAAGGAGAGGAGAATCCTCACAAGATAAATAAAATGACCAAAGATACTGAAATAGTACATCTCTAGAGTATTTATACTCTAGAATTGGGCTCTAACATTACATAGCCCAAAATAAATGAAATAGAAAAGTCTAACAAGCCCAATGCTCTAAGTTAAGTCCATCTTCAAGTAGTTGAGCTCTTTTGATGGGATGTTTTCAAGCCCATGTTTGATTCCAATGGTATTGAGTAGACCCTTAAGTGTATCTTCAACCATCTTTGTCTTGCTCCTAGTCATTGGTCCTGGTGGAATCATCTTTCTTTCTAATTTGTTCACTTGAACAAACTCCTCATCATTCTTCAAATACACTTCATTATCTTCCTGGGGCTCATCAACTAGTGTCAAAAGTCCGAAAAAGTGTTCCAAGTTTGTTGTCATTCATTAACTTCCTATGTTCCCCTTCCATCATTCCTTCTATCTTGCATGATCAGCCAACTTTTGCTTGTATACAAGTAAACACCCAATCATTGCTGTAGACTCTGGCATGTTGTAAGTTAAGGGCCCTGACTAGTGTCAGTCTTCCGCATGCAATTGATCTACTTCGCATACAAGTCACCAAACACCAATGTCTAGTCTCCTGCAACACTCCAACACTATCGCTTGACACATTTTGGTCAAAGTAAACTAAAAAGATAGCAAAATATATACAAAATAAAAAATAGGATTATTCTAATACAATAAATACTTGGAAAAATAACTCCTAATTTGGGCAACTTAATACTAATTTAACACGTAATAACACATAATAAACACTTATAAAATGATACTTAACAAGGTTTTAGGAGGATCTCTAATCAATGAGGATCTTTCTCACCTTTCTACTTCTGCATATCCCTACCACTCCAAGGGCTCATTCCGGGTTGTGGGACCGATTGAGACATCCCTTTCGGTAACAATGATTCCTTCCCTCTCTCAAGTGACTTTCTCTAGTCAGTTCTTCCCAATCTCCTAAACTTCTCCCCTCATTGCTTCATCTAGATATCTCTTTCTTGCTTTCTTGGACTCGTCAACTTCGGTACCTCCCGATACCACATGGATTTCCCGAGTGTAAGGCGGCTATCCTGCACGTGGTTTGTATGCCGCGAGCTTTCTATTTTATCTTGCTCCCTTTCAGTTGTTGGGTCTTTGATGTTACATCGAGCACTTCCCTGTAACCTTGTGGGGAATTTTGGATATCGATTTCCGCCATTCCCCGGGTCACCATTGCAGCCTCTCTTGTGGTTAGACCTATCTATTGGATTCTTAGCCGCACCAGTTGTTGCTCCACTTGCATGGAAATTCTCGATCATCCTTTACATCACTCGGCAGTCAACTGTGTTGTGTCCCCCCATTTTATATACCTCCCAACGATTCCCTACCGGGTGATCTAACCAAACTGCTCTTCATGTGGCGGAATTGCTCGAATGTCCACCATTTTGGCTCAAAGGTCATATGTCACTATCCTCATGTAGAAATTGGCCACATGGGATATGGGATCTTCTTTTCATTCATACGTTGGCAAGCCATCTGGCACTCTGAACCCTTTGTCAGGTTCTTCACCAATTAATTCATACAAGAAGGGGTCAAAACTCAGTGCAGTAGTTACTGGTAATCCCTCGACACTGCTTTTCAAAGCCGAATCGATATTGGCCAGAAAATCTCCTCGTCTAGCAGACATATTCTGGTTGAATGATTCTCTGAATCCTAGGTACTCTCGGAAAAAAATAATTCGTTTTCAAGTCAACTTTTTCTTTTTCACTAAAATCTCTTCCAGCTCTTTTCTTAGTTTGTTTTCCCTTTTTTCCAGTGCTTCCATTGTCCTCTTCTTCACCTCAAATACTCTTCGATTTTGGACACTGTCTCCGATTCCTGCAAATATTCCTGTTCCACTGGCTCTTTCCCAGCCCAGCATGTCGTTTCCCAAGTTTCTTCATGTGCATTTGAGTTTAGCCACGAGGATGACTTGAAGATTCAGTTGATGGCTTTCTGTGGATTTCTTGAGTGGGGCAATAAATCTTGCCACACTGTGGGCACCAAAATGTTGTTGTCCAAAATTGGTGTTGCAATGGGAACCGATTTCGGGTTGTGAGCAGGACCGACTTGATCGAATATGATTTATGAGTTACGAGTTTGGGGACTATTATATGGGTGCAAAGGATAAAAATAGATAGGGATTTTTACGTGGAAATTGTCGAAGCGGAAAAACCACGTAGCTGGCAGAACTTGCAGGAGGAGGTTTTCACTTAAAAAGAATTGGGGATAAATGTTACAAGCCAAAAGCAGATAGTTCGACCACCCTCTTTTCCTCAAACTTCCTCCTATTTATAGGCGGAACCGATCAGAATGAATTCTACAAGTGACGGCTACTTTCTATGCCTAGTAGTCAAACTCGTGGTACTGCTAGAAGATAATCGCCAACTGCTCTGACACTTCTTTAATTTAGCCACTTTTTAGACTCTGCTAAAACGGCCGCTATAGCGAAGTTCTTACAATTATCGGTCTATCGGCGTGTGACGGGCTATCAAACATGTCTGGGGCCATTTCCCCATTGATTTTGCCTAAACTGATTTAGTATTCTTCCTTCTTCCCACATGCACATGACTCCTTTTTTCTTTTGCTAGTGTCACTTGCCAAGTCATCTGTTCGATCGGCTTCCACGTGGCACAACCGATTTAGTGCCCATTAGGTGTTCAACCACTCCTTTGCATCTTCTTCAAGTGTAGATTGAAAAACCTTTAAAAGCATGTTGTTTTCTATCACTTCCTTTTGTCCAACAGCAGTACAGACTGAAATGCATCCGTCCAAGTGTTGATGTGCATCCTCTATCGCATTTCCATAAAATTTAAGCAAAATATTGATTATCCCTGGTCTGGACACAAATGCAACAACTTGCTCTGAAAAGTATACGCAAATCCAATACGAATAATCTAGGCAATCATATTCCTGGATCATTTTTTCTACTTCATTTGTGTCCATGATTCATTGGTGTGTAGCAGCTCCTTTTGGCCTTTTCAGTTGCCTTATGCTACTTCTGTTTTGCATGTTTCTTTTTCTCCCTTATGGTTTTCTTAATCTTCAAAAGAACGCAAACACATTAAGAGCCAAAACTAAAAAGAACCTAGCTCCCTGATAACAGCGCAATTTTGATGAATGGAAAACCTACAAAAATGTTTTCTGCATAAAAAATAGTTTGTTTTCAGAATATACAAACCATATACGATTCACAAAGGAAATTAATGCAGCACTAGTAAGTCCATGTCGATCCATAAAGAGCAAACAATTTTTTGTTGTTTGTTCTATGCATAAGTTGGATTAAATAAGGGATGTCTGGAAGTGGGTTTCTCTTCTAAGTAAAATTTATAAAAGACTTCTACTGGTTCTTAAATTAAAAGCAAAAAACTAAATACGTGAATCGACATTCCAAGCAACAAACAATGATCATTAAACTGAATCCAAAATCAAACTGTGCATGAACGGATTAAAATTCATTTTCTGGTTTTAGGGATCTAAATGTGCATGTGGAAACAATAATGAAAATAATGAAGGAAACATGTTCAAGTGATGAGGATATTCAAGCAGGTCTAGGTTGGTTCATAGAGAGCAAATGGATTTTAGTCCTTGGTCCTATGCATAAGCTAGACTAAATGAGGCGTTCTCTAGAGTTGGTTTCTACTCAAAGCAAAGAACAGAATACATAAATCAGATGATGAAAGCATTTGAACATGTTGGAAATTAAAATAACAAAATGGAAATAGTGTGCATGTTCACGAAATATGATGCAAGAAATATTATTTATGAGAAAAATAGAATGTTTGTTCGATTCTCTAGGTTCCAAAGTGATGAGATCATAGATGCTATAGATTATCCAATGAAGATAAAAGACATAAAATCAATAATCCTCCATTGATTTCAGTTGGGCCAATCACAAGATCAAGAGCAAAAAGGAATCAAGAAGTGCTTAAGAGCTTATGGGCCAATCAACCAAGCTATCAGGTGTTGGGCATGAAATTCAACATTCTCAAAGTGCATCAACTTGATTAGAGAAGGCTCATTACTACCAAATACATTATTATTACTACTTTTCCTATAATAAAGCCCAATCCTTCATCTATTTAAGAAGGACTTACTCATGTTTTGGACAACTTTGATTGTAATCACTTTTGAGATCTATTCTCCTTCTTTGAGTTCTTGTAGAACTTAGACATATCAAGCTTTACTTGTGGGGTCTAGTGTGTGGTTTATCACTCCCAATTCCTTCCTTGATTCTGTGAGTGTGGAACAAATTCATAGTTTGGGTTGCAAGGATCTTTCTATCCTTGAGAGCCAACTTCTTTTTCTTGAAGGATTGCTTCTTTCAACCAAGATCTGGTTTGCCAATCACTTGTGGATTGGAGGGTCGTATCACAAAGCCTCCTTCTCTTTCGTTTAGGTCTCAGCTGCACTATCACACTTGAACGCCTCTCCTTCGTCCTTTCTTGCACGCGAATTGATGCGACCCTCTAATCTAATGAGATTAGCAACCCACGAACAAGCGATGATTCTGAAGCTTAGAAAGTAACCTACCCAAGTCTACCCTCAAGAGAATGAATCTCATGCAACCAGTCTTCGAAACAAAGAAAATTAGGAGCCACACTTCAGAAAAGAGAAGGGATTGGAAGTGATAATCCTAGAACGCCACAAGTTCAAAGCTTGATAAGTTAAGAGTATACAAGCACTCAAAGAGGAGGAGAATCCTCACCACATACATGAAAAAAGACTAAAAATCCTGAAATAGAACATCTCTAGAGTATTTATACTCTAGAATTGAGCTCTAACATTACATAGCTCAAACTAAATGAAATAGAAAAGTCTAACAAGCCCAATGGTTTATGGTAAATCCACCTTCAAGTAGTTGAGCTCTTCTGATGGGATGTCTTCAAGCCCATGTTTGATTCCAATGGTATTGAGTAGAGCCTTAAGTGTATCTTCAACCATCTTTGTCTTGCTCCTGGTGGAATCATTTTTGTTTCTAATGTGCTCACTTAGACAAACTTCTCATCATTCTTCAAATACACTTCATTATCTTCCTGGGGCTCATCACCAATCACGAAAATGCTCTCTGGAGAGAAAATTTCTCTAAAACAGAAGAATCCTTAGGCCAATAAAAGTCTTCAAAGCAAAGTCGGGTGTTAGGATGTTCCGTCCCCTTGTAGGTGCATGTCCTCAAATATTTTGGAGAGAAAGAAATTAGAGACAACAGATTTTTTCCTTTCTTTATTCACACTAGTCTTACATGCCAGTCACAGTTACTTGCATCTATTGCGATCTTCTTGCCTTTTTATTGCCAACCTTCCGTATCCTTCTTCTGCATTTCGACATGTAATTCCTGATTTGCCCATATACTCATAACAACTTTGCAGACTGGTCAGACAATGCAGCCTAACCCAAATGGGCCGAACATACATGTGCTTGGAAGAAGAATAAGACCATCCTTCACTTGGACTAAGGGAAAAATAACCCAAATCATGTTTTTACGAAAAGCAATTTGGCCATTGCATATTTTATTATTTTTCCTATTCTAATTCACATAATCCTAGTACTCTGACACTAAAATTGACTCAAATATGTTGAAGTATAACTTATCATCACACTATCCTACAACGACGACAGACTCGTCCTTGAGTCTTACTCAAGATCTAACCTAAATAACTGACATAGGCTGAATCCTCGGTGTATTCAAGTACCTAGCACAATAGTGATATTTAGAAAGAAAATAGAGAGTAAATATAAAAATAGGTCTAGGCCTCACATTTGACTAGTGTGTGCTCACTATCTTACTAGACCTAAGAATACTCCATATTCTTCAACCAAACCTATGACAAATGGTTGATAGAACCACAATTATGCAAAAATAAGTAAAACTTCCTTTCAAGTGAGTAAAGAAAATATAAATCGAGTGCTCAAAAAAACTTGACCAGTTGAATAAATTCAAGGGTTGGATTTGGTTGACTCCCTAGGTTGCTCCTGATTCAAACTTCAATCTGGTTTTTCAACTTTGTAGCCGCTTCAGCTTCCTCCTTCATGTGATGTGAGAAAAAAATTCCCCATCTTTCATGTCAAATAGACTCACATTCTATGATTGCCCTCACCTGAATTGGAATCAGCGTGCAATGCTCTTGACAAAATAATTCTGGAGAATTTAACAAAAAGCAAAAAACAAAACAGAATAAAACATTGCTAAATTTGGGTGACTCCCAACAGCGCCCATTTTGTTATAGGCCTTGGGCATGACCTCCATAATAAGCTAAATAGTTTCGGGCATGGGAGAGGGATTCGTTTCCTCTCTTCCCTGTCCATCATTTGGACCTATTTTAAAATAAAGCTTTAACCTGTGACCATTCATAGTAAAGGGGTTAGCATTTGTATTTCTATCAAATAACCCAACCAAATATTTGATGTTCATAGATTTCACCACAAATGGCCCTTCCCATTTTGAATTTAACTTCGAGAAGTTAAAGTTAAAATCTAGAATGATATAAAAGTGCCTTCTTGTTAGTATATGTGTTCTAGAGACAATCAACTAATTGACAAATCTTATATTTTGATATTTACTTTGAGTTGTGATCAAATTTATATCATTGATAAAATCCTCTACTTGATCTATGTGCTATAGAAATTATGATTACATCATAATGTGAGATTCTTCAATCACTCATTATCAAGTTAAATCACCGTGGCTAGAGTATTTGTGAAATGAGGATATCACAAATACGGATAAGTTGGCACACATTTAGTTCCCTAAACAGTTTAGGCAACGGTTCTCACAATTGATGTAATGAGATTACTAGAACCTATATGTGGGTGTCGATTAGAGAATCGATTCACTGGATGACTCATCTTCGAGATGTTACTATGGGAAGCTAACCAACTGTCAGTAGCAAGATCTCGAATATGACAGCCGTGCAAGTAAGCTTAGACTTGAGGTCAACAAAGTTATCTTGATCTTCAGTTCACATTTTCGCTCATTACTAATGGGAGCTTAACCATGGCTTGCCTAGTATGGATGAGTAGGGATGTGACTCCTTAAGGTTGTAGATAGTTGATTGATCAATAATGGATTCATCACTCATGTTAGCAATGAGATCATATCTCAAGTAATTGCATCAAAACCTAACAGTAAGTCCTGGGCCCTGGGTAATGACACTCGAATTGTTTGAGTAGGTCATTGAGTGTTAGTGCTTGAATGTAATTATAAGTTCGAAACATCAGAAAGACACACACCCATGTTCTGGTACCGAATGAGATATAAGTACGATGAAAGCTGTTCATTGCATGGTGGTTGGTCATGGAAAGGCTCAATCAGTTTACCTGATTATTCTTTAATCTTGGGGATCATGATATGTTGCTAGACATCACTCATGATCGATAATGATGGATTTGATTAATTAAAAGTTAATTAATAAATCTATTATTATGGCCTTAATTGAGGAAGCCTATAGGGTTACATACAATAGTGGAGTCACTCATCGATATAAAATAGAATGACACAATTACATGAGATGTAATTGGTAAAGTGGATAAATTAATAGAGAATTATTTTGAGATTAATATTAAACTCAAAATAAAAGATCTCATATAGATATGATTTGATATGTCACAAAATATCTATCAAAAACATTTAGATCTTGAGATCTGGTCCAAGGTCTTCGTGCTCTGAGACTAATCTACAAGGAGGCATTTTTATCTGCTAGCACCTGAGAAATTCGACCAGCATTCAAGAGACTTGAGAAGGTTATCGACGGAGTGCTCCACGTGTGGATACCATAGAGTCCATCTGCTATTGGCGGTTCGTGAACAACGGAGTCATCTGAAAGGTAATTTAGAATCCCTTTGTCTAATGTATACCGTATTCCAAGATATGCGTTGGGGGTTTGTTAAAATTTTTAAAATTTCACTGCTTTTAAGACATACGATGTATACAAGAAACCCAACACTTCTAACCTGGTTCGAATCCTTTCTTCTGAATTAGGTTGTAGTAGTAAGATTTAGTCTGTTCCTTGAAACTGCAAGAGTTACTGTAAGCATTCCTCCTTAACTCCAACTCTTGCAACTGAAACTTCCTCGCCTCATTGTTTGCCTTTGCATCATCACTTAAAATATATACTGGCCATCTAGTTTTTTGCTCTATCTCAACTGGCAGATGATAGTTCTTAGCATAAATCACCCTGAAAGGAGTCATACCAATCGGCGTTTTCTAAATAGTCCCACTCACCCATAGTGCATCATCCAACTTCTGACTCAAAATCACCTTCAAAATCACCTCTTGTTCGTAGGTTGATAATCTCTTTAGATTAGAGGGTCACATCATTTGGTATCAGAGCTTTGGGTTCCTTCTCCTTAATATTATCCTTCTGCTTTTCCCATTCAACCAAGCAACCACTTTATTATTGTTTTCCTTATCTTCATCCACATACCCTGTCACTTACTTGTCCCTACCATTCCATTTGACTATTCTCTTTGTTGATTGCCCCTTCCCATATTTCTACAATTTCACAAGCATTATATTTCGTGTGTAGTGCTCATTCCTCTGTTTTAATCTTTTCTTACGTTGTGTCCATCCCTCCTATTTATTTACTGCAACAAGCAACCAATCTGGAAGTGATTAATTCTATCTTGTCTCTCTCTTGAGACAATTAACACTGCCACCCTCACCTAACCCCATCATAATACCATAATCAATACTAATCTAGAAGTGATTATTTTTGAGGTATCATGAGGTCAACATGATGATGTTATGGAGTGCATCAAGGATTTGAAGCTTGGGGATTGAGTGGTAAACCTTGTGTGTGTTTCTTTGTTCTTTCACTTTATACTCTTTTCTTTCTTTTGCTGCTCATTTCTTTTGTCTTCAATTTAGGATGTCAAATTCAAGAAGTGAGCATGACAAGGATGACTCGCCGGATGAGAAGTTCACTTTGAAAGCTATGCAACAGGAATTCACAAGATTGCATCGCATTCTGGAAAACATAAATGCTAGGCATGATGAACACGAAAATTCTTTACAAAATGTTGCAAAAGACCGAAGACAAGATAATTATGCAGCTGGGAGGGGTCGAGGCATTCAAATGCATCAACGCATCAACACTGAACATGACTTAAGTGATCAAGGAAGTGCGAGGACTGTTGGAAGAAAAGATCGAATCCAGAATACTGATAAAGAAGATGACTACCTTGAACATGGTGAAAATGATTTTGTACATGGGGATACAAGAAGATTTCGAGATCAGTGAGGCAGAAGAGATGGAGGAAGAATTGGAAAGGATGTTAACAACATCAAGATGAAGATACCTCAATTTCAAGGAAAGAATGATCCAGATGCATATCTGCAATGGGAAACAAGAGTAGAACATGTCTTTGATTGCAACAACTTCTCTGAAAAAACGAAAATCAGATTGGCCTCTGTGGAATTTAGTGACTATGCTGTAATTTGGTGGGATCAATGGGTGGCTAAAAGAAGGATTGACTCTGAAGAACCAATTCATACTTGGGCTGAGATGAAAAGAGTTATGAGGAGGCGGTTTGTTCCAAACCATTACCAAAGAGATGTTTATCAACGTTTGCTGAATCTCAAGCAGGGCTCAAGGTCATTGGAGGAATATTGGCAGGAAATTGAGATCTTAATGATTAGAGCTCATGTTCATGAAGATAGGGAAGCAACCGTGGCTAGGTTTCTTCACTACATTGAGATGGAGGACATGATTCATATGGCCACAAAAGTTGAGAAACAACTATCTAGCAAGCGTTTCGCTCGAGATTTCAACAAGAAGACTTCTGGTTCGAAATTTGGAGGCACCAAGGAGATGCTGGAGAGAAATAAAGGGAGGTCCTCCATGGAAAACTTCAAATTCGACATCCCATCAAATTCCAAGCAAGGAGAGCGAACAACACCTCCAAAGGGCGCTACAAGGAACATAAAATGTTTCAAGTGCTTGGGGCATGGACATATTGCTTCTGAATGTTCAAATAAACGAGCAATGGTGATAAGAAGCAATGGAGAAGTGCTTAGTGATGATGAGGATGATCTGGTGGAAACAGAAGCTGAATTGAGTGATGAGGATGAATTGCCTGTTTCTGGAGAAGTATTAGTAACTCGAAGGACACTTTACATTGGAGTGAAGGATAATGATGAACAAAGGGAAAACTTGTTTCAAACCCGGTGCTTTGTTAATGGAAAAGTTTGCACTTATGTACAAGGATTAATGGAAAAGTATTAGACACTCACTTCATGTTAGGCAACCAATTCTTCTACTTATGTACAAGGATGAAGTTACTACTTTCCCTTACAATGCTTCACCCATTCCATCTTGTATTGTGTCTCTCTTACAGGTATATGAAGATGTATTTCCAAAAGAACTTTAAGGCCTACCTCCCCTTAGAGGGATTGAGCATCAAATTGACCTTTTGCCTGGAGCACAACTCCCAAACCGACCAGCCTACCGAGCTAATCCAGAGGAGACGAAGGAAATACAAAAGCAAGTTGAGGAATTGATGTCTAGAGGATTTGTGCGTGAGAGAATGAGCCCTTGCTCTGTGCCGGTGTTATTGGTTCCAAAGTCCGATGGAACTTAGCGGATGTGCACTGATTGTCGCGCCATCAACAACATCACAATCAAGTATAGACATCCTATCCCTAGACTTGAATATATGCTTGTGTTTTTAGTAAGATTGATTTGAGAAGTGGGTATCATCAAATTAGAATGAAGGAGGGTGATGAGTGGAAATCCGCTTTTAAAAGTAAGTTTGGTTTGTATGACTGGGTTGTTATGCCTTTTGGATTAACTAATGCTCCTACCACCTTTATGAGATTGATGAATCATGTTCTTAGGCCTTTTATTGTTTATTTTGATGATATTCTGATATATAGTAAGAGTATTGAGGAACATGTAGGACATTTGAAAGATGTGTTAGATACTCTTAGAAAAGAGAAGTTGTTTGCCAACATTAAGAAGTGTCTCTTTTCTTGGATATGTTGGAAGTGATGCAGGAGTAGGTGTGGATGAAGAGAAAGTGAGAGCAATCAAAGAATGGCCAACACCTACTTCTGTTGGTGAAGTTCGGAGTTTTCATGGTTTAGCAAGTTTCCATAGACGGTTTGTTAAGGACTTCCGATCTATAGCAGCACCCCTCACTCAATTGATCAAGAAAAATCATGCATTTCATTGTGGAGACGAGCAGGAACACGCCTTCAAATAACTCAAGGATAAGCTTTGCTCAACACCTCTCCTAGTACTTCCAAATTTTTTTGATACTTTTGAAATTGAATATGATGCATCGGGTTTAGGTATTGGTGCTGTATTGATGCAAAATGGACGTCCACTTGCTTATTTTAGTGAGAAGCTTCATGGTGCCACCCTCAACTATTCAACATATGACAAAGAGTTGTATGTATTGGTTAGAGTTTTGGAGACATGGCAGCACTACTTGTGGCCTAAGGAGTTCGTGATACACACTGATCATGAGTCTCTCAAACATTTGAAGGATCAAGGAAAGCTGAATAGAAGACATGCTAAGTGGGTGGAATTCATTGACACATTCCCATATGTGATCAAATACAAGGTAATGAGAATGTGGTTGTTGATGATTTATCTCGAATGTACATTCTTTTAGCAAACTTGATGCAAGAATTCTTGGATTTGCTTCCATGATTAACTTATATGCTAATGATCATAATTTTAAGGACATTTATAAGGCATGTGAACGCGCTCCATTTGGACTATTATTTAAGAAAGATGGTTTTCTTTATAGGAAAGATAAGCTGTGCATTCCTTCTTGCTCCATACGTGATTTGATTGTTACAGAAGATCATCGTGGGATACTAATGGGACATTTTGGTGTTAAAAAGACTCTTGATACTGTCACCCAACATTTCTTTTGGCCACACATGAGAAGGGATGTAGAAAGAATTTGTGATAGATGTATTTCTTGTAGGAATGCTAAATCAATTACTGCCCCTAATGGTTTGTATACTCCACTCCCTACCCCTTCCCAACCATGGGTGGATATTTCTATGGACTTTGTTTTAGGCTTACCTCGTTCCAAAGGGGTAGAGATTCAATTTTTGTTTTTGTGGACAGGTTTTTAAAGATGGCACACTTTATTCGTTGCCATAAAACTGATGATGCATCTCATGTGGCTGATCTCTTCTTTAGGGAAGTTGTTAGACTTCATGGTATGCCTCTCACTATTGTCTCTGATCGAGATACCAGATTTCTCAGTCACTTTTGGAGAGTTCTTTGGAGTAAACTTGGCACTAAGCTGTTATACTCAACAACATGTCACCCTCAAACAAATGGGCAAACTGAGGTAACTAATCGCACACTTTCTACCTTACTTAGGATTATGATTACATCAAATCTTAAGACTTGGAAGGAATGTTTGCCACTTGTTGAGTTTGCTTGCAATGGAACCATGCATCTCACTACTAAATTATCTCCCTTTGAAGTGGTTTATGGCTTTAATCCTCTTACACCTTTGGATATGTTACCTGTGCCTTGTAATGAGAAAGTTAGTTTAGATGGCAAGAAGAGAGCTGAAGCAATCAGAAAATTGCATGAGAAGGTGAAAAAACAGATTGAATGCAACAATGCAAAGTATGCATCAGCAGCAAACAAGGGGAGACGCAAAGTTGTATTTGAACTTGGTGATTGGGTTTCGCTTCATCTCAGGAAGGAGAGATTTCCCACCAAGAGGAAGTCAAAACTTCTACCTTGTGGAGATGGCCCTTTCCAAATTGTTGAGCGCGTGAATGATAATGCATACAAGCTAGATTTACCAGGTGAGTATTCTGTTCATTCAACTTTCAATGTTGCTGATTTGTCTCTTTTCGACATGGATACAGATTCGGGGACGAATCCTCTTACAGAAGGGGGGGATGATGAGCCCCAGGAAGATAATGAAGTGTATTTAAATAATGATGAGGAGTTTGTCAAAGTGAACACATTAGAGACAAAGATGATTCCAATGGAACCAATGACTAGGAGAAAGAGCAAGATGCTTGAAGATACACTTAAGGCTCTACTCAATACAATTGGAATCAAACATGGGCTTGAAGACATCCCATCAAAAGAGCTCAACTAGTTGAAGGTGGATTTATCTTAGAGCATTGGGCTTGTTGTTTGATCCAAGTAATGTTAGAGCCCAATCCTAGAGTATAAATACTCAAGAATTGTATTCTGTAAGGACCTTTAGTACTTTTCATGTATGTTGTGAGGATTCTCCTCTTCTTTTAAGTGCTTGTACACTCTTGACTTATCAAGCTTTGAGCTTGTGGCATCCTAGGATTATCACTTCCAATCTCTTCTCTTTCGTGAAGTGTGGCTCCTAATTTTCTTTGTTTCGAAGTCTGGTTGCAAGAGATTCATTCTCTTGAGGGTAGACTTGGGTGGGATACTTTCTAACCTTCAAAATCACCTCTTGTTCGTGGGTTGCTAATCTCTTTAGATTAGAGGGTCACATCACTAGCTCTAAAAGTCACAAAATCATCTTCATATCCTGGGGTCATTTCTCCCTTCTTACATATGATGTCTACATCAGCTGTGGCTAAGAATGGCCTTCCTAGAATTACGGCCTTGTCATCTGCTTTCGTCAGAGGCATCTTCACCACTATAAAATCGACTAGGTATAAGGTTTTTAACACCTACATTGGCACATCTTTAGCAATTCCTTCTGGAACTGCAATCACTCTTGTTGCTAGAATCAGTCTTGTGTTAGTCTTCCTCAAGGTTAGAGTTCAAGGGACTCATAGACATCTAGCGGAATCATGTTGATTGCTGCTCCTTGATCAGCCATAGCTCTAGGGATTTCCCTTTCTCTAATTGTGGCAGAAACATAATAAGTACTTGCAACTCTACATATAGGGGGAAAGCTCCATGTGAATTACAGCAGTGAGACTAGCTTTAATCTTCACGTCTTTCCTTCCAATGAGAGTAACTTTTGAATCAGAACATAATTCCTTCTACATTTTAAGTGCTTTTGGAACCTATTTCAAATAATCAACTACCTTCATGGTCACCATAGCTGAGTTCATGGTAGAAATAATTCTTTGCACTACAGCTTTCGTTGGATTGTTACTCAGTCTCCCTGGAAATGGTGGTTGAGTTCCCTTTACCTTGATCTTGCCTTCAATGGCTGGCTGTGCAAATTGTCCCTGGCTAGTGTATGTTTCTTGAACTAGCTCTTCACTAACCAGACTTGGGGGTTAGGATCATTTCTCTTTCTAGTAATTTCTTCTTCATTCTCAACTCAATTGCTGAAAAATTCACTTGTGATTTCACTGAAGGTTGAGAAGGTAGCTTTCCTCATTTGTTCTCGATTTCTCCAACTCGAGTCGCCAATTGTCCGACTTCCTTTTCAAGATTCTTGATGGCTCCTTGATGTTGGAGATCAGCCTCAATCCAAAGCTTGAAGGTGATTGGAAGCACTAATCTTGTATCATAATGTCATATTTTAGATAAAAAGGTGTTGGGTTCGAGCATGGAAGTGTTGGATTCAAGTTGTTGGGCTTTTTGTGTGTTTTCAATGATTGTGGCCCACTGTTGGGTAACCTAGGTATTGGGTATATATAAACCCTACTAGGAATGCGTGTCAATTAGGTTTTCGGTCATTATTATTGTTCATGAGTCGTTTTTCATCCAAGTTGATCTCATAATCATTACCTTCTTGTTACTTTCCAAGCTCTATCTTTCTTGTATCAACATGGTATCAGAGCAGTAAGGTTCTCAAACCTGTGTTCGTTTCAGTATTTTATTTAACGTTCAGCGTTTTTTACTTAGTGGATTACCAAGTATCAACCCAAAGCTTGTCAAGCGGTGGCTATGATGGCATTTGGTAGAGGACTTCCAATATTTGATGGTTCAAAGTATGGAAGCTGGGTCAAAAAGATGCGCAGCTACTTGCGGGTCAGAAAGATTTGGGACGTTGTTGAAAGGGAGATTCCGACGATTACAATAACACGCAAATCCACATCAGAACAGCAAGAGGAAGCTGAATATCTTCAACAGAGAAAAGATGAAGCAATGGATGCCTTGTATCAAGCCATCTCTGAACATCTATTTGATGATATTGCAGAGTGTCAATCAGCAAAAGAAATATGGGATACTCTCAAATCCCATTATGAAGGTGATGTCAAACTGAGAGAAATATTATGCAAAAACAAGCTGGAGGACTTTGAGAGGAACAAAATGTTAGACAATGAAACCATACAAGTCTATTATGAACGTACTGTGAAGCTTGTGAAGGAGATTCGAGGATTGGGGGAAAAACTTGAGGATCAAAAGGTGATTAGCAAGGCAATCATGAGCCTACCTGCAAGATTCGAGCCAAAGTTATGTGCACTTGAGACAGAAAGAAAAATCCTTGACATTATTGAAGGAAAGCTCCATGAGTTATATCCTGAATATCCTATTACACCAGAGCCAACATTTATAGAGTTCATGATTGAGTTGCAATCTACAGAAAAGAGATTGGAGCTAAGAGATGGTTATGAAGTTGAGAAAACTTATGGTGAAGCTGCTCTCCTCACCAAAATGCAGAATATGAATATAAACTCAGGTGCAATTAACAATGTCAAGGATGTCAAATCAACAGCCATCAAACAATCACGAACGTCAATCCCCACATCAACGATGGGCAATCAGAAGTGCAGGCATTGTGAAAAATCCAACCATAAGAGTGAAGATTGTTGGACTTTAAGCACAAATGCTTGCAAGCATTGTAATAAACAGAATCACAGGAGTGAGTTTTGTTGGTGGAAGCCTGATGCTTTGTGCACGAAATGCAATCAAAGAGGCCATCTTGACAAGGTATGTGGAATGTCAAATCCAATAAAAGTTGAGCATAACAAGAAGGCTACTTCCAGGGAAGAGAAATCACATGCATCCTTTACCTACTTTGAAGATGAGCCAGAAATATCTTTTGAAGATCCTTTTGAGTATGAGTGTGCTCTAATGACAGAAGCCTCAGATACTAAAGGCTGGTACTTGGACTCTGGCGCCTCCTATCATGTATGTTGTGATACAAGGTCATTTCTCAAGCTTGAAAGGATTGGGAAGGAGGTAAGCACGTGCACTGGTGAAAATATTGGCATTGTGGGCAAAGGAAGCATTTTACTCTTGCTAAAAGAAGGAATTGTTCAAGTTGATGATGTTTATTATTCACCAAACCTCAAACAGAACCTGTTGAGCTTTGGCCAATTGAGCAGGCAAGGTTTTGACATTGAGCTGATGAAAGATGCTGGTGGTATAACCACTACAGTTAAGGTTGCTGATCCAAAAACGAAGATTGAATTCCATGCTGTGTTGACCACCTACAACCTCTACCAAATCATGGTCAGTGATCATAAAAGTTGTATTTTCTCACTTCAAGATCAAAGCAGCCTTTGGCACAAACGTTTTGGGCACTATAGCTTCAGCAATCTGAAAATATTGCAGAAGAATAAGGAAGTACTGGAATTGAAAGACATCAAGTTTGCTAATGCCATATGTGAAGTGTGTCATCAAGGTAAACAATGTAGAAAGCCCTTTTATTCCAGTGATTCAGTAGCAAAGGAGAAATTAGAGCTTGTGCATACAGATGTTTGTGGACCATTTAAGGAATGTTCATTAGGGGGAGTAGATACTTTGTTACATTCATTGATGATTATTCACGTTATTGTTGGGTTTACTTTCTTAAAAGCAAGTCAGAAGTTCCTCATATCTTTCGAAAATTCAAAGTGATGGTTGAGAATCAGAGTGGATGCTCTTTGAAGATGATTAGATCAGACAATGGAGGCGAATTCTACAATAATAGCATGAGAATGTTCTGTGAAAATGAGGGAATCATGCATCAATTCACCGTACCATATTCTGCACAACAGAATGGTATATGTGAAAGGAGAAACAGAACAATTCTTGATATGTCAAGATGCCTATTGTTTGAGAAAGGTCTTCCTGTAAGTTTCTGGGCTGAAGCGGTATCTACATCTGTATATCTGTTGAACTTGCTTCCCTCAAGGGCGATTAGTGGAAAAACCGCCCATGAAAAATGGCATGGTTATATTAAAAAGGTTGATCATCTCAAAATCTTTGGTAGTCTGTGTTTTACTCATATACCAGACCAAAAACGAGGAAAACTTGAAAAGAAATCTGTATCTGCTGTATTTGTTGGTTATAGCAACACTACCAAGGGATATAAAGTTTATCTACCTCAACAAAAGAAATTTATCCTCAGCCATGATGTCACTTTTGATGAAGGTGCAAGGTATACTTTAATTGATGATTGCATTGCTCTGAATGATGCAGAAGCTCATAAAAGTCTTGAAAGGCATAGCACCCATGTGAAAGGAGACCTCTGGACACACATGCCTCAAAACTTCTCTTCCATCAATTCAACAAACCAAGAAACTTCAGAACTCGTTCATGAAGATTCAAATCAAGTAAATGATCAGCATTCATATGAGAATTTTCCAGCTCAAGAGGAGGAGAAGGTCACAAATCAAGATGGCTCGCCCAATAAGAATTCAGAATCAAACTCTGAACCCCTGTATGGACGATCTCATCAGGCCAATGATCAACCTTCAGATGGGAATTTCGAAATCCCAGAAGAGGAGCAAGGCACGAATGTAGAAGACTCATCAACAGATGAATCTAATGGAGAGGAACCTGATACTGATGATGAAGATTATTACCCATCTGATCGTGATTGGCAAAGGAGGAAACGCAAAAACATCAGAGATTCAATAGATAATGAAGATAGTCATGTTACTGACATTAGAAGAAGCAAAAGAAACAAGGCTCCTACAATAAGTTTCTCCAAGTTGAATGATGATGTCCAAGATGCTGTGGCTGATATTTTGGCTGGATTATTGACAGGAGATCCAACATCATTTGAAGTGGCTGTACAAAATCCTAAATGGAGAGAGGCCATGAAGGAAGAAATGAATTCTATACTTGAAAATGAAACATGGGAATTAGTTGAGAAACCCAAGGATAGGGGTTTCAAACCTATTGGCCTCAAGTGGTTATTCAAAACCAAGATGAATGCAGATGGCTCTATCAACAAATATAAGGCTAGATTAGTAGCCAAGGGATATAGTCAGATCAAAGGAATAAATTTTCATGAGATTTTTGCACCAGTAGCAAGATTTGACACGATTAAAGTACTTCTTGCCATTTCAGCTGCTCATGGATGGAAAGTGCATCACATGGATGTCAAGACTGCGTTCTTGAATGGTGTGTTGGAGGAGGTTGTTTTTGTTGAACAACCAAAGGGCTTCGAAGTGTCAGGTCATGAAGACAAGGTATTGAAGCTAAAGAAATCTCTCTATGGGTTGAAGCAAGCTCCTAGAGCATGGAATGAACGCATGGATAACTTTCTCCAGGGTATTGGTTTCAGAAAAACATATAGTGATTACTCATTATATGTTAAAGGAAAAGAAGATGATCGTTTATTTATTAACTTATATGTGGATGATCTTATGATTACCTCAGATAATGAAAGGAAGATTGAGGAATTCAAAGCTCTACTCAAAAATGAATTCAAGATAACTGACCTTGGAATGATGTCCTATTATCTAGGCATGGAAATTCATCAACTTGAAGGTGTTGGAACATTCATATCTCAGAAAAAGTACTGTAATGAACTTCTTGAAAGGTTTGGGTTCAAAGATGTCAATCCTTCAAAAACGCCTTTGGATTACAAACAAGTGATTGGAGAGAACAATCAGGGAAAGAATGTGGATGCCACTACTTATAGAAGTATGATTGGAAGCCTCATTTATCTCCAGCATACAAGGCCTGACTTGTGTTTTTGTGTAAATGTCTTATCTCGCTTCCTAAACAAACCAACAACAACTCACATGGCAGCTGTGAAAAGAGCTTTCAGGTACATAAAATCTACTACTGATTTCGGATTGTTCTATCCCTATGAAGGTGAAAAACCAGTCTTGAAACTTAGAGCCTACTCAGATAGTGATTATGGTATGGCTGAAGATAGCAAGAGCACATCTGGTGCACTCTTCTTCTTAAATAAGACCCCTATAGTCTGGTTTTCGAAGAAACAAAAAGTGGTAGCACAATCAACAGCTGAAGCAGAATACATCTCAGCAGCACATGCTTCGAACTATTGTGTTTGGTTGAGGCAGATGCTAAACGAACTTGGATTCATACAAAAGGAAGCTACACATCTGCTTATGGATAATCGAGCTGCAATCTCCATTGCCAAAGATCCAACGAACTTCAGCAAAGCCAAGCACATAAGAATCCTGTTATAAGGAATTACATCAAGGAGAAGAAGATTAAAGTGCAGTATGTTGAGAGTGAGAATCAGCTTGCTGATGGGCTCACCAAAGGTTTGAACAGAGTTCAGTTTGAGCTAGCAAGGAAGAACATGAATCTCATGACTATAGAAGACTTTCTCAAGTTGGGAGATCTCTGTCTGGGGGGGGAGTGTTGGAGATCAGCCTCAATCCAAAGTTTGAAGGTGATTGGAAGCACTAATCTTGTGTCATAATGTTATATTTCAGATTAAAAAGGTGTTGAGTTCGAGCATGGAAGTGTTGGATTCGAGTTGTTGGGCTTTTTGTGTGTTTTCAATAATTGTGGCCCACTGTTGGGTAACCTAGGTATTGGGTATATATAAACCCTATTAAGAATGCGTGTCAATAGGGTTTCGGTCATTATTGTTCATGAGTCGTTTTTCATCCAAGGTGATCTCAGAAGCATTACCTTTTTGTTACTTCCCAAGACTCTCTTTTTCTTGCATCAACAATATCAACCTTCCTCTAACAAAATTTACTTCGAGGTAGATGTTCTTTCTAGAATAAGAATGACGAGAATGTTCCACCATCACTAAAATTTTCGTCCAAGCTTGGGTTAGAGTGTGTGTTGATGAGCCGCAGGAAGATAATGAAGTGTATTTGAAGAATGATGAGGAATTTGTCCAAGTGAACACATTAGAAACAAAGATGATTCCACCAGGACCAATGACTAGGAGCAAGACAAAGATGGTTGAAGATACACTTAAGGCTCTACTCAATACCATTGGAATCAAACATGGGCTTGAAGACATCCCATGAAAAGAGCTCAACTTGTTGAAGGTGGATTTACCATAAAGCATTGGGCTTGTTAGACTTTTCTATTTCATTTAGTTTGGGCTATATAATGTTAGAGCCCAATTCTAGAGTATAAATACTCTAGAGATGTTCTATTTCAGGACTTTTAGTCATTTTTCATGTATGTGGTGAGGATTCTCCTCCTCTGTGAGTGTTTGTACACTCTTAACTTATCAAGTTTTGAGCTCTTGGCGTTCTAGGATTATCACTTCCTAATTTTCTTTGTTTCGAAGTCTGGTTGCATGAGATTCATTCTCTTGAGGGTAGACTTGGGTAGGTTACTTTCTAAGCTTCAGAATCATCGCTTGTTAATGGGTTGCTAATCTCAATAGATTAGAGGGTCACATCATTTGGTATCAGAGCTTTGGGTTCCTTCTCCTTATTATTATCCTGTTCTGGTTTGAGTTCTTCCATTCTTGCCTATTCAAAAAAAAAAAAAAAAAGAAACGTTCAAGGCAAGTCCTTCTTAGTACTTTTGGCTTTAGCAAAAAGAAAAAAAAAAGGGTTCACAGAAAGTTGATTGAAAAGGAGATCGAAATTGAGTGTCAATTGAATAGCAAGAGCACATTGAATATCATTCTCAAGTGTGTAAGAGTATAAGGAGTGTGAAGGTGAACATCCATCACCCATCACTATCATCCATTATTGTGTATGTTTTTTTTTGTGACCCACCTCTCTACTTTTCCCATTCCACCAAGCAACAACTTTATTGTTGTTTTAATTATCTTCAATGCCCATCCCCTGTCATTTATGTGTCCCCACCTTTCCATTTGACTATTCTCTTTGTTGATTGTCCATTCCTGTATTTCTACAATTTAGCAAGCAGCACATTTCGTGTGTAGTACTCTATTCTCTGATTTCATTTGTTGTTACCTTGTTATCCATCCCTCCTATTTATCTACTCCAACAAGCAACCAATTTCATTTAAAAACACTTCCCTTTGTGTCCATCATGAGATTATTACCACTGCCACCCTCACCTAACTCCATCATAATATCATAGTCAATACCAATCCGGAAGTGATTAGTTCTTAAGGTGCCATGAGATAAAGCATGATGATGTTATGGAGTGCATCAAGGACTTGAAGTTTGAGGATTGAATGGTAAACCATGTGTGTGTTTCTTTGTTCTTTCACTTTATACTCTTTTCTTTCTTTTGCTGCTCATTTCTTTTGTCTTCAATTTAGGATGTCAAATTCAAGAAGTGAGCATGACAAGGATGACTCACCGGATGAGAAGTTCACTTTGAAAGCTATGCAACAGGAATTCACAAGATTGCATCGCATTCTGGAAAACATAAATGTCAGGCTTGATGAACACGAAAATTCTTTGCAAAATGTTGCAAGAGCACGAAGACAAGATAATTATGCTGCTGGAAGGGGTCGAGGCAGTCAAATGCATCAACGCATCAACACTGAACATGACGTAAGTGATCAACGAAGTGCAAGGACTGTTGGAAGAAGAGATCGAATCCTGAATACTGATGAAGAAGATGACTACATTGAACATAGTGAAAATGATTTTGTGCATGGGGATACAAGAAGATTTCGAGATCAGGGAGGTAGGAGAGATGGAGGAAGAATTGGAAAGGATGTTAACAACATCAAGATGAAGATACCTCAATTTCAAGGAAAGAATGATCCAGATGCATATCTCCAGTGGGAAACAAGAGTAGAACATGTCTTTGATTGCAACAATTTTTCTGAAGAAAAGAAAATCAGATTGGCCTCGGAATTTAGTGACTATGCTGTAATTTGGTGGGATCAATTGGTAGCTAAAGGAAGGATTGACTCTGAAGAACCAATTCATACTTGGGCCGAGATGAAAAGAGTTATGAGGAGGCGGTTTGTTCTAAACCATTACCAAAGAGATGTTTATCAACGTTTGCAAAATCTCAAGCAGGGCTCAAGGCCAGTGGAGGAATATTGGCAGGAAATGGAGATCTTAATGATTAGAGCTCATGTTCATGAAAATAGGGAAGCAACTATGGCTAGGTTTCTTCATGGGATGAATAAGGAGATTGCAAATATTGTGGAGCTTCATCACTACATTGAGATGGAGGACATGATTCATATGGCCACAAAAGTTGAGAAACAACTCTCTAACAAGAGTTTTGCTCGAGATTTCAACAAGAGTTACTGGAGAGAATTAAGGGGAAGTTATCCACAGAAAACCTGAAATTCGACATCCCATCAAGTTCCAAGCATGGGAGCGAATACCACCTCCAAAGGGCACTACAAGGAACATAAAATGTTTCAAATGTTTGGGGCATGGACATATTGCTTCTGAATGTCCAAATAAACGAGCAATGGTGATAAGAGGAAGAAGATGAGGATGATCTGGTGGAGACCGAAGCTGAATTGAGTGATGAGGATGAATTGCCTGTTTCTGAAGAAATCTTAGTCACTCGAAGAACACTTAACATTGGACTGAAGGATATCAACCTTCCTCTAACAAAATTTACTTCGGGGTAGATGTTCTTTCTAGAATAAGAATGACAAGAATGTTCCACCATCACTAAAATTTTCGTCCAAGCTTGGGTTAGAGTGTGTGTTGATGAGCCCCAGGAAGATAATGAAGTGTATTTGAAGAATGATGAGGAATTTGTCCAAGTGAACACATTAGAAACAAAGATAATTCCACCAGGACCAATAACTAGGAGCAAGATAAAGATTGTTGAAGATACACTTAAGGCTTTACTCAATACCATTGGAATCAAACATGGGCTTGAAGACATCCCATGAAAAGAGCTCAACTAGTTGAAGGTGGATTTACCATAAAGCATTGGGCTTGTTAGACTTTTCTATTTCATTTAGTTTGGGCTATATAATGTTAGAGCCCAATTCTAGAGTATAAATACTCTAGAGATGTTCTATTTCAGGACTTTTAGTCATTTTTCATGTATGTGGTGAGGATTCTCCTCCTCTGTGAGTGTTTGTACACTCTTAACTTATCAAGTTTTGAGCTTGTGGCGTTCTAGAATTATCACTTCAAAACCCTTCTTTTTTCTGAAGTGTGGCTCCTAATTTTCTTTGTTTCGAAGTCTGGTTGCATGAGATTCATTCTCTTGAGGGTAGACTTGGGTAGGTTACTTTCTAAGCTTCAGAATCATCGCTTGTTCGTGAGTTGCTAATCTCAATAGATTAGAGGGTCACATCATGTGTCCTCATGATTCCTCTCATAGCAGCATCTAACTGAGTTCGCTTTGGTGGCAATAGTCTTTCCAGAAATAATTTAACCAAGGTATGCTTTTCATATATGTGATGCAGACAACTTGGAAGAAATTTTCCGAATTTGTCCCATTATTCATTGTGTGAGTCTCCCCTAAATTGATGAATATTTGCAATTCTTCTCCTCAATACTTCAGCCTTTATGAATGGAAAATACTTGTTTTAAAAGGCCGTTTTCATATTGGTCCAGTTCCCTGTGCTTCCTAATTCTAAGGTATTGAAATGCATCCGTCCAAGTCTGAGTGTTGATGTGCATCCTCTTTCCTAGTTCCATAAAATTTCGGAAAAAGATTGATTATCCCTGGTCTGAGAACAAATGCAGCAGCTTCCTCTAGAAAATTTATGTTGATCCCATCGTAAGAATTATTAGGTTTCTTGTAGACATCATATGTCCTCAATGTAGTGGAATTAAAAATTCTTCAAGAAACCCCAAACATAAATCTTGAAATACGATATAAATCAGATAATGAGATATTGAAAATACCTTTTTGTACACTCCATTGTTCACCAACCGCTAATAGTAGAGGGCCTTTATGGTATCGACACGTGAAGCACTCTAACCTTCTCAAGGCCATAGAATGCTAGTCGATTACCTCAAGTGCGCGCTAGTATAGAAAATTGTCCCCTTGTAGATAAATCTCAGGGACAACGAAGATCTGAGTAGGTCATTACAGATCTGAAGCTTTCTAATAGATATTTGGTAACATATCTAGTCAAATTTCCGTAAAGATCTTATCTTGTGGAAATATGTATATGTTCCAAATCTTATTTATATAATATCTTTTGTTTTGAGTTTAATTAATATTAATCTCAAAATAACTCTCAATTTAATTTGTCCACTTTACCAATTACATCTTTATAATTGTGTTATTCTATTTTATATTGATGAGTGACTCCACTATTGTGTGTGACCCTATAGGCTTCCTCCATCAAGTCCGTAATATTGGATTTATTAATTAACTCTTAATTAATCAAATCCATCATTATCGATCATGAGTGATGTCTAGCAACATATCATGATCCTCAAAATATAAGAATCATCAAGTGAACTGATTGAGCCTTTCCATGACCAGCCACCATGCAATGAACAGCTTTCATCATGCTTATATCTCATTCGATACCAGAACATGGGTGTGTGTCTTTCTGATGTATCGAACTTAGAATTGTATTCAAACACTAACACTCAATAACCTACTCAAACAATTCGAGTGTCATTTCCCTGGGCCCAGGACTTACTGTTAGGATTTGATGCAATTACTTGAGATATGATCTCATTGCTAACATGAGTGATAAATCCTTTATTGATCAATCAACTATCTCCAACCTTAAGGAGTCACATCCGTACTCATCCATACTAGGCAAGCTATGGTTAGGCTCCCATTAGTAATGAGCGAAAATGTGAGCTGAAGATCAAGATAACTTTGTTGACCTCAAGTCTAAGTTTACTTGCACGGCTATCATATTCGAGATCTTACTACTGACACTTGGTTAGCTTTCCATAGTAGCATCTCAAAGTCGAGTCATCCAGTGAATCGATTCTCTAATCGACACCTACACATAGGTTCTAGTAATCTCATTACGTCAATTGTGTGAACCAATGCCTAAAAAATTTAGAGAACTCAATGTGTGCTAGTCTATGCGTATTTATGATATCTGCATTTCACAAATACTCTAGGCAGGGAGTTTTTAACTTGAACATAAATGCTTGAAGAATCTCACATTATGATCTTATCATAATTTCTATAGTATATAGATCAAGTAGAGGATTTTATGAGTGATATAAGTTTGATCACAATTTAAAATAAATATCAAAAGATAAGATTTGTCAATGAACTAATTATCTCTAGAACACATACACCGACAAATGTACTAGGTTCCTTTCGAAAATTTATGCAGATACCACACTAGGAATAATCAAGGCAATCATATTCCTGCGTAGTTTTCACTGCTCTATTTTCACTTGCAGTTCCCTCAATCTACGTATCAAAAAGAACCTAGCTCCCCAACAACGGTGCTATTTTGACAGACGGAAAATTCTATAGATGTAGCAAATCTATGGATTTTCTCCATTAAAAAAAAATGTATGCTGAACAAAAAAACCACATTTCATTCACAAAGAAATGAATGTAGCAATAGTAAGTGTAGGTCGATCCACAGAGAGTACACAATTTTTAGTTGTTGATCCTATGCGTAAGCTGGATTAAAGGAGGGTTTTCTAGAGTGGGTTTCAACTCTTACATAAATCAATAAACGACTTCTACTGGTTCCTAAACTCTAAGCAGATAACAGAGTACATGAATTAGATGATGAAAGCATTTGAACATGTTGGAAATTAAAAAGATGAAATAGAAATAGTGTGCATGTTCAAGAAATATGATGCAAGAAATAATATTTGCAAGACAAATAAAATGATTGTTCGATTATCTAGTTCTGTTTTCTCTCTATCTTCTCCTTCTCAGGCCAAAAAAAGTCTCCAAAGTAGAGACAAGTGTTTGGATGATCTGTCCCCCTATAGGTATGTGTCCTCAAATATTATGGGGAGAAAGGAATTATATAGGCAGCATCTTTTCCTTTCTTTATTCACACTAGTCTCCCACACCAGCCGCAGTTAGTTGAATCTATTGCAATCTTCTTGCCTTTTTTTTTTTGCCAACCTTCCTTATCCTTCCTCCGCATTCAAACATGTAATTTTTGTTTTGCAAATTGGTCAAATAATGTGGCTCAACCCAAATGGGCCCGACGTACATGGTCTTGGAAGAACAATAAGACCACCCTTCACTTGGACTAAGGGAAAAATGACTCAAATCATGTTTTTACCAAAAGCAATTACCAATGCATGTTTTGACTTTTTTTCCTATTCCAATTCACATAATCCTAATACTCTAACACTAAATATGTTTAAATATGACTCAACATCAGCACTCCAATAAAATTCCTCTTCCGACTACCAATAATGTAGAGCCATAAGTTTTCAAACACCAAATCTCTAGTATCAGGTAATTGTTGTCCAAGTTGTTCTACTTGAATGTCTTGTATTACTTCAGCTTTTATGAGTTTCCTCATGACTTGATAAACAAAAATTTCAATGTTGTTGTGCAAATTAGAAAATGCATATATCAAATAAATTTGTAATCCATAATACGCACGATGTGAAAGTCTGAATGACATGTATAATGACATTCGTGGTTGAATACACGGAGTTGGTACTTATGGTGTGAGCATTCATGCATTTGGATTTTTACAAGGAATAATATTTGAAAAAAAGAATCATAGAAATGCAATAGAAAAGATATGAAGATAAAAGTAAAAATACAACAAGGTCTTATATCTGAATTTTCTAAACGAAAAATCTTAATGTCTCAAGGGCTTTAGGGGGTGTGTTTGCTAAGCTTTTGATATCAAAATACGATGATATTTTCCTAACCTTAGACAGTCTAGAACTACCTGGACAAGTCTATATGATTTTTGATTTTAATCTTCTCATGTTTTCTTGAACACATTGCACTTTGGTCTACCATTTTGTAATGTAAGAAAGACTCACTCAACCTGGTACTATTGAACTTCACCCATGAGAATCTAAATATGTAGCCACATTCCAACCATTTGATCTACTTCCTACTTAAGTGTTCAAGTTTCGATCTCTACACTAACTCAACACATACCCCTTCTACCCCCTAAGCTTCCACGAACACTTTAGCCATGCATGCTTAAGCTTAACAAGATAACTTCATGAAAGAAAGGTAAAAGCTTGTTCCTAGTCTCTCACAATAGTAAAATGAAAAGCTGAAGTAAAACGTTCAAATGAAGAAATTATCAGCAAAGTGTGTTTTTAGCTACATTATTCCTATTTAAGGGTAGTGTATGTTTGGAATAAGGATTTGGATTCTTTAATTGAAATAAAATACTCCTTCTTCATCCTTCTATTCTCCTATTTGTGTGTGATGCATCTAATATCTCTATATTGTATGTATTCTTCCAGAAAATCATCTCTTTTGTTCATAAAGATGCCTTTAGGCATTATGCAAAACTATCTCTACTCCTTTCCTCTTTTCTTCATATGTATGGGTCTTTATGTCTATCATATCTTCTTCATGTTTTTGGTTGTAGGGATTTTATCCTAAGAGTAATATGTCTCATTAATGTTGTCCACCAATTTTCCTGTTGTGCCTCATTTTAACTACTACTGATTTTTGGCATAAAAATTAGACTTCATTTGTTTTAATATTCTATTTTTAAACTTAATATTAAAAACATAAGGTAACCTAAATTATCAATTAAGGAAAAAATAATGCCATTATCCGAATATAATTCCCCATAGTGTTATCAAGTGTCATGATGCCATGCCTTCTTATCATGAAGAAGACAATGGCGCCTTACTATCGTATCCTCATATTTAAACCCCAAACACCAAGAGGGATGAGAAGCAAAATCTATTCTAAAGGTGAGTACTCAAAATAGCCTACATACATAAAGTCAACATGTCAAAGAATGGAATCATGGTTGTTAAGTGTCATTTTGTTATCATCTTTTAGCTCATTTTCTATGTCTAAATGTAATTAGAATTTTCAAATTATGGGTTATGATATAAGTTTTAGGTTTTATATAGATTAGGGTAGTTATCTCAATTCATGTGTTTTATCTACTATTTTATTCTAGTTTTGGTGGAGTTTTGTTAGAGGTGAAAACATGATAGGAAGTGTAAGATTATTCCCATGCCTCCTTACATAAGAGTATAAGGGAGGATAGATAATTCCTAACTCGAATAACTAAATACACAAGAAGAGCAGAGAAGAGTGGAGATCTGACGAACATATCTGGGCAGAATTCTTATCCCAGGGACATCTCTTTATTTAAGGTATTACTTAAGTTCTTTTCTATTGTGTGTTTATAATTTACTTATTCAAGCTTCATCATTTATGTTTCTACCACCTTTAACTTTATAAACCCATTTACAAATCGTGATAGTTGTATTTGGTGTAACTTCATGATTCCTTCGAAAAACAACTCTCTGTGTTCCACACCCGTACTACACATTTTGTGTTTTACGAGTTAACATTTTTGCGGAACGACTCGCATCAAATCGTTTTCCTTTTTTATGTTTTCTTTTCTTTTCCTTCTCTTTTTCATTTTCCTTTCTTTTTCTTGTTTCCTATTCTGCTCGTTTTTTCCTTTTTATGCAGCCAGCTCCACCGAGGTTTTGTTCAAGTCTAAGATCTTACCGAGAAGTTCTATATACTTTGGACCAAGAGGTCGAATGAACCTTTCTTCCAAGTCTTATCTCCCATTAACTTTGGACCAGCATTACGGACCATGAAGGAAGAAATCACTACGATGACCGAGTAGCTCATAAACACATTTTGTATAGCTCTAGCAATGGGTACCTAGTGAGTGCAACCCACATCATCTTTATCTAGGGTTAGATGGCTTTCAAAATCACTCTATCTTACAAACCAACCAACGACTATGATGTTACAAACATTGAAATAAGCCTACTTAATAAGCTTCATCAACAACCATGAATCTTTTCTATACATCATCCCCTTGATTGCTGGCCTTTGAAATGTAATAGGCCGTCATGGCCATGATGTCTTAAAACAAGAAGGCATGAAATATAGTTTAAAAATGGAAAGAAGAATTGAGAGTTTGAAAAAAGAAACATGCTAAGGAACATAGGGTAACTCCATAGTCTATCTTCCTATCATTGCACAATGTTCATGCCTTCTTCTATCCAATGAAACTTGGTTGACTGCGTCAGACATTAGGTAGAAGAAGTGAGAGTTGCTTCTGCTTCAATGAATTTGTGAAATAGATGCCACTCATTTCCAAATGCCATTTAGCATAAGCTTGGTTCTTTTGACATGATTTCAATCATGTGCTCTCCTTCATTAGAAGTCTTCATTCCTCAATTTGAGTTGCCTCAAGCATCCCTTGCCTATAAGAGTGTGCATCCACAAGTCCCCTTAAGTATTAGTACAAAGTATCACGAATACAACACGTAGATAGCAAATGCACAAACTATTAAATCGTATCCCATAAAATTTTATATGTATTATATGCCCTTGATTGATATTGTTTTTAAGCTAAGAAGAAGGGCTTTAATTTAAAACAAAAACAATTCAAAAAGGATCATTCAATAAAAAGATACAAATTTTTTTCTTTATGAACTATGAAATAGGAATGTTGAGGAACCACACTACAGTAACTACATCTTTGCAGAAATTATATCTCCTACCCCAACCCCCAAACAAAACCATTCTTTTTGCTTTGGAACCTAGACATGTAAGATTGCAAAAATGATGAATACCAATCACTGAAAATACCAACCATTAAAAAGAAAAATTATATAAAATACACATGCAGTGCATGGACATAAAAGAATGAAATTTGGATCTTCATAAGCAATTATCCCACCTATTTCTACTTATTCGTAATCTCAAGTCTTAGAGAGTCCTTGCTAATGACGCAAGCATGTTTCCATGAAACTCCCTCTAACACTCACCCTACCTCCGAGCTTACTGATTTTTGTAGTTCATGTCGTTTCCCCGACTTGATTACTAACTTTTACCCTTGAAATGCCATATAAATTTTATGCAATGCATCAAATAGGTCACAGGAGTGCATCGGCTTTAGAACTCGTTAAACACTACTTTTTCAGCATCAAAAGTGAGCAACTTATCCACTGCATTCCTTCTATCGCCTAAACATTTGTTCCTCATCTTTCATTCTTGGTTGTTCGTCCCCCACTTCTTGCTCTTGAGATTGACTTTTTTCATCTTCTTCCAACACTTCTCCCCTCACATCGATAGCAACATGAACCTTTTCTACCAAATAGAGATTTTAACAGCCAGCCTCACTCTCCCTTCCCATCACTCTCCCTACTCTCCTCTTTTACCATTGATATGCTTATTTCTTTAGTTCTTTTTTTTTTTTTACATGGATGTGAGATTCTTACACATAAGATAAACAAAAATTGCCTAAATATCACATAAAACACTTAATTTGACTATTAAACATATTAATTTCATAACATAAAAGTAATCAAGAAATTGCATGTGATCAGATTACACTACAATGATACTAAACTTGTTCAAAGCCCAAGCTCAAACTAATAGAAGCATAATAGTTCATGAGTATCTAGGGTAGAAGCATGAATAACAAAATTCTGAGTTTTGAAGCATGAATCGACAAAGTGTCATGTGAAAGTCATTTCTTCATTTAGATGTGTCGACTTAGTTTCATCTTAAGAGGTGCGTTCTAGGTTAAAACACACTAACTTAGTATCTTGAAACTCATTTGTCCTATTGCTTCTTCTTCTTTTAGTTTTAAATAGAAAGTGAGATAAGTGAAATTCTATAGGATCAACTCAGTCATTATGTCACCCTCATTCTTATGTTTAGAGTGATGGAACACTCTCCTACCTTTACTTCTTGGGGCTTAGGTACTATACCTCCAATTTGATCCATCCACTTTATACACTAGTTACTCTATAAGTTACTCCCTAATACTGAGATGTTGTACAAATTCATCTTTGATAAGGATTTAGGAACTTCTTCACTCGATGTAGATTCGATTCATCATAGTCATTCTTGCATAGCTAATGACGAACACAGAGTATCATAATTCAGCTATAACAAGCCCATAGAGTCCTCAGGTTCGAAGGAGTTCGGCACATCAGCTAGTGTTTTCTAAGGAGAGTAGTTGGTTGTCATCCAGTGGCCAATATGAGTGAGAGCCACCTCTAATTTGCATCTCGTAGAAACTCAAAATCATTGTCTCCTCCTTTCTCCATCACATTGATGGGAGCAACTCATCAAATTGAAGCAATTTCCATAGGATTGCTATAGTTTCCACCCAGCAAGGGTAGCGCCTACATTTATGTTCTACGGGTAGACTTGAGTGCACTAAGTTACGATTTTAATAAATGGCCAGTAAGGTCAACCTTGTGTGACATAATTGCATGTTCTCAAGTCATGTGGGTACTTTATCGGACCCAAAGACCCCTGCACACAAATTCATAAGTATGATATTTATGGAAGTGCTAATTTCACTTGCCTTACTACATTGAAAACTTAGTGTGAACACATCCCAAATCTTTGATTGTACATTTCAAGGTGTTGTGTCTTTAAGGTGTATCCCCATTGTCAAAGACACTTGAGTGTTATTTGGTTTTAACCCCTTGTTCACTAACAAATGAAAAGATACCCAGCCATGGCCTCCTTTGTCACTCTACATTTAAGGGCGTCCTATCTAGCAAGACCTAGTTTCAATTAGGGTTGCTAATTCGAGCACATATGAGCAGGGATTGCTAGGTTAAGGCCTGTTGCTCAAGAGGGTTACTATGTGTAGTGTCATGGAAGTGTGGCTAACAAAAATAAAATTCACAAGGGTGAGGGTTGTTGTGTAGAGCCTAAGGGGTCACAACGCCAAATAATAGTATCACAATATGTAGGGTTCACATCCAAAACAATAAAGTCAAATAACCTTGCACTAGGAATATGGGAATATATAAACCTAAGAGCCATAGAAGTTTCATACCTCTTTCTCCCACTCTACCTAGTTGATCTCCCCATGATAGGTCGGTTCATACATAGCTTCTAGCAAGGTAACTCATGATGACTTATCTACCTTGGCCATTCCTTATACTTTGATTCACCTAATTGGCCCTTCTCCCTCAAGTCACTTCTTAGGGTGAACCTTGTATGGGGCCCTATTTTTAGAGGTCTCAGGGATTGTTGGCGGTCATTTCTTCCCCTATTCACCAAAGGTGCCATTCACTCTCTCTCCTTCTCAGCGGTGTCCTTTTTAGAGCCCAAAAAGCCTTCTATCCCATGAACACCTTTACTTTCTCAGAGGTATTCATTGGTTTGATCTTAATAGGAGCCATTCACTCTCTCTCCTTGTGTGCAATAGTATCAATATCAAACAATCAGTGGTACATAAGAGGGATCGTCTAATATCAAACAAATTGAAATGCTGACAAGGATCTCCTTCACCATTGAATTTGGGGAGCCCATTGGGCATCCAATAGCCCAACTTGGTAGGCCTCCATAATGAGGAGCTCCTCTCCCTCTCATCAACTTGGTAGGCCTCCATAATTTTTTTTTCACAAGATATACCTTTTGGAGGTAAATCCAATGAGCGGCATCTTAATATGCTGAGTAGTTCTTCGGGGCCTCCTTGTCATCCACTATAGTGCATTGGTTGTGCCTTTTGATGACTTCCAGTTCAACCACCAACTCTCTAGCCATCTCAGCGTCATGGTCCTCTAGGTACTCATAAATTTGTAGCATGAGCACTAGTGAATGTATGGGGGTCTATCCTTGGGAGTTAGCCTCCAAGCTTATCCATTCATCTTATGGGTAGGTAAATATGATCTAAGCTCTCCTTTGGCTCTATGGGTGCGAGGTTACCTCACGTTTGTGCCTCTCTCACAAGTGCCAACTTCTTCTTTGGCTCCTTCTTGGCTTACGCTAATCCCAAGTAGGTTGTGTCTAATTTTAGATATTGCTCTATGAATTCCATGAGAATGCTTCCATGATGGCCTTCATTTTCTGGAAGAAAACGACTGCATGTGCTTCAAAATAAGAATTGGTTGTAGCCACCTCAAAAGTGTGAGTAAAAAGAGTGTAGTCCTTCAAATGACCCTATGGTGGTTGTTCCCCACTTTACCCTACATGAAGATGAGAGTTCTACCCAAGTATCCTTGATGAGATCCTGTAATTGGATGGTCCATTGTTTGTGGCTTTAGTAAAACAAAACTTACAAAAGCTTGAGTTCGCATGTTGTTGCTCAATGAAGAGAACAAAGTGTGAGGCTAATCTCATTCGAAAGATGGTGCCAAATATTATGGAGTTTATGGATGTTACACTATTTTTGCTTTCATTTGTGTAACATCTACTAACTTTGAAGCATTTGGTGGAAAACGAAGAAGAAGTTCAACATTGATAACCCAAGAATACTAAAAATTGAGGTTGCTTACACACAAGGAGAAAGATTTTCACTATGATCTTGAAGAAAAAAAGACCAGAAAGTTACAAGAACTTCAGAAGATTTCTTTGCTTTCTATGCGGGTTTACAAAAAAGTTTACAAAAACCAAACTTTATGAAAAGGTGGTCCTTGTTTTCTTCCTTTTTATAGTATTTATACGTACATAAAGTTTGGTTAGAAGATGCATCTTCTCATTTTTAAAATACCTTTCTCTCCATTTCTCTCGCAATGACAATATATTTCTAGATCTATGGAAAAGTTGCGAACTCCCGATAGGTGGCATTGAAGCATGAATATGAACATTATTGGGGTGGATGAGATGTAGACACTAGAAGGTATACCCCTTTGGTCTTCCATGGAAAACTGATGCATGACCTTAATAAGTTTGTCATGCATAGTAAGGTACCTTGGGCTTTTGCCACCTTGTATTTAGGTTTTGCCTTTTCCATTGGATTTGAACCAAACTAATAGTTAGGGTGCCATCTCCTTGAGTTGAAAAGGATGTTTTGCTTCCCCATAACAACTTTTCTAAAATGAGAGAATGTATCCTTTTTTATAGAGATATGGATTTAGAAGTATGGTAAAAAATGGGAAGTCACCTTTTGTCACCCAATTTTGTATAGGTATATATCATAAGGAAGAAAGGGACAAGAATTAGTTTTTTGGGATGGAGGATCAACAAATGAAGGGAGCAACATCTCCAAAGTCCTTGTAGTTTTCGGGAAAAATCCTTGTTCATTTCTTTTTAAAGTCTTAGTGGAATTTTTTTCTGTGGTGTATGAATACCTTAGATTTTTCCATTTTTTGGATTACCAATATTTGTCACATCTCCACAAATCGCCACTTGATGTTATGAAATCTTTGAAAAAATAGTTTAAAATTTTCAAACCCTATAACACTATCCTTAGTGTTATTCTCTAATATGAACAAAAGAAACACAAATTTCCTTGTTTTTCAGGTAACCATAACTTTATTCTTTTTATTGTTTACAAGAACATAGGATACATTCACTTCTATGTATCAAACACATACAAATAGGGATGAGAGTTAAAGCCCAAGCCCATGGGCCGGCTCGGCCCAACCCTAAAAACATCAGGCTTAGGCCTATACATTGACGACCCGAAAGATTGTCGAGCTTCCTGACCCGAAGCCCTAAGACCTTAGGACCGATTGGGCTTCCAGCCTTAAAGCCCGACGGGGCTTGGGCCAATTTAAAAATAGAATTTTTATATATAATAATTATAATTATTTTTAATTTTGAATAGTTTAAATTCACTTTATATATACTATTTTATTTTTCGGATAGATAATATGAATTAATAATTTATATAATAATTTTAAATTTTTATATATAAATTATTTAAATAATATTAAATATATATTAATATTTAAATTTTTTTAAAAATTTTATTTATTATATGGTAAACTCATGGTCGGGTAGAGCCAGCCCGGCCCTATGAATAATTAGGGTACGACTACATTAATCATATTTTTATGTAATCGGGCTTTAGCTCGGGCCTCATCAGAAACTTGGTGAGGCTTTCTGAAATAGGGTCGGGCCAGTCCGGCCCGGCCCAACGTTCATCGCTTGATACAAATATAAACTCAAATAACTGTAATCCACATACAAATACATTGTGTGTTTTAAACTCAAAAAAGTATATAAAAATTCGGTCCAAGTCCAAACATAATGACTAAATACGCTTGAATGGGCAAAGCCCGTTGCACTCCTGGTAATGGGCTAGGTCCGTCCCCGTGTTCTTACCTCAAAAGGATATTATTGAGTCCCGCGTTTCTCGTCGGAAAGCCGCCGAGAGACCCCGGCTGCTGCTTGCGTTAATCTGTCAGAAGATATGGGACATGCCAAGGGCCATCTTCTTTCACGTTTGGAGGTTTATCTGTCTGCTTTATTATATTCATTGCCAAATTTGAGGATGAAGTGGCTGAACTAAAACTTCAAGAATTGTTCATTTTCGTTGGCTTTGGTTACATATGTTTCTGATCGATTTTCTGTTATTTGTCTTGTCTAATGGCCTTCGTCTTGTTAATACTTTAGATTATTTCTTTCAGGAGCTTCAAATAAGTTTTTCTAAGTACGACCATCCTTTTGTTGTGACAGTGGAAGCTCAGGTATAAGACTTTAGTTTGGTGTTTTGTCTTACAGGTGAATAGCTAAATGTGATTTTCTTTTATACCAGGCAAGGTATATTGGGCATTTGAAGGGTGCGTTGTCTAAAAATCTGTTTTTAAAGGTAACGATGGGATGTAGATGAGTGCGTACTGGTTTCCTCTTTGTTGTTCAGTTTTTGATTAGATGCTTCTTTATATTTTTGAAAGGATAAGAAGCAAAGGTTTTACATTGTCTCCGCTTTAGTGGAGACAAAGGTCGATCTTAAAGGTTTGTACTTCGAAGGTTTTTTGTTTCGTAACTTGGTTACGGCTGCTGCTTCTCCACTTTCGACGCTGTGCAGTTCTTTCCCAAAGGCTTGGGCTTGGAAAGGGAGGTTTAAGAATGGCTCCAGAAGAGGCAATTACGAAAATTCTTCAGGCACGAACTGCCTGTGCTTTCTTCTTACTGGTGTGCACATAGGGGTAGATGGGTTTTAAGGCCTTACTTTTATGCATGTTGCGTAATGTAGGTTCCTCTAGGTTGTGTTACTCCTTTTGCTCTTATCAATGAATCTGCAAGGTATGCCTCGGTGAGTATGTAATTTCCTTCTTAATGTACTCCTTGAAAACTTACGCTCGCTATTATTATTTTTTTTTTCAGGCATGTATCTCTGTTACTGGATCGAGGATTTAAAACTCAGGAATGCTGCTTCTTCCACCCTTTATCTAACGATACGTCTATCTGTAAGTGATAACATTTAATAATCAGCCCTAGAGTCCATAAGTTATTGTTTAGATTTTATCTTTTAATATCCCTGATGCAAGTATTCTTTTTTGAATTTTTTTCATCCCTTAACTATATCGCTTTGCAGCTCTTAAAGCATGTGATCTGGACAAATTTCTCATTTCAGTTGGAAAAACCCCTGCATATGTTGACCTTGAGGTAATATTTTGTAAGTGGGGCCAAATACTATCATTCCAGTTTTTCGTTTTTATTTGTTTACTTCTCTGTTCACAGGCTAACACATCTGTAGGGAAAGATCAACCTCCAGATCTGGCTACTCTTGTTCCATCTGATATGACCACGATGTTTGAGATTCCTGAGAAAGCAGGAGCATCTGGATCTTTTGAGAATGATAACAACACCAAGTCAACATCGATTGAAGGCATGCTATGTTGGGCTGTTTTCTTTTTTGAATGTTTGTTCATTGCCTAAATTTTCTCTTTGTTTTTATCCTTTAAGCTGTGAAGATATCGGAGGGGCCTGCAAAGGTGAATCCAGTAGAGAAGGCAACATCCTTTGCCAATCCTGGAACATTTGTAGAAGAGATAATAGAAAAAGTGACATCGATGGTTATTTCCGAGGTATTTGAAGGGCATCACTTTTTGATTTTTGGTACTCCCATTTCTATGGAAGACTGGTATTTTATGTTTGCTTGGTGCAGACTAGAGATGGTAACACTGAAAAGCATCAAGAACACCTGACGTTTTTGTCAGACGGCATAAGGAAGCAACTTGAAGTAGAGTTGAAAAACACTGCGGTAGGTAAAAGAGTCGAGTTTGGTGTAATTATTTATGTAATTAATTGATGGTCTATGCCTGCAGGCAATATTCAAGAACACAGCTTATACAGAAGGTTTCATAGCTGGGGTTCGTCACCAGCAAAAGAAACTGTGATATTTACGATGTTCGAGAACAGCCTTTTCCAGCATGAAAGAGGGAGAACCAAATTACTGGTGGCAAAAGTTGTGTCGGGCGACAATTTAATTAAATTTGATGAAACTGTTGCTACTTCCAGAAGAAGATTCGTTTTTAGCTGAACGTGCACCTGCATTTCGAAAGTTACCGTCATAAGGATTAAGATGCTTCCGCGGTTCCAAATCGTACGGTTTCGGTTCAGAACCGAACGGATCCAAAACCGCGGTTCACTGTAGATAATGGTTTTAGTTTCGGTTTGGAACCGTACAGACGAAACCTTGCATTGAACCGAAACCGGAACCGTACGGATGGTTTCGGTTCAGAACCGAAATCGAGATTCGGGAACCGAACTGTAACCGAAATTGATTGATTACTGTTTATAGGTGTTTTCCAGACATTCATATTTAAATATTTCAATATTTCAATATTTATAATAATTATTATTTTTACATATTATAGTTGTTTGATATTGAAATTTGTAATAATTATTATTTTTTTATATTTAAATATTATCAAATAATATATTTAATAATATTAATTTTTGTATTTAACTAAATATATTATGTAATATACTATATTAATTTATAAAAAAATATAACAATAATTACTTGATAGATTATCTCAATAAAATATAATTAAAATCAATATAATTTGTGACTTAAATAAATGAAATAAATAATTAAATTATTAGTATTTGAATATATATAGGATAAAATTAAATTTTTTAAAACAAATACAACAAGATTACAAATCATATAAAATGAATAAAATTATTATTTATATATTTATTTTTTAAAAATTAAAATGTTTATTTATTTGTTTTATATAATCTTTTATAAGTATTGTGTATTTTTCAAATTAAAATAAAACAACATCTATTTCATATATTTGGAAAACAAAATATTAAAAAGATTAAATACATTGCATTTTCAAAATTAACATCACATATTTCACGTTAAGAGTGTCCAATCTCTAGAGAAGATCCCAATCACCCTCAATAACGGATCAGAGTGTCTGGACAATCTCTAACCGTAACCCTAATTTTAAAGTGCATGCCTTCGTTAAGAGTGTCCAGACTCTAGAGAAGATCCCAGATACCCTGAATAATGGATCGGAGTGCCTGGACGACCTCGAACGACAACCCTAATTCTGAGGCTCACGCTGTTGAGGCATTAGAGATACCCTTAAAAATCATTATATGTGCCTCCAAAATGAATTTAAAGTATCACTATTCACTAGAGCATATTTCACACGATACATATGTGAATTCAACGAATGTATCACTAACAACAACATAATTGTCTACTAGAAAAAAAGTCATCAACAACATAAGAGTGTCATGAGGGTTCCTGAGATCATTTTCCAGGCACTCACATTTATTGTCAGTGTGTCTGGGAAGGAGTGTTTCAGAAGATTTTCCAGGCACCACTTCCATCGTATGGGTGTATGAGTCGTGAACTGTGAACATTTATTTATTTTCCAGGCACCACATTTATTTATTTTTTTAATTTTTAATTTTTTCTAATTTTTTAATTTTTTAATTTTTTTTAATTTTTTCGGTTCGGAACCGTGAACAGTACGTTTTTATACACGGGTCGGAACCGTCAGTTCCACGGTTCCAAATTTGCTGAACCAAACCGAAACGGTACGGACATCCACCTCCTGGAACCGAACCGGAACCAGAACCACGGTTCTTGTTCGAACCGAACCCACCTCTACTTCCGCCTCACGTGTCCTACTTCGTTAGAGTATAGTACATCTCCCTGATTGCATCGTTGAAAGTTATGCCCCTCATATTTATATATTGTTCAAATTAGCCTGTTGCTATGCGAGCATTAATGGTATTCAGGAAAGCGAACTGTTACTATCGATTGAAACAGCTCATATGTTGAATAGAACGGCCATAATATGCTTGCTAGCGCCATCACCTCTCTTCCCTATTCACATCTATAGCGATCCTATCGATTCAGTATTATCGTTTTCGAGAGAATCACCCAAAGCCTGGCGGCAATCAGGATAGGAATTGTGGAGCCTTAGACAAGGAACTAACAGTCAAAATCTTAGATACCCTAAAACTGTGAACTATTTTATCTTCAAATAGTTGACTGCCTTCATAATCATCATTGGTGAGTTCAAGGTAGAAATAGTTCAAGTGTCAAAGACCTTGTAACCAGTTGATTTTGTAGTAGTGAATAATACTTTATTGAAATCAAATAACACCACCATTATTTTGGAAACGTCATTAGATGTAAGAAAAGAGATATGACTCTAGAATATAAAGATGATTTTGTGACTTTTATAGTTGGAGAACCAGAGGTTGGGATATGTGGAGTCTAGTGGGGTATGAATCGGCTGAGGATAATCGGCTTCTAAAAGGTCGCCAATAGAGGCTCTGATGGGATAATGCCAATCGATAGATCGATATGTGTCAGAAATCTGTCAGCGGTGGCCGTATGGTACAGCCTGAAAAGTGGCCGAACTACAGAGCAGGCGGCCGATATCTAAAAAGCGATATCACATAGCAGGCGCAGAAAGCAACCGATATCTATAGGAGTCAGGACTCCGACAGATCGACCTCTTCTATAAACAGAAGAAATCATAAGTGAGAAAGAGTTCGATCCTAAGGCCTCCAACTTATATATTTCCATACCATCTCCGTCGAGTGAAGATTTTTTCCGGCGGTCCCGATAGCTCCGTGGTTTTTCCATCCCCTGGCAGTTTCCACGTAAAAAGTCTTCCTCCACTTCTATTCTCGTTATACGCACCAAACCGAGCAAAAAACTCACGACTAGGTTCGAGTCCTCTAGCAATCTCTATAACTCGAAAATCAATATTGACCCCAGCCTCGATTTCCGACCTTAACATTTTTGGCACCCACCGTGGGGCAGATCTATTGTCCCACTCGAGAAATCCACAGAAGCCGCTCACTAAACATCGATCATGGTGGAAAATAACATGGCCACCAATTCTGCCCATGAAGGAAGCGCCGGCATACAAGACCCCGATCTTATGGTCATTAGTAGGGAGCAACTGAACACCCTTTTGACGGAAATCCTCACCGACTTTAGGGCGCCTTCGGGTTTGAACTCCAATGCATAGGAGGGGACACCCGAAACTGCACAATGAGTAGAAAAGCAACCCCTGATTCCGGAATACCCCCAGACACGGAGACCGAATCCGAAACTTAGGAGGAGATGGTGCGAAGAAAGAGGCGCAACCAAGTCATCTATGAGCCAGGAACGGATAGGGAAAACATGACTGGCGAAATCTTGGAAAAGGGGGAAGAGGAGCTGAGGAGAGAACTAGACCATATTCGTGACAGAGGGAGACTTATCGGCAGACAGACGTTGTCAAGAGGAAGAGAGAGTAGGGGCTTCAGGGAGGCTTTCAATCAGAACGTATGCATTGGACAAGGGGACGTTTTGGCCGATATTGATGTAGCCCTGAAGAGCAATGTTGAAGGAGCAACTAGAGCCCCAGCGTTGCGTTTTGATCCTTTCTTGGACGAGTTAATCGGGGAAGAGCCGGAGAGAGGATTCACAATCCTCGACGGACTACCCACATACAATGGAAAAGGTGACCCTATATCTCATGT
Organism: Utricularia gibba; assembly: GCA_002189035.1. NCBI lineage: Eukaryota > Viridiplantae > Streptophyta > Magnoliopsida > Lamiales > Lentibulariaceae > Utricularia > Utricularia gibba. Next base: position 192,217 of record NEEC01000024.1, on the reverse strand, counting down.
GACCGACTTATGTTGATGCAAGAAAGATAGTGTCTTGGGAAGGAATAAAGAGATAATTCGTATAAGATCACCTTGGATGAAAAACGACTCATGAACAATAAGAATGACCGAAAACCTAATTGACACGCATTCCTAGTAGGGTTTATATATACCCAATATCTAGGTTACTCAACAGTGGGCCACAATTATTGAAAATACACAAAAAGCCCCAACAACTTGAACCCAACACTTCCATGCTCAAACCCAACACCTTTTTATCTGAAATATGACATTATGACACAAGATTCATGTTTCCAATCACCTTCAACCTTTGGATTGAGGCTGATCTCCAACCTTTGCTGAAGTTTGTTGAATCCTTGGCAATAGAGATTGCAGCTCGATTATCCATAAGCAGATGTGAGGCTTCGTTGTGTATGAATCCAAGTTCATTTAACATCTGCCTCAACCAAACACAATAGTTCGAAGCATGTGATGCTGAGATGTATTCTGCTTCCGCTGTTGATTGTGCTACCACTTTTTGTTTCTTCGAAAACCAGACTATAGGGGTCTTATTTAAGAAGAAGAGTGCACCAGATGTACTCTTACTATTTTCAGCCATACCATAATCACTATTTTAGTAGGCTCTAAGTTTCAAGATGGTTTTTCACTTTCATAGGGATAGAACAATTCGAAATCAGTAGTAGATTTTATTTACCTGAAAACTCTTTTCACAGCTGCCATGTGAGTTGTTGTTGGTTTATTGAGGTAGCGAGATAAGACATTTACACAAAAACACAGGTCAGCCCTTGTATGCTGGAGATTGATGAGGCTTCCAATCATACTTCTGTAAGTAGTAGAATCCACATTCCTTCCTTGATTGTTCTCTCCAATCACCTGCTTATAATCCAAAGGGGTTTTTGAAGGATTAACATCTTTGAACCCAAACCTTTCAAGAAGTTCATTACAGTACTTCTTTTGAGATATGAATGTTCCAACACCTGCAAGTTGATGAATTTCCATGCCTAGATAATAGGACATCATTCCAAGGTCAATCATCTTGAATTCATTTTTTAGAAGGGCTTTGAATTTTTCAATCTTTGTCAGGACCCATGCCCAGGGGCCAAGAGGCATGAGGCAAGACTTCCAAGTCCCATCAAATGTTAGGATTCAAGGTGACTTAACCCCTTTGTAGCTTGGAGAAATAACATTAAAATGGTTACATATATTGTCAGGACCCTGTTGATGCAAGAAAAAGAGAGTCTTGGGAAGTAACAAAAAGGTAATGCTTCTGAGATCACCTTGGATGAAAAACGACTCATGAACAATAATGACCGAAACCCTATTGACACGCATTCTTAGTAGGGTTTATATATACCCAATACCTAGGTTACCCAACAGTGGGCCACAATTATTGAAAACACACAAAAAGCCCAACAACTCGAATCCAACACTTCCATGCTCGAACTCAACACCTTTTTAATCTGAAATATAACATTATGACACAAGATTAGTGCTTCCAATCACCTTCAAACTTTGGATTGAGGCTGATCTCCAACACTCCCCCCCAGACAGAGATCTCCCAACTTGAGAAAGTCTTCTATAGTCATGAGATTCATGTTCTTCCTTGCTAGCTCAAACTGAACTCTGTTCAAACCTTTGGTGAGCCCATCAGCAAGCTGATTCTCACTCTCAACATACTGCACTTTAATCTTCTTCTCCTTGATGTAATTCCTTATAACAGGATTCTTATGTGCTTGGCTTTGCTGAAGTTCGTTGGATCTTTGGCAATGGAGATTGCAGCTCGATTATCCATAAGCAGATGTGTAGCTTCCTTTTGTATGAATCCAAGTTCGTTTAGCATCTGCCTCAACCAAACACAATAGTTCGAAGCATGTGCTGCTGAGATGTATTCTGCTTCAGCTGTTGATTGTGCTACCACTTTTTGTTTCTTCGAAAACCAGACTATAGGAGTCTTATTTAAGAAGAAGAGTGCACCAGATGTGCTCTTGCTATCTTCAGCCATACCATAATCACTATCTGAGTAGGCTCTAAGTTTCAAGACTGGTTTTTCACCTTCATAGGGATAGAACAATCCGAAATCAGTAGTAGATTTTATGTATCTGAAAGCTCTTTTCACAGCTGCCATGTGAGTTGTTGTTGGTTTGTTGAGGAAGCGAGATAAGACATTTACACAAAAACACAAGTCAGGCCTTGTATGCTGGAGATAAATGAGGCTTCCAATCATACTTCTATAAGTAGTGGCATCCACATTCTTTCCCTGATTGTTCTCTCCAATCACTTGTTTGTAATCCAAAGGCGTTTTTGAAGGATTGACATCTTTGAACCCAAACCTTTCAAGAAGTTCATTACAGTACTTTTTCTGAGATATGAATGTTCCAATACCTTCAAGTTGATGAATTTCCATGCCTAGATAATAGGACATCATTCCAAGGTCAGTTATCTTGAATTCATTTTTGAGTAGAGCTTTGAATTCCTCAATCTTCCTTTCATTATCTGAGGTAATCATAAGATCATCCACATATAAGTTAATAAATAAACGATCATCTTCTTTTCCTTTAACATATAATGAGTAATCACTATATGTTTTTCTGAAACCAATACCCTGGAGAAAGTTATCCATGCGTTCATTCCATGCTCTAGGAGCTTGCTTCAACCCATAGAGAGATTTCTTTAGCTTCAATACCTTGTCTTCATGACCTGACACTTCGAAGCCCTTTGGTTGTTCAACAAAAACAACCTCCTCCAACACACCATTCAAGAACGCAGTCTTGACATCCATGTGATGCACTTTCCATCCATGAGCAGCTGAAATGGCAAGAAGTACTTTAATCGTGTCAAATCTTGCTACTGGTGCAAAAATCTCATGAAAATTTATTCCTTTGATCTGACTATATCCCTTGGCTACTAATCTAGCCTTATATTTGTTGATAGAGCCATCTGCATTCATCTTGGTTTTGAATAACCACTTGAGGCCAATAGGTTTGAAACCCCTATCCTTGGGTTTCTCAACTAATTCCCATGTTTCATTTTCAAGTATAGAATTCATTTCTTCCTTCATGGCCTCTCTCCATTTAGGATTTTGTACAGCCACTTCAAATGATGTTGGATCTCCTGTCAATAATCCAGCCAAAATATCAGCCACAGCATCTTGGACATCATCATTCAACTTGGAGAAACTTATTGTAGGAGCCTTGTTTCTTTTGCTTCTTCTAATGTCAGTAACATGACTATCTTCATTATCTATTGAATCTCTGATGTTTTTGCGTTTCCTCCTTTGCCAATCACGATCAGATGGGTAATAATCTTCATCATCAGTATCAGGTTCCTCTCCATTAGATTCATCTGTTGATGAGTCTTCTACATTCGTGCCTTGCTCCTCTTCTGGGATTTCGAAATTCCCATCTGAAGGTTGATCATTGGCCTGATGAGATCGTCCATACAGGGGTTCAGAGTTTGATTCTGAATTCTTATTGGGCGAGCCATCTTGATTTGTGACCTTCTCCTCCTCTTGAGCTGGAAAATTCTCATATGAATGCTGATCATTTACTTGATTTGAATCTTCATGAACGAGTTCTGAAGTTTCTTGGTTTGTTGAATTGATGGAAGAGAAGTTTTGAGGCATGTGTGTCCAGAGGTCTCCTTTCACATGGGTGCTATGCCTTTCAAGACTTTTATGAGCTTCTGCATCATTCAGAGCAATGCAATCATCAATTAAAGTATACCTTGCACCTTCATCAAAAGTGACATCATGGCTGAGGATAAATTTCTTTTGTTGAGGTAGATAAACTTTATATCCCTTGGTAGTGTTGCTATAACCAACAAATACAGCAGATACAGATTTCTTTTCAAGTTTTCCTCGTTTTTGGTCTGGTATATGAGTAAAACACAGACTACCAAAGATTTTGAGATGATCAACCTTTTTAATATAACCATGCCATTTTTCATGGGCGGTTTTTCCACTAATCGCCCTTGAGGGAAGCAAGTTCAACAGATATACAGATGTAGATACCGCTTCAGCCCAGAAACTTACAGGAAGACCTTTCTCAAACAATAGGCATCTTGACATATCAAGAATTGTTCTGTTTCTCCTTTCACATATACCATTCTGTTGTGCAGAATATGGTACGGTGAATTGATGCATGATTCCCTCATTTTCACAGAACATTCTCATGCTATTATTGTAGAATTCGCCTCCATTGTCTGATCTAATCATCTTCAAAGAGCATCCACTCTGATTCTCAACCATCACTTTGAATTTTCGAAAGATATGAGGAACTTCTGACTTGCTTTTAAGAAAGTAAACCCAACAATAACGTGAATAATCATCAATGAATGTAACAAAGTATCTACTCCCCCTAATGAACATTCCTTAAATGGTCCACAAACATCTGTATGCACAAGCTCTAATTTCTCCTTTGCTACTGAATCACTGGAATAAAAGGGCTTTCTACATTGTTTACCTTGATGACACACTTCACATATGGCATTAGCAAACTTGATGTCTTTCAATTCCAGTACTTCCTTATTCTTCTGCAATATTTTCAGATTGCTGAAGCTATAGTGCCCAAAACGTTTGTGCCAAAGGCTGCTTTGATCTTGAAGTGAGAAAATACAACTTTTATGATCACTGACCATGATTTGGTAGAGGTTGTAGGTGGTCAACACAGCATGGAATTCAATCTTCGTTTTTGGATCAGCAACCTTAACTGTAGTGGTTATACCACCAGCATCTTTCATCAGCTCAATGTCAAAACCTTGCCTGCTCAATTGGCCAAAGCTCAACAGGTTCTGTTTGAGGTTTGGTGAATAATAAACATCATCAACTTGAACAATTCCTTCTTTTAGCAAGAGTAAAATGCTTCCTTTGCCCACAATGCCAATATTTTCACCAGTGCACGTGCTTACCTCCTTCCCAATCCTTTCAAGCTTGAGAAATGACCTTGTATCACAACATACATGATAGGAGGCGCCAGAGTCCAAGTACCAGCCTTTAGTATCTGAGGCTTCTGTCATTAGAGCACACTCATACTCAAAAGGATCTTCAAAAGATATTTCTGGCTCATCTTCAAAGTAGGTAAAGGATGCATGTGATTTCTCTTCCCTGGAAGTAGCCTTCTTGTTATGCTCAACTTTTATTGGATTTGACATTCCACATACCTTGTCAAGATGGCCTCTTTGATTGCATTTCGTGCACAAAGCATCAGGCTTCCACCAACAAAACTCACTCCTGTGATTCTGTTTGTTACAATGCTTGCAAGCATTTGTGCTTAAAGTCCAACAATCTTCACTCTTATGGTTGGATTTTTCACAATGCCTGCACTTCTGATTGCCCATCGTTGATGTGGGGATTGACGTTCGTGATTGTTTGATGGCTGTTGATTTGACATCCTTGACATTGTTAATTGCACCTGAGTTTATATTCATATTCTGCATTTTGGTGAGGAGAGCAGCTTCACCATAAGTTTTCTCAACTTCATAACCATCTCTTAGCTCCAATCTCTTTTCTGTAGATTGCAACTCAATCATGAACTCTATAAATGTTGGCTCTGGTGTAATAGGATATTCAGGATATAACTCATGGAGCTTTCCTTCAATAATGTCAAGGATTTTTCTTTCTGTCTCAAGTGCACATAACTTTGGCTCGAATCTTGCAGGTAGGCTCATGATTGCCTTGCTAATCACCTTTTGATCCTCAAGTTTTTCCCCCAATCCTCGAATCTCCTTCACAAGCTTCACAGTACGTTCATAATAGACTTGTATGGTTTCATTGTCTAACATTTTGTTCCTCTCAAAGTCCTCCAGCTTGTTTTTGCATAATATTTCTCTCAGTTTGACATCACCTTCATAATGGGATTTGAGAGTATCCCATATTTCTTTTGCTGATTGACACTCTGCAATATCATCAAATAGATGTTCAGAGATGGCTTGATACAAGGCATCCATTGCTTCATCTTTTCTCTGTTGAAGATATTCAGCTTCCTCTTGCTGTTCTGATGTGGATTTGCGTGTTATTGTAATCGTCGGAATCTCCCTTTCAACAACGTCCCAAATCTTTCTGACCCGCAAGTAGCTGCGCATCTTTTTGACCCAGCTTCCATACTTTGAACCATCAAATATTGGAAGTCCTCTACCAAATGCCATCATAGCCACCGCTTGACAAGCTTTGGGTTGATACTTTGTAATCCACCAAGTAAAAAACGCTGAACGGTAAATAAAATACTGAAACGAGCACAGGTTTGAAAACCTTACTGCTCTGATACCATATTGATGCAAGAAAAAGAGAGTCTTGGGAAGTAACAAAAAGGTAATGCTTCTGAGATCACCTTGGATGAAAAACGACTCATGAACAATAATGACCGAAACCCTATTGACACGCATTCTTAGTAGGGTTTATATATACCCAATACCTAGGTTACCCAACAGTGGGCCACAATTATTGAAAACACACAAAAAGCCCAACAACTCGAATCCAACACTTCCATGCTCGAACTCAACACCTTTTTAATCTGAAATATAACATTATGACACAAGATTAGTGCTTCCAATCACCTTCAAACTTTGGATTGAGGCTGATCTGCAACAGTGTCGGGTACCTTTCTATACTTGTGCTATGATCTTGCTTTTCAGACAATCGCTGCCCATTCTGCCGTGACTCGGTTACTATTCAGACTCAGCCATACCACCCTTGTCAGATCTTCTAACACATATCGATTTGTCGACAGGCATTGTCTCATCAAAAACCTCACTGGGCAGCCTTTCAAGAAACCGATTATCCTCAACCGATTTGTTATCTCGAGTTGCTCCAGATGCTCATTCATTTCAATCACCCTTGTCTTTTGGTCTGAAATTTCTCCTCTTATTTGCTTAAGTTGTTCAACCACCAATCCATTTACTTGTTTGATTTGCTCCAGCATTCCTTGGTTCAGCCCTTCCTGTTTCTACATGAATTGATTGAGTGTATCCTGTAAGAATGGTCGTTGGGGTTGCTGCTGGTTCTAATTCTGGTTCCACCAAGTGTTGCCCCGATTTCCCTAGTTGTTCCCTTGCGCAGGCATAGAAGCTCCTTTCACAAGTTTTCCCTGAAAATTTACATAATTAACATTCGTACCTTCCTCTTCTACCTCACTCTCTGTCTTCTCTGAGCCTGCTTGGACTTGAGCAATGACAGACTGGAATTTGCTGATTTTATCATCTAATTTTTGCAATGTTTCGGAAATCTTTGAGATGTTAGTGTCACATGGGTTGTCCCGAACTCCAGTTTTCGAATTCCTTACTGGTTGAGACCATCGTGCCTATTGTTTTGAAAACTCTTCAATTAGTCCCCAAGCCCTTCTAGGACTTACCTGGTCCAGGGGTCCAACACCTCCATTAAGCAGTCCCTTTGCTTGCGTAGTCAGTCCATCATGAAAGCACATGATCATAGTAGTGGGGCTGAGTCCATGCTTATCCGTGACTCGTGTAATTTCCTTAAATCTCTCCCAAGCTGCTGCTATTCCTTCTCCTTCATCCTGTGAAAAATTGGTGATCTCAAACCTGGTGTTAGAGTACTTTGTGGGTTTAAAATATTTGTCCAAAAATGCATCCTCCAATTCTTCCCAAGTGAAAATAGAGTTGGGTGTCAAAGAGTTTAACCATCTCCTTGCTAATCCCCATAACGAAAATGGAAATAAACGTAACCTGATCGCGTCGTCAGAGACTCCTCGTTCCACCACCATGTCACAATACCTGAGAAAAATTGCAATGTGTTCTTCGGGATCCTCACCGGGTTCTCCACGAAATGGGCTTTGTTGCACCATGGTGATCAATGAAGGCTGGAGTTGGAATCTCCGCACGTTAATGGCTAGTGCAGCAATGCGACAAGGCTTCTTCGTGTGTTGAATGTCATCACCGAAAGGGACTTCATCCCAGGGATCAATAGCAAATCTATTAGCATTCTGCTCCCTGTGCACATACCTATCTCTTCCTGCGCGATGGTTCCTCACTTGTGCAGGAAGTGTATGAAGTGCTCAATATTCCTTCTCTATGTGCTATGTAAATATATGTTAGGAAATGGAGAGGAGTGTCGACCCACACTCCTAGCAACATGGTTTTAACCATGGGATTCATGGCTAAATATGTCAGACATGTCTGAGGCATCCCTATGGGATAAGCCAACCAAGAAAGACCAGAGAACATGTTTTATGCATGCTATGGTCTAAGTTTAGAGGTGTTGTTTGGTTGGTGGCTCTTCTGAACACTACTAAAGGACTTAGGCAATACATGACTCATTTCCTAAGATCTGGAGGTGATGCCTAAGCTGAAAGATCAAGGGGATTGGGCAAAGATAGACAATGGGACTCACTACTTGGATATGTGCTTGACTTTGAGTCTTTATGCTCAAACACCTTTTTTTCACTTCATTCATGTTTATCTTTTACTAAACTTCAGTAGCATGACCACTCTATGTTTTAACTTGTTCCAGGTGTATAGGGGAATGGCAGAAGGTCTGGTGATCAACCAAAGTAGGAGTTTAGCTGTAGAAGTTGTGGTAGATCAAGAATAACTCTTTGAACCTTATCTACGTTGTGAGGAATATGCTTAGTAAGCTGGACATAGTTCCTTTTCCTTGTTTGAACGGTTTTGAGTTAGTATACATGTACCCATCTTAACGATATTTCTCCATGTTACAAAGGGGTTAAGTCGCCTTGAGTCATAACGTTTGATGGGACTTGGCAGTCATGCCTCATGCCTCTTGCGCCCTGGGCAAGGGTCTGTTGGAGATCAGCCTCAATCCAAAGTTTGAAGGTGATTGGAAGCACTAATCTTGTGTCATAATGTTATATTTCAAATTAAAAAGGTGTTGAGTTCGAGCATGCAAGTGTTGGATTCGAGTTGTTGGGCTTTTTGTGTGTTTTCAATAATTGTGGCCCACTGTTGGGTAACCTAGGTATTGGGTATATATAAACCCTACTAAGAATGCGTGTCAATAGGGTTTCGGTCATTATTGTTCATGAGTCGTTTTTCATCCAAGGTGATCTCAGAAGCATTACCTTTTTGTTACTTCCCAAGACTCTCTTTTTCTTGCATCAACAGGGTCCTGACAATATATGTAACCATTTTAATGTTATTTCTCCAAGCTACAAAGGGGTTAAGTCACCTTGAAGGTGTTGGAACATTCATATCTCAGAAAAAGTACTGTAATGAACTTCTTGAAAGGTTTGGGTTCAAAGATGTCAATCCTTCAAAAACGCCTTTGGATTACAAACAAGTGATTGGAGAGAACAATCAGGGAAAGAATGTGGATGCCACTACTTATAGAAGTATGATTGGAAGCCTCATTTATCTCCAGCATACAAGGCCTGACTTGTGTTTTTGTGTAAATGTCTTATCTCGCTTCCTCAACAAACCAACAACAACTCACATGGCAGCTGTGAAAAGAGCTTTCAGATACATAAAATCTACTACTGATTTCGGATTGTTCTATCCCTATGAAGGTGAAAAACCAGTCTTGAAACTTAGAGCCTACTCAGATAGTGATTATGGTATGGCTGAAGATAGCAAGAGCACATCTGGTGCACTCTTCTTCTTAAATAAGACCCCTATAGTCTGGTTTTCGAAGAAACAAAAAGTGGTAGCACAATCAACAGCTGAAGCAGAATACATCTCAGCAGCACATGCTTCGAACTATTGTGTTTGGTTGAGGCAGATGCTAAACGAACTTGGATTCATACAAAAGGAAGCTACACATCTGCTTATGGATAATCGAGCTGCAATCTCCATTGCCAAAGATCCAACGAACTTCAGCAAAGCCAAGCACATAAGAATCCTGTTATAAGGAATTACATCAAGGAGAAGAAGATTAAAGTGCAGTATGTTGAGAGTGAGAATCAGCTTGCTGATGGGCTCACCAAAGGTTTGAACAGAGTTCAGTTTGAGCTAGCAAGGAAGAACATGAATCTCATGACTATAGAAGACTTTCTCAAGTTGGGAGATCTCTGTCTGGGGGGGAGTGTTGGAGATCAGCCTCAATCCAAAGTTTGAAGGTGATTGGAAGCACTAATCTTGTGTCATAATGTTATATTTCAGATTAAAAAGGTGTTGAGTTCGAGCATGGAAGTGTTGGATTCGAGTTGTTGGGCTTTTTGTGTGTTTTCAATAATTGTGGCCCACTGTTGGGTAACCTAGGTATTGGGTATATATAAACCCTACTAAGAATGCGTGTCAATAGGGTTTCGGTCATTATTGTTCATGAGTCGTTTTTCATCCAAGGTGATCTCAGAAGCATTACCTTTTTGTTACTTCCCAAGACTCTCTTTTTCTTGCATCTACAGACACCTGCGAATCTCATGATTCGGGTTGGCCGGCCTTCCCTATAGAAGAAATCATAACACAGAGGGAGTGGGATCTCAAGCCTCCCACCCGTACTATTCTTCACGACATCCCTCTAGTAAAAGCTTTCTCCAGCAAGCTCCGACAGCTCCGTGATTTTTTTTCCACACGAAATGAACCTTTGGCGGTAGCGAGGATATGCGGGAGCACCAACGTGAGAAGGATCCTCATCTATCAGGGATCATCCTGCAAAATTATGAAAAAATAAGTTGCCGAGCTACTGGCGTCATCTAAAGAGAGGGATATCCGCCCGATCCGTATGGAGTTACACGCATTCGATCTACGGGCCGTACAAACTATTGGGAAAATAATCCTACTTGTGACGTTCCGTGCGGCAGGGCGAAGCCAAACCAAAAGATTAGAATTCATGATTCTGGATTCGGAAGTCTCGTATAACGTGATCCTCGGCTAACCTGGTATCAACCAATTCGGTATGCTGCCCTCAATTCGGTGGGCCACAATCATTGAAAGTTACATTCCCAATACTAAGGGCAATCTGCACGTCTGAGATTAGCCTCAATCCAAAGGTTGAAGGTGATTGGAAACATTAATCTTGTCTCATAATGTCATGTTTCAAATAAAAAGGAGTTGGGTTTGAGCATGGAAGTGTTGGGTTCAAGTTGTAGGGTTTTTTTGTGTGTTTTCAATGATTGTGGCCCACTGTTAGGTAACCTAGGTATTGGGTATATATAAACCCTACTAGGAATGCGTGTCAATTAGGTTTTCGGTCATTCTTATTGTTCATGAGTCGTTTTTCATCCAAGGTGATCTCATACGAATTATCCCTTTGTTCCTTCCAAAGATGAAGCAATGGATGTCTTATATCAAGCCATATTTGAACATCTGTTTGATGATATTGCAGAGTGTCAATTAGCGAAAGAAATATAGGGATACTCTCAAATCCCATTATGTAGGCGATGCCAAACTAAGAGAGATATTATTCAAAAACAAGATGGAGGACTTTGAGAGGAACAAAATGTTTGACAATGAAACCATACAAGTCTATTATGAACGTACTGCGAAGCTTGTGAAGGAGATTCGAGGATTGGGGGAAATACTTGAGGATCAAAAGGTGATTAGCAAGTCAATCATGAGCTTACCTGCAAGATTCGAGCCAAAGTTATGTGCACTTGAGACAGAAAGAAAAATCTTTGACATTATTGAAGTAAAGCTCCATCAGCTGTATCCTGAATATTCAATTACACTATAGCCAACATTTAGAGAGTTCATGATTGAGTTACAATCTACAGAAAAGAGATTGGAACTAAAATATGGTTATGAAGTTGAAAAAACTTATGGTGAAGCCGCTCTACTCACCATAATGCAGAATATGAATATAAATTCAGGTGCAATTAATGATGTCAAGGTTGTCAAGTCAACAGCCATCAAACAATCACCAACGTCGATCCGAACATCAACGATGGGTAATCAGAAGTGCAGGCATTGTGATAAATCCAATCACAAAAGTGAAGATTGTTGCACTTTAAGCACAAATGTTTGCAAGCATTGCAACAAACAGAATACAAGGAGTGAGTTTTGTTGGTGGAAACCTGATGCTTTGTGCACGAAATGCAATCAAAGAGGCCATCTTGACAAGGTATCTGGAATATCAAATCCAATCAAAGTTGAGCATAACAAGAAGGCTACCTCTAGGGATAAAAAATCACATCCATCATTTACCTACATTGAAGATGAGCCAGAAATGATGAACCCCAAGAAGTTAATGAACAGAATACTCACCTGGTAAACCTAACTTGTATGCATTATCATTCACGCGCTCAACAACTTGGAAAGGGCCATCTCCACGAGGTAGAAGTTTTGACTTCCTCTTGGTGGGAAATCTCTTCTTCCTGAGATGAAGCCAAACCCAATCTCCAGATTCATATACAACTTTGCGCCTCCCCTTGTTTGCTGCTGATGCATACTTTGCATTGTTGCATTAAATCTGTTGTTTCACCTTTTCATGCAATCTTCTGATTGCATCAGCTCTCTTCTTGCCATCTAAACTAACTTTCTCATCACAAAGCAAAGGTAACATATCCAAAGGTGTAAGAGGATTAAATACATTAACCACTTCAAAGGGAGATAATTTAGTAGTGAGATGCATGGTTCTACTGTAAGCAAACTCAACAAGTGGCAAACATTCCTCCCAAGTATTAAGATTTGATTTAATCATAATCCTAAGTAAGGTAGAAAGTGTGCGATTAGTTACCTCAATTTGTCCATCGGTTTGAGGGTGACATGTTGTTGAGTATAACAGCTTAGTGCCAAGTTTACTCCAAAGAACTCTCCAAAAGTGACTAAGAAACCTTGCATCTCGATCAGAGACAATAGTTAGGGGCATACCATGAAGTCTAACAACTTCCCTAAAGAAGAGATCAGCCACATGAGATGCATCATCAGTTTTATGGCAGGGAATAAAGTGTGCCATCTTTGAAAACCTGTCCACAACAACGAAAATTGAATCTCTACCCCTTTGGGTACGAGGTAAGCCTAAAACAAAGTCCATAGAAATGTCCACCCATGGTTGGGAAGGAGTAGGGAGTGGAGTATACAAACCATTAGGGGCAGTGGTTGATTTAGCCTTCCTACAAGAGATACATCTAGAACAAATTCTTTCAACATCCCTTCTCATGTGTGGCCAAAAGAAATGTTGGGTGAGAGTATTAAGAGTCTTTTTAACACCAAAATGTCCCATTAGTCCCCCACCATGAGCTTCTCTATCAATCAAATCACGTATGGAGCAAGAAGGAATGCACAGCCTATCTTTCCTATAAAGAAAACCATCTTTCCTTAAGAATAGTCCAGATGTAGCAAGTTCACATGCCTTATAAATATCCCCAAAATCGTGATCATGAACATATAAGTCAATGATGGAAGCAAATCCAAGAATTCTTGCATCAAGATTGGCTAAGAGAGTGTACCTTCGAGATAAAGCATCAGCAACCACATTCTCCTTACCTTTCTTGTATTTGATCACATATGGGAATGTGTCAATGAATTCCACCCACTTAGCATGTCTTCTATTCAGCTTTACTTGAGCCTTCAAATGTTTGAGAGACTCATGATCAGTGTGTATCACGAACTCCTTAGGCCATAAGTAGTGCTGCCATGTCTCCAAAGCTCTAACCAACGCATACAACTCTTTGTCATATGTTGGATAGTTGAGGGTGGCACCATGAAGCTTCTCACTAAAATAAGCAAGTGGACGTCCCTTTTGCATCAACACAGCACCAATCCCTAAACCTGATGCATCACATTCAATTTCAAAAGTATCAGAAAAATTTGGAAGTGCTAGGAGAGGTGTTGAGCAAAGCTTATTCTTGAGTTGTTTGAAAGCATGTTCCTGCTCATCTCCCCAATGAAATGCATGATTTTTCTTGATCAACTGGGTGAGGGGTGCTGCTATAGAACTGAAGTACCTAACAAACCGTCTATAGAAACTTGCTAAACCATGAAAACTCCTAACTTCACCCACTGATGTAGGTGTTGGCCATTCTTTGATTGCTCTTACTTTCTCTTCATCCACAGCTACTCCTGCATTACTTACAACATATCCAAGAAAAGAGACACTATTTGTGCAAAAGACACACTTTTTGATATTAGCAAACAACTTCTCTTTTCTAAGAGTATCTAACACATCTTTTAAATGCCCTACATGTTCCTCAATACTTTTACTATAGATCAGAATATCATCAAAATAAACAACAACAAATCTACCTATAAAAGGCCTAAGAACGTGATTCATCAATCTCATAAAGGTGCTAGGAGCATTGGTTAACCCAAAAGGGATAACAACCCACTCATACAAACCAAACTTAGTTTTAAAAGCAGTTTTCCACTCATCACCTTCCTTCATTCTAATCTGATGATATCCACTTCTCAAATCAATCTTACTAAAAACACAAGCACCATGCAATTCATCAAGCATATCTTCAAGTCTAGGGATAGGATGTCTATACTTGATTGTGATGTTGTTGATGGCGCGACAATCAGTGCACATCCGCCAAGTTCCATCAGACTTTGGAACCAATAACACCGGCACCGAGCAAGGACTCATGCTCTCACGCACAAATCCTTTAGACACCAATTCCTCAACTTGTTTTTGTATTTCCTTCGTCTCCTCTGGATTGGCTCGGTATGCTGGTCGGTTTGGGAGTTGTGCTCCAGGGACAAGGTCAATTTGATGCTCAATCCCTCTAAGGGGAGGTAAGCCTTGAAGTTCTTCTGGAAAAACATCTTCATATACCTGTAAGAGAGACACAACACAAGATGGAATGGATGAAGCATGGTTAGGTGAAGTAGGAACTTCATCCTTATACATGAGTAGAATGAATGGTTGCCTAGCATGAAGTAAGTGTCTAATCTCACTTGGTCTTGCTAATAGACTCTCATTCTTTCTCTCAATTCCTAAAACTCTCATGTTTTCACTCTCTGTTTTGTGCTCATTTTCATCCTTTTTTCCACTCAATTCCTTGCCATCTCTTCTTTTTTCTCCACTTTTTCGCATCTTTTTTTCACTCATCTCTTCTCCCTTACGAACGACCACCTTGTGCTTTCCATTATCAGTATGAAGGCCTCTAGCATCACTCAGAATTCTGACTTGATCTTCATGTGCCTCCTTTGGAGATAATGGAGCAAGTGTGATGGAGCGTCCATTATAATTGAAGGAATATTTGTTCTTGAAACCATCATGAAATGCTCTTCTGTCATATTCCCAAGGTCTCCCAAGAAGAATATGGCTTGCATGCATAGGAACAACATCACATAGGACTTCATCTTCATATCTCCCTATGGAAAACGTCACAAGCACTTGTTTGGTAACCTTTACCTCACTTCCTTCATTGAACCACTGCAGATTGTAAGGCTTAGGATGCCTCACGGTGGGTAGTCCCAATTTCTCCACCAAGATGTTGCTAGCAACATTGGTGCAACTACCTCCATCAATAATCAGGCTGCAAACTTTCCTATTAACAAAGCATCGGGTTTGAAACAAGTTCTCCCTTTGCTCATCAAAATCATTTTCACTATGTTCAATGTAGTCATCTTCTTCATCAGTATTCAGGGTTCGATCTCTTCTTCCAACAGTCCTTGCACTTCGTTGATCACTTAAGTCATGTTCAGTGTTGATGCGTTGATGCAATTGACTACCTCGACCCCTTCCAGCAGCATAATTATCTTGTCTTCGTGCTCTTGCAACATTTTGCAAAGAATTTTCGTGTTCATCAAGCCTGACATTTATGTTTTCCAGAATGCGATGCAATCTAGTGAACTCCTGTTGCATAGCTATCAAAGTGAACCTCCCATCCGGTGAGTCATCCTTTTCATGCTCACTTCTGGAATTTGACATCCTAAATACTGGACAAAAGAAAACGAGCAGCAACGAAGAAAATAGACTAAACTAAAAAGAACAAAGAAACACACACAAGATTTACCACTCAATACTCAAGCTTCAAGTCCTTGATGCACTCTTTAATGTCATCATGCTTGTTCTCATGGCATCTAACGAATTAATCACTTCCAGATTGGTATTGATTATAGTGTAATGATGGAGTTAGGTGAGGGTGGCAGTATTAATAGTCTCAAGATGGAGACAAAGGGAAGTGTTTAAATTAAATTGGTTGCTTGTTGGAATAGATAAATAGGAAGGATGGACAACAAGGTAAGAACAGATGAAATCAGAGAATAGAGCACTACACACGAAATGTGTTGCTTGCTAAACTATAGATATACAGGAATGGGCAATCAACAAAGAGAATAGTCAAATGGAAAGGTGGGGACACGTGAATGACAGGGGATGGGAATTGAAGATAAGAAAAACAACAATAAAGTGGTTGGTTGGTGGAATGGGAAAAGTAGAGAGGTGGGCCACAATTTAAACATACATAATAATGGATGATAGTGATGGGTAATGGATGTTCACCTTCACACTCCTTATCCTCTTGCACACTTGAAAATGATATTCAATGTGTTCTTGCTATTCAATTGACACTCAATTTCGAGCTCTTCTTCAATCAACTTCCTGTGAACCTCCCTTTTTTTTTTTGTACTAAAGCCAAAAGTAATAAGGACTTAACTTGAACGATTTTTTTTTTTTTTTTTTTTTTTGAATAGGCAGGAATGGAAGAACTCAAACAAGAACTGGATAATAATAAGGATAAGGAACCCAAAGCTCTGATACCAAAATGATGTGACCCTCTAATCTATAGAGATTAGCAACCCACAAAAAAGAGGTGATTTTGAAGCTTAGAAGAGAACCCACCCAAGTCTACCCTCAAGAGAATAAATCTCTTGCAACCAGACTTCGAAACAAAGAAAATTAGGAGCCACACTTCAGAAAAGAGAGATTGATTGGAAGTGATAATCCTAGAACGCCACAAGCTCAAAGCTTGATAAGTTAAGAGTGTTCAAGCACTCAAATGAGAGGGGAATCCTCACAAGATACATAAAATGACCAAAGATGCTAAATTAGTACATCTCTAGAGTATTTATACTTTAGAATTGGGCTCTTACATTACATAGTCCAAACTAAATGAAATAGAAAAGTCTAACAAGCCCAATGCTCTAAGTTAAGTCTATCTTCAAGTAGTTGAGCTCTTTTGATGGGATGTCTTCAAGCCCATGTTTGATTCCAATGGTATTGAGTAGACCCTTAAGTGTATCTTCAACCATCTTTGTCTTGCTCCTAGTCATTGGTCCTGGTGGAATCATCTTTCTTTCTAATTTGTTCACTTGAACAAACTCCTCATCATTCTTCAAATACACTTCATTATCTTCCTGGGGTTCATCACAAGGCCTCCCAAGAAGAATATGACTTGCATGCATAGTGACAACATCACATAAGACTTCATCTTCATATCTCCCTATGGAAAACGTCACAAGCACTTGTTTGGTAACCTTCACTTCACTTCCCTCATTGAACCACTGCAAATTGTAAGGCTTAGAGTGCCTCATGGTTGGTAGTCCCAATTTCTCCACCAAGATGTTGCTGGCAACATTAGTGCAACTACCTCCATCAATAATCAGGCTACAAACTTTCCCATTAACAAAGCATCGTGTTTGAAACAAGTTTTCCCTTTGCTCATCATTATCCTTCAGTCCAATGTTAAGTGTTCTTCGAGTGACTAAGATTTCTCCAGAACAGGCAATTCATCCTCATCACTCAATTCAGCTTCGGTCTCCACCAGATCATCCTCATCTTCACTAACCACTTCTCCATTGCCTCTTATCACCATTGCTCGTTTATTTGGACATTCAGAAGCAATATGTCCATGCCCCAAACATTTGAAACATTTTATGTTCCTTGTAGTGCCCTATGGAGGTGGTATTCGCTCCCCATGCTTGGAACTTGATGGGATGTCGAATTTCAAGTTTTCTTTGGATAACTTCCCCTTATTTCTCTCCAGTAACTCTTTGGTGCCTCCAAATCTCGAACCAGGAGGTCTCTTGTTGAAATCTCGAGCAAAACTCTTGTTAGAGAGTTGTTTCTCAACTTTTGTGGCCATATGAATCATGTCCTCCATCTCAATGTAGTTATGAATCTCCACAATATTTGAAATCTCCTTATTCATCCCATAAAGAAACCTAGCCATAGTTGCTTCCCTATTTTCATGAACATGAGCTCTAATCATTAAGATCTCCATTTCCTGCCAATATTCCTCCACTGGCCTTGAGCCCTGCTTGAGATTTTGCAAACGTTGATAAACATCTCTTTGGTAATGGTTTAGAACAAACCGCCTCCTCATAACTCTTTTCATCTCGGCCCAAGTATGAATTGGTTCTTCAGAGTCAATCCTTCTTTTAGCTACCAATTGATCCCACCAAATTACAGCATAGTCACTAAATTCCATGGAGGCCAATCTGATTTTCTTTTCTTCAAAAAAATTGTTGCAATCAAAGACATGTTCTACTCTTGTTTCCCACTGGAGATATGCATCTGGATCATTCTTTCCTTGAAATTGAGGTATCTTCATCTTGATGTTGTTAACATCTTTTCCAATTCTTCCTCCATCTCTCCTACCTCCCTGATCTCAAAATCTTCTTGTATCCCCATGCACAAAATCATTTTCACTATGTTCAATGTAGTCATCTTCTTCATCAGTATTCAGGATTCGATCTCTTCTTCCAACAGTCCTTGCACTTCGTTGATCACTTACGTCATGTTTAGTGTTGATGCGTTGATGCATTTGACTGCCTCGACCCCTTCCAGCAGCATAATTATCTTGTCTTCGTGCTCTTGCAACATTTTGCAAAGAATTTTCGTGTTCATCAAGCCTGACATTTATGTTTTCCAGAATGCGATGCAATCTTGTGAA
The DNA here is from genome assembly GCA_002189035.1 of Utricularia gibba. Lineage (NCBI taxonomy): Eukaryota > Viridiplantae > Streptophyta > Magnoliopsida > Lamiales > Lentibulariaceae > Utricularia > Utricularia gibba. The sequence goes on along the minus strand of NEEC01000024.1, from coordinate 173,534 downwards.
TTCCTGTTGCATAGCTTTCAAAGTGAACCTCTCATCCGGTGAGTCATCCTTTTCATGCTCACTTCTGGAATTTGACATCCTAAATACAGGACAAAAGAAAACGAGCAGCAAAGAAGGTAAGAGTCCTACACACTATGGCACTCCATTCAATCCTCAAACTTCAAGTCCTTGATGCACTCCATAACATCATCATGCTTTACCTCATGGCACCTTAAGAACTAATCACTTCCAGATTGGTATTGACTATGATATTATGATGGAGTTAGGTGAGGGTGGCAGTGGTAATAATCTCATGATGGACACAAAGGGAATTGTTTTTAAATGAAATTGGTTGATTGTTGGAGTAGATAAATAGGAGGGATGGATAACAAGGTAACAACAGATGAAATCAGAGAATAGAGTACTACACACGAAATGTGATGCTTGCTAAACTGTAGAAATACAGGAATGGACAATCAACAAAGAGAATAGTCAAATGGAAGGGTGGGGACACGTAAATGACAGGGGATGGAAATTGAAGATAAGAAAAACAACAATAAAGTTGTTGCTTTGTGGAATGGGAAAAGTAGAGAGATGGGTCACAAAAAAAAACATACACAATAATGGATGATAGTGATGGGTGATGGATGTTCACCTTCACACTCCTTATACTCTTACACACTTGAGAATGATATTCAATGTACTCTTGCTATTCAATTGACACTCAATTTCGAGCTCCTTCTCAATCAACTTTCTGTGAACCCTTTTTTTTTTTTCTTTGTGCTAAAGCCAAAAGTACTAAGAAGGACTTGGCTTGAACGTTTCTTTTTTTTTTTTTTTTTTTTTGAATAGGCAAGAATGGAAGAACTCAAACAAAGAACCTCATCATGATACTTGTTAGTATAGCCATCATGAATCACCTTCCTATCGTATTGCCACAGCCTTCCCAAGAGTATGTCTTTTGGATGCATGGATACTACATCACAAAGAACCTCATCCTGATACTTTCCAATTTGGAAAGCAACAAGAACTTACTTATTGATCTTTACTTCACTCCCTTCGTTCAACCATTGAAGCCTGAAGGGATTTGAATGTTTAAGAGTAGGAAGATGGAGTTTATCCACCATGAAAGTATTAGCAACGTTTGTACAACTGCCTCCATCAATTATTAGGCTACAAACTTTCCCATTCACAAAGCAACGTGTATGGAATAAGTTTTCTCGTTGCTCCTTCATTGGCTTAGCATCCATGGCTAAAGTCCTTCTTGCTACCAAACTTTCAGCAATGACAAGTTGTTGTTCCCCATCATCTATCTCCTGTACTTCACTACCACTTTCACACTGAACTTCAGATTCAACATCTCCAGAGTCCCTTAGAATCATGGTCCTCTTGTTTGGGCATTTTGAAGCAATATGACCATGGCCAAGACATTTGAAACACTTGATATTTCGTGTTTGTCCAGAAGACTTAAATCCTCTTTCCTGGTTTTTAGTATCTTAAGTGCCCTCTTTCATCGGTCCAAACTTGGTTGATTTCCCAAATGAAGGATAATTTGGTTTCTTCTCCTTACTTCCAGCAACATTCCACGAGGTAGAAGGTTTTGGATGGTCTCTATGTTGTCCCTTAGACTTTAGTTGCTTCTCAATCTTTATTGCAACGTGCAACATGTCTTCAATCTTAACATAGTGTTGCAACTCGACCACTTGAGAAATTTCCTTGTTTAAACCATAAAGGAATCTTGCCATTGTAGCTTCCCTATCCTCTATTATATTGGCTCGACTCATTAACACCTCCATTTCTTGCCAATATTCTTCTACGGTTTTGCTCCTTTGGGTGAGATTTTGCAAGTTTTGGTGTTGATCTCTTTGATAGTGGCCGGGAATGAATCTTTTTCTTATGATCCTCTTCATTTCAGCCCAAGTGCGAATTGGTTCTTCATCATTTCGTCTTCTGTTGAGTACTACTTTATCCCACCAAGTTATGGCATAATCTGTAAACTCAACAACAGTAAGTTTGATCTTCTTGGCTTCAGAATAGTTGTGACAATCAAACACATGCTCCACACGAATCTCCCATTCCAAGTAGGCATTTGGATCGTTTTTCCCTTGAAAAGAAGGGATTTTCATCTTGATGTTATCAAATTTATTGTATTCATGTGTGTGTCTACCCTTGGTCTTTCATCATATCTCACACCACGATTTTGCCTCCAATTTCTTTGAGATCTTCGTTCTATATCATCACCACCAGATGAATCATACTCATCAGGGATGTTGTTATTGTTTCTACTTTGTTCACCATGCTTTGCCTCTTCAGCCTCAGATTCCGAATCTTTTTCTAGTTGAGAATTCCTTCTGCTGTCGTGTGTTGGAACTCTTGTTCTTCCATAGGAGACACTGTCCTATTCTTGCTTTTTGATGTTCTTGAGAGACTCATCATGTTATTCTAGTTTGATGTGGATTTGCTCCATGCTTCTTTGCAGTCTCCTGAACTCACTTTGCATTGCATTAAATACGAAACGAACATCCATAACATTTGATTCTTTTGCAGGGTTATTAGAGCTTGACATCCTACTACAAAAGAAAAGTGTAGACAAAAAGAAGCAGAGAGAACAACAACAGAAAGATAGAAGTAAAAGAAAGAGAGAATTTCCAAACCAAATCCTCTTGAACTTTAAGACTCAATAAACCTTAAATGATCAATCTAAGTGTGGTTCAAAGAGATAAGAGTGGCTAGGGTAATGAGTGGGATAAAGAAAATGAGCAATATAGGACGTGGTGATGGTAATAGTAATTATGAATAAGTAAGAGTAGGAATGGAAGGATAGAGTGTAACTTGTTGTGATTGACACAAAAGAGGTAGGTAGATCATTGAAAAGAGTTAAAATGAAATATAAGTGTGACAATAGACAAAGTTGTACAATATTGACTTTTCGTTTGTTAGGTAAATATTTTGATTCAAATGACTAACTTCTTTTTTTGACTTTTCTTGTGTGTGAAAAGTTGAAAATTCACCTGCTAACCTTCTTTCTCCCTTCAATACGTTTTTTTTTCTTTTTGCAGCAATGCAGAAGAAAAGGATGGAAGAGACAAAGATAAGAAACCCCCTTGGTTTTTCCTTTCAGAAGAAGAGATGACTAAAAGAAAAGATAAACAAATCAAGATAGATCTGCACTAGTTTTTGGTTTTTTTTTAGAACGAAACCACAACCAGATAGATAGGATATGAACAAGAGAAAAATTGGCTCTGAAACCACCTGATACGACCCATAAATCAACAAGTGATTGGCAAACCAGATCTTGGTTGAAAAGAAGCAATCCCAAGTTGACCCTCAGGGATTGAAAGATCCTTGGAAACCAAGCTATGAAATGGTACCACACTCACAGAATCAAGGAAGGAATTGGGAGTGATAAACCACACACTAGACACCACAAGCAAGGCTTGATAAGTCTAAGTTCTACAAGAACTCAAGGAAGGAGAATAGCTCTCAAAAGTGATTACAATCAAAGTTGTCCAAAACATGAGTAAGGGCTTCTTAAATAGATGAAGGATTGGGCCTTATTAGAGGAAAAGTAGTAATAATAATGTATTTGGTAGTAATGGGCCTTCTCTAATCAAGTTGATGCATTTTGAGAATGTTGAATTCCAACCCAATACCTCATAGCTTGGTTGATTGGGCATAAGCTCTTAAGTACTTCGTGATTCCTTCTTGCTTTTGATCTAGTGATTGGCCCAACTGAAATCAATAGAGGATTATTAATCTGGTGTACTTTATTTTCAATGGGATAATATGTAGCATTCATGATCTCATCATAATGGCCCTTATCTAATCAAGTTGATCTACTTTGAGAAGGTTGAATTCCATGCCAAACACATCATATCTTGGTTGATTGGCCCATAAGCTCTTAAGCACTTCTTGATTCTTTCTTGCTATTGATCTACTGATTGGCCCAACTGAAATCAAAGGAGGATTATTAATCTGGTGGACTTTATCTTCAATGGGATAATTTGTAGCATCCATGATCTCATCACCTTTAATATCAACTTCAAGGGTGTAAAAAGAGAAGGAGTATGAAGGTGAACATTTACCACCTGTCACTATCATCCTCTATTGTATGTGTTTCCTTGTGACTCGACCCACCTCTCTACTTTTTCTATTGCACCAAGCAACTACTTTATTTTTATTTTCCTTATCTTCAATCCCCATCCCCTGTCATTTACTTGTCCCTGTCATTCCATTTGACTATTCTCATTGTTGATTGCACATTCCTGTATTTCTACAATTTCACAAGCAAGCAACCAACATAATTCATCTGTTTTCATCTGTTTAGTGCTCATTCCTCTGTTTTCATCTGTTCTTACCTTGTTGTACATCACTCCTATTTATCTATTGCAACAAGCAACCAACATAATTCAACCAATCCCCCTTTGTCCCTATCTTGAGACAATTAACACTGCCACCCTCACCTAACCCCATCATAACACCATAATCAATACCAATCTGAAAGTGATTAATTCTTGAGGTGCCATGAGGTCAAGCATGATGATATTACAGAGCATCAAGGACTTGAAGCTTGGGGATTGAGTGCTAAACCTTGCGTGTGTTTCTTTGTTCTTTCACTTTATTCTCTTTTCTTTCTTTTGTATGAGTGGGTTGTTATGTCTTTTGGATTAATTAATGCTCCTAGCACCTTTATGAGATTGATCAATCATGTTCTTAGGCCTTTTATAGGTAGATTTGTAGTTTTTTTATTTTAATAATATTCTGATCTATAGCAAGAGGACATTTGAAGAATGTGTTAGATACTCTTAGAAAACAAAAGTTGTTTGCTAATATTAAGAAATGTGCATGTTGCACAAATAGTGTCTGTTTTCTTGGATATGTTGTAAGTGATGCAGAAGTAGCTGTTGATGAAGAGAAAGTGAGAGCAATCAAAGAATGGCCAACACCTACATCAGTTGGTGAAGTTAGAAGTTTCCATGGGTTAGCAAGTTTCTATATACGGTTTGTTAAGGACTTTAGCTCTATAGCAGCACCCCTTATTCAATTGATTAAGAAAAATCATGCATTTCATTGGGGAGACGAGTAGGAACTCAAGGATAAGCTTTGCTCAACACCTCTCCATCACTTCTAAATTTTTCTGATACTTTTGAAATTAAATGTGATGCATTAGGTCTAGGCATTGATGCTGTATTGATGTAAAATGGACGTCCACTTACTTATTTTAGTGAGAAGCTTCATGGTGCCACCCTCAAGTATCCAACATATGACAAAAGAGTTGTATGTATTGGTTAGAGCTTTGGAGACATGGCAGCACTACTTGTGGCCAAAGAAGTTCGTGATACACAATGATCATAAGTCTCTCAAACATTTGAAGGCTCAATGAAAGTTGAATAGAAGACATGTTAAGTGGGTGGAATTCATTGACACATTCCCATATGTGATCAAATACAAGAAAGGTAAAGAGAATGTGGTTACTGATGCTTTATCTCGGAGACACACTCTATTAGCCAATCTTGATGCAAGAATTCTTGGATTTGCTTCCATCATTGGCTTTAATCCTCTTATACCTTTGCTTTGTGATGAGAAAGTTGATTTAGATGGCAAGAAGAGAGCTGAAGCAATCAGAAGATTGCATGAGAAGGTGAAACAACAGATTGAATCCAACAACACAAAGTATGCATCAGTAGCAAAAAAGGGTAGACGCAAAGTTGTATTTGAACCTGGAGATTGGGTTTGCCTTCATCTCAGGAAAGAGAGATTTCCAACCAAGAGGAAGTCAAAACTCCTACCTTGTGGAGATGGCCCTTTCCAAGTTGTTGAGCGTGTGAATGATAATGCATACAAGCTAGATTTACCAGGTGAGTATTATGTTCATTCAACTTTCAATGTTGCTGATTTGTCTCTTTTCCAAATAAATACAGATTAAGGAATGAATCTTCCTAAAGAAGGGGGGGGGGGGTGATGATGAGCCCTAGGAAGCTAATGAAGAGTATGTAAAGAATGATGAGGATGATGTGCAAGTGAACACATTAAAAACAAAGTTCATTCCATCGGGACCAATTACAAAAAGTAAGAACAAGATGGTTGAAGCTAATCTCAATGCTCTTCTCTGTTGGAGATCAGCCTCAATCCAAAGGTTAAAGGTGATTGGAAACATTAATCTTGTGTCATAATGTCATGTTTCAGATAAAAAGGAGTTGGGTTCGAGCATGGAAGTGTTGGGTTCGAGTTGTTGAGCTTTTTGTGTGTTTTCAATGATTGTGGCCCACTGTTGGGTAACTTAAGTATTGGGTATATATAAAGCCTACTAGGAATGCGTGTCAACTAGGTTTTCGGTCATTTTTATTATTCATGAGTTGTTTTTCATCCAAGGTGATCTCATAAGCATTACCTTTTTGTTACTTCCCAAGACTCTATCTTTCTTGCATCAACATTCTCAACACTATTGGAATCAACATTGGGCCTGAAGTATTTTTATTAAAGGAGTTCAACTATTGGAGTCTACATCTACCTTATATCCCAAAACATCTCCCCATTCTTCATGTGTGTTCTTGCACTTGCTAGGACTTTCCTTGTAATTTAGTTTGGGCTTTGTAATGTTGTACCCCAATTCTAGAATATAAATACTCTAGACATGTACTCTTTGACGACCTTTAAATCTGTTATGGGTGAAATCGGTATCCGGTGAGAGGCCGATTTTAGGTGATAAGCGTGGTCGGGAATGCCACACTTAGTCACCTTCTTCACAGATAGTACAATTAAAATAAGAGTGAACAGGGATTTTTTACGTGGAAACCGCCGAATAGCGGAAAAACCACGGAGCTGCCGGAGCTCGCCGGAAAAGAGTTTCACCAGATGGAGGTCGCGAAAAAGGAGAATACAACTTGAAGAAATCTTTTTTGAGTCCAACCCCTTTCTTGTCATAAATCCGTCTATTTATAGGGGAGTTCACTCTGACCGAATTCTGGTGTCTGCAAACATCGGTTGCTTTCTGCTCCTGCTATACGATCTCGCTTTTCAGATATCGGCCGCCTGTTATGCCGTAATTCGACCGCTTTTCAAGCTGTGTCATATGGCCATACCTGTTAGATTTCTGACAGACGTCGATCTGTCGTCTGGCGTTATCCCCTAGGATCTCTTTTGGCAGTCTTTTAGCAACCGATTACCCTTGGCCGATTTTTCCCTTATCATTCAACCCCTCTGATTCGCCGATATTAGCCCTTTTCGAGGTAAATCGGGGGATCAGAACTACTACGATACTGATTCTTGAGTTGCCGCTTCCCCCGAATAGGCCACATGCCGTTCTCTGCCACGCGTCGGCTCGTTGGCACGCCACGTTTTATCCCGCTCATTCTGGGTACCCCAAACGTCACGACGCTTCGTCTCCCTAACCTTTCCCGTATAAATAAGTGCCCTTCGTGTCAGTTCTTTCCTTTGCCCTTTATGTTGCCTGCAAGAGTTTTGTGCCCTTCGTGCTCCGTCACACTCGTCCGCCGCTCGATCGTCGCGATATCCGTCAGAAAACGTCAATTTTCCAGGTATCATTCTGTTCTTCGTCTTTTCCGTTCAGTCTTCTGGGATTTTTGACGGGTCCCCCTTATCGTTCTAAGTCCTTCCCCTTTCCTAACTCCTGCCTCGTTCTAGGGTTTTGGGCTTCTTTGAAAATGGGTAGGAGATCTAGTGAACTAAACATCCCCTCCCTTCGCATTCGGTACTCGATCCCTGATGAGTACCAGGTTTCTCATGCTCGGGATACTGAAATCCCTTGGGGGTTGGTAATGACTCCCTGCCTCCGTTCAGTCTCCCAATTCCAATTGCATATTTCAAAAGCGGTTTACGCTTCCCTCTTCACCCTTTAATAGTCCGTTTTCTCTATACTTTTGCAATTCCGATTTACTGTCTTGCCCCGAATTCCATATTCTGCTTTACCACTTTCCTTTTCTATTCGGCCGGTATGGATCCGGCTATGACTCTGGTAGCCTTCTGTCATCTCTTCAAGATAGCCGTTCGTAAAGCTAAGTCCCCGATGGATGGCCGATCTCACTTTCAATTCTGCCGATTTGAAGATAACCCCAACTTTGTTGTTAAAGCCCACGATACCCACCATGATTGGTGGTCTTCTTTCGTTTGGATAGCTCCCCCTTTGGGTTCTCTGTGGAACTTCCCAGTCGATCCCCCAACTCCTTTCAGGATCAAGATCTTGGGTGCGTATCGGTCTTCTTCCGAATCTCGCGAAGTCCTTTATGAGAGGCTTAGTCGGGGCTCAGTTCGGTATGAGTCTCGTGCCTTGATGTTCTCGGGTGAGTCGTTGAAAAGATCAGGTATTATTGATCGTTCTTGAGACCTCCATTGGCCCGATATCATTCCTTTCGACGGCACCGATTCGAGGAGCCTTCCTCTTAGCCCCTCTTCATCCTTCCCTCTTGTTCCGGCTTCACCTCCAATTCCCCCACCTGTTCAAACCGGGGCCCTCAAGAAAAAGAAGAGGGTTAAGACAGTTGTGCACAAACCCTCAAAGAGGCAGAGAGGTAGTCGGGTTCAGCTTTCTCGAGTCTCAGAATCGGCACTATGCCTTATTGCTTTTCCTTCTTTCGTTTTCAGCTGAAGAGATGGCTCGGAGAAGCTCTCTAGAAGATTCGGTGATGGCGCAGTTCTCCGCCGAGATGCAGAGGGCGCAGGAACCCGAGGATCCCTCCCCTGCACCAGTTTGTCTCCTATTTAACAGTTACCGCGAATTCCCGATTATAACCCCCCCCTTTTTTTTTGGTTTTTCTTTAAGGCTGATACGATTGGAGCTCAGTTGGACGCCGCTGATCCTTCCTCGGGGGAAGATCAAGTAGTAGAAGTCTCCGAGACCCGAGAGTTGACTTCCCGTCCTTCAGCCGGGAAAGGGAAAGAGAAGCTTCCTCCATCACCCGATCTCAGCGATACTCCTATTCCCGATGCAAGATTCTTTTCGACTGGTGCTTCAACATCGGCTCTTCCAATCGAGTTACAGAGGGATTCTGCCCTCGTAGAAGTAAGGGACAACCCGGTGCTTCCTCTACCCTCAGTTCCAGCTGAACTAAGGGGAATCCTGGATGGAGCTATGTCTAATACCTCGGGTGTTCAGTCGGAGACGGTACTTGAAGGGATCTGGCAGGTACGTATCCCGTTTCCTCTTCTAAATTCTAAGTAGTCGGTCCTTGACTAGGGATATTCTTTCAAGCTCTGACTCTTGGGTGGGGAATGGTTAGAGAGATTGGCTCTCAATCGGAGGAAGTCTCTCGGCTTCGGGCCTAACTTGTGGGTTAGAGCGCCCAGATAAAGTTGTTGGAGGAGGAGGGGAGTTCGTTGAAAACCGTTTTAGGGAAACGCAGCCGCCAGGAGGAAGAACTGCGAAATGTGATCGAGGAAATGGGAAAGGCGGTTGACGACGCTCAATCAGAGAGAGAGGGCTTCAAAGTCCGATTTGAGGAGGCAGAAGCGGAGTTAGAGCATGTCAGGGGCCGCATTTCAGCATTGGAGGCCGAATTACTTGATCAACAAGCATCTCGGCAGGGTCTTCTGGATGACTTTGTCAACTCGGCCTGTTTTGCCGAACTCTCCGATATCTATGCAGGAGATTTAATCGGCTTACTTCTATACCGTCAGAGACGACAGTTCAGCCGGGAATTTGGGCTTTCAATCATGGATCCGCGCTTCGACAGGATAAACCCCCTGACGAAGGATGAGAACATGCTTGATGTTATCGCGGATACCTTCCAGGCCCCGGAGTTCGGGTTCGAAGCTGATCGGGAGCGACTGATTTCGCTAATTCGGGCGAGGATAGGGCGAGAGAATGATGTCAAGTTGAGGGCAAGGATGGAACGGCATACCGGTTCCTCTGCCAATCCTCCCGATAATCCCCCATCCCCTCCTGTACTTTAGTAGTTTTTGACTTGATGTTTTTCCCCCTACTATGGGGCTTTTTTGATAATTTTGGTCTCCCGGTTCGGGATTTTCTTCTAATTTACTCTGTTTTTTGTGCATCACTTTTGCCTTTGGTGACGTTCAATTTCGGGGGAAGCCCCGAGTTGGTTTGCTGTGTCTATTACGTGCTTAGACTTGGAGATTCGCCTATGCTTTTATGATTCGAGGGTGAATGCCTCCTCTCCAACCCTTTGATTGGGCTTTTTGATTTTAGTATGACTTAGTGTTTCCTCATGCGAGCTGAACCGCTGCTAGGGAAGTAGGTCGGAACTCCTCATGGGTTGAGCGACTTCCCCAATCCGAAAGGGCCCTCTTCTGGCCATACCCCATTGTTTTGAACATGGGTGGATTTGCTTCGGGTGCTCTTGCCGCCTTGAGATTACGATAATAAGGTCAATACTTAAGGGCTTTTTGGGGCTTACGCGTGCGATTTATATAAACCGGTGCCCGAATCGTACCAGGACTTATTCTTGCTATTGACGCGTGGGTTGGTAGATCGCATATATATATCATGGGAGACCCCGAGTCGATTTGCTGTATCCCACAGGGGACTCTGATTTAGGAGATTCACCTGGGCTTACGTTACTTGGCCAGAGCTTTAAATCTTTGATGGTCTGCCTAGGCTTATGCGATTCGGCCAGGGCTTTAAATCTTTAATGGTCTGCCTGGGCTTACGCGATTCGGCCAGGGCTTGTGTTTTGTTTTCCCATCTCCATTTCCGAGGAATTTATAGGTGCATGAGTGCTTTGGGGAAGAGAATGCCAAATCCTGTGACAGAGATTGATATTGAGTCGGTTAGGCGTAGAACTTCCTTAGATGGGATGCGTTCCACGACCTTGGGAGTTCCACGCCATCTAATTGTTCCAGGCGATATGCTCCTTTTCCGATCACCCTTGAAATCCGATAAGGACCTTCCCAGTTGCGGTCTAATTTCCCGATGTGTCTTTGCGGTTGGACGCTTCGGAGCACCAAATCTCCCTCATGGAATTCCCTTGGGGATATCGAGTTGTTGTAACTTTTCTCCGTTCTTCTCTGATAAGCCCCTAGTCCTCTTCTCTGATAGGCCCCATTATGTCCACCCCCCATCGGTCGAAAGGGCAGGAGAGTGGGAGAGAGGTCAGTTTGCTTATTGGTTTTCTTGGTATACTTGCATGGTATTGGCATACTTTGCACTTATTCACCATATCGGTAACATCCTGCTTCATGGTTAGCAAGTAGTACCCGGTCCTTAGAACTTTCCGGCATAAGGATCATATTCCAATATGGCTGCCGCATTCACCCTCATGTAGATCGGTTATGAGTTCTTGAGAGTGCTTTGCCCTGATGCACCTCAATAAGGGTCCATCTAAGGATTTGCGATAGAAAATTCCATTCACTAACGTATACCTCTTCACTCTAGTCTCTAACTGTCGGGCTTGTGGCTTATCAGATGGGGTTTTCCCATTTTGTAGATACCGGATGTAGGGCATCGTCCAGTCATCAAGGGGACTCAGTTGTGAAGAGATATCGTTTCTCGGTTGCTGGGTGATATGATTCACGGCTCGTAAGCTCACCGAAGGTTGGTTCCGCAACCGAATTGTCACACTTCCTTCCCTTAACTCTTGAAACCCCGCTGCGAATCGGGCGAGGCTATCTGCGGACCCGTTTTTCTCACGTGCTACATGCGACATGGTGAACTCCTTGAAGGTTTTAGCCAATTCCTTCACCTAGACACAGTACAGAGCCATGAGGGAGTCATGGGTTTCGTATTCTCCCGAAAACTGCCCTTGCACAAGTTGTGAATCGGTGTAAACGTCGAGTTCTGCCACTCCCAGCTCCTTGGGAATTTTCATTCCCTCAATCAGGGCTTCATATTCGGCCACATTGTTGGAGGCAGGGAATAAGAATTTCACCGTAATATAAATATGCTCTCCTTCTCAGGTCTTAATGTCTATTCCTCCTCCGGCGCCGTTGTATGTTGAGCCATCAACGTACATAGCCCATCGATCATTGGCTTCCATGAAACGGTCTATAAGCCTGGTCATTTCGACCACAAAATCAACAAGAGGTTGGGCCTTGATTGCTGTTCTCGACCTAAACTCAATATCCACTAGCTTGTCGATCTTTGGCAAAGGATAAGGGTCCATTTCGCAGCAGGCGTTGAGGTCAGTGAAGTCAATGCACATCCTCCATTTTCCCCCGGGCTTCGGGACGACGACCGGGTTGGTTACCCATTCGGAGTATTGGATCTCCTTCACATAACCAGCTTCCAAGAGCTCTCTTGTTTTTTCTTTGATAATTCGGCACTTTTCCTCTGAGAAATGTCGTTGCTTCTGCCGAACCGGTTTTGCCCCCGGGTAGGTATCAATGTGATGTTCGGCGACGGATCGATCAATGCCTACATAATCCGCAGCAGTCCAGGCAAAAATATCGGTGTTCTTCATCAAAAGTTCAACTAACCTTTTCTCGAATCCAGCGTCTAGATTGGCACCGATGCGGGTGGCTTTCTGCGCATTTTTTGGTATTAATTGCACCGACTTGTACCCTATTGGTTCCATTGCTTGTCTAGGGGGTTCCTTTTCTACCATCATCACTCTCGACTTTTTCGCGCAGGGGTCCCAACAAGAAGATATATAACAGGACCGGGCGGTGGGTTGGTCGATACCCATCGTGCAAATGCCCTTCGATGTTGGGAATTTGATTTTCAAATGCACAGTGGAGGGTAACATACCGAATTGGTTGATGCCAGGCCACCCGAGGATGATGTTGTACGAGATCTCTGAATCCAGGATTAAGAATTCCAATCTCTCGGTTCGGCTCCGCCCTGCCGCTCCAAATGTTACGGGCAAGGTTATTTTCCCGATAGTTTGCACGGCCCGCTGGTCGAATGCGTACAACTCCATGCGCACATGGCAAATATTTCCCTCGTTAGATGACGCCAGTAACTCGGCCACTTCCTTCTTCATGATGTTGCACGAGGATCCTTGATCGATAAGAATCCTCCTTACCTTGGTGCTCCCACATATTCCTGATACCACCAAGGGTTCATCTCTCACGGCTGGGCCAACCGGGACATCTCTATTGGAGAAGCTGATCTCTTCCTTTTCCCAAGCAGCTTTCTCAGTCGGACCATTTCTGATTTCGAAAACTTCTCCTCTTCTGACTTCATTCAAATATCTCTTCCGTTCCTTTCCGGACACATCCATCACGGTTCCTCCGGATATCATATGGATTTCTCGAATATAGGGGGGACTACCCTGCATTTGATGGGCAATCCTTGAACTTTCTGGTATGTCTTGTCCTTCTCCAAGATTCAGTTCCCTGTTGGCTCGCGAGTTCGCCATCCCCGGTTTCGGAGGGAATTTTGGATATCAGTTCCCCTCGTTCCCCGTTCGCTCGTTACGTCCTCTTTTCCGGTCTGTCATTGATGCGGGGTTCCGTATCGCGCTGTTCATCTCCCACCAGCATGATATTGCTCGAACACTCTTGACTTGTGAGGATTTTCCCTTTCTTTGTGTGCTTGAACACTCTTGACTTGTCAAGTTTCGAGCCGTGTTGTCCTAGAATTATCACTTCCATTTCAAGTGACTGACTCCTAATTTCCCTTTCTTTGAAAGTCTAGTTGCAAGAGATTCATTCTCTTGAGGGTAGACTTGAATGAGTTCCTTTCTAAACTTCAAAATCACCTCTTGTTCGTGTATTGCTAATCTCTTAAATTAAAGGGTCACATCATCTTACCAATGAGTAAACTTCCTTATCATAAGTTGGGTAATTGAGTGTAGCTTTAACCTACTTTTCTCTGAAATAAGCAATAGGTCGACCTCCTTGCATGAGAACTGCGCCTATTCCAACCTTAGAAGCATCACATTCAATTTCAAACATGTTGAGAAATTAGATAATCCAAGTAATGGAGCTGAGCTAAGCTTATTCTTAAGTGTCTTGAAAGCATGCTCTTGTGATTCTCTCCACATTAAGCTAGTCAATCCATGGAAACTGCGCACTTCTCCAACTAGGGTTGGAGTTGGCCATTTCATAATTGCTTTCACCTTTTCTTCATCCACTAAAATTCCTGCATCACTCATAATATAGCCAAGAAAATAGATTTTGTTTGTGCAAAAGACGTACTTCTTAATATTAGCTTTCTCAAGATAAGCAACACCTCATGTAAATGACATGTATGTTTATCCAAAGTCTTACTATACACAAGAATATCATCAAAGTAAACAACAACAAATTTACCAAGAAAGGGATGCAATACATGATTCATCAACCTCATAAAAGTACTAAATGCATTCGTCAATCCAAAAGGCATAACCAATCTTTCATATAAAGAAAAATTAGTTTTGAAAGTAGCCTTCCATCCATCCCCCTTTTTCATCCTAAATTGATGATATCCACTACGCAAATCAATCTTAGAGAAAATGCATGATCCATATAATTCATCTAACTCATCAAGCCTAGAGAGAGGATTACTATACTTAATCGTTATTTGGTTAATGACTCGACAATCAGTACACATTCTCTATGTTCCATCATGTTTTGGCATCAATTATATTGGAACTGAGCATGGCCTCACACTTTCCCTCACTAACCCCTTAGCCATGAGTTCTCCCACTTGGCGTTGGATCTTTTTGATTTCTTTTGGGTAACCCTATAAGCACAAAAGAGGTAGGTAGACAATTGAAAAGAGTTAAAATGGAATATAAGTGTAACAATAGATAAAGTTGTACAATATTGACTTTTCTTTTGTTTAGTAAGTAGAAGATTCAAGTGGCTAACCCTTTTTTTTACTTTTCTTTTGTTTCGAAAGTAGAAAATTCATTGGAATCAAGTTACTAACCTAGTTTCTCCCTTCAACACTTTTTTTTTCTTTTTAGGTCACTGCTCAGTGCATGGTAGAGCGAGGTGCGTGTCTCTTGCGAGTCATCACCCCACGCATGGGTGGGCATCTCGATCGAGTCAGTGCTCGGAACATGCTCGAGCGAGGGGTGCAAGCGGGCGTCCCAGGCGAGTCACCCTCCCCGCGCATGGTCGAGCATGGTGCACTAGTGGGCGTCGTGGGCGAGGTCGACCATGGCGCACCAGCGGGCATCTCGAGCGAGTCACCGCCACGTGCATGGTCGATCATGGTTGGCAAGCAAACATCCTGAGCAAGTCCGTGGCCTCAAGTGTGCACTAGCACTTCATGCGTGCTTGCCCGCCTGCATGCAGTGTGGTTGATGGAGGTTCTGCCTCGTCGATCCTGAGGGGTGGGTCGGGTGCCTCTCAAGAGCACCTCCCCCCTTATAAAGGGTGTTGACGATGCCCTTGTGGCGGCACTAGATATCCAAATGTCGAAAAACGCACGACTCTTATGGATGCCTCTCGAGAGCACCTCCCCCTTAGAAAGGATGGACATGCCCACAAGCATGGTGATAAGCATGATGACAGGGTCAACTTGAAAAACGTCTTGATTCCCTTTGGGGAGCCATATTTATTTGCTCGATAAACAACTTCTATTGTCGTTTTACGACCTCCATTCCACTGAGTTGGGTGTCACCCACTTTGCTTAACTTTGTTCCAAGGAACAACGTCATGGATGCATCTCTTCATCCTTCTTCCCTCCGCACACCCCACCAAGTTCACATTCAGGCTCACTCTAACTACTTGGCTGTTTTCCCATCATGTAAAGTGCCTATTGATGAGGGCGCGGGAGAAAGCTTGGCACGTGCAACCGAATGCGAGCTCATTCTCATTACTTGGTGCTTTTTTCCCATCATGTAAAGTGCCGAGGCACGACAAAGTTAAATCCTGAGCTTAGCAGGAAAAATATGGGAGTCAAATCAAAGCGACAATGGGTTGAATCTCAGTGGATCGTGGTAGCATGACCACTTTTCCGCTTACAATACCCCGTCGCATATTTAAGCCATCTGCAAAGGATTCGGCCCACCGCTTGAGTGGAATTGAGATTCACGGCAGCCCTCGCGGCGCCTCCACCACGGGGCTTGACCAACAACACATGCCATAGGGGTTTGGGAAGGACCCTATTGCGAGACGACATTTGGACAGCATGCACTAGCGTCACGTCTAGCCCGAATTCTAATTTAGAGGCGTTCAGTCATAGTCCCACGCATGGTAGTTTCGTGCCACTAGCTTTTCAACCAAGTGCGATGACCAATTGTGTGAAATCACTTGGTTGAATGGCTCACTTGGAGCTCTCGATTCCCCGGCGTGGCTCAACGGTCCTATCTATTTAAAGTTTGAGAATAGGTCCTTGTGCCCCCAATGCCTCTAATAATTGGCTTTACTTGATAGAACTCACCATCGAGCTCCAGCTATCTGAGGGAAACATTGGAGGGAACCAGCTACTAGATGGTTAGATTAGTCTTTCGCCCCCATACCCAAATCAGACGAACGATTTGCATGTCATTATAGGCCTCCACCAGAGTTTCCTCTAGCTTCGCCCTGCTCAGGCATAGTTCACCATCTTTCGATTTGGGAAGCATGCTCACTCGAACCCTTCTCAAAAGGGTCGAGGTCGTTCGGCATTCCACCCACCCGCACGAGGGGGGGATCGCACCAGCTTCCTTGTGCCTCATAGGTTTACTTGCCCATTGACTCCCATGCATGTCAGACTCCTCGGTCCATGTTTCAAGATGGGTTGAATGGGGAGCCTACGGGCCTGCACCCTGCAAGGGTGCGGATTGTCTGCCACGATCCGCACAATGACATTCTTGAGCATCACAACATGGGCTTGCACCATTGCATCGATCCGTGCTGGTCCGCACCGATCAACGAACTTAGCCTTGGACGGGCTTTCAAAGTCCTTTTCATCTTTGGTACTTGTTCGCTATCGGTCTCTCGTATTTAGCCTTAGCCTTGGACAGAATTTACCATCTGATTGGGACTGCATTCCCAAACAACCCGACACACCAACAGCACCTCGTGGTGCAACAGGGTCCAACGAGACTATCACCCTCTCTGGTGCCCCTTTACCCCAGTCCATTGCTGAGGACATTTGTCCAGACTACAATTCGATCGACGGGGTCACACAATTCTCAAGTTGGGCTATTCCCAGTTCCCTTGCCATTACTGGGGGAATCCTCTAAGTTTCTTCTCCTCACCTTATTGATATGCTTAAACTCAGCGGATAGTCCCCTGCTTGACCTAGGGTTGCGAATGAGGGCGCCCCTTTATCAAGAATGTTAAAAATCATATTAGTTGGAACAGCTTCATAGGTAAAAATGTTCTTCATTCTTCTAACGTGAAAAGCAGAAAGATGAACCAAGTTCTTTGTTCCTAAAACGAATGAGAACCATACCGTGGGCAGTCGGGATGTATATGTTGATCTTGCTAGCTCAATTGCATTATACACATCAAATGCTTGACTAGTATCTCGGGAACAATTTATGGTGCGGGTTTGATCCTTTGCATCCACGGTTTTAATGTGGAAGTAGAGGAGAACCTGAGAAGGTGGCGCATGGACAAGTTCCATCGTCGCCAGGTCGTCCCACATCATCTCCCCAAGTACTAAACATGGATCCCAGGCAGGATTGAACTTTTTCTGTGCTAGAAGGTTCGATGGTTGCTGAAACAGGTAAGAGAGTTGCGTCATGTAACAATTCATGCAGATTGCTAGGTTAGATATTCCTTGACAACAGGATAAATTTGATCTCATTCACTTACTTGCAACAGTATAACCCTTTGATTGGTGATTATAATGATTCGCCCTTTAGGAAGCATGAAATGGTCCTCGTAAGGGCATCCGTCGAGGCAAACTTACCACGTACCTTAAACAGATCAACTTGACCAAAAAAAGAGCTTGATTCGGCTGTCTGCATTATGAACTGCATCACAGTACACATGTAACGATATATGCATAAATCCGAAGATCCAGTAGACTGCTGTGTGATGGAGAGCTTCAAAATAGAATCAGTGTCCTCCCCAATTCTCTGAGGTCGAACGAGGACAGGCATTGGAGTTAGAGGCAACTGATTGTCAACCTGAATTCCTCCCATTCTAATGTTCAGTCTACAAAAGAAGATCCAGAATTATATACCACAAAATCTTTTAAAATTAGAAAAAAAAAGAACCTTCAAATGATGAATAGTGGATTCAATAACCTAAAGAGAACAGATCTTTTCCCTGGTTTAGAGCTTAGGAGATGTGATGAAAAACAATCCAATTAGCAAAAGAGCTTAAATCAGTGAATGAGTTCTATGTTAAGAAAATTTACCGATTGATTCCTGAGCCCACTCCAGTTGAATATGACAGCAAAAAGTTCTGCAAGGACAGATATAATATCTCCTGTGGCGTGTGATCGACAATGGATAACCCAAGCTCTGCAACTTCAAGGGTGAGATGAAATTCAGCATCTGGGGCAACTGATGGGTCTTGAAGCTGAGGCTTATTATCAGACATTTGTTGTATAGATGAAAGGCTTCGGGATAACAGGGTGGGTGATTCATTTTCTGGCATCCAGTCACTAATTTTAACAACATTTACTTTCTCATCCCGAATAATAGTAACTATGAGACCACGCTTGAGTCCACTGGAGACTAGGAGGGGCAAATGGTCTTTCACCTCATCAATGCCATATTTCTGTGATGTCATAGAATCATTTTCTTCTAGCAGCAACTCCAACTTTCGTTCTCCACCAAGATCTTCAAATGAAAAGGAAGCAGCAGAATTTGGAAGTAGAGGTCTCCATGACACCTTGGAACTGCCAGCTTGCCGAAAATTGCAATGGCAGAAAAAATGAACGATTTTCAATCCTGCCAAGTTTTCAAATGGTTGACTACCACGATGACAAATTAAAGTTCATGGAATCTATACCACAGTTGCATATTACTAACATGTCTGTTATTGTTAATAACTATACACACTTCTTGCAAAGAAAGCTTCTGAGATAGCTACACATCCTAAAAAAAAAAAAATATTAGTTAGCATGTTGCCTGGAAAGGCTTGAGAAAGCACATGGGCGGAATATGACTTCATATCTCGAGGCCTTTGTACCACCTCTTACCTCAATAATGAGACTCATTCCTTGATTTCCGACCTCAGATCTCATGAATGTAGACATTGTACCTTCAGAATCAATTGTAAAAGGCGTGCTCCACAAGTAACCATCCACCCTCAACTACAACACAGCATATGAGTCAGGTGTTTTAATTTCGTGTAATTGAGCATGTATGATAAATAATAATGATCACAAAACCTTGAGCAGTTCAGCTTTTCCAGATTGCCATCCAAGATACAAGGGCCAGTAGGATAAAGCCAATTTAAGGACTGCGTACCACATTGTTTTATGAATATCCCAAAGCCAACTCTGTTAATTAACACCGAGTGTGGCTGAACATGTATAACCTGAATATAAAATGGAAAGTTCTCTTGAATATGAAACTGATTTATATGCGAAAATATACTGGAATTTATTCCCGAGCAAAGCAATACACAAGTAAAAGAAATACACCTTAGTCCTGTCTGAAGTCATGAGGAGTACAGCTGAGAGTTTGTAGTAACTTCCATCACGACAGTATGCCTTTAGTTCAACTCTTTGCTGAGAGTGACATTAAATTCATAGATTCAGAGACCTAAATATAAGCTGAACCTATTCAAAGGAAATCTGATTCATGTGTAGAGTTTCGAAGTGATACACCAAGACCAAAATTCACAGAGTTTCGAAGGGCAACAAAAATTCCAACCCGTGGAGACAAATATGTGTCATTTCGTGGAGAGAATAACATAACACCACCACGACCGATGTAGTCTTGAGGAGAAACCATGCAAGGTGTTGGACTAGTATCTTCAATTTCTTCCAGCACTTGAATATTTTTCCTTACACTACTCTGTCTCCTCACTAAGGAAGTTGAGGAATGCTTTAACCTTCCGGACTTCACTGCTTTGGGGTTTAGAGGAGAATCACCATCCACTCTCTCGAGTAGTTCAATTTCCACTACTCTGTATGCCAGGGATAGAAAAGTATCATTAACAATCCAGTACGGGACAAAAAACCTAATTGTTTTAGGGGCTGCTTCTGATCCTCCCATGTCACGCTCAATGCTCACCCGCAACCTCCTGCATGCAAGCGACAAAGAAGAAAAAGGTCCAAATTGGATCAACTGCGCCCAAAGCTGAATCATCCACACTAACAAAAAAACCAAAACTGATGGCGAGTTTTAACAAGCCTTGAAGGCAGTGTGATGTTTAATATTCCCTAGCAGTGAATAATGCAATATTAATCATGAAAATGTAGGCATCAAACTAAATGAACATGAAATGTTTCATATATCACGAGGTATCGCACATAATTACATGAACAGCATGACAAATTACATGAGGCTATGGTTAATCAACAATAGAGTGTAGTCATATTCAAGAGAACTTTCTAAACCTTTTTGTTCACTCTTGAAACATCCAGAATGAAGAAACATGGTTGCCAGATGCAATATCCAAAATAAGAACAGGATCCTGACATACCAAAAAAGAAAAATGACACCGTTCAATGGTTTTTTTTTGTTTTTATCAGCAAAACAATTTCATTAGTAAAAAATTAGGGATAAGCCAACGTATAAACATGATTAAGATGACAAATAAATGAACAAAAAGAGATAACCTTTTCCATAACCCAACCACCTTGAACAGAAATCATTAGAAATATCGGATTGCGTATATCAGCAGAATAAATGTGAATCATCCCTCGTGCTGAAACCAAATCCTGCCCCCTTTCTATGCTTTTACCTTCTCTTAACCTTTCCCTGATTTTGAATTCTAAAGAACAAGGAAGTCTATTCTCCAACCTCAGAGGAGAACTTGCCGATATCTTCCAATCAAATACAGGAAGACTAAGATCAGTCTAAAGCATGGATGCATCAGTGCCAATAGAGAGCCAAAACAATTTTCCATTTGATCCAGCGCAACACCAAAGGATGCCCCTCTTCTCAAGCTGATCCAATCTTAAAGGATTAATTGATGCATTAATTCCATGTCTTGAGGAACTCTGATGAGAAGGCAAGCCTTCAGCAGTAGATAAAGAACTGTTATTTACAGAAATCGGTTGGCCCCCAAGAATATGACGTTTGAGAATTATCAATGAGTGGACGGAACTGAAGACACTTAACAGAATTTCTGGACATACTACTCAAGGGAAGAGAATATGTGCATCCAGGGCATAACATCGTGTCAATGTTCTTTCTTATGGTGGAACCTTCATCAACTGCTTGCCTTGTACGGATCCACCGCCTTCGCCGCACCATATCATGTGCTGACTTTACTCCTGATCTCAGAGAATTTGGTGGCCACTTTAAACTTTGAAAATCAACCGCATAAGCCCATCCATCAGCATCAACAAACTGAGATTTTTCATAGCCCATGATGATGATTCAACCCACACCCATCCCATGGGAAGAGGAGGCTCAAAAAATTCCTTCAAGGAATCAATACAAGCAAATGTTACTGTAAGAAAAAAGTAAAATAGATGAAAGTCTAGGAGATGCTCACTTCAAAAGAATAACTGAAATCTCTATTGCTCCAATGACCTACATCACATTCATTGCTTCCCCAGCCTGATACTGGATGATATTTTTGGTTTT
This sequence comes from Utricularia gibba, assembly GCA_002189035.1. NCBI lineage: Eukaryota > Viridiplantae > Streptophyta > Magnoliopsida > Lamiales > Lentibulariaceae > Utricularia > Utricularia gibba. The sequence goes on along the minus strand of NEEC01000024.1, from coordinate 152,055 downwards.
CAAAAATCTCTTCAACATCAATGTTCTTATGGCATGTCCTGGCTGAACTATCATGACTCGTGACCATGGAGATGTTGCATGTCGATATGTTCAATTTGACATCCGAATCATTTGAAACCATGGCAAGCGTCCTGAAAACTGCATGCTTGATGCCGTTTTTCATAGAAACCTCCATTTCCACAAAATCCTCTTGTAATTTTTGAGCATTAACTGATAGGGGAAGCAATGAGCGGAAACCATCCCATGGACCTTCGGGCCTTAGTGCAATCCAGAAACCCATCTCTCCACCTAAATGACTTCCATCAGTCTCACTAGGGCAGGCCGTTGTCACGTTCTTCCCCACATAACAAGTTGAGACAAAAAGGCAACACTGTGAATGTACTTCATCAAGCTCTTGGCCCTTGAAAGAGTCAAACCAAAAAATAAAAATAAAAATAAAATTATACCGTACTCAGCTAAGAGAAATAACAATGAATTTCTCTAAGTACCTTTCTTTTTAGTGGATAAGATATAAGGCCTTCACTATCGGATGCTTCATGAAGTGATTTCACAGAAGTAACCTTTCTTAGCATGCTAGTGCTATTCACCACAGAGAAAGAACAAGACCCCACGACCTCACCTAATATTCACCAGCAATACAGTGTTAGTACAAATAGAAAGACCAAACAAAAAAAGCACAAAACAAAATGCAGTTTTAGTTAAACTTTCGAACTGGTACCAACACTTGAATAATCCAGTTCGAAAATTATGGGATAAGAAACAAAATAAATTATTTACGTGGATTAGAATACCATGAAAAAAAAACAGTAAACATCAAACTACCCATCATTGGTCAGATGAAAATGAAAAGGAAATGCGGAATTTATGATAAGTGCCCACATCAAAGAGTGAAGCCATGGGAAAAAGAGTGGAAGAGTATTAGTGAAAATCGAGATCTGGAATATTGACAATCTATGCACTACACACAATACCTTTACCAGCCTTAGCAGAAAGATTTGTAATTTCCACCTCCAGTTTAGCACTTGCCTGCAGCAATAAAAAATTTCTCTTTGTACATAAGCACATACTGAAAGATCTATTGGAAAGATAACAAGCAATCAAGTTCATGATATATAACACAAATAAATTATTACATATTTGAGTTTTACTACAGCTAAAACCATGTGCACAATTTGAAGCAACAAATGTACTTTGAAATTGAAAGAGCATTTGTGTATACCCATCATAGCAACTGGAAATCAAAGCCACTTAATTAAGATAAAAATTTTATTCTTCTATTTTTTAAAAAAATTGGCTGTAAATCCATCCAAATGTAAGATGAATCAGGATTCCACTGTATTCCAATTTTCAGCACCCTTAAAATGGCTTGTTTTATCATAGATTAGTGTGCCTGAAGGCCAAAAAGCTTTCAAAATTATACCTTTTGAGGAACTTCAAAAATGAACAATTCATTCCATTCAGCCGTGCCTTCATCCAAGCCATTCACTTCGGTAGTTGACATTTTGACACATTTTGTTCTTGCACTTTGAGGAAAAGGCTTTGGCAAAATTTGTGTCTTCATTCTCAACCAGCAAACGCAAAGCACAGAAAATGTTTTGACTATTTCCATCATCAACAAGAGGTAAACCCTGAAAGGTCAAAAAATATAGAATCCAAATAAAGTTCACAACTATAAATTAAATGCTTTAAGTGACCAACCTTTGCTTTTACTACTTGGACACTGATATAGCATCTAGGTTCCCTTGATTCATCAGAAACATTTAACCTGTTAGAATACTTAGAGGGTGGCATACATAGAGTTGCATTATTATCATGATGTAGTAATTTAAAGTCTTTGAAGTCCTGCTGACTTTTCCTCAGATATAAATCACAACCAAGTTCATTTTGCACTATCACGGTCTGGAAATCATCTTCATCCAAAGCACGATAGCATGACTTTGGTTCAGATATGTTTGGAACAGCAGAATCCTGAATGCATATAAACAATAAAACACAGTACAAAAAGCATAACCTATAATCAGCACTAGGATGTAAGTTTTCTTGCAACCTCATACAGCATAATGGCTTTCTCTTCAAATTCCCTCTGTTTTCTCCAGGAATCCAATGTTAGACCTAAAGTATCAAAATTGGCAGCACTAAGATTCACATTAGGAATACTTGTCACAGCAATTCACATCCTTTTATCAATTCTTGCTGATTGGCTTGAACTGTTATCGTGCATTTCAATCCTACGATATGAAACAATAATCATTTAGAGTAGTAAGATTATGAATAGCATAGCACGAAATCACCAAAATGTGGTGAATATAACTCAAATCCGAATGTAGAAAACTCAATAAGAGAAAGATAAAATGGGCCTATAATTCTTACTTCAAAATCCCATCAAATGGCTCGATAAGTGGCTCCCATGCTTCTGACTGAATATTAAAAATTGATGAGGCAAAAGAGGAAATCAGCACAGCATTCATTGCCTCAAGTCTTCCATGTCTTGCTAGTTTGATGTTTGTAATTGTGGCATCAAAAAGTGGAGTAATCTAAAAAGAGCATACGAGACATAAAAGATCAACATATTGGCATTTCAAGAAAAAATCTAGATTAAGGACAATATTAATATGCGAAGAGCAACCATGCCACACAAGCTGTCCAATATAGTCAAAGATAGGCATCTGATTTTCATCTCTGCTGTTATATTGTCCTTTTTTTTTTGGCTTCAGTGAGTACCCTATAGAAAATGCTAATTTGTTTAGATCTGATCGAGCAAGAAATGTGCTGGCCTACAGAAATAATGGAAACTGGGATCAAGGGAAAAATGGATCTTCTGTTTAGTGGTAAATGTGACATAAATTAATAAAATCCATGAGGTCATGTGTCAAAAGCAATGATGCTGCTGATCGAAATCTAGTTTTTTTATGGAGCTTACTTGGTTTCCAACTTTCCAAATACTCAAGGTCTGAGCAGCTTTTGAATTAGGTACTCTTGAGATAGGTGTGTCAACGATATCAGCTTGGTTGACTAAATCCATTCTTGGACAGCACAACAATTCTAGAGATGGTGCTTCATCCTGTTGTGTCTATGGTTTGGAATGCAGAAATTAGCAAATGATTGTTATAAAAAAAAACAGACACATTAAAATTTTTCTGATGTTTCATCCAAAATACTGACAAAAAGGAATGCAGCAGTATACTGTACCGTGATGTTACACAATCACCCAAAACAACATAGTTTGAAGGAGCCCTAGGCCTCCAAAACGTTAGATTGCTGAGATGACCATTATCTGTGAAAAACAAGCTACCTTGATATGAATCACTTGTCAAGATATTCTCAATATTACTCATTGTGGAGAATGAGATGTTGAGTAGGGATATTAGAAAGGGTAGCATCGTTGAAACAAATTGAAATGGAAAGGTGATACCTTTAGGAGACACCCATATTTGATCAAAGTTTGTACACGCTGACATGACATTAGCAGATTCAAACTGCAGTGCTGTGGATGCCTGACTATGCAGATTAAGCAGAAGGGAGATAACACCTAGAGAAAGATGAAAATATAAATCGCAAGACATAAGTGATATGCTTGTTTTATCTTTAACAGAAGTATATCCCCCAGAAATATCGACTGGATCAAGAACAACAAGCCCAGAACCAGCTTCCATGGTTAGATCCTTTACACAGCCCCTTATCCATTTATCCTCATCCTTTGATGCATACCTATTTAATAACATACAAAATAATAAAAACTAAAGTTTAATAAAATCTACCGTGATGATAAATAATTTTTGAATCAGCAAATAAATTGAAAGATCAGCGAGCTGCAATATTGGTCTTATATCATAATTTTATACCGAGGCTGAACCAAATTGGGAGCACAGCACACATTCAACGTAACATGAAAGGTCTCTATCAGTACCAAGTCACGAAACATTTCAATAGGGAGCATAGTGTTCACCAGTCAACATAGCAGGTACAACTTACATGAAGCTTAAGTCAGCCTTTGCACGAAGAATCTTTTCGCCATGGGTAGAATCATCAAGGAATGATTTGCTACTGTCATAGAAGGTGAAATCTGGGGAAACAACCTGAATCGAAGGAAAAAAATATGAATGATTATGACATCACGAGTTGGCAACTCTATAGGAGAGAAATCGCAACAATGTTAAAAATCTACCAGCACTTCAAACTTAAGACTTTGAATTCTAGTTGATTCATAGTGACCAGTGCCTGATGAATTTTCATCTGAAGGATCCAAATCTTCATGATTTCTATTGAGGACGTGATCATCCTCAAAGGATATTTCAACACCATCTTCTGGAGAGACTGAATATGAGCTTTCATTGCTCAATTAAGTATATTTCTTCAGCAGCAAGCCATTCTAAGAATAAGCCGATGTCAGAAAAAAAAAGGACTTCCCGAGGCAAAACACATAATCAGATAATGGGAAAAAATTATGAAAATGCTGCCAACATGGGTGGAAAAAAAAAAGAAGGTTGAACTATGTCCTGATAGACATGAATAATTATGTACCTCAATTTTTACATTTTTGAAGCATAACTTCTTCCCTCGCCTGATGATAATAATGGGATGGGAAAATGGAAACTGAAACTCCTCACAAATGAGATGAATGGTTTTACCACAACCATCATATAAATATTCATCAATCCCAAAAGCATCCGCAACAAGCTGCTTAGTTGGAGATAAATGCACTACTTCTTCAATCTGTTTATATATGGGCACTGAAAGAACTATACTGCTCTTAGAAATTGGATCATTATGTGGATCCATCATTTCCTCCCTACCACTGATGGCACCCAAGGCAGGCACAAAAAATTCACCCACAGCAAGAAGAAACTCCGGAACAAAAAGAATACGAGGCTGTTGCACCAGGATTACAAATGATTGTGATGAGGTGCGCCACCTTCCATCCATGAATAACATCGTTGAACTAGAACGGTCCAAGGAAGGCCCAGGAGAAATCTGCCTTGGGGCATCTGTACAGGACCCAAGCATCAACCTCATCTCTGTTTTTGTATTGGGGCGAATGTCTAAAATAGAGAATTTAGGAATAGTGACATATAACTCAGCTTCTGATAATGATGTCATTCGATATGAGACCCAAAGGCCTTCAATCTGCACAATATAAACTAATTGAAAAAGGACATCCCTTATTTGAAAAGCAGAATATTTCAACAAGAACACTCACCAAAACATACGCCAGTGGTGATTCTTTATCTGCCCCATAACATAGCTCTAGCAACGCATGGTCAACTTCAACTGCCATTATTGTAACAGTGCGAGAGAAAAGGATCTGGCCATTCATGTTCATCTTAACGGCCAGCATTTTAATAGTGTCTTTTGCGGATGACTGGCTATTTCTGAAACTAGGAGGAATATTTGGTGGTTCACACAAGTTTGTACAGAAACAACTAAGAATAACATTATACTCTCTATCAGACATTACTGCATGCACTGAAGCCACCTGCTCCACAAGAGAATGAACTTCAGCTATTGATGGTGAAGTCAGGAGTTTTAATTTACTCAAAAGGAAAGACAGGAAAGAGACGCATTTGAGGAACAGAAACTGAGAAACTACTTTAATTTCCAAGAAGAGTGTAGGGACTTTGCGAAAGACATCTCTCAAACTGCGCCTAACATGCAATTTAACTTCTCTTCCTTCACGTATCATAGGTTTGCCAGCACAGCCATTTATTCCAACAGTCACATTAATCCCAAGAAATGGAAAAAAGAAACAGCATAAGGTCATTAACAAATTTCAGTAAATGAATGCCTGTAACAACCTCGGCATCAAGAATATCAAGATGGACAGCAGAAGCATCCTTCTCTGGATTTCCATGCCATCTAAATGTATTTCTGACTCGTAGATGACCAAGATCAAGTTGCATGAAACTGCAGAAATGTAAGATGGGAAAACATCCATAAGGGGCTACATGAGCAAATAAGTGTGTCCATGCAAAAAAAGTCAAAAGGCATCAAATTTACCCTGAGCAAATTTTTAAAGTTTGTAGCATACATAGACAGAAAAAGGCATCAAAATACATTTCAGTGAATTTAAACAACAGATTAGCCAACCCCATAAAAGGTGATAGTCTATTCATGAAGATTGCTAAATCTTAATTATAAGATAAACAAGATGGAATATATTCCAAGCTGTAACAATGAAATTAACATCCAAGAATGTATAAAACTGAGGGCGGTACCTAAGAAAAATATAGAAGTGGTAAAAAGAAAGTTCAAAGCAGTTGAATCGATTGTTAAATGCAGATTTTGGGAATTCAATTGCAGAACATCACAATGAAACAAATGACCAATCATAAAAAACAAAAAAAAATGAAAATCAATTGATAAAAATAAGAATTTGAGAACAGCAATCCAATAATGCCAAAAACGCATTCCCCAACACAAGAAACTTGAAACAAACATGCAGAATCAAGAAAGGCAACTATTTCAACTCTTCTTAGAAGAAAAAGATGGAATTGACTAATAATTTCATTGAAGCTCAGCTATCACATACAAACATCATATTATCATATCACAGTGCAAGATTCAGCATAAAAATGGAGGGAGCTACAAAAAACTAACTCTTTGCCATGCGAGTTCTGGGGAACTATTATTATTGGAGTATCCAGGGAAAGGTCAAGTTTAATAGCCGATGCTCCATCAACCTCGTTTTTCTGAATAAGCCATTCTATTCCTCCTACTTTGTCAACAAGTTTAATTGCTTCTTCAGTATGTGGAGTGGCTAGCTCCATAAAGTATGCAACTATCTGCAAATTCATATTTGGTGAATGAAGTTTGGGAGTACCAACTACATCAATTTTGCTGTGAAGTAGAAGAAGATTGAGGAACACTTTGCCAAGTAACTTACCACACAACTCAAAAGCAAATGAGAGTAAAAAGAAAAATTGAAGTTAAAACAATCACTAGTCTATTTTTTTTTCCCGTATAAATCGTTTCACAATAAAATGTTCATCACATGATCATTATTAAATAAAATCTATAACTATCTGAAATGGTCTTGTTACCATGACTGTTAAATCAAGCTTATAAGTTTGGCATACGAGAAATATAAATAAGTAACAATCCAAGGAGAAAATTCTTGCAAATGGTGCAAATGAAATTACCTCCTGAACGAATCTGTAGAGGAGCACAATGCGAACTGCAGAAAGATAGCCACTCAAGCTATAGTCATACCCTTCGTAATCTTCATCCTGATTGCTATAGGAATTGAATTTGAACTGCAAATCGCAGACAAATAAAAGAAATACAAATCAGTAGAAGTTGAGAGGAAAATCCCCAGTAAAAGTTCAAGAGGACCTGAATCAGTGACTCTGCCACTTGGCCACGCAAATCACAAAGCCAACCCCAGCAGTGCCCACATCCAAGGCCTAGATCGCACAACCTCAAGTTGCCCAAAGTTCCCTCAATAGAGTTTGAACTTGGGTGTACCTAATTATGCATAACAATAAGTGGTCCAGTAGTAGAGTCTCGGACGTACAAAAAACAAAATCAACAATAGAAACCACCTTGATATCCAGCTGAAAACTTTCTTGAATGAACATAGCAAGTTGAGAACCATCCTCTTTGTTTAGAAACACAGTGACGCTGTCAACTTTCATATACATACGAAAAAAAACCCTACTTTTGCCATAACCCAGTAATCCTTTCACAGATGAATCATGTAATTGTTGCTCAATACTTTCTTTAGGTTCAGCATCAAGATTTTCTTTGTCTGAACTATCACCTAAGTTATGTGCAGAGCTCATATCAACACCAAAATTGATCAAAGCAACAACAGTAGGCCGGTTGAAATAAAATTCCAACTTTGACATCTGGATACTCATCTGTAAATTAAGAATTGTGAGACACAATAACATGCAAGATCATTTTTTGAAATAAGCTGTATGCAGGATCAATTTAAAACAAATGGATATTCAATTTTCTAATTTGAGTACAAATAGTTACCTGGGTATCAAGACCGTCATAGTTAGGGGAGCTAGGATCCCTTCTCAAGAATAAAAAAGAAACAAAATCAGACCCATCAGATCCCATTGTCTCGTAAACAATATCATGTAAACCACATTCAGAGGGATCCTGTGAAGACACAAAATCTGACAAAGCATCTTTAAAGTTAACTACTGAGCATGCTAAATACTTGTCTTCAGATAAATCCTCAAGCTGATCCATAATTTTCAAGGAATTCAGCTTCATCTTTACGATTAAGTCACTAGTACAACTTGAGACGTGAAGCTGAAGAAAATTATCAATTCCCATGATGAGATACAATAATATCACAGTGTGCAAAAGATGGAAATAATGTCCACAATTCTTAATTTACTTTTGGTCTATGTACTTACTAGGTCAGGATTTGATGATAGCAATTAAAAATCATAAGAGGAAATACAAACCTTTCCACCATTAGCAAGAATTTCAAGGATCAGCTTCTCCTGCATGTCATCATTTGTCATCTCCAAACTGAAAAAGGCAGATTTACACATCAGAATGGTGGTACACTCACCCCTAACAAGAAAAAAGACACAATCATAAGTAATGGCCTTGTGATAAAAGCACATGGATGTTTTTAAATAACATAATCGAAACAAAATTGCTGACCTTTCCGTATAATGAAATTTTGGTTTCTATCACAGTTCCAGTGATAACAAGATCACCCACCTTCAATATACTGTCATGAGTTACAGTGAACTCTACATGCTCATCAATTACTTCATCAAGTATATTAACTGAAGGTGGGGCCTGTCAATGAATAAAGTGAATGTTGATTGCCTAAGCACATCCAAGATAAAAGAACCGACCACAGGATTTAACTTCTTACAGAAGCTCTGTAGGTACACTGAACAAGTCCCTTATCCAAGCTTGTTTTTCCTCCTCCTTTTGGAACTCAATTATCAAAGTACGAAAAGACTCCAGAGACCGGGATGAAAAAGAGATAATCTAAGAGTCGAATTCAATCACGAACCAGATTTTGTCCCGCAAGACAAGCATACTGACATTTTGCTTCATTCAACCTAGACTTCACATGAAACAGAAGGGCATTGTTGTTTTAAATGCAAAAAAAGTTAATATGCACATACTCAGCCACAGTGCTAAAAGGAACGACTAATTGCAGAATTAGTAAAATATCACTACCTTTTTTATATCCATGCCCTAGGGCAGATAGCAATACATGTGGGAGAACCACCAAGACTTGCTGGGGGAACATCAAATACTTGTTTCCCTGCCATGCTGCAATTCCAGATGTAGAAAGATTGTTTTTTTTTTCTTTCTTCTTTCTTTTCTTTTTTTTCTTTTCTTTTTTTTTCTTTTTTTTTCTTTCTTCTTTCTTTTCTTTTTTTTTTTGTTTTTTTTTTTTCTTTTTTCTTCTTTATTTTTCTTTTTTTTTTCGGGGGAGGGTATTGAAAGACCTTGAGCACCGCTGATAGCTATATGAATTTTCAGATTCCAATACATAAAAATAAAATCCAGACAAGACAACATGGCAAGGATGCCACGCAGCAACTGAATATCCAATTCCCTGTAATAAAAAAACTATAATAATGAGAAAAGACCAACAAATCATTATAATAATATGGTGTTAACAGCCAACCTGTAGTGTGTTTGAGTAAGTTTCTAACCTTCCAGACTAAAATTCTTGCATCACTTGGCAGATCTGGATGACGCCATGGGAGAGTGTGTATTCGGAGATTCTCTTCTGGTAGCTGGCCATCATCAGCCATTACACCCCCCAAGTAGGGCCATCAACTTAAGAAGTCTCTAATACCTCCAAGGCAAGAAATGCACACCTAAGGCTGAGAATTTTAACAGATATTCTTGTGAATGGATGATTTGGATGAGGCACCTTTATCTTCATGACATACATGTAGTACTAGTAAATGCCTCGTTGAAAAAAAAAACAGAAAATTTGATAATCTGTACCTACCTGATCAACGATTACACCCATTCCGAATTCAAAGGTGAATCATGTGCATGTGCATCAACTACTGAGCATGCTAAATACTTGTCTCCAGACAAATCCTCAAGCTGATCCATAATTTTCAAGGAATTCAGCTTCATCTTTACGATTAAGTCACTAGTACAACTTAAATTCTCTAGCAAAGTTACTGTGAAATAGCAGGGAGCAATTGTTGCTGAAAGCGTCCAGCACACGTTTTCACTCACTGGAGTATACAGAAAGCTAGCTTGCAAAGCATTCCTTTTCAGCTTACTTGAGACACTCTGTGGAAAAAAAAAGGAATCAACTGCTGTTAAGACTTAAACCCAAGTGCATAAGTTTCACAATACACAATAAAAAAGACAACGAAAAATACAAAAAATACATTTTCACACACAAAAAAATACAAACCCCTAACACACACCTCAGCAAGTGATCCTTCAGGTGACGTGAAACCATAATATTGCAATTTAACATCATAGCAGGTGCTTCGAGACATGAACTTCATCAATATACAAAGATTTCTGAAACTACCACAGACAATCTCGATGTTTTGGATACTGACAATCCTTGCAGCTGCTTTGCTGATTGATATAGTCACCATATAATGTATCATTTTATGCATGTCCTTTGTATTGCCAATCCAATCTTCATCTGGTTGGTAGCTTAGCAGTTTATTGACAGCTTCCCACTCTTCTTTAGTAAACTTCCCTTCCACTGTCTCAGATGCATATGATGAATCCATTGGGAGGTCATCTTCAGAATTGTTACGCCTGCTTAGAGAAAATACAATAGGCGCTTTACTATCTAGCCCCGAATTCCATCTTCTGCTTTACCACCTTTTTATTCTATTCAACTGGCATGGATCCGGCTATGACTTTAGTAGACTTCCTTCATCTTTTTAAGGTAGCCATTCGTAAAGCCAAATCTCCGATGGATGGCCGATCCCACTTCCAATTCCTCCAATTTGAGGATAACTCTCATTTTATTGTGAAAACCCCTAATACCCACCACGATTGGTGGTCTTCTTTTATCTGGGTGGCACCTCCAAAGGTTCTCGGTGGAACTTCCCTAATGATCCCTCAATGCCTTTTAGAATAAAGCTCTTCGGAGCATATTGATCCTCCCCTGAATCCCGTGAAGTTCTCTATGAAAGGCTTAGCCGAGGTTCTATCTGCTTCGAAACTTGTGCCCTCATGTTTTTGGGTGAGTCGCTGAGGAGATATGGCATTTTCGGTCGTTCTCGTGACCCCCACTAGCCTGATATTGTGCCTTTTGAAGGTGCCGATTTTCCAACTCCTTGCCCTACTTCTCCTCCAAATCCTCCCCTCCTTCCTGTTTCATCTTCGACTCTCTTTACTACCCGACTTGTGGCCTCCAAGAAAAAGAAAAGGGTTAAGGCGGTTGCCCCTAAACCCTCTAAGCAGCCAAGAGGTAGTTAGGTTCTATTTTCCCGGTTTTCCGATACGACATGTGCCTTATCACTTTCCCGATTTTGCTTTTGGATTTTGCAGCTGAAGAGATGGCCAAAAGGAGTGCGTTGGAAGACTCGGTGATGGCCCGCTTCTCTGCCGAGATGCAAAGAATGCAGGAATTGGAAGCGGCTCCTCTTGTACAGATCTATCTTGCATTTCCTGGTTACCGTAGGTTTCCGGTTTTGACCTCTTCCAATTCTTCTTTCAGGCCAGTTCGCCTGAAAGCCGTCCAAATGCCAAGGGCCATTCTGTTGAGGAGGTTCGAATGATAGAGGCATCCGGGGCTCGGGATCCGAGTGGGAGGCCGATTTTAGGTGATAAGTCGGGAATGCCACACTTAGTCACGTTCTTCATGGTTGGTGCGATTAAAATAAGAGTGAGCAAGGATTTTTTACGTGGAAATCGCCGGAAAGCGGAAAAACCACGGAGTTGCCGGAGCTCGCCGGAAAAGAGTTTCACTAGATGGAGGTCGCGAAAAAGGAGAATACAACTTGAAGAAATCTTTTTAGTCCAACCACCCTTTCATCATAATTCCTCCTATTTATAGGAGAGCTCACTCTGACCGAATTCTGGTGTCTGCAAATATCGGTTGCTTTCTGCTCCTGCTATACGATCTCGGTTTTCAGATATCGGCCGCCTGTTATGCCGTAATTCAGCCGCTTTTCATATTGTATCATATGGCCATACCTGTCAGATTTCTGACAGATGTCGATCTGTCATCTGGCGTTATCCCCTCGGGATCTCTTTTGGCAGCCTTTTAGGAACCGATTATATCCGACCGGTTTATCCCTTATCATTCAGCCCCTCTGATTTGTCGATATTGGCCCTTCCGGGGTAAATCGGGGAATCAGAATCACCACAATGCCGACTTCCAAGGTGCCATCTTGTTCGCATGAGCCACAAACCGCTTTGTACCGATATCTCTACCACGCGTCGGCCCATAAACACGCCACGTTTTTTCCCGCCCATCCGGGGTACCTGAAACGTCGTGTCGCTTCGTCTCCCGACTTCTTCATTATAAATATCCGCACCCCTTGTCATTTCTCCCCTTTGCTTTCTTCGTTCGCTCATGAGATTCTAGCACCCTTTGAACTCCGTCGTGCTTGGCGCCGTGTTATCCGCCGGAGATTACAGATTTCTCAGGTATCCGCTCCTTCTCCGTGTCTTTTTGCATCCCTACGGTTGCTTAACTCTCCTTTAGATTTCCGGGAACTTTGACGGGTAGTTATCGCCTTTCTGAGTCTTTTCCCTTTCTGACTTCCACCTCGTCCTAGGGTTTGGGGCTTCTTTCGATTTTTTGAAAATGGGTAGGAGATCTAGTGAACTTGACATCCCATCTCTGCGCATTCGGTATTCGATTTCTGATGAGTATCAGATTTCTCCTGCTCGGGATGCCAAAATCCTTTGGGGATTGGCGAGGCCCCTCTGCCTCCATTCAGTCTTCCAGTTCCGCTTGCCTATTTCGAGAGTGGTTTACGCTTCCCACTCCATCCTTTAATAGTCCGCTTCCTCTCCACCTTTGCGATTCCACTTTATTGCCTCGCCCTGAATTCTATATTCTGCTTCACTACCTTCCTTTTCTATTCGGCCGGTATGGACCCGGTTATGACTCTAGTAGACTTCCTCCATCTCTTCAAGATTGCCGTGCGTAAAGCGAAGTCCTCGATGGATGGGCGATCTCATTTTCAATTCCGTCGGTTTGAAGATAACCCCAACTTTGTCGTTAAAGCCCCCGATACCCATCATGATTGGTGGTCTTCTTTTGTTTGGGTAGCCCCCCCTTTGGGTTTTCGGTGGAACTTCCCAGTCGATCCTCCAACTCCTTTCAGGGTTAAAATCTTTGGTGCGTATCGGTCTTCTTCCGAATCTCGCGAAGTTCTTTACGAGAGGCTCAGTCGAGGCTCGGTTCGGTATGAGTCTCATTCCTTGATGTTCTCGGGTGTGTCGCTGAAAAGATCAGGTATTATCGGTTGCTCTCGAGACCCCCATTGGCCCGATATTATTTCTTCCGGTGGCATCGATTCGAGAAACCTTCCTCTTAGCCCATTTCCATCCCTTCCTCTTATTTCGGCCTCAATTCTGATTCCCCTACCTATTCAAAGCGGGGCCCTCAAGAAAAAGAAGAGGGTTAAGGCGCTTGCGCATAAACCCTCAAAGAGGCAAAGAGGCAGTTGGGTTTAGCTTCCCCGAGTCTTAGAATCGGCACTGTGCCTTATTGCTTTTTCTACTTTCATCTTCAGCTGAAGAGATGGCTCGAAGAAGTCCCTGGAAGATTCGGTAATGGCGTGGTTCTCCGCCGAGATGCAGAGGATGCAGGAACCTGAGATGCCCTCCCCTGCACAGGTCTATCTTATTCCTGATGGCCCGTTGCTAAGAGTATTCGGTTCTAACTTTTTAACTTTCTTTCCAGGCCGATTCACTCTCAGCTCACTCAGATGCTGTTGGTCACCTCCCAGAGAGTCAAGTGGTCGAGGTTCCCGGGACTCGGGAATCAACTCCTCCTCCGTCTGGGAAAGGAAAAGAAAGGCTCCCGCCTTCACCGATATCCGATAATGATCCGGCTCCCGGCATTGGGCGGATCTCGGCTGGGGCTTCGGTCCCTCCTAGTGACATAGGGGGAATTTCATCCTCTCCGAACCAGGTAAGGGAGGATCCTGCCTTTCCCCCCTCTTCCTTCCCCTTAGGGCTACGAAAAGCCTTAGAAGAGGCCACTCCCAACCTTGCGGGAATTCAACCAGAGGTTGTACTCAAAGGGATTTGGCAGGTATTCCCTCTTCCTTCTTCTTTTCTTCTTCTCTCTCTTGGGTAAGCAAATATATTTGATTCCTCGCTCGCCGATTTCATCATAGGCTTTGACCTTCGGATGGGGGATGGCCAAAGAGATGGGATCTCATTCTGAGGAAGTCTCTCGGCTTCAAGCTCAAATCACGGCTCAGGATGCCAAGATAAAATCGTTAGGGGAAGAAGGGAGTGCATTGAGGTGCATACTCGGGAAGCGTACCCGCCGAGAAGAGGAGTTGCAGACCCTGGTTAATGAAATAGGGAAGGCAATTGATGATGCCAACTCCGAGAAAGAAGGCTTCAAAGTGCAACTCGAGGAGACTGAGGCGGAGCTGAAACAAGCCAAGGATCGTGTATCGGCCCTAGAAGCAAAGCTACACAACCAGGAAGCATCTCGCGGAAGACTTTTGGAGGACTTCGTGAACTCAGCCTGCTTTTCCGAATTATCGAATGCCTATGCCGGCCTATGCCGGAGACTTAATCGGCCTCCTTCTATACCGCCAAAGACGACAGTTCAGTCGGGAGTTCGGCCTTTCAATTATGGATCTGCGCTTCGACAGGATAAATCCCCTGATGAAGGATGAGAACATGCTAGACGTTATCGCCTGGACTTACGTGATTCGGCCAGGGATTGTGGTTTTGTTTACCCATCTCCATTTCGGAGGAATTCATAGGCGCGTGAGCGTTTTGGGGAAGAGAATGCCGAATCTTGCGTAATCGACCTTGGGAGTTCCACGCCACCTAATTGTTCCAGTTGGTATGCTCCTTTTCCGATCACCCTAAAATCCGATAAGGGCCTTCCCAGTTGCGGTCTAATTTCCCGACGTGTCTCTGTGGTTGGATGCTTCGGAGCACCAAATCTCCTTCGGAGAACTCCCTTGGGGATACCGAGTTGTTGTAACTCTTCTCCATTCTTCTCTGATAAGCCCCTAGTCGGCTATAGATGCTTTGTCGCTTCTCTTCCAACAGCTCCAATTCCAGTTTTCGGAGGTCAGTATTTTCTTCTTCATTATAATGCTCCACCCGGTAGCTCTTCAGGGTCAATTCGATGGGGCATATGGCTTCTGAACCGTAAACCAATAAGAATGGGGATTCCTCTGTGGTGGTTCAAGGGGTAGTGCGATATGACCACAGTACCTCATCCAAGCGATCTGCCCATGACCCCCCAAATATTCTTCGAGCTTAGTCTTCATACCTAGTCGGAACATTCGGTTCGTTACCTCTGTGAGGCCATTGCTTTGCGGGTGATATACCGAAATGAAGTTGTGCTTAACCGAGTATTTATCCAGGAATGCGTCCATTTTTCCTTCGGCGAATTGGGTCCCGTTATCAGTCACTAGCTCTTAAGGAATTCCAAACCGAATGAAGATGTTTTTCCACAAAAATCAGATAACGATCACCTCTGATATCTTTGCCACGGCTTCAGCCTCTACCCACTTGGAGAAATATTCGACACCCATGATGACAAATTTCCTTTGACCCGAGGTGTGGGGGAACGGCCCCATAATGTCCACCCCCATCGGTCGAAGGGGCAGGAGAGTGGGAGAGAGGTCAGGTTACTTACTGGTTTCCTCGGTATATTTGCATGGTATTGGCATACTTTGCACTTCTTCACCATTTCGGTAATATCCTGCTTCATAGTTGGCAAGTAGTACCCGGTTCTCAAACTTTCCTACATAAGGATCGTATTCCAATATGGCTGCCGCATTCCCCCTCATGTAGATCGGTTATGAGTTCTTGAGAATGCTTTGCCCCGATGCACCTCAATAGGGGTCCATCTAAGGATTTGCGATAGAGAATTCCATTCACTAACGTATAACTCTTCACTCTAGTCTCAAACTGTCGGGCTTGTGGCTTATCAGATGGGGTTTTCCCATTTTGTAAATACCGGATGTAGGGGGTCGTCCAGTCATCAAGGGGACTCAGTTGTGAAGAGATATCGTTTCCCGGTTGTTGGGTGATATGATTCACGGCTCGTAAGCTCACCGAAGGTTGGTTCCGCAACCGAATTGTCACACTTCCTTCCCTTAACTCTTGAAACCCCGCTGCGAATCGGGCGAGGCTATCCGCGGACCCGTTTTTCTCACGTGCTACATGCGACATGGTGAACTCCTTGAAGGTTTTAGCCAATTCCTTCACCTGGACATGGTATAGAGCCATGAGGGAGTCATGGGTTTCGTATTCTCCCGAAAACTACCCTTGCACAAGTCGTGAATCGGTGTAAACATCGAGTTCTGCCACTCCCAGCTCCTTGGCAATTTTCATTCCCTCAATCAGGGCTTCATATTCGGCCACATTGTTGGAGGGAGGGAATAAGAATTTCACCGTAATATAAATATGCTCTCCTTCTCGGGTTCTAATGTCTATCCCTCCTCCGGCGCCGTTGTATGTTGAGCCATCCACGTACATAGCCCATCGGTCATTGGCTTCCATGAAACTGTCTATAGGCCTGGTCATTTCGACCACAAAATCAGCAAGAGGTTGGGCCTTGATTGCTGTTCTCGACTTAAACTCAATATCCATTGTACTTAATTCAACTGCCCATTTGGCAACCCTTCCGGAAATCTCTGGACGAGATAGGATGTTCTTCAGAGGCTGATTGGTGAATACCACAATGTGCCGATCTTGGAAATATGACCTCAATTTGGTGGCTGCCATCTTCAGAGCCAAGATGAATTTTTCTGTCACCGTATAGCAGGTTTCGGCCGGTAACAAAACCTTGCTTACATATTACACCGGCAAGTGATTATTTGCCGAGATGGTTGTCAAGACTGCGCTGACTGCAACGGGCGACATAGACAGATATAGTCCTAAGGGCTCCCCTGCTTTCGGAGCCACAAGAAGCGGGGGTGATGAGAGATATTCCTTGAGTTTCACAAAAGCTATCCGGCAATCCTCGTTCCATTCTAAAGCGCTTCCCTTTCGCAAGACCTTGAAGAAGGATGCCGACTTATCGGCTGACCGAGATATGAAACGGCTTAGGGCAGCCAATTTACCCGTGAGGCTCTGGTACTCTTTGATTGTCCTAGGGGGTTGCATTTTGCATATTGCCTTAATCTTCTCGGGGTCAGCCTCGATTCCTCTCTTCGATACGTAATACCCAAGGAATTTTCCACTTTGCACCCCGAAGTAACATTTCAATGGGTTGAGCTTTAACCCGTATGACCAACATAAAGAGAAACACGAATCCAAATACGCTAAATGGTCTTCTTCATTCATAGATTTCACGATCATATCGTCCACATACACCTCCATTGAGGTACTGATTTCAGAAGAGAATATTTTATTTACCAACCTCTGGTAAGTCGCCTCAGCATTCTTCAATCCGAAAGGCATTGCCACGTAGCAGTAAACCCCATCCTTGGTGTAGAAGGTGGTTTTCGGTTGGTCTCTCTCGGCAACGAAAATTTGATGGTATCCCGAATAGGCATCCATGGTGCTCAGGAATCGGGATCCGGCAATGGCGTCCACTAGCTTGTCGATCTTTGGCAAAGGATAAGGGTCCCTTTCGCAGCAGGCGTTGAGGTCAGTGAAGTCAATGCACATCCTCCATTTTCCCCCGGGCTTCGGGACGACGACCGGGTTGGCTACCCATTCGGAGTATTGGATCTCCTTCACATAACCAGCTTCCAAGAGCTCTCTTGTTTTTTCTTTGATAATTCGGCACTTTTCCTCTGAGAAATGTCGTTGCTTCTGCCGAACCGCTTTTGCCCCCGGGTAGGTATCAATGTGATGTTCGGCGACGGATCGATCAATGCCTACAAAATCCGCAGCAGTCTAGGCAAAAATGTCGGTGTTCTTCATCAAAAGTTCAACTAACCTTTTCTCGAATCCAGCGTCTAGATTGGCACTGATGCGGGTGGCTTTCTGCGCATCTTCTGGTAATAGTTGCATCAACTTGTACCCTACTGGTTCCATTGCTTGTCTAGGGGGTTCTCGGGGTTCCTTTTCTACCATCATCACTCTCGACTTTTTCGTGCAGAGGTCCCAACAGGAAGATACATAACAGGACCGGGTGGTTGGTTGGTCGATACCCATCGTGCAAATGCCCTTCGATGTTTGGAATTTGATTTTCAAATGCACAGTGGAGGGTAACATACCGAATTGGTTGATGCCGGGTCGCCCGAGGATGATGTTGTACGAGATCTCTGAATCCAGGATTAAGAATTCCAACCTCTCGATTCAGCTTCGCCCTGCCGCTCCGAATGTTACGGGCAGGGTTATTTTCCCGATAGTTTGCACAGCCCGCTAGTCGAATGCGTACAACTCCATGCGCACATGGTGAATATTTCCCTCGTTAGATGACGCCAGTAACTCGGCCACTTCCTTCTTCATGATATTGCACGAGGATCCTTGATCGATAAGAATCCTCCTTACCTTGGTGCTCCCACACATTCCTAACACCACCAAGGGCTCATCTCTCGTGGCCGGCCAACCGGGACGTCTCTGTCGGAAAAGCTGATCTCTTCCTTTTCCCAAGCAGCTTTCTCAGTCGGACCATTTCCGATTTCGAAAACTTCTCCTCTTCTGGCTTCATCCAAATATCTCTTCTGTTCCTTTTCGGACACATCCATCTCGGTTCCCCCGGATATCATATTGATGGGCACTCCGTGAACTTTCCGGTATGTCTTTTCCTCCTCCAAGATTCGGTTCCCTATTGGCTCGCGAGTTCACCATCCCTGGTTTCAGAGGGAATTTCGGGTATAGGTTCCCTTCATTCCCCGTTCGCTTGTTGCGTCCTCTTTTCCGGTCCGTCGTTGATGTGGGGTTCCGCATCGCGTTGTTCATCCCCCCACCAGCATGATATTGCTCGATCATCCTCTTCATCAGTCGGCAGTGGGCAGTATCATGCCCGGTGGTCTTGTGTATTTCGCAGTAGGCATCTGTTCTGGTTGGTTCCACCTGATATACTTTACGACGCTTATTCGGCCTTGGCCCCCGGTTAAGTTGGGTCTCCTGTTGTGGGACTAGACGAATCTCCATGCGGCTTTTCATCTCGGTCCTGAGTTCGTCGTCCACTCGGATGCACTTCATGATTTTTCTTAACAATTCTCCGAGATTCTTTGGTGGGAACTTCAATAGACTCTGTCCCAATTTCGACGTTCCTAAGGCCCGCTTCATTATTTCCACCCTTTCTTTTAAATCCAATTGGACATCCTGCGCCAAGTAGTTGAATCGATCGATGAATCTTCGCAAGCTCTCTTTTCGGTGATCTTAACGAATAGAGTATAGTGATGCCTTTGAAGGCGGAGCTTCAATGTTAACAACGTATCGGGTAGTGAAGAGCAGTACTAATTCCCAATAAGATGCCACGCTACATGGTTCTAACTGTTTAAACCAAGTCTTCGCTCCTTTCTGGAGCGAGCAAGCAAACAGCTTACACTTCATGGCCTCTGAATGTCGAACCGTGGACATCCTCATATTGAAGTCGGTTACATGCGATATGGGGTCCCCTTTTCTGTCATACGTGGGTAATTCGTCTGGGACTCTGAATCCTCTCTCGGGCTCTTCTCCGACTAAATCGTCCGAGAAAGGGTCAAAACACAGCGTTGTGGTTCCAGCTGCTCCCTCAACTCCACTCTTCAAGGCCAAAGCAATATCGGCCAAAACATCTCCTCTCCCAGTGGATACGTTCTGATCAAAAACGTCCCTGAAGCCTCTATCCTCTCTTCTTCCTGTCAACATTCGCTTGTTGATAAATCTTTTCCTCTCGCGGATCTGGTCTAACTCTCTTTTCAACTCTTCTTCTCTTTCTTCCAAGATTTTGCTAGTCATGTTTTCCCTATCAATTCCTAGCTCATACACGACTTGGTTGCGCCTCTTTCTCCGCAGCATCTCCTCCTCGGTTTCGGATTCAGTCTTCGTATCTGGGGGGTACTCCGGAATAAGAGGTTGCTTCTCCGTTCGTGGTGCGGTTTCAGGTGTTCTCTCCTGGGCGTTGGAGTTGAGACCTGAAGGTGCCCGGAGGTCGGCAAGGATTTTCGTTAGCAGGGCCTTCAGTTGCTCCCTGCTAGTGATCATAAGGCCGATTTTAGGTGATAGGCGCGGTCGGGAATGCCACACTTAGTCACGTTCTTCACGGTTGGTGTGATTAAAATAAGAGTGAGCAAGGATTTTTTACGTGGAAACCGCCAGAAAGCGGAAAAACCACGGAGCTGCCGGAGCTCGCCGGAAAAGAGTTTCACTAGATGGAGGTCGCGAAAAAGGATAATACAACTTGAAGAAATTTTTTTAGTCCAACCACCCTTTCATCATAATTCCTCCTATTTATAGGAGAGCTCACTCTGACCGAATTCTGTTGTCTGCAAATATCGGTTGCTTTCTACTCTTGCTATACGATCTCGCTTTTCAGATATCGGCCGCTTGTTATGCTGTAATTTGGCCGCTTTTCAGACTGTGTCATATGGCCATACCTGCCAAAACAAAATTCAACACTCACGATAGCATTTCTCAGACACTTACAACAAGTAACATATACTTGGCCCAGGCCCCAGGTTCGGTCTGGCTCATGAGCCCACTTGGGTCCGACTCGACGAAAATGCTGATGTGTTTGTTGAAATTAGGATGTCACGTGCACCCCACATTTGTTGAGCGAGCATGGGGGAATGAGTATATGAATAGAAAGGCATTCGTTTTTTGTGTTTCTATTAACTATCATATCCAAGATTGAACCTTTGTTATTTTTAAACATGCGAGAACATGAGGTTGAAAAGTGAACTTAAGATTATTATCAGCATTTTAATAAATCATATTTATTTTTTCAAGCATGCGAGAACATGCTAGATGCAACAATTACATATATATATATATATATATATATATATATATATATATATATATATATATATATATATATATATATATATATATATATTTATACTAATATGATATATTTTTATTAAAATATAAATAATGTAAATATGTTATTCATTAACCCATATAATAAATACGAAAGTTTCTTAGTTTTTAATTTTATTAGCATTAGATGCTTAGTTATTATTTGGATGAAGTGTGTATTTTTATTTTAATCATTTTAATTAGCATTCGATCCTTGGGAGTGATTTCAATCGAATGCATGTTTTTTATTTTAATATTTTTATTTGCACTTGATCGTTAGGTATGATTCGAATCGAGCGTGTATCTTTTATTTTTATATTTTTATAAGGAATCAATCCTTAGGAACGATTCGGTTAGACAGGATATATATTTATCTTTAAGTTATACTGACGCTCGACCCTTACGAGTCATTTGGATCGAGTGGACATCACAAGGGCACACGAGCATGGTTTATGCATAAACCTACGCGCACGGCGCCACAACATAAGGGAAAAACAAACACAAACCAACAAGGAAATGGAACTAAGTCACGAAGAAAGAAGTAAGACAGCAAGTCTCGCCACACAGCCATCCACCACACATCCTAGTGATCACGCCTCACTCAACATCCACCTCCGCTGCACCCGCCTCGCCATCAGCCACGCCACCTACACAGGAAAGAATAAGGGAAGTCAGTCCTATGCCACACGGCTCCCTCCCTAAGCCTAAACTACAAATATTCACGAAGTTTCCCATCCACACGAATCATCACTGCTGTTCGCACACGCTGCCCCCGCGAGGCATCTCCGTAACTTCTCGTATCGGCTCGCTGCCCATCCTAGGCATCTCCGATGTTCTCGTAATCAATCCGAACACCTTTCCAATCAGAATCCTACACGTTTGGCACCTCTCCCACTGAGCACAAGTGCTCAGCGTTGCCTCCATGACCGTAGTTCGATGGCCCCGTTTATTGCTCGCGTGGCATCACCACCCACGGCCTCGTCGCGTTGCCATTGGGGGTGCACTCCCCAATCCCACAGTAGCTCACAACACCTCGATCACACAGCGAGGTGCCTCGATCACACAGCGAGGACTTAAGGTTTAAGGACCATATCTCCACACAAGAAGTTAGCTACCACCAGTCTGTCCCGCAGCGCAATTCAACCATAAAGCCCTTACCTTTGCGCGGTTTTTTTCCTCCTCCTGTTGCTGCCGTCGCTCCTAGCTGGTTCCCCTCAACCCAGGGTTCCAGTCCCTCTATTTATACTCGCAACTGCCCCTTATCGGGTCCGTCCTAAGTCCGTCGGGCCTACCCGAACCCCTAAGGGTTGGTTCACTAGTACCCTCACCTTCTTAATGTCAGTCTCTTGACCCTTTACTGTGACCACATCCAAGCTACTGTTCTGAGACCTGGGTCGGGGGTGTTACAACAACGCCACACGGGCGTGGGTTATGGGTAAACCACGCCCATGTGCATACGCAGCCGCATAACAACGCTACACGGGCATGGGTTACGCGTAAACCATGCCCGTGCGCGTACGCAGCAGCATGCCAACGCCACACGAGCATGGGTTATGCGTAAACCATGCCCTTGTGCCCTTGTGATCTCAATCCAAATGACTCCTAAGGGTCGAGCGGCAGTATAAATGAAAAATAAATATATATCCAGTCGATCCAAATCATTCTTAAGGATCGATTGCGCATAAAATATTAAAAGAAAAGATACACGTTCGATTCGAATCATGCATAAGGATCGAGGGGCAATAAAAATAATTAAATAAAAAGCATACACTCGATTCGAATCACTACCAAGGATCGAATGCTAATTAAAATGATGAAAATAAAAATATACCCTCCGTCCAATGTATAACTAAGCATCGAATGCTAATAAAATTAAAAACTAAGAAACTTTCGTATTTATTATATGGGTTAATGAATAACATATTTACATTATTTATATTTTAATAAACATATATCATATGATTATAATAATATTTTTCTTGTAATGTGGGGTGCACGTGACATCCTAATTTCTACAAATGCATCATCATTTTCGTCGAGTCGGACCCGACTGGGCTCATGAGCCACACCGAACTCGGGGCTCGGACCAAGTGCACCTTGAGAGCGCCCAAAATCTAGAAGTCGTTTAATCAAAAACAATTTTACGCGGCTCATGAAAACCCAACTATAAGAAATGCATCACTTTTTTCGCCGAGCTAAAACCGACTTTGCGCTCGAGCCTGGCCCGTGTGCATACGCAACAGCACCGCAAGCAAGCCCCCGTAGACATCGTATGTCTCAAAAGCAACGGAATTTTAAAAATTTTGAAAAACCCCCAACGCAGATCTTGGAATACGGTATACATTAGACAAAGGGATTCTGAATTACCTTTCAGATGACTCCGTTGTTCACGAACCGCCAATAGCAAACGGCCTCTATGGTATCCACACGTGCAGCACTCCGTCGATAACCTTCTCAAGGCTCTTGAATGCTGGTCGAATTTCTCAGGTGCTAGTAGAGAAAAACGCCTCCTTGTGGATTAGTCTCAGAGAGCACGAAGACTTTGGAGCAGATCTCAAGATCTAAATCTTCTTAATAGATATTTTGTGACATATCAAATCATATCTATATGAGATCTTTTATTTTGAGTTTAATCAATATTAATCTCAAAATAACTCTCTATTTAATTTATCCACCTTACCAATTACATCTCATGTAATTGTGTCATTCTATTTTATATCGATGAGTGACTCCACTATTGTGTGTGACCCTATAGGCTTCCTCAATCAAGGCCGTAATAATGGATTTATTAATTAATTCTTAATTAATCAAATCCATCAGTATCGCTCATGAGTGATGTCTAGCAACATATCCTGATCCCAAGATTAAAGAATAATCAGGTGAACTGATTAAGCCTTTCCATGACCAGCCACCATGCAATGAACAGCTTTCATCATACTTATATCTCATTCGATACTAGAACATGGGTGTGTGTCTTTTTGATGTATTGAACTTATAATTGCATTCAAGCACTAACACTCAATGACCTACTCAAATAATTCGAGTGTCATTACCCTAGGCCCAGGACTTACTGTTAGGCTTTGATACAATTACTTGAGATATGATCTCATCGCTAACATGAGTGATGAATCCTTTATTGATCAATCAACTATCTCCAACCTTAAGGAGTCACATCCCTACTCATCCATACTAGGCAAGCCATGGTTAGACTCCCATTAGTAATGAGCGAAAATGTGAGTTTAAGATCAAGATAACTTTGTTGACCTCAAATCTAAGCTTCATTGCACGGCTGTCATATTCAAGATCTTGCTACTGACACTTGGTTAGCTTCCCATAGTAGCATCTCGAAGATGAGTCATCCAGTGGATCAATTCTCTAATCGACACCCACACATAGGTTCTAGTAATCTCATTACATCAATTGTGAGAACCATTGCCTAAACAATTTAGGGAACTCAATGTGTGCCAGCTTATCCGTATTTGTGATATCCTCATTTCACAAATACTCTAGCTAGGGAGTTTTTAACTTGATCATGAGTGCTTGAAGAATCTCACATTATGATCTCATCATAATTTCTATAGCACATAGATCAAGTAGAGGATTTTATCAATGATATAAATTTGATCACAATTCAAAGTAAATACCATAAGATAAGATTTGCCAATGAGTTGATTGTCTCTAGAACACATACACTAACAATCTCCCACTTGTACTAGAGCCAATCATTGATGTATCTCATACCAATGGACTCGATGTGCGTCTCATGGACCTTCTATGGAAGCATCTTTGTAAGTGGATCTGCTACGTTCTCCTTTGTGTCCACTTTCTCAATTCTGACATCGCCTCTACCAATGATCTCTCTGATCACATGGTACCGTCAAAGCACGTGTTTGGATTTCTGATGTGATCGAGGTGCCTTAGCATTTGCAATGGCCCCAGTGTTATAGCAATGTAGGAGTATAGGATCCTCAACATTTGGGAGTACTCCTAGATCGCTGATAAACTTCTTAATCCAAACAGCTTCTTTTGCAGCATCGCTGGCAGCAATGTACTCTGCTTCCATTGTTGAATCAGCAGTCGTTTCTTGCTTAGAACTCTTCCAAGTGACTGCGCCTCCATTTAGGGTGAATATGTATCCTGATTGAGACTTCAAGTTGTCATGATCAGACTGGAAACTTGCATCAGCATATCCTTCCACTTGGAGACCTTTACCATCGTATATCAAGAACATGTCTTTAGTCCTTCTCAAGTACTTAAGAATGCTCTTGATTGCGGTCCAATGATCCATTCCAGGGTTCGACTGATATCTGCTTGTAACACTTAAAGCATATGACACATCTGGTCTAGTACACAGCATGGCGTACATTATTGACCCAATAGCAGAAGCATATGGGATTCGAGCCATCTGTTCCCTTTCTAGGATCTTGTGTAAAACCTTCAGATTGTGTCATGTACACTTCCTCTCATATCCATCTGCCACATCTCATAATCAAAATGAGCAGCAATGGCAAGCAAAATCGAATGGACTTCAGCATAGCCATAGGCAACAAGGTTACATCAGAATCAACACTTTGTTTCTGACGATATCCTTTTGCCACAAGTTGTGCCTTATAGGTAGATATATTTCCATCCATGTCAGTTTTCCTTTTGAATACCCATTTCCATCCAATAGGATTTACTCTTTCCTATGTAGGTGGCGTGGCTGATGGCGAGGCGAGCGTAGCATAGGCGGATGAGGAGTGGCGAGGCTTGCTGTCTTATTTTCCCTTTTGTGACTTAGTGTTATTTCCTTGCTGGTTGTGCTCGTTTTTCCTTGCGGTGTGGCGCCGTGCGCCTAGGCTTGCTGCCTTGTGTGGAACTTGGATCCTCGTGGCTTAATAAAATCATTGTTTCATTACTTGTACTGTTTTGAGAGTCTTGGCGAAGGGATCTGGCGAGGGATGCCGCCAGGGATCGCCAGGTGCCAGGAATGGCGGTGTGGCGAAGGAGGAATGCACCCTTAACCACGTTCCTAACCCACCCTCATGATGATTGGGACACCAGCGCGGAGAGTTAGGTGTCGGTAATGGCCTTAGCGTCTAGGGTGCAGGTCGTGGGTTGTTACAAATGGTATCAGAGCCAGGTTGAGTTTTGGGGTTGGGAACAGGGATAGGAAACCCGGTCCCCTCGCTGCCCCGCCGCTGCCAGGTACTCCAAGATGGTTTATGAGTGTGTTAACCAAAGGTGTGCCGTGACAGGATAGGGATGAGGACTAGATCGAGAGCTATTGCAGCAAGGACTGAAGGTAACGAAGAAGTACCAGCGAACGTTCCTACTAGGGCTCCGCGTAGGAATGTACCCCGCCCTTAGGCCGCGGATACTTTCACTGCTGAACAATTGGCCAACACAGTGGCAGATGCTGCCCGTGGGAATGGCGAAGGGAGTGGGGGCAATCAGGAGAACCAATCTGTGTCCTTGGGAGAACAGGTGCGTGCTCAGTATGAAAGACTAAAGAAAGCCCGCATGCCAACCTTTGGTGGAGGGACACCTGACGAGGCGGAAGCCTAGCTGTTGGAACTGACACAGAACATGAGACTGTACGAAACACCAACCAGCATCCGTGTCACCGTCGCTGAATATTTTCTGGTGGGTGATGCTGCGCAGTGATGGACTAGCATGAATGGCTTGGAAGGGGAAACTTAATGGGAGGACTTCCAAAAGGAGTTCCTAGATCGTTACTACCCAGAGGTGGTGAAAACACAGAAGATGAACGAATTCGTGACCCTCACTCAAGAGGTCAACGAGAGCGTACAAGAGTTGCACACGTGATTCCAGAAGTTGTCTCAGTTTTTATTAGGAGTCACTACCAACGAAGGGCTGAAAATAACACAATTTCGCCAAGCATTGCTGCCCCGTATCCTGCAACACATCTCACCGTCCTACTAGCTGCTGCGGTAATGGTGGAAACGGAACTACGTGAACAGGACAAAGCGAGCGTCAAGAGGACAGCATTTGGTGATAGAAAGGGTGCTGCGGTGGTGAACCGAGGGGGAAGGAACGAAGCCACTAATTGGGAACGCCCCCTCTGCCCCACTTGTGGTAGGAGACACACGGGTACGTGCTACTTGACAACTCGAGTGTGCTACAACTGTGGTGAGGCAGGGCACATGGCGCGGGAGTGCCCGAAGCCAAGGAAGCTGAACGCGAACCTAGGGGCTGTCACCAATGCCACACGGGCGACCACGGGACGTGCTGGAGCAAGAATCTTTCACCTCACTAAGGCCAACACCGAAGAAGACAGTGGCACCATCACGGGTACACTCCTTCTCGACAACTTGAACGTGTCTGCTTTGTTTGATTGTGGAGCTACGCATTGCTTTGTGTCGAGAACGTGTGTTAGGAGACTAGGCAGGTTAGGAGAAGAACTCCGCCAGGGACTAAGGGTTGAGGTAGCTGGAGGTGGGTGTCTTATGTGCTGTAGAGTACATAGGGCGGTAAGTTTCAGACTTGGGGAAATGACCAGCGAGGCAGACTTCATTGAGGTACAGGTCGGTGAATTCGATGTGATTCTGGGACTGAGGTGGCTGGGGAAGTATGGGGCACGAATCAGTTGTGCTGAAAGAAGTATAGAGCTTCGTGGACATAATGGGGATTGGTGGGAATTCTCAGCGCGGAGCGGAACATGCGCGCACAAGAAGAAGGAGGCGTGCGAGCACGCGGTATTCTATGTTCTCGCCCACATGGCCGCCAAGGAAACCCCGGGGGTGGGTGAGGTCGAGGCTTTGCTGTAGGAGTTCAGTGACGTGTTTCCTGAAGAACTTCCCGGACACATGCCGGATAGAGAAATAGAGTTAGAGATCAGGTTGCTGGAAGGGACGGAGCCTATCACCAAGGCACCATATCGGATGTCGCCCTCGGAAATGAAAGAACTAAAGGTACAACTAGAAAACCTCCTAGAGAAAGGGTTCATCAGGCCGAGTGTGTCACCCTGGGAGCCCCCGTACTATTTGTGAAGAAGAAAGACGGCACAATGAGGCTGTGCGTGGACTATCGATCGCTGAATAGGGTAACAGTGAGGAACCGTTACCCCTACCTCGAATTGAGGACCTGTTCGACCAACTACAAGGGGCATCTATATTCTCCAAAATTGATTTGTGGTCTAGGTACCATCAATTGAAGATCAAGGACAGCGACATCCCGAAGATAGCGTTTCGGACCAGATATGGACATCATGAGTTCGTGGTGATGCCATTCGGCCTCACCAATGCCCCCGCCGCCTTTATGGATCTGATGAACAGGGTCTTCCAGCCCTATCTTGATCAGTTCGTGGTGGTGTTCATCGACGATATCCTGGTGTATTCCCCAGACGGAGCCTCACATGTGCAGCACCTACGACGGACCCTGGAGGTGTTACGCGAGAAAAGGCTGTTCGCCAAGAAGAGTAAGTGTGAATTCTTCCTCAAAAGTATAGCGTTCCTTGGGAATGTTATCAGTGGAGCAGGAGTGGAAGTAGACCCAAAGAAGATCGAAGCTGTGGTGGAGTGGCCGACGCCCAAGAACCCCACAGAGGTCAAGAGTTTCCTTGGCTTAGCAGGATACTATAGACGGTTTATCAATGGGTTTGCGGAATTGGCACGCCCCATGACTCAATTGACACGCAAGGAGGCTGCCTTTCGTTGGGATGAAGCATGTGAACAAAGTTTCCTGAAGCTTAAGGAGAGGCTGACCTCGGCACCAGTGTTGGCCTTACCCCGCATAGGGGTAGGCTACTCGGTCTACACAGATGCATCAGGGGCGGGACTGGGGTGTGTGCTGATGCAAGAAGGGAAAGTAATAGCCTATGCGTCTCGCCAGCTCAAGACACATGAAAAGAACTACACGGTGCACGACCTGGAACTAGCAGCCGTGGTGTTTGTGCTAAAACTATAGAGACATTATCTGTATGTAAGCCAGTGCGAGTTGTACACGGACCACCAAAGTTTGAAGTACATCTTCACGCAGAAGGAACTCAATCTGAGACAACAAAGATGGTTGGAGCTGATCAAGGACTATGAAGTGGAGGTCCTATATCACCCAAGTAAGGCAAATGTCGTGGCGGATGGTCTTAGTCGGGTACACGCAAGGAAAGACCACGAGGGACTAGTCGAGCAACTCAAGGAATTGGAAGGGAGAATTGCCACCCTTCGGATCGACTCTGGCCTGCTGCCGAGGATAAACCAAGCGCAAAGGATGGACCAATCTTGGGACGCACTCGTAGGGAAGGCATCTCGGGGTGAGGATCAATTCGAGGTACCCGGAGATGGTCTCATTGTTTACCAAGGCCGTGTGTGGGTGCCTGCTGTACAGGAATTGCGACAGGACATTCTCAGAGAGGCTCACGCCTCTCAGCTCAGTATCCATCCGGGAAGCACGAAAATGTACAGGGACCTACGACAAGATTTCTGGTGGCAAGGCATGAAGAGGGACATCGCGCGTTACGTTGGAGAATGCCAGGTCTGTCAACGCGTGAAAATCGAACACCAGCGGCTCAGCAGTATGCTCCAGCCCCTAGACATCCCTGAGTGGAAGTGGGAGCATGTCACCATGGATTTCGTAACCCATTTGCCAAGAACCCGTGAAGGGCTGGATGCGATATGGGTGGTGGTGGACCGTCTTACCAAGAACACCCATTTCCTGCCCATCCAAACAGCGTGGGACAACTCCATATTGGCCAAGATATATTTGCGCGAGATAGTAAGGCATCACGGGGTGCCGGTTACCATTGTGTCCGACAGAGATGCCCGGTTCACCGCTCGATTTTGGAAGGCACTCCAAGAAGCGCTGGGAACGAAGCTGCTGATGAGCTCAACGATGCACCCGCAAACGGACGGGCAGTCCGAGCGCACCATCAAGACTTTGGAGGATCTGTTGCGGGCGTGTGCGCTGGAGTTTCGTGTTAGATGGGATGAACATACCCACCTGGCAGAGTTTGCGTATAACAACAGCCATCAAGCAAGCCTTGGAATGGCACCATACGAGGCATTATATGGGCAGAGGGGCCGGACGGCCCTCCATTGGGACGAGGTTGGAGAAAAGAAGATGCTAGGACCCGAATTAGTGCAGCAAGCAGAAGAGTCAGTAAGAACCATTAGGGAGAGACTAAAGGTAGCCCAAGATAGGCAGAAAAGCTGGGCAGACGTGTGTAGAAAGCCACTGGACTTTGCGGTGGGCGACATGGTGTACCTACGGGAGTCGCCATGGAAGGGCGCCACCCGCGGGACCAAACATGGGAGACTAGGACCCAGGTACGTGGGACCTTATGAGATACTGCAGAAGATAGGAGAGGTGGCGTATCGACTGAAACTGCCCACCGAAATGAAGAGCATGCACGATGTGTTTCATGTGTCCCAGCTGAGGAAGGCACTAGTCGAACCCGAGAGGCTGATACAGCCGGATCAATTTGTGTTACGGGATAACCTGAGAAACCAAGCGCAGCCAGTGCGCATACTTGGACGCAAGGTGACTACGACGGAGAATAAGGCAACACCATGGGTGAAAATACAGTGGGCGAGCAGGAGCCAAGACGATGCAACATGGGAACCCGAGGAGCTGGTACGGAAGGAATTTCCCGAGCTCTTCTGCATGCCGCTTCGGGACGAAGCGTCTTAAGGGGAGGGGGAATGTAACACCCCCGACCCAGGCCTCAGGACAACAGCTTGGATGTGGTCACAGCGAGGGTCAGGAGACTGACCTTAACAAGGTGAGGGTGCTTGCGAAACAGCCCTTAGGGGTTCGAGTAGGCCCGACGGACTTAGGGTAGACCCGATAAGGGGCAGCTGCGAGTATAAGTAGAGGAACTAGAGCCCTGGGTTGAGGAGAACTAACTAAGAGAGACGGTAACCGCGGGAGGAGGACAGAAATCGCGCAAAGGTAAGGGCTTTATGGTTGAATTGTGCTGCGGGACAGAGTGGTGGAAGCTAACTTCGTGTGTGGAGATATGTTTCCAGTTTCTTGAAAGTCCTCGCTGGGTGATTGAGGCACCTCGCTATTTGATCGAGGGGTTGTGAGCTACGGCGGGATTGGGGAGTGCACCCCAATGGCAACGCGGCGAAGCCGCGGATCGTGAGTCCATGCGAGCAATAAGCGGTGCCATCGAACTACGGTCATGACGGCAACACCGAGCACTTGTGCTCAGTAGGAGAAGTGCCAAACGTCTGGGATTCCGTATGGGAAGGTGTTTGGATCGATTACGAGAACATCGGAGATGCCTAGGATGGGCAGCGAGCTGATACGAGAAGTTACGGAGATGCCTCGTAGGGGCAGCGTGTGTGAGCAGAAGTGATGCTTCGTGTGGAGGGGAAACTTCGTGAATATGAGTAGTCTAGGCCTAGGGAGGGAGCCGTGTGACATAGGACTGACTTCCCTTACTCTTTCCTATGTAGGTGGCGTGGCTGATGGCGAGGCGGGTGCAGCAGAGGTGGATGAGGAGTGGCGAGGCTTGCTGCCTTATTTTCCTTTTTGTGACTTAGCGTTATTTCCTTGCTGGCTGTGCTCATTTTTAAAATGCTAATTAAAATGATGAAAATAAAAATACAATGATAAGGGAAAAATCGGCCAAGGGTAATCGGTTCCTGAAAGGCTGCCAAAAGAGATCCCGAGGGGATAACGCCAGACGACAAATCGACGTCTCTCAGAAATCTGACAGGTATGGCCATATGACACAGTCTGAAAAGCGGCCGAATTAAGGTATAACAGGCGGCCGATATCTGAAAAGCGAGATCGTATAGCAGGAGCAGAAAGCAACCGATATTTGCAGACACCAAAATTTGGTCAGAGTGAGCTCTCCTATAAATAGACGGAATTATGACAAGAAGGAGGGGGACAAAAAAAAAAGATTTCTTCAATTTGTATTCTCCTCTTAGCAATCTCCATCTAGTGAAACTCTTTTCCGGCGAGCTCCGGCAGCTCCATGGTTTTTCCGCTTTCCAGCGGTTTCCGCGTAAAAGATCCTTGCTCATTCTTATTTTAATCACACCAACCGTGAAGAACGTGACCAAGCATGGCATTCCCGACCGCGCCTATCACTTGAAACCGTCCACCCAACGGATACCGATTTCACCCATAACATATTTGACGCCCACCGTGGGGCTATGTTCCACAGTCCCATTCGAGAAACCCACAAGAGCCACTCGGAAAATAGCACAGCCACCCACCCGGCTCATGACGGAAGTGTCGACACGCGAGACCCGGCCTTATGATCACTAGCAGGGAGCAACTGAAGGCCCTGCTAACGGAAATCCTTACCGACCTCCGGGCACCTTCGGGTCTCAACTCCAACGCCCAGGAGAGAACACCCGAAACTGCACCACGAACGGCGAAGAAACCTCTTATTCCAGAGTACCCCCAGATACGGAGACTAAATCCGAAACCGATGAGGAGATGCTATGGAGAAAGAGGCGCAACCAAGTCGTGTATGAGCCAGGTGCTGATAGGGAAAACATGACTAGTAAAATCTTGGAAGAAAGAGAAGAAGAGTTGAAGAGAGAGTTAGACCAAATCCGCGAGAGGAAAAGATTTATCGACAAGCGGATGTTGGCAGGGAGAAGAGAGGATAGAGGCTTCAGGGACGTTTTTGTTCAGAACATATCCATTGGGAGAGGAGATGTTTTGGCCGATATTGCTTTGGCCTTAAAGAGTGGAGTTGAGGGAGCGGCTGGAACCACAACGCTGCGTTTTGACCCTTTCTCGGACGTTTTAGTCGGAGAAGAGCCCGAGAGAGGATTCAGAGTCCCAGACGGATTACCCACGTATGACGGAAAAGGGGACCCCATATCGCATGTAACCGACTTCGATATGAGGATGTCCACGGTTCGACATTCAGAGGCCATGAAGTGTAAGCTGTTTGCTTGCTCGCTCCAGAAAGGAGCGAAGACTTGGTTTAAACATTTAGAACCATGCAGCGTGGCATCTTATCGGGAATTAGTACTGCTCTTCACTACCCGATACGCTGTTAACATTGAAGCTCCGCCTTCGAAGGCATCACTATACTCTATTCGGTACGACCACCGAAAAGAGAGCTTGCGAAGATTCATCGATCGATTCAACTGCTTGGCGTAGGATGTCCAATTGGATTTAAAAGAAAGGGTGGAAATAATGAAGCGGGCCTTAGGAACGTCGAAATTGGGATAGAGTCTATCGAATTTCCCACCAAAGAATCTCCGAGAATTGCAAAGGAAAATCATGAAGTACATCCGAGTGGACGACGACCTCAGGGCCGAGATGAAAAGCCGCGTGGAGATTCGTCCAGTCCCATAGCAGGAGACCCAACTTAACCGGGGACCCAGGCCGAATAAGTGTCGTGAAGTATATCAGGTGGAACCAACCAGAACAGATGCCTACTACGAAATACACAAGACCACCGGGCATGGTACTGCCCACTGCCGACTGATGAAGAGGATGATCGAGCAAGGATGAACAACGCGATGCGGAACCCCACATCAATGACGGACCGGAAAAGAGGACGTAACGAGCGAATGGGGAACGAAGGGAACCGATATCCGAAATTCCCTCCGAAACCGGGGATGGCGAACTTGCGAGCCAACAGGGAACCGAATCTTGGAGGAGGACAAGACCTACCGGAAAGTTCACGTAGTGCCCATCAAATGCAGGGTAGTCCCCCCTATATTCGAGAAATCCATATGATATCCGGAGCAACCGAGATGGATGTGTCCGGAAAGGAACGGAAGAGATATTTGGATGAAGCCAGAAGAGGAGTAGTTTTCGAAATCGGAAATGGTCCGACTGAGAAAGCTGCTTGGGAAAAGGAAGAGATCAGCTTCTCACGGCCAGCCCAGCAATGAGAGATGAGCCTTTGGTGGTGTCAAGAATATGTGGGAGCACCAAGGTAAGGAGGATTTTTATCGATCAAGGATCCTCGTGCAACATCATGAAGAAGGAAGTGGCCGAGTTACTGGCGTCATCTAACGAGGGAAATATTCGCCATGTGCGCATGGAGTTGTACGCATTTGACTAGCAGGCCGTGCAAAATATCGGGAAAATAACCCTGCGCGTAACATTCGGAGCAGCAGGGCGGAGCCGAACCGAGAGGTTGGAATTCTTGATCCTGGATTCAGAGATCTCGTACAACATCATCCTCAGGCGACCCGGCATCAACCAATTCGGTATGTTACCCTCCACTGTGCATTTGAGAATCAAATTCTGAACGTCGAAGGGCATTTGCACAATGGGTATCGACCAACCAACCGCCTGGTCCTATTACGTATCTTCTTGTCGGGACCCCTGCACGAAAAAGTCGAGTGATGATGGTAGAAAAGGAACCCCCTAGGCAAGCAATGGAACCAATGGAACCCCCTTAGGACTATATCTATCTATATCGCCATTGCAGTCAACGCAGTCTTGACAACCATCTCGGCAGATAATCACTTGCCGGTGTATTATGTAAGCAAAGTTTTGTTACCAGCTGAAACTCGCTATATGGTGACAGAAAAATTCATCTTGGCTCTGAAGATGGCAGCCACCAAATTGAGGTCATATTTCCAAGATCGGCACATTGTGGTATTCACCAATCAGCCTCTGAAGAACATCCTATCTCGTCTAGAGATTTCCGGAAGGGTTGCCAAATGGGCAGTTGAATTAAGTACAATGGATATTGAGTTTAAGTCGAGAACAGCAATCAAGGCCCAACCTCTTGCTGATTTTGTGGTCGAAATGACCAGGCCTATAGACAGTTTCATGGAAGCCAATGACCGATGGGCTATGTACGTGGATGGCTCAACATACAATGGCGCCGGAGGAGGGATAGACATTAGAACCTGAGAAGGAGAGCATATTTATATTACGGTGAAATTCTTATTCCCTGCCTCCAATAATGTGGCCGAATATGAAGCCCTAATCGAGGGAATGAAAATCGCCAAGGAGCTGGGAGTGGCAGAACTCAACGTTTACACCGACTCGCGGCTTGTGCAAGGGCAGTTTTCGGGAGAATACGCAACCCATGACTCCCTCATGGCTCTATACCGTGTCTAGGTGAAGGAATTGGCTAAAACCTTCAAGGAGTTCACCCTGTCGCACATAGCACGTGAGAAAAACGGGTCCGCGGATAGCCTCGCCCGATTCGCAGCAGGGTTTCATGAGTTAAGAGAAGGAAGTGTGACAATTCGGTTGTGGGACCAACCTTCGGAGAGCCTACGAGCCGTGAATCATATCACCCAGCAACCGGGAAACAATATCTCTTCACAACTGAGTCCCCTTGATGACTGGACGATGCCCTACATCCGGTATTTACAAAATGGGAGAACCCCATCTGATAAGCCGAAAGCCCGACAGTTAGAGACTAGAGTGAAGAGGTATACGTTGGTGAATGGAATTCTCTATCGCAAATCCTTAGATGGACCCTTATTGAGGTGCATCGGGGCAAAGCATTCTCAAGAACTCATAACCGATCTACATGAGGGTGAATGCGGCAGCCATATTGGAACACGATCCTTATGCCGGAAAGTTCTATGAACCGGGTACTACTAGCCAACTATGAAGCAGGATATTACCAATATGGTGAAGTGCAAAGTGTGCCAATACCATGCAAGTATACCAAGAAAACCAATAAGCAAACTGACCTCTCTCCCACTCTCCTGCCACTTCGACCGATGGGGGTGGATATAATGGGGCCTTTCCCCCACACCTCGGGTCAAAGGAAATTCGTCATCGTGGGTGTTGAATATTTATCTCGGAGGAGACTGTTATCCGATTTCTGTGGAAAAACATCTTCATCCGGTTCGAAATCCCTCGAGAGCTAGTGACTGATAATGGAACTCAATTCGCCGGAGGAAAAATGGATGCATTCCTGGATAAGTATTCGGTCAAGCACAACTTCACCTCGGTATATCACCCGCAAAGCAATGGCCTCACAGAGGTAACGAACCGAACGCTCCGACTAGGTATGAAGACTAAGCTCGAAGATTTTGGGGGATCATGGGCAGATCACTTAGATGAGTTACTGTGGTCATATCGCACTACCCCTCGAACCACCACGGAAGAGTCCCCATTCTTATTGGTTTACGGTTCAGAAGCCATATGCCCTATCGAACTGACCTTGAAGAGCTACCGGGTAGAGCATTATAACGAAGAAGAGAATACTGAACTCCGAAAACTGGAATTGGAGCTGTTGGAAGAGAAGCGACGAAGCATCTATAGCCGACTAGGGGCTTATCAGAGAAGAACGGAGAAGAGTTACAACAACTCGGTATCCCCAAGGGAATTCTCCGAGGGAGATTTGGTGCTCCGAAGCATCCAACCACAAAGACACGTCGGGAAATTAGACCGCAACTGGGAAGGCCCTTATCGTATTTCAAGGGTGATCGGAAAAGGAGCATATCGCCTGGAACAATTAGATGGCGTGGAACTCCCAAGGTCGTGGAATGCATCGCATCTAAGGAA
Organism: Utricularia gibba; assembly: GCA_002189035.1. NCBI lineage: Eukaryota > Viridiplantae > Streptophyta > Magnoliopsida > Lamiales > Lentibulariaceae > Utricularia > Utricularia gibba. The sequence continues at coordinate 115,590 of NEEC01000024.1, read as the reverse complement.
GTTCTACGCCTAACCGACTCAATATCAATCTCTGTCACAGGATTCAACATTCTCTTCCCCAAAACGCTCATGCACCTATAAATTCCTCTGAAATGGAGATGGGAAAACAAAACACAAGTCCTGGCCGAATCGCGTAAGCCCAGGCAGATCATCAAAGATCTAAAGCTCTGGCCAAGTAACGTAAGCCCAAGCGAATCTCCTAAATCGGAGTCCCCTGCAGGATACAGCAAATTGACTCGGGGTCTCCCACGATATATATATGCGATCCACCAACCCAGGCGTAAATAGCAAGAATAAGCCCTGGTACGATTCGGGCACCGGTTTATGTAAACCGCACACGTAAGCCCCGAAAAGCCCTTAAGTATTGACCTTATTGTCGGAATCTCGAGGCGGCAAGAGCACCCGAAGCAAATCCACCCATGTTCAAAACAATGGGGTATGGCCAGAAGAGGGCCTTTTCGGATTGGGGAAGTCGCTCAACCCATGAGGGGTTCCGACCTACTTCCCTAGCAGCGGTTCAGCTCGCATGAGGAAATACTAAGGCAAACTAAAATCAAAAAGCCCAATCAAAGGGTTGGCGAGGAGGCATCCACCCCGAATCACAAAAGCATAGGCGAATCTCCAAGTCTAAGCACAGAATAGACACAACAAACCAACTCAGGGCTTCCCCCGAAATGTGAACGTCACCAAAGGCAAAAGTGATGCGCAAAAAACAGAGTAAATTAGAAGGAAACCCCGAACCGGGAGACCAAAATTATCCAAAAAGCCCCACAGCAGGGGGGAAAACATCAAGTCAAAAATTACTAAAGTACAGGAGGGATGGGGGATTATCGGGAGGATTGGCAGAGGAACCAGTATGCCGTTCCATCCTTGCCCTTTGCTTGGCGTCATTCTCTCGCCCTATCCTTGCCCGAATTAGCACAATCAGTCGCTCCCGATCAGCTTCAAACCCGAACTCCGGGGCCTGGAAAGTATTCGCGATAACATCAAGCATATTCTCATCCTTCGTCAAGGGATTTATCCTGTCGAAGCACGCATCCATGATTGAAAGCCTAAATTCCTGGCTGAATTGTCGTCTCTGACGGTATAGAAGTAAGCTGATTAAATCTCCTGCATAGATATCGGAGAGTTCGGCAAAACAAGCCGAGTTGACAAAGTCATCCAGAAGACCCTGCCGAGATGCTTGTCGATCAAGTAATTCGGCCTCCAATGCTGAAATGCGGCCCATGGCATGCTCTAACTCCGCTTTTGCCTCTTCAAATCGGACTTTGAAGCCCTCTCTCTTTGATTGAGCGTCGTCAACCGCCTTTCCCATTCTTCAATCACATTTCGTAGTTCTTCCTCTTGGCGGCTGCGTTTCCCTAAAACGGTTTTCAGCGAACTCCCCTCCTCCTCCAACAGCTTTATCTGGGCGCTCTGAGCCACAACTTGGGCTTGAAGCCGAGAGACTGCCTCCGATTGAGAGCCAATCTCTCTAACCATTCCCCACCCAAGAGTCAGAGCCTGAAAGAATATCCCAAGTCAAGGACCGACTACTTAGAATTTAGAAGAGGAAACGGGATACGTACCTGCCAGATCCCTTCAAGTACCGTCTCCGGCTGAACACCCGAGGTACTAGACATAGCTCCATCCAGGATTCCCCTTAGTTCAGCTGGAACTGAAGGTAGAGGAAGCACCGGGTTGTCCCTTACTTCTATGAGGGCAGAATCCCTCTGTAACTCGATTGGAAGAGCCGATGTTGAAGCACCAGCCGAAAAGAATCTTGCATCAGGAATAGGAGTATCGCTGAGATCGGGTGATGGAGGAAGTTTTTCTTTCCCTTTCCCGGCTGAAGGACGGGGAGTCAACTCCCGGATCTCAGGAACTTCTACTACTTGATCTTCCCCCGAGGAAGGATCAGCGGCGTCCAGCTGAGCTCCAATCATATCAGCCTGAAAGAAAAACCGAAAAAAAGGTTATAATCGGGAATTCGCGGTAACTGTTAAATAGGAGATAGACTTGTGCAGGGGAGGGATCCTCGGGTTCCTGCATCCTTTGCATCTCGGCAGAGAATCGCGCCATCACCGAATCTTCCATAGAGCTTCCTCGAGCCATCTCTTCAGCTGAAAACGAAAGAAGGAAAAGCAATAAAGCATATTGCCGATTCTGAGACTCGGGAAAGCTGAACCCGACTACCTCCTTGCCTCTTTGAGGGTTTGTGCGCAACTGCCTTAACCCTCTTCTTTTTCTTGGGAGCCCCAGTTTGAACAGGTGGGGGAATCGGAGGTGAAGCCGGAACAAGAGGGAAGGATGAAGAGGGGCTAAGAGGAAGGCTCCTCGAATCGGTGCCGTCGAAAGGAATGATATCGGACCAATGGAGGTCTCGGGAACGACCGATTATACCTGATCTTTTCAACGACTCACCCGAGAACATCAAGGCACGAGACTCATACCGAAATGAGCCCCGACTAAGCCTCTCATAAAGGACTTCGTGAGATTCGGAAGAAGACCGATACGCACCCAAGATCTTGATCCTGAAAGGAGTTGGGGGATCGACTGGGAAGTTCCACCGAGAACCCAAAGGGGGAGCTATCCAAATGAAAGAAGACCCACCAATCATGGTGGGTATCGGGGGCTTTAACAACAAAGTTAGGGTTATCTTCGAATCGGCGGAATTGAAAGTGAGATCGGCCATCCATCGGGGACTTAGCTTTACGAACGGCTATCTTGAAGAGATGACAGAAGTCTACCAGAGTCATAGCCGGATCCATACCGGCCGAATAGAAAAGGAAAGTGGTAAAGCAGAATATGGAATTCGGGGCGAGACAGTAAATCGGAATTGCAAAGGTATAAAGAAAACGGACTATTACAGGGTGAAGAGGGAAGCATAAACTGCTTTCGAAATAGGCAAGTGGAATTGGGAGACTGAACGGAGGCAGGGGGTCCTCACCTACCCCCCAAGGGATTTCAGTATCCCGAGCATGAGAAAGCTGGTACTCATCAGGGATCGAGTACCGAATGCGAAGGGAGGGGATGTTTAGTTCACTAGATCTCCTACCCATTTTCAAAGAAGCCCAAAACCCTAGAACGAGGCAGGAGTCAGGAAGGGGGAAGGACATAGAATGACAAGGGGGACCCGTCAAAAATCCCAGAAGACCGAATGGAAAAGACGAAGAACTGAATGATACCTGGAAAATTGGCGGTTTCCGACGGATATCGCGACGATCAAGCGGCAGACGAGTGTGACAGAGCACGGAGGGCACAAAACTCTTGCAGGCAACAGAGAGGGCAAAGGAAAGAACTGACGCGAAGGGCACTTATTTATACAGGAAAGGTTAGGGAGACGAAGCATCGTGATGTTTGGGGAACCCAGAATGAGCGGGAAAAAACATGGCGTGCCAACGAGCCAACGCGTGGCAGAGAACGGCATGTGGCTTATTCGGGGAAGCGGCAGCTCAAGAATCGGTATCGTAGTAGTTCTGATCCCCCGATTTACCCCGAAAAGGGCTAATATCGGCGAATCAGAGGGGCTGAATGATAAGGGAAAAATCAGCCAAGGGTAATCGGTTCCTAAAAGGCTACCAAAAGAGATCCCGAGGGGATAATGCCAGACGACAGATCGACGTCTGTCAAAAATCTGACAGGTATGGCCATATGACACTCTGAAAAGCGGCCGAATTACAGTATAATAGGCGGCCGATATATGAAAAGCGAGATCGTATAATAGGAGCAGAAAGCAACCGATATTTGCAGACACCAAAATTCGGTCAGAGTGAGCTATCCTATAAATAAACGGAATTATGACAAGAAGGAGGGGGACAAAAAAAAGATTTCTTCAATTTGTATTCTCCTCTTAGCGATCTTCATCTAGTGAAACTCTTTTCCAGCAAGCTCCGGCAGCTCCGTGGTTTTTCCGCTTTCCGGCGGTTTCCACGTAAAAGATCCTTGCTCGGCTATTACTCACTTTGTGCTGCAGCCTGGCCCGTGTGCATACGCAACAGCATCGCAAGCAAGTCCCCGTAGACACACGCAGCAGCATGACAATGCCACACGGGCGTGGGTTATGGGTAAACCACGCCCTTGTGCATACGCAGCCGCATGACAACGCGACACGGGCGTGGGTTATGCGTAAACCACGCCCGTGTGCGTACGCAGCAGCATGCCAACGCCACACGGGCGTGGGTTATGCGTAAACTACGCCCTTGTGCCCTTGTGATGTCCACTTGATCCAAATGACTCCTAAGGGTCGGGTGTGGGTTATGCTGTGTGATCGAGGCACCTCGCTGTGTGATCGAGGAGTTGTGAGCTACACCGGGATTGGGGAGTGCACCCCCAATGGCAACGCGGCGAAGCCGCGGATCGTGATGCCATGTGAGCAATAAGCGGGGCCATCGAACTACGGTCGTGGCAGCAACGCTGAGCACTTGTGCTCAGTGGGAGAGGTGCCAAACGTGTAGGATTCGGTATGGGAAGGTGTTCAGATCGATTACGAGAACATCGGAGATGCCTAGGATGAACAACGAGCTGATACGAGAAGTTAAGGAGATGCCTTGCGGGGCAATGTGTGTGAACTGATGTGATGCTTCGTGTGGAGGGGAAACTTTGGGAACACGTGTAGTCTAGATTGAGGAGGGAACCGTGTGGCATAGGACTGACTCCCCTTACTCTTTCCTGTGTAGGTGGCGTGGCCGATGGCGAGGCGGGTGCAGCGGAGGTGGATGAGGAGTGAGGCGTGATCGCCAAGATGGGTGATGGGTGACTGTGTGGGAGACTTGCTGTCTTAATTCCCTATTCGTAACTTAGCTCTACTTCCTTGCTAGTTTGCGTCCTTTTCCTTCATGTTGTGGCGCCGTGCGCCTAGACTTTCATGATGCTGTCTGCATAATTGCAGTTGCGTCAAAGGCATTAGCTATACTTCATTTTGTACTGGTATTGGATGTCTAGTGTAGCTGTGCTTTATGTTTTGTGGACTGTTGTTGGATGTCTAGCGTGTGTATGAACAGTAGAAACTTACTAGTATCAATGCGTTCTATCATGATTTTTATAGGGAATGGTACTCTTGGCATTTTCCCGAGTTAGTGAAAATTGTCACCGACAATTATTTGTACGCAAAAGTTGCAAAGTATGTGGAGGACAAATCTAAGTTGTCGGAAGACCATTTATCAGGTCTCACAGACATAGTTGGGGATGAAGACATGGCAAAGGAAATCATAGAAGCTGCCAAGGCATCCATGGGTATGTTTGTTAAGATGTGCCATCTATAGGTCATTGCTTATGATTGTCATGCCGTCTATATTGTGTTGTTTACCATGGATCTATGCTTACATGGATTTCTATTGTCAGGTCAGGATCTCTCACCCGTCGATTTAATCAATGTAAAGCTATTTGCACAGAGGGTGATGGACCTTGCCGAGTACAGAAAGAAGCTTCATGACTATTTGGTTACCAAAATGAATGATATAGCCCCCAATTTGGCTGCATTGATTGGTGAAGTTGTTGGCGCCCGTTTAATTTCACATGCTGGTAGTCTTACGAACTTGGCCAAGTGCCCCTCATCAACTCTTCAGATTCTTGGTGCAGAGAAAGCTCTGTTCAGGTATATTTCTTAAGGTGCCTATTTCTTTTTGGCTGCTATTGATACCTGATTTTTTTTTTAATGAATGTTTTCTTTGTTATCTCCAGGGCATTAAAAACACGTGGGAACACTCCAAAATATGGACTTATTTTTCACTCTTCATTCATTGGTCGGGCAGCTGCTCGAAATAAAGGACGCATGGCTCGTTATCTTGCCAACAAATGCTCCATTGCGTCTCGTATTGACTGTTTCTTGGGTAACTAGGCATTTCCTCTCTGAATTGTTTATTAGATCTCATGTGTAACGAATTAACCGTGTAGATAAATATGCATCTGTATCACAGAGAAGAATACAAATGCTTTTGGAGAGAAGCTACGGGAACAAGTGGAGGAGCGATTAGATTTTTATGACAACGGTGTTGCTCCTAGGAAGAATATTGACGTGATGGTGTCTGCTCTAAAAACTGTCGATATTAAAGGTTTTGATTACTCTCTTTGAAACTATTACTTGATGCACGCAGCCCTTTGTTGGTTGATCCCTTTTCATTAACATTAGCAGGTGGACATATTTTTATCCTAACCCCCCATTTGTTTTGATATCCACAATATGCAGAGAATGGGGAGGCAACTGAACCAGTGAAGGGGGGAATGTTGAGGAGGGCAAGCCTGCAACTGAGAAGAAGAAAAAGAAAGAGAAGCGAAAACGAGATGCAGAGGAAGATGAAGCAGCAAAAGTGGAGTCTAATGGAATTGGTAGTGAAACTGTAGGCATGAAAAAGAAGAAAAGAAAAAGCAAAGACAGGAGGACAGACAAATGGAGGGCACGGGTCGAGTCCCGACGGTGAACTCGTCGGGTCAATATGTACTGGGCGGATTCAGACGGGTCGACCTGTCAAGGGTCAAACCTCTACCCGACCCGTAACGAGTTAGACTCGTCATCTACAGTTTTTTTTTTGTTTTTTGTTTTTTGTTTTTTGGTGACTTGAACTTGAAAGTAGATGATTAATGACTTGTCCTTTGCCCCTCTCTCCATGCTCAGGTTCTCACACGACGATGCTCATGTTCTCACACCACGTTGAACCCTTATTATTCAAAAACATTTATTGTTTGTGAATCACTTCCTTCGTCGTTTTACCCTTGTCAGAAGTGTTTGATTAGCCTTTTACCTTATTTATAACATGTTTTTAATTTAAAGTATTTCAAAATCTAATAATAAGAATAATAAAATGTGATACATTGTTTTTCGTTAAAAAATTTTCAATATTATATTAAAGATAAACAATGAAATAAATTTCATGTATAAATATCAAACATATGATAAGATGGAATATGAAAATTAGATTATATAAAAAATTTATTATTAATAAATATTGTATATCAAAAGAAATTATTATGTAAGACAAGTGAGTATTTATAATATTCATGTATCAAAAGAAATCATTAAATTTTAAAACTTAAATCCAAAATTAAAAAAAAACTAAATCCTAAATATTAAAACCTATTAAAATTGAAATGTTACATTCTAAATTCAAAATATATTATTAACAATATTAACGTATTAAAAAATACATTTTTTTAACAATTTTGTTAGGAATATAAATATGAAAATCATAAAGTTGAGGTAAAATATAAAAAAAAAAATCTAATTTTTTTGATAATTAGCAAAATATTTATAAAAGTAGGGTAAATTGTAAAGGAAATAAAAAAGTTGAGGTATTTGCCCTATTTGCACATGAATCACTAGAATGCAATTAGTACTTCATATTAAATTAAAACATTTAAAAATCTCAACACCAATGATAACATGATAGGAGATCAGCATACTACTTCAAGTAATGTGTGAATCATCATCATCATCATTCGCCTCATCATATGTAGTAATATTATGCAACCTTAATTCTGCCTAAAAAAGTCAGAAGATTGAGGTATTAAGTAGATAAAAACAGTACTGAAAAATTATAAAAATATATTTTGAAATTATATAAAACTATTCAGCCAAAGAGTGGATTGATTGCTTAAACCGACGTGCGTATGTTGGTATTATTTAAACAAAATTTAAACCATTCGAACTAAATCAACAAGGAGGGTGGAGCGCTATAGGATTTTTTCCACAATTAAAACCACGTAATTTATTCATTCGACCAAAGTGCGACGTAAATATCGAACGCTATGATATTTAGTCTACGAATTTAATATGTATTATCTAATACATTCGATCTATATGGTGCTTAAGGATCGAGCGCTATTATTCTGTTTACCGTCACCCAATCGATCCATACATAGCGGTAGTGTCGAAAGGGGAACACGATTGGGGCAAAAGTAGCCTTCCACCGATTCCTAATCGCAACATCAGGGCTGTAACTTTCCAATTTGGCGTCAGTTGTTCTCTAGTCTATCCTTTCAGGTTAGTAACCTCGACCACACCCATGGATGCAATTGAGAAAATTCGCTTGAAATACCAAATCCCACGAGAATACGGTCTTGAGATTGCGTCCATGGGCACTGAGTTGACGGACCCTGCTCCGCAGACTCTTCCAAATGCGTATCTTGTGCCCAGAAAAATGTTCGGAATAGGCTTGCAAATTCCACTCTTGCCTTTTATTATTGAATTGCTCAACTTTGTTTGCATGCCCCTTTGTATGATCACCCCTGGTTCAATTATCCAACTTTGGGCGTTTTTCCAATTTTGTGTGGAAGAAGGGTACGATGCAAGTGTTCCTAGATTGCTATCAATGGTGCAACTCAAAAAAGGGAAAAAATCAAACGCTTCTGAGCATGTTAGTTGGTATTTTCAAGCTAACCCTGGGTACAAATTTATCGATGATCTGCCTTCCAATTTTCCAAAATGGAAAAAGAAGCTTTTGTGGATTACGCCGCCTGTTGAAGCTCAATGGAATTTCCCGCGAACATACGTTGGTCCAGACAGTGTAAAACCCCACAAGAAAGAAGAATTTCTACCTGTCATTGAGAGGGAAGAAATGCGAAAAAAGCTTGCGAATAAGTCATACAAGCAGGCAGAGTTGATTGCCCAAGTCACAACACAAAGGTAAAACTGTTTTTTTTTTGTTTTTTACTTTTCTTTGGTGTTAAATTTTAACCACATGGTTCAATAATTATATCACTGCAGGGTTCAAGAGAATTCATGGAATTCAAGAGTGGCATCAACAATCAGATCATATTCCACTGCCCACAAACACCAGGCCAAGCAAAAAAAGGAAGCTGGATATCGTAGCATTCGAGCCAATTGCACATCAACAGGAACAGCCTCTAGCATTGGAACAAGTGCGTATGAGTATATTTAAGCTGTTGAACTCTGATTAAACTTTGTTGATAGCAGGTAGCTTCATTACCACATACCACTGAAGAAAGGGCGCAGACTAATGTTCTGGATGAACATCGTGAGGTACTGTGCCACGGAACTCAGACCGAAGATCTGGAAGAACAGGCTACGGTACATTCCAAAGGAACACAGACTGAAGATCAAGAAGAAATACAAGATGTGAGCTTGTCGGATTTATTTACATATTTTGGTGAATTCGCAATGCAAGCATTAGTGATTTTGGTTCAAAGTCTGTTCATGTTCTGTGACATTGTAAAATGAATGCTTTTTACCTCACTGTATTCCAGCTCTTCTTTGCTTACTGTATTACCATATGCATTTCAGGTTGTTTATCTCAATGACAAAATTCAACCACTGAAAGAGCACATCACTGTTCTGGAGAACATCATTAAGAACTACAAAGATGACCTTGCAAGCAGAGACCAGAAAATTCAAGAACTCTCCACGACAATGAAGATACGAGACTTTGAAAATCTTGAACAACAATTAGCGCTGAAGACAACCGAAGTGGAGGTTTTGAGGAAGGAGATGAAGCATTGGTGTGTTGCAGGTGATGATAAGGCAAAATTATTTGTTTTGCAGAGAAGAGTAGATGCATGGGTGGACCAGAAAATACAACACGAGAAATCGATGGAAGAGATACATCTCAAGCTCGCTGCTGCGGAGATATATGAACAGAGAAGGGATGGTTATGAGGCGACATTGGCCACCCTCGAAAACATGTTAAAAGAGAGTGACAAGAAGATTGATGAGCAAGAACGGGAAATCAAAGAACTGAAGAGGGAAAAATTGATTCTGGATAGATATAGAGAGAAATATGGACTATGATATGTCTTAACTTGAATTTTCGATATAAACTTGTGAAATATGACAATGTAACAGCTACGCACACCTGCTTCCATTCGGTGAATTCTGGAAATAGGTGCATTTCAATCGTGCGATGTTGTTGTCTGTGTACGGTTGTCAAAACTACTCGATCCATATAATGCATGTGAATCGAGCGCTATAGCAGTTCTCAAAAATTAAAAACCGGCACTCGATCGCTATTACGTGTGTGGAACACGGTCACACGTGTTCATACTACAAATTTAAAAAACAACACTCGATCGGTAGAGCAGTTTCCAAATAACACCTAAGGAGCTAGTGCACAAGATAAATTTAAAATATAAAAAAAAATATGAACTCGGCTCGGTGGAAAATCCATTTTTGTATCGAGCGCATACTATTTTTTATCGATTTACTGATATGTATATTCTTTTCATTTTTATACATATTTTATGATATAATTTTTTTAATATTAAAAAATATTATATTTATATTGATAAAGATTAAAATACATCAATTTTATTTGTTAAAAATTAAAAAAAATTAAAAAGAATGGGTAGATTTCTCACACACTTACACAATTGATATTTTTCTAAAATCAATTGAAATAGTTAAAATTTCGAAAACATGTGCTAGATCCACTACCTAATTAAGGATCAATTGAAAACATTAAATTATAATAGACAAATATTCGCAGGCACCTACAATGGGCCATATGGATGCCTAGAGTAAGCTATTTTGACACCCATAGTACCCATAGTAGTTCACGGTTTCGAACCATTGGTTCCGCATGGGTCAGAACCAACAATTCGACGATTCCAAATATGTCGAATTGAACCGAAATGGTATGGTTCCGATTCTGGAACCGGAACCGTATGGACGCTCATGTCCTAGAACCTAACCGGAATTGGAACCGCGTTCATGTCTCCTGCCGTAAATTCTAAAGAGGTAACACCCTTGGAGTTGGTGCCTCTCCTCTCATCAATTTATTCCCTTATGCATCGCTTATCCCCTAAAAGTTCCTTCCCAACACTTTCTGTCACACCATCAAAATAATCCATTTCCATACATTGCATGTCTAGTCATCAATCACATCTCCACTACTCGCCCTCTGAGGCCATGTAGATCTCCTTGTACATGCTACTTATCATCCTCCACTCTATGCATTGATCACACCAATCACCAATCTAACACCACTAGTACTCAAGTTCCACATAGGCACATTCTTTGTATGACTACTTGGCTGATCGATCTCACCTTATTTTATCATTACATTCACCTCTACTGTGCTAATCCCATACCAAGTCCTCATCTCCTATTTCATATAGCAGCATAATCATGTTCCAAATCCACATATAATATCTACTATCATGCCTGGCAGTGGTGGGGTAGCAAGAGGATCGGTGTTTCCTTCCAGGTTCCTAGTCCCTTTTCACAACCTGGCTCTCATACCAATTATAAAGATCTGTGACCTACACTCTAGATGCCAGGCCATTACCAACACCTTCCCACGCTTGGGGTGTCCGATCCTCATAGGAGATGGACTACGAAAATGTGTGTGGGTGCATGATCCTCACCATACCACCTCTGCTAGACACCTAGCAATCCTTGACAACCCCCTCGTAACAAGGTAGGAAACGAAAATTTATGCAAGTCATTAGAATTGCAAATTCACATATCAAATAAATTTATAGCCTAATTCACAATCAATCATATGAAAAATATGAGTATAGTAGATCAAGGTCGAATACAAGGAGCTATGTGCTTGTTGTGTAAAGGTTGATGCATGCTGTTTTTGTCACAGTTAAGAGATTTAATTTAAGCTCACACTAAGGCAGTTCGACGATAAGATGTAGAAAAACAATAAATGGGTAAAAACAGGTTTTTATATGAAATTAATCAAGGTGATACCTTGGGACTTCTAGGGACTGCATGCTTATCACTAAAATAACCTCACCAAACCCACAAATCATGCGTCTAACAAGCAAAAGTCTAGGTCTACCCGAACTCTTGTTTTCCTCTAATCTTTGGTCTACCTCTAATTAGGGTTGTTTAAGATGAGTGTCACTACCTCCCCTTCTTGAATCTATCCTGGTTTGTTAAGGAAGTAGTGTGATTTATGACTAATAAGATCAAAATGATGATTTGCACACTATCACCTTTTGGTCCCAAGCCTAGGTGCTTAGCTACTCATACTCCATAACATAACATTAAAACCATCTTCGTTCCACAACTTAACATGAAGAAAAGAAACAACAAAATAAGCAATAACTAGAATCGTAAATAGTTGCACAAAAAAGCTAAAACTATTCTCAGATAGGAGTAATGCTCTTCATAAGTAAGAGAAGTCTTAAAAAGAGGGCTTGATTCCTGATTCGTCTTCTTTGTTCTTCCTGTAAGTTTTTCCAGATCTCTTCCCCTCTCTCCCCAGAAGTTGATGGGGTTTTTTTCTAAGTGTTTGTAGATATTTTCTCTTTCTCATCATTTCAAAAATCATCTTTTTTCTTCACCTTGGGATTTGGTGTACTTCATTCAACTTTTGTCCACATCTTCTGCAACTTCATTATTCTCTTTTGGCTTCTTGGGATTTGGATTACTGACATTGCTCAAGGAAATGATTAGAACTAAGATCGGGACTAAATCTAAATTAAGAGTAAAAGACATAAATACGGTCGCTAATCACAAAAACGCAGAAATACACAATAAAATCTAAGTTTTGTAGCATAATACTAATCATTTTCCTCTTCTGAAGCACTCAAAACTATGTGTTATCAATTCTTTAAGAAATTGTTGTTATGATTTTCTAAGATGTTCTCGTATGATGTTGATTATTGTCATAAAAGCATGTGATGAATATGTTAGATTCTCTTTTATGAATCGTATGGTTGTTTCATGCTTCCAAGATTTATGAATTTTGTGTATATGCAAATCATGTTGATGGTTTGCGCATGTGTAGTTGTTGTGCATAATGGGTTATGCACGAATTTTAATTATATGAGCATGATTACATTGATGAATTATCAGTGCATGAGATGTTTGGTAATTCATTTGTGACCAAAGCATCTTGGGTCAATTAGGATTTTTGATTATTGTGTTTGAAAATCCAAGGAAGTAATGTGTGGTGAACGAAAAGGCAAGGGTTGTCAAAAAACCTATATGATAGGGAATCGATATTCATAGTGCAAGAGTTTCCTATGGAAAAACCCCTTACTAAATAATTATGCTAATTCCTCCCACTAACATAAGGAGAATCATAGTCATTTTTAGTTGATAGAGTTGTTGGTTATAGTCAAGCTCTTCACTACACATGACATGTTTAAATTATGGAATTAGATTCATAGTGGGTTGGCTTAACTAATTTTATCAACTTGTTCAATACACATCAAGAGTTGATGACTCAATGATACAATGGTTGAATGAGAGATAGAATTGGCATGAGATGACTACCTGTTGTATTCATTAAAGCTTGTTGGCTACAATCAAGGTGGAAATGAATGAAATGGGACACTGCCTGATAAACGAAAAAATTACACGTCGTAAATGTAAATCTTCCTATCAAATAAATTTATAACCTAATACACCTTCAAGCATAAAACAATTATGAGCATAGTGGTTAGGGTCGAACATGAAGAGCAGGTGCTTGCTATGTGAAAGTTAATGCATGAAATCAGTGTCAAGTTGATAAAATTGGTCTTAGCTAGGACTAAGGTAGAACTAAAACGAAATACAGTAAAGAAAAGTAATAAGTTCTGGAGCTCGGTTGTTTATGGAATGAAATGGGTGATGCCTTGGGACTTCTAGGGGATGTATGCTCATCACTAAACAAGCTCATACAAACCACAAATCATACAACTAACTCACAAGATCTAGGTCTACCTGGACTCTTGTTTTTCCCCCTATTTTGGATTCTTTGAGGCACCATCTCTCCCTTCTCGTTCTCTACCACTGTCATACCAGTCTTCTTGAGCACCACATCGATTGGACTCACCCATTCGCTATCTATAATGGAGTAGATTATACCTGCATCATGAAGTTTTACAATTTCCTTCTTTACCACTTCCATCATATTTGGGTTGAGGCGCCTTTGTGGCTGGCGGACATTGCTCCATCTTCTAATAGAATCCCGTGCATACATATAGAAGGAGAGATGCCTTCAATATCTGCAAGAGTCCAGCCAATCGCCTTCTTGTTCCTAATCAGCACGTCCAGTAGTTGCGATTCTTGATCTAAGCTAAGACTATTTGAGATGATAACATGGTTGTTCATTTCTTCATCCAAGAATGCGTACTTCACATGTGTGGGCAGTGGCTTCAACTCAGCTTCCCTCTCCTCCAGGGTCTTGACTTGCACAGCATTCACTTGTTCTGAACCCCTTTCGGCTTCTACCCTTGCAAAAAATGATTCTTCATGTTCCTCTTCCTTCTCTTGGATAGCCTTCTTAATATGCTCCTCAACCAATTTATCCATCACGTCCACTGAGCATACACTCTCAAAATCGCTGGGATAATTGTTCACCTCTTTCATGTCCAGCGTAATCTTCTCTTCATCAAAGGATAACTCAATTGTGCCCATCTTCACATTAATTATGGCATTGGAAGTGCTCAAGAATGGCCTTCCAAGGATGATGGTTGTATCCCTCAAACTTCCAGCACGCATATTTACCACATAGAAGTCTACTGGAAACACAAGCTGCTCAATCTTCACAAGAACATCCTCAACCAAGCCTTTTGGAGAAATAACTCTTCGGTCATCAAGCTCAATTTGCACTCCGGAGGCTTGTAGAGGTCCTAACCTGAGAGTCTCATATACAGAAAAAGACATCACGTTTATGGAGGCTCCCAGGTCAGCCATGGCTCTCCTAATGTTCAGGTCACCTATTTTGCAAGGAATAAAAAATGTTCCAGGGTCCTTAAGTTTTTTAGGTAGTTTCCAAGTCAAAAGGGCTGAAACAACTCTCACTCAACTTCACCTTGCCTTTTTCCTTCAATTTTGGTTTTGACATACAGAGCTGCTTCAGGTACTTCACACTTTTGGGCACCAAGTCAATATACTCGAGCAATGTCAAATTTAATTGGGTATTTCCCAAGGCTCTCAACATCTTTTCTTTTTCATTTTGCTCCTCTCTCGCCTTCAGCCTTCCTGGAAATGGTGTTGGGGTTACTTTTACCACAAGAGGCTCAGTAGCAATCTCCACTTCTTGTTCTTCAGCATCTCCTTCCACCTCAACTTCAGGCTCTTCTGCCGTCTCTAAATTACTCTTAGGTTAGACTAATTCTCTTCGAGGTTTTTCTTTTCCGCTTCTCAATGTCATTGCGCTGATATTCTGTCCTCCCCTAGAGTTGGGGTTTTGTTTGGCTTGCGACGGCAGGCTTCCTTTTTGCTTCAGCTCCCCAACCTCTATTGCTAGCTCAATAACTTGAATTTCAAGATTCTTGATAGCTTGTTGGTTCTCACCTTGGTTTTTGATTGATTGGGTCATGAAAGTCTTCAAAATATCCTCCAATGAACTTCCAGAATTTCCTCCAGAATTATTCTGGTTTGGAGGCTGAAATTGCTGTTGCATCTACTAGTTTGGCTTGCGAAATGGTGGAGCTTGATAAGAACGTTGCTGCTGCTTCTGGAAATTTTGCCGAAATCCTTGCTGTCCAACTGATGAACTCTCACCCTTGTAAGAATTATCACTATTATTCCATCTGAAATTTGGATGATCCCTCCATCCAAGATTGTAGGTGCTCAAATAGGGATCATATTTCTTCCTTTGTGGCTCCAAATATCCCATTGCTTTCACATGTTCTTCCTCCATCAATTCGGGACATTTATCAGCAATGTTTCCAATTCTGTGGCAGTTCCTGCAAGGCATATTCTTAGCTTGGAATAAAAATAGTTCCTTCATCATCTCATTGTGGCTGCCACATTTTCGTCAACTCACTTTCTGATGACTTTGGCTTGCATTCCAGTTCATAAACCCTTCTATTCGAGGCATGTTTTGTGATTATATGTCTGGAGTGCTCGGCCAACTCCTCAAGCAATGCAAGAGCTTCTGTGGGAGTCTTTTTCTCAAAAACCCACCTGCTGCAGAATCCACCATGGCTGTATCTATGCATAGAAGACTATCATAAAAATACTTGACCAATGCATTGGTCTGAAATCCGTGGTGTGGACAGGAGCCTAGCAAGTGATTAAAACGCTCCCAATATTCATGTAAAGATTCGCCATTTGACTGCTCAATATCACTGATTTCCTTCCTTATTCCTTCAGCTTTTGAAGCAGGGAAATATTTGCTAAGAAATACTTTCTTCATACCAATCCAATCTGTGATACTTCCAGGCTTCAAAGAGTTGAACCACATTTTTGCACTTCCTTCCAATGTAAATTGGAATGCCCTCAAACAGATGGCATCCTCAGTCATACCAGCACTCTTGAAAGAGGTGCAAACAACAATGACATTATCAAGATGTTCATGAGGGTTTTCACCCACTTTTCCATAATACTTGGGCATAAAATTAATCATAGCTGGCTTTAATTCGTTGGTTGTGCAGAGAACCTAATACACAGCCCTCTGTATGTATGGTCGGCTGCATCAAGCTCATTCAGGGTCTTCTCCTGTTTTGCCATATTGCAATTAGCTTGAGTAACAGTAGGGAGTCTGCTCAACCTTGCTGCTTCTCTCACTCTTGTGTGGTTCTTGCTGATAGTACTCTTGTGCAGGGTGAAAAACAAGATCACATGCACCAGAAGAACGCAAATGCATCAACCGAATCACAAAACAATTAAACACCACTCCCCAGCAACGGCGCCAATTTGATAAACGAAAAATTATGCAATGTCGTTAAATGAAAATTTCTCCTATCAAATAAATTTATAACCTAATATACATTCTAGCATAAAACAATAATGAGCATAGTGATCAGGGTCGAACACGAAGAGCAGGTGCTTGTCAAGTGATTAGTCAAAGCATGAAACTAGTGTCACGTTGGTAAAATTTGGTCTTAATTAGGAATAAGACAGAACTACAATGGAATGCAGTAAAGAAAAGTAACAAGTTTTGGGATTCGGTAGTTTTTGGAATGGAATGGGTGATACCTTGGGACTCCTAGGGAATATATGCCTATCACTAAACAAGCTCACATAAATCATAAATCATACAACTAACTCACAAGATCCAGGTCTACCCGGATACTTGTTTTTCCCCCTAATCTTTGGTCTACCTCTAATTAGGGTTGTCAAGTTGGATTTCACTATTTCCCCCTCCTGGATCTATCCTGGTTTGTTAGGGAAGTGGTGTGACTGATGGTTCATTAGGTCTAAGGATGGATTAGCATATTTCTCCCCTTTTCACCCCAAGGGACCCCCTAAGTGCTTAGCCACTCATGATAAGGTAAAGGAAAACGTTTTCATAGCATATCCTAAGCAATATCCTTGTTTCAAAGCTAAACAACAATGAGCAATATATAGCAGAAGTAGAAAAGACAATTTGTTCATGCAGGAAATCCAAATCTAGTCTTAGCTAGGAACAGT
Organism: Utricularia gibba; assembly: GCA_002189035.1. NCBI lineage: Eukaryota > Viridiplantae > Streptophyta > Magnoliopsida > Lamiales > Lentibulariaceae > Utricularia > Utricularia gibba. The sequence goes on along the minus strand of NEEC01000024.1, from coordinate 98,354 downwards.
AAGCATAAAAAACGAAAATAAATCTTCAAGGAAAAGCTGTGTTCTTCTGGTTCGTCGTTCCCTTCCTTCTTCTTCCTCCAGAAAAATCTCCAGAAACTTGTCGTGAGTCTCCAATGGGAGATCTGCCTTCTCTCTCCAACTTTCCCTCCTTTTGTCCAAAATCTCCCTTTTTCCTCCTTGGATTTTGTGTGTACCACTTTTCAGACTTTTGGATTCATCTTCTGCCACTACACTATGCATATTCGGCTCCTTGGGATTTGTGTTGTGACCTGCACTGCATTACTCGAATAAAACTATTAGAAGGTTGGGACTAAATCTACCATTTAGTCCCAACTAAGACTAAAATAACACAATCACGGTGTTTATGCGCAAAAATATAAAACTAGGCAGTAAAACTAAATTTTTGTGCTCCCGTTCGCCACTATCGATGTGTATGAATCGATTGGCTAACGGTAAAAAAGCGCTCGATCCTCACGCGCCAAGTAGCTCGAATGCATTAAATAATACATCCAAAATTCGTGGAATAAATATTAGAGCGTTCAATATTTACGGCACATTTGGATCGAATGGATAAATTACGTGGTATTAATGCTGGAAAAATTCCCACAGCGCTCGACCTTCCTTGTTGGTTTAGATTGAATGTGTTTAAATGTTTTTCAACAAATACGAAAATACGCACGTAGGTTAGGCGTAACCAACGGGTTTATTTATTTTACGCTAGTGATGTTAAAAATAAAACATTATTATTGTTTTTTATGTGAACGTTGTCATATCACTAACAAAAACTACCACTATTGGGTTACACGCAGCGGAGGGTGGGAAAAACAAAAATTTTTCCCTTTTCATAACCAACGATATCTCATATCGCTTATAGCACCGAAACAACGATGCCTCTAGCTCATCCACACGAACTAGAAATAAATCCGACTAGGTTAAACCAACAAATGTATCACATACATTTTGCCCAAAATATGTTTAGACCATCTCATGGAATATACATCCATCTGATGCTAATATCTCATATTAACATCAAGACTTAACTCAACTCTTGAATCAACATATTGGGAAAACACAATAAAGCCAATGCTAATATCTCATATCAACACTAACTATCAACACAGAAGAAACACGTGGAATAAGCGGAGGAAAATTACCAAACTCGAAACCAGAGTCGAGTTCTCTTCTTCCTATCGCTATTCACCGGTCTCGTTTCTTCCTAAAGTGCTTTTCCTCTTTCAGAGCTTGAACACCTCTTCCCAGAAGAAGAACTCCAAAACCTTAGGAAATAAGCCAACTGCCTCCTATTTATAGCCTAGTATTGGCACGCATTTTAATGCGGCATGCATTTCAATGTGGCTAATAATATGGGCTTGGGCCTAGCGGCCCAAATCATCAGCCCATATTATTTGAGCCTTGGTTACCTATATGGGCTTGGGCCCATATAACCAATGTTTAACCAACATGTGATCCAAATTCAAAGACATGCTAGAGTCTACCAAAACTTGAATCACAAGCGTCTCGGACAACTTCTAATTCTTTGTGTGTGACTTACTAGATTCATTTTTAATCGGCAATGAGAGGTGAGAAATCTCATTTCTCTAACAACGATATTGTCCCAAGATATCGTGTTTCTCATAAAATACAAGGGATGCCGAGCATAGAATATTGTCTTTACCCAATTAAAACTATATCCAATATTCAATAATGAACCTTGATTGCTATTCTTATGAATATCCCTTCATTGAAGACTTCGATCTGGAATGGAATCATGGATAGTCAAATTCCATTTAATCTAGATCATCAACATTATCCTGAACACATGTTTCGAAGGCAAAACGAGAACTTGGAATCTCATTCCAACATCTCGACAACCTGGCCAGGAATTTACCCGACGAAACAATCAGGAAATCTGAAGTCTCATCTCCGTTTACCCGGAGTAATGAATCCCATCTTGGTTATTCAAAGATCTTCATATACTATCAACTTAGACCATCACTATCGCTGACTTGTATATTTCAACAAGCCTAAATAGTAACAAATCTAAGGCAATAATATATAAGACACAATGAAACCTCAAGTCGAAGGATTTCCATAAAGCAATCTGAATAACATTGTGTTGACATATGTAAAATACCATGCACATGTTATTCAGCGTTACATGTTCGGTCAGCTCATCTCATGAACCCCCACATATTTATTCTGACATCTCATGTCAAACAGCATTCGACTCACTGCCTACTGTATTTTGATAAACACTTTATCAACACAGTAAATAAATAGAGGTGATTCCTTAGGCGGGAGGGTCTTCAAATTCTCTTCCGCCACTCTACCAAACTATACAGAAATCTTGCCATTGTACCTTTCCTATCTTATATTATATTGGCTCGAATCATCAACACCTTCATTTCTTGCCAATACACTTCCACGGTTCTATTCCCTTGTGTGAGTGACAGATGGAAAATTTTGTAGATATCGCAAGTCTAAAGGTTTTCCCCATCAAAAGAAATATATAAACTGAACAAAAAAACCACATTTCATTCATTAAGAAATTAGTGTAGCAGCAGTAAGTCCAGGTCGATCTATAGAGAGCAAACAATTTTTAGTTGTTGGTTTGATGTGTAAGCAGAATTAAACGAGGGGTTTTCTGGAAGTGGTTTCTACTCTATCTTAAATCAATGCAAGGCTTCTACTGTTTTTTGAAGTAAAAGCAAATAATATAGTACGTAAATGAGATGATGAAAACATTGATGCAAGAAATAAGATTTGCAAGAAAAGTAAAATGTTTGTTCGATTCTCTAGTTTTGTGTTCTTCGTGTCTTCTTCTTCTCAAACTGTAGGTTCCCAAGCCTCCTTCTCTTTCATTTGGGTCTCACCTGCACTTCTGATGAAGTGTCACGCTAGAACGCCTCTCCTTCATCTTCACTTCCACTCCAATCGCCGAAATCTTGGGAGAGAAAATCTCTCTAAAACAGAAGAAGTCTCTGTTCGCGGCTTGAAATATTCTGGAACGAAAGGAATTATATAGGCAGCAAATCTTTTCCTTTCATTATTCACACTAGTCTCGTGTCTCAGTCATAGTTAGTTGCATTTGTTGCGATTTTCTTGCCTTTTTCTTGCCAACCTTATTTTTCCTCCGCATTCAGACCTGTAATTCTCGTTTTGCTGATGTACTCATAACAACTTTTCAGATTGGACAGACAATGCGACCCAACCCAAATGAGCTGGACGTACATGGGCTTGGAGGAACAATAAAACCACCTTGAACTTGGACTAAGGAAAAAATGGCCCAAATCGCATTTTTATCGAAAATATCTTGACTAACACACGTTTTGACCTTTTTTTATTCGAATTCATATAATCCTAATACTCTAACACTGAAATTGACTCAAATACTTTGAAATATGACGCAACATCAGTCAGTCCTTTGTAGGATTTTCCATCCCATCTACCACACTAATATGAATCTATGTGAAACTCCCTCTATTACACCCTTTCGTGGCATCCATCTCATATGTTCCGTCTCCGCTATCCTTGTCCTCATCTCATATTTGAATGCATCCTCTCTGCTAGGGGTCCGTGCCCTTGCACATGGTACGCATGGGTGGCCTTCCACCCGTCGAGCCCTTATGCTCACCGTTGTCGCTAGGACCATACCCACAGCCCTGCCCGCCCATAGTGAGCTCTAGTATGACATGAGTGCCCTAGTCCTTACACCAGGTGCATGAATCTCATAGGGTGGCCATGTCTTTACACATGGTACATGGTTGGCATTTGTCTTGCTGATTTTACATCAATGGATCAACATTCTTGGATTGCCACCTTTTGTATTATGTAATGTTTTCTTGCCTGTTTAGATTGTATAATTTTTAATACATTATGATTGCTTGTTTCATTGTCATAGTCTCACATCAATCGATCCAAAATATTTCTAAAAATACAATGATGCGTAATACAAAATTAAAATAAAAAAAATGCACTCAATCCAAATAACACCTTAGGATTGAAGTATAACACAATTTTAAAATAAAAAAATATGCACTCGATCGAAATAACACCGTAGGATCGATTGTATTACAATTTTAAAATAAAAAATATACACTTGATCCAAATGACACCTAAGGGTCGAGCGTGATATAATATTCAAATAGAAAAATATGCACTCGAGTCAAATAAGACCTATGGATCAATTAATCCAAATAACCCACGTCGGTATGCATTTTCTTAAACGCACCAGTAAAATCTCATACAGGTGTCGGTTATGTGTAACTCATGCCCATATTTGGCTAAGTGGTGGGTTAACAGATTTCATACGGATGTGGGTTATCGTTAAACTGTGCCCGTAGGAGATTTCAAAATTCCTATAAATATGGGTGTGGATTACAGCTAATCCGCGCTCATATGTGATAATACAAATTTAACATAAAAAATGCACTCAATCCAAAATAAAACCTCAAGATCGACTGATGAGTAATACAACTTTAAAATATTGTAGTGGGTAACCATAACCCACGCTGACATGGAATTTCTTAAATGCACCACTGAATCACATATGGGCGTCGGCTATGGCTACCCAATACCCACGCCTATGTCATCCAAAGTGGAGGATTCCATACAGCATGGGTTACGATTAGATTGCTGATGTTGTGTCAAAGTTGGTAGAATTCGTGTTCTTTTTCAGTGTTAGGATAAGGATTTAGGTGAGCTAGAATAGGTAAAAACGTCAAAATTAGTGTGAGTAAATTTACTATGTAAAAACATGTTTTGGGCCTATTTTGTATCGATCTGCTTGTTGGGGTGAACTTACTGTTCATCTAGGCTCAGGAATGGCTAGTCTATTTGGGCTGGGCCACATATTTTGATCACTCTGCATAGTATTTATTAGTCTAGGGGAAAAATGGGAATTATACATATGCATGCGCGAAGAGATAAGAAACCCAGCTGGAAACAAGGAGCTAGGGGAAGCTATGCCTCCCCAAGGCACGCAACAAGGGTAGGCGCAATCGAGTAGAGAGAGGATGGAGATTTCAAACACAAGGAGAGGCTTTTCCGATGACTTCGAACCAGTTTAAGGGAAGAAGATGAAGGAGGGATAGTTCTAGCGTGACAGCAGAACTCATCTCCAATGCCTTGAGGCCTATAGAATAGAGATGTGACTGTGTGAAGAAGACGACAGAAGCAGTTCCAGAGTGACACTCTAACCATCTCCATCGCTCAGAACAGTAGCAGAGCACTTGGAACCTTCCCAACAAACTTTTAGAACCAGTGTAATAAGAAGAAGTTGACACTTGCGCAAGAACTGATTTGGAGAATTGAAAGAACTTTTTATTTCCTGCATTTCATTTCTGCACTTTTGCAACCTACTCGTTCAGTTTACATTAATTGCTAGAACATGAACTCGTTTGAATGTTTTCATTAACCTGAAATTGTTTAAGTTTCTTTTAAGCATGATTAACTTTCAGTTTAAGTGAAATAGTTAATTTTTAAATTTCCAAAAAATGCTGATCTATGTATTTTGTTGCATTTTAGTGTAGAATTTGTCTCATGAATCTTTAGTAATTTCTTTAGAGTAGAAAGCCACTACTTGTGAAAACCCCCTCTTAAATCTTGCTTGCGCATAGGACTTGTGACTAAAGGCTAGTCTCACGTATTGTACTTGCTTGCGCATAGTACAATAGGCTAACCCCTTACTGGTCATGTAGGTACTGCTGGGGATGAGTCATTGGGAGGGATAGGAGGGGCGGATGGCGAGGGTGGAGCGGCCGAGTAGTAGAGTCCTGGGAACAACGCGATTAGAGTGCAACCACCGAACTCTCTCTAATTCTCTTGATGTTTTCGTGCACTCCTCCTTTACTTGGACTAGTTGATCATTATGAATAAAGGTCGGTTATTTCGCGTTATACTAAGCTCCCTCGGCCAAGGACCCTGCATGAGGAAGGACGAGGCCTTAAGGCATGTGCGGGCGAGGCAGTACCACGCGTGCGCAGGACGCGCAGCACGGGAAGCCTCTCCGGCGGAGTGTGCTGCGCGATCATACCACCAGACGTGCGTGGTGATGGTCCTCCTGACTAGGGTGTTGTCAAGGATCGTTACAAATGGTATCAGAGCGAGGTTTCGTGGCGGACCATATAGGAAAGTGTAGAACACTGCTTGGGCCATCCCCGCCATCCGCAAGTCGAGGTAACACATGAGCTAACGAGAACTAACAAGAGCATTGTGCAGGCAGCAATGGTTAGAACTAGGGTTAGCTCTATCCAGGGAGGGAACCAGGAACATAGGGGCGGGGATGGTACCATACCAGAAAACGAAGGCGAACAAGGGAGCCAAACAAATGGCAACAATGGCACAGAAGGAATAGAGACCATGGCAAAATTTGCAGAGATGCTAGGCACAGTCATTCACCAAGGGTGTAGGCCCCAAGCGCTGAACAACCTGACCATTGAGGGGCAGGTACGTGAATACTACTGGAAATTGAAGAAGGCAAAGGTACCCACATATGAGGGAGGCACCGCGGAGCAAGCAGAAACATGGCTGGCCGAGATAGAACAAAACATGTTCTTGGGGAAAATACCCAGCCAGCTAAAGGCGTCAGTGGCGAGTTTCCTCCTCACTGGAGATGCAGCACATTGGTGGCGGAGCCATCGCCCCACAACGATGGATGGCATGAAGTGGGAAGAATTCAAGGCGATCTTCAATGAATGGTATGTACTAGAGGGAGTAATCTTACAGAAGATCACGGAGTTCGACACCATTGGGCAGAAGCCAGGAGAGACTGTCCATGAGTACCATGGGCGATTCCAGAAGCTGCTGCGATACGACCCGGGCATAGCCGCAAGTGAGACGCTGAAGATGCTGAGATTCCATAGGGGATTGGCCCCTCGCATCCAGGACAGAGTGATATCTGCTAGGGAGAATAGGTTAACCGACCTAGTCGCTACAGCCGTGGCGGTAGAAACTGAACTCCAGAGGAGAGATGCGGTCTTGGGAAAGAGGAGCAAAGACGGCGTGCGGAAGGTAGTAGCAGCACCAGCCGGACCCGCTACGGCCCAACGAGCGGCGTGCGCAGTGTGCGGGAGAGCACACTCAGGAGAGTGCCGCCTACTGACGGGCGGGTGCTTTTACTGTGGGGAAATTGGACACTTTGCAAGGGAATGCCCAAAGAAGTTAGGGGTAACAGAGAAGAAGGGAACCACACCTATGCCCCGTACCACTGGCACTGGTCGACCTCGTGTATTCCATCTTACCAGGGACAACGCAGAGCAAGATGTCAATGCCATCGCAGGTACTTTTGCCCTCAACTCACATCCTATTCGGGTCTTGTTTGATTGCGGGGCCACACATTCGTTCGTCTCGCGAGCCTGCGTGGAGCGCATAGGTTTAGGGAAAGGGCAAGACCATAGGTACAGGGTACGAACACCAGGGGGTGGTGAGCTAGCAGGAACAGGATTATACAAGGGGATCATGCTGAACATAGGCTAGTCGTTGACCAAGGCCGACCTAATAGCAATAGACATGGCAGAATTCGAAATCATACTGGGAATGGACTGGCTGTGCATGCACTCTGCATGCATCGGATGTGGTTCTAGGACAATCGGGTGGAAGGATGAGCAGGGAACACAATGGGAATATGCCGTAAACGCCGGCGTGCGCCGGGACAGAGAAATAAACGGCCCCGAAGATCACTATGTGGTGGCCTACGCCACCTCAACTCCAACTGAGACTGATGAGGAAACCAGAAACTCACTAACAGAGTATGAAGACGTATTTCCCGACGAACTGCCAGGGAGCATGCCCGACCGAGAACTAGAATTTCAGATAAAACTGGTGGACGGTGCCACACCTATCTCCAAAGCACCTTACCGCCTGGCCCCCGCCGAACTTAAGGAACTCCGAAGACAGCTAGACGATCTATTAGAGAAGGGGTTCATCCGACCCAGCCACTCCCCATGGGGAGCGCCAGTGCTGTTCGTACGAAAGAAGGACGGCACCATGAGGCTATGCGTGGATTATAGAGAGCTGAACAAGATCACCATCAAAAATAGGTACCCCCTCCCTCGCATTGAAGACCTGTTCGACCAACTAAGGGAGGCGACGGTATTCTCCAAAATAGATCTAAGATCTGGATACCACCAACTCAAGATCAGAGAAGGAGACATTGCCAAGACAGCCTTCAGGACACGCTACGGGCACTACGAGTTCATGGTACTACCCTTCGGCCTCACCAACGCACCGGCAGTCTTCATGGACTTGATGAATAGGGTGTTCCAGCCCTACCTAGACAACTTCGTGGTGGTTTTCATCGACGACATCCTGATTTACTCACCCGACCTGGAGACACACCGCAGGCACCTCAAGGCGGTACTTGGGCGCATGCGAGAGAAACAGCTATACGGGAAAAAGAGTAAGTGCAACTTTTGCTTGGGAAGCATCTCCTTTCTGGGACATGTGATCAGTGAGAAGGGAGTAGAAGTCGACCCGAGGAAGGTAGAAGCAGTGGTCCAATGGGCGGTACCCGAACCGCAAGTGAGGTACGCAGCTTTCTGAGTTTAGCTGGGTACTACAGACGATTCATACAGGATTTCTCCAAGATAGCCACACCACTAACGAGTCTCACAAGGAAGGACGCCAAGTTCGCATGGACGGAACAATGTCAGGCGGCATTCGATCAACTCAAGGAAAAACTGACCATGGCACCTGTGCTAAGACTACCACAACCTGGCAAGGACTACACCGTGTATTCCGACGCATGTGGCATAGGCCTTGGGGCGGTACTAATGCAAGAAAGGCATGTGATAGCCTATGCCTCGCGGCAATTAAAGCCTCACGAGAAGAACTATCCCGTACACGATCTGGAATTAGTAGCGGTGGTACATGCACTAAAGGTGTGGCGGCACGACCTATATGGAGCACGGTGCGATCTATACATGGATCACCAAAGCTTGAAGTACATCTTCACCCAGAAGGAACTGAACATGAGGCAAAGGCGATGGCTGGAGCTCATCAAAGACTATGACCTCGAGGTAAACTATCACCCTAGGAAGGCCAACGTGGTGGCTGACGCACTAAGCAGAATGATGGCGAACGAAGACTTATCTAGAGAACTAGCGCGAATGGGGATATGGACAGATGCAGATGTGGCCATGATCAGGGTAACCACGGATCTATTGGCTCAGATAAGATCAGCACAAAGGGAAGACAACTCGGGCGAAGTGCAACGAGACGCCGCTGAAAGGGGGACCAAACCCTACAGCTTACGAGAGGACGGAATAATCTGTGCATATGGACGGGTATGGGTACCAGCAGGGGCGGCCTGAGAGAAGAAATTCTGAGAGAAGCACACCATTCGCCCCTGACCATTCACCCAGGAAACACAAAGATGTACCAGGATATAAAGAAGAGCTTTTGGTGGCCGGGGCTAAAGCTCTCAATCGCGGGATGGGTAGCACGATGCCAGGTATGCCAAAGAACGAAGATAGAACACCAGAAACCAGCAGGTAACTTGCAGCCGCTGGATATACCCATATGGAAGTGGGAAGATGTGGCGATGGATTTCGTCACGGGGCTGCCGAAGACAAAGAATGGTGTGAATGCAGCATGGGTCGTAGTGGACAGACTGACCAAGAGCGCGTACTTCATACCGATGCGAGCAGACTTGAGCGTGAACGCCCTTGCCAAGGTGTACCTCAAGGAAATCGTACGCCTTCATGGGGCGCCAGCGACCATAGTATCTGATCGGGACGTCAGATTCACCTCTCGCTTCTGGAAGGCACTCCAAGAGGAACTGGGGACAAAACTACTCAGGAGCATCGCCTTCCACCCGCAGACAGATGGGCAATCAGAAAGGACCATCCAAGTACTAGAGAACTTATTGCGAGCTTGTGCGCTAGAATTGCAGGGAGGGTGGGACGAGCATGTCTACCTGGCGGAATTTGTTTACAACAATGGCTACCAGGCAAGCCTAGGCATGGCTCCCTTCGAGGCGCTATACGGACGACGGTGCCGAGTACCACTGCACTGGGACGAAGTGGGTGAGAGGAAGATGCTAGGACCAGATTTGGTGCAGGACGCCGAACAAAATGTCAGGATGATTCGACGGAAACTCAAGGTGGCGCAAGATCGACACAAAAGCTGGGCAGATCAAAGGCGCCGACCCTTGGAGCTACAAATAAAGGACAAAGCATGCCTCAAGGTCTCCCCTTGGAAGGGAATCACACGGTCTGGAGCTTCCTTTACATCACATGTGAACATCAATGAGACGAGTTTGAGGGTAGCATTGGTACCTTGTTCCTGATATCATTACACGCAGCAGCATGCCAACGCCACACGGGCGTGGGTTATGCGTAAACCACGTCCTTGTGCCCTTGTGATGTCCACTCAATCCAAATGACTCCTAAGGGTCGAGCGGCAGTATAAATGAAAAATAAATATATATATATCCAGTCAATTCGTATCATACATTCTTAAGGATCGATTGCGCATAAAAATATTAAAAGAAAAGATACACGTTCGATCCGAATCATACATAAGGGTCGAGCGGCAGTATAAATATTTAAATAAAAAGCATACACTCGATTCGAATCACTACCAAGGATTGAATGATAATTAAAATGATGAAAGTAAAAATACACCCTCCATCCAAAGTATAACTAAGCATCGAATGCTAATAAAATTAGAAAATAAGAAACTTTCGTATGTTTTATATGGTTTAATAAATAACATATTTACATTATTTATATTTTAAAAAGCATATACCTTATGATTATAAAAATAATTTTTTTGTAATGTGGGGTGCACGTGACATCCTAATTTCTACAAATGCATCATCACTTTCGTCGAGTCGGACCCGACTGGGCTCATGAGCCACCCCGAACCCGGGGCTCGGACCGAGTTCACCTTGAGAGCGCCCCAAATCTAGAAGTCGTTTAATCAAAAAACAATTTTACGCAGCTCATGAAAACCCAACGATAAGAAATGCATCACTTTTTTCGCCGGGCTAACACTGACTTTGCGCTCGAGCACCGCAAGCAGCATGTGTGCATACGCAACAGCACCGCAAGCAAGCCCCGTAAACACACGCAGCAGCATGACAACGCCACACGGGCGTGGGTTATGGTTAAACAACGCCCTTGTGCAAACGCAGCTGCATGACAACGCGACACGGGCGTGGGTTGTGCGTAAACCACGCCGTGTGCGTACGCAGCAGCATGCCAATGCCACACGGGCGTGGGTTATGCGTAAACCACGTCCTTGTGCCCTTATGATGTCCACTCAATCCAAATGCTCCTAAGGGTCGAGTGGCAGTATAAATGAAAAATAAATATATATATATATATATCAAGTCAATTTCGAGAGGACTATGTGCGAACTCGAGGATACCAATGCCCACAGCGAGCATGCGAAAACCATTTTGAGTGCTCATGAACTTCAATAATGCATCACGATTTTCGTCGAGTAGGACCCGATGTGGCAAAGAAGTCAGATCGAACCTTGGGTCAGAACGAAGTTCACAACGCCCAAAAACGACAAGCTTTTCCTTGAGAAACCATGTAGGCAGCCAATTGTTAATAAATGCATCAATTTTTTTGCCGAGCTACAAATGACTATGGGCCCGAGCTCGACTCGACCTCCTCTCGATACCGTTGCCCCACGAGAGCGCCTCATCAAATATAAAGCATGCGGTTGAGAAAACCATTTTGGGTGCTCATGACACCTCCTAACTTCAATAAATGCATCACGATTTTCGTCGAGTAGGACCCGATGTGGCAAAGGAGTCAGACCGAACCTTGGGTCAGAACGAAGTTCACAACGACATCACCCGCCCAAAAACGACAAGCTTTTCCTTGAGAAACCATGTAGGCAGCCAATTAAAACCCAACGTTAATAAATGCATCAAGTTTTTTGCCGAGCTACAAATGACTATGGGCCCGAGCTCGACTCGACCTCCTTCTCGATACCGTTGCCCCACGAGAGCGCCTCCTCAGATATAAGGCATGCGGTTGAGAAAACCATTTTGGGTGCTTATGACATCCTAACTTCAATAAGTGCATCACGATTTTCGTCGAGTAGGACCCGATGTGGCAAAGGAGTCAGACCGAACCTTGGGTCAGAACGAAGTTCACAACGACATCACCCGCCCAAAAACGACAAGCTTTTCCTTGAGAAACCATGTAGGCAGCCAATTAAAACCCAACGTTAAGAAATGCATCAATTTTTTGCCGAGCTACAAATGACTATGGGCCCGAGCTCGACTCGACCTCCTTCTCGATACCGTTGCCCCACGAGAGCGCCTTATCAAATATAAAGCATGCGGTTGAGAAAACCATTTTGGGTGCTCATGACATCCTAACTTCAATAAGTGCATCACGATTTTCGTCGAGTAGGACCCGATGTGGCAAAGGAGTCAGACCGAACCTTGGGTCAGAACGAAGTTCACAACGACATCACCCGCCCAAAAACGACAAGCTTTTCCTTGAGAAACCATGTAGGCAGCCAATTAAAACCCAACGTTAAGAAATGCATCAAGTTTTTTGCCGAGCTACAAATGACTATGGGCCCGAGCTCGACTCGACCTCCTTCTCGATACCGTTGCCCACGAGAGCGCCTCCTCAGATATAAGGCATGCGGTTGAGAAAACCATTTTGGTGCTTACTAACTTCAATAAGTGATTTTCGTCGAGTAGGACCCGATGTGGCAAAGGAGTCAGACCGAACCTTGGGTCAGAACGAAGTTCACAACGACATCACCCGCCCAAAAACGACAAGCTTCTCCTTGAGAAACCATGTAGGCAGCCAATTAAAACCCAACGTTAAAAATGCATCAAATTTTTTGACGAGCTACAAATGACTATGGGCCCGAGCTCGACTCGACCTCCTTCTCGATACCGTTGCCCCACATCAAATATAAAGCATGCGGTTGCATTTTGGGTGCATGACATCCTAACTTCAATAAGTGCAGCACGATTTTCGTCGAGTAGGACCCGATGTGGCAAAGGAGTCAGACCGAACCTTGGGTCAGAACGAAGTTCACAATGACATCACCCGCCCAAAAACGACAAGCTTTTCCTTGAGAAACCATGTAGGCAGCCAATTAAAACCCAACGTTAAGAAATGCATCAAGTTTTTTGCCGAGCTACAAATGACTATGGGCCAGAGCTCGACTCGACCACCTGCTCGATACCGTTGCCCCACGAGAGCGCCTTATCAATATAAAGCATGCGGTTGAGAAAACCATTTTGGGTGCTCATGACATCCTAACTTCAATAAGTGCATCACGATTTTCGTCGAGTAGGACCCGATGTGGCAAAGGAGTCAGACCGAACCTTGGGTCAGAACGAAGTTCACAACGACATCACCCGCCCAAAAACGACAAGCTTTTCCTTGAGAAACCATGTAGGCAGCCAATTAAAACCCAACGTTAAGAAATGCATCAAGTTTTTTGCCGAGCCACAAATGACTATGGGCCCGAGCTCGACTCGACCTCCTTCTCGATACCGTTGCCCCACGAGAGCGCCTCCTCAGATATAAAGCATGCGGTTGAGAAAACCATTTTGGGTGCTCATGACATCCTAACTTCAATAAGTGCATCACGATTTTCGTCGAGTAGGACCCGATGTGGCAAAGGAGTCAGACCGAACCTTGGGTCAGAACGAAGTTCACAACGACATCACCCGCCCAAAAACGACAAGCTTTTCCTTGAGAAACCATGTAGGCAGCCAATTAAAACCCAACGTTAAGAAATGCATCAAGTTTTTTGCCGAGCTACAAATGACTATGGGCCCGAGCTCGACTCGACCTCCTTCTCGATACCGTTGCCCCACGAGAGCGCCTCCTCAAATATAAAGCATGCGGTTGAGAAAACCATTTTGGGTGCTTATGACATCCTAACTTCAATAAGTGCATCACGATTTTCGTCGAGTAGGACCCGATGTGGAAAAAGGAGTCAGACCGAACCTTGGGTCAGAACGAAGTTCACAACGACATCACCCGCCCAAAAACGACAAGCTTTTCCTTGAGAAACCATGTAGGCAGCCAATTAAAACCCAACGTTAAGAAATGCATCAAGTTTTTTGCCGAGCCACAAATGACTATGGGCCCGAGCTCGACTCGACCTCCTTCTCGATACCGTTGCCCCACGAGAGCGCCTCCAGATATAAAGCATGCGGTTGAGAAAACCATTTTGGGTGCTTATGACATCCTAACTTCAATAAGTGCATCACGATTTTCGTCGAGTAGGACCCGATGTGGCAAAGGAGTCAGACCGAACCTTGGGTCAGAACGAAGTTCACAACGACATCACCCGCCCAAAAACGACAAGCTTTTCCTTGAGAAACCATGTAGGCAGCCAATTAAAACCCAACGTTAAGAAATGCATCAAGTTTTTTGCCGAGCTACAAATGACTATGGGCCCGAGCTCGACTCGACCTCCTTCTCGATACCGTTGCCCCACGAGAGCGCCTTCCTCAGATATAAAGCATGCGGTTGAGAAAACCATTTTGGGTGCTTATGACATCCTAACTTCAATAAGTGCATCACGATTTTCGTCGAGTAGGACCCGATGTGGAAAGGAGTCAGACCGAACCTTGGGTCAGAACGAAGTTCACAACGACATCACCCGCCAAAAACGACAAGCTTTTCCTTGAGAAACCATGTAGGCAGCCATTAAAACCCAACGTTAAAAATGCATCAAGTTTTTTGCCGAGCCACAAATGACTATGGGCCCGAGCTCGACTCGACCTCCTTCTCGATACCGTTGCCCCACGAGAGCGCCTCCTCAGATATAAAGCATGCGGTTGAGAAAACCATTTTGGGTGCTATGACATCCTAACTTCAATAAGTGCATCACGATTTTCGTCGAGTAGGACCCGATGTGGCAAAGGAGTCAGACCGAACCTTGGGTCAGAACGAAGTTCACAACGACATCACCCGCCCAAAAACGACAAGCTTTTCCTTGAGAAACCATGTAGGCAGCCAATTAAAACCCAACGTTAAGAAATGCATCAAGTTTTTTTGCCGAGCTACAAATGACTATGGGCCCGAGCTCGACTCGACCGATCCTTCTCGATATATGCGGTTGAGAAAACCATTTTGGGTGCTCATGACATCCTAACTTTAATGACGAGTCCGAGTAACCTTGGGTCAGAACGAATCACAAGTTCACAACGAGGCAGAGTTTTTTGCCGAGCCACAAATGACTATGGGCCGAGCTCGACTCGACCTCCTCTCGATACCGTTGCCCACGAGAGCGGATATAAAGCATGCGGTTGAGAAAACCATTTTGGGTGCTTATGACATCCTAACTTCAATAAGTGCATCACGATTTTCGTCGAGTAGGACCCGATGTGGCAAAGGAGTCAGACCGAACCTTGGGTCAGAACGAAGTTCACAACGACATCACCCGCCCAAAAACGACAAGCTTTTCCTTGAGAAACCATGTAGGCAGCCAATTAAAACCCAACGTTAAGAAATGCATCAAGTTTTTTGCCGAGCTACAAATGACTATGGGCCCGAGCTCGACTCGACCTCCTTCTCGATACCGTTGCCCACGAGAGCGCCTCCTCAGATATAAAGCATGCGGTTGAGAAAACCATTTTGGGTGCTTATGACATCCTAACTTCAATAAGTGCATCACGATTTTCGTCGAGTAGGACCCGATGTGGCAAAGGAGTCAGACCGAACCTTGGGTCAGAACGAAGTTCACAACGACATCACCCGCCCAAAAACGACAAGCTTTTCCTTGAGAAACCATGTAGGCAGCCAATTAAAACCCAACGTTAAGAAATGCATCAAGTTTTTTGCCGAGCACAAATGACTATGGGCCCGAGCTCGACTCGACCTCCTTCTCGATACCGTTGCCCACGAGAGCGCCTCCTCAGATATAAAGCATGCGGTTGAGAAAACCATTTTGGGTGCTTATGACATCCTAACTTCAATAAGTGCATCACGATTTTCGTCGAGTAGGACCCGATGTGGAAAAAGGAGTCAGACCGAACCTTGGGTCAGAACGAAGTTCACAACGACATCACCCGCCAAAAACGACAAGCTTTTCCTTGAGAAACCATGTAGGCAGCCAATTAAAACCCAACGTTAAGAAATGCATCAAGTTTTTTGCCGAGCTACAAATGACTATGGGCCCGAGCTCGACTCGACCTCCTTCTCGATACCGTTGCCCCACGAGAGCGCCTCCTCAGATATAAAGCATGCGGTTGAGAAAACCATTTTGGGTGCTTATGACATCCTAACTTCAATAAGTGCATCACGATTTTCGTCGAGTAGGACCCGATGTGGCAAAGGAGTCAGACCGAACCTTGGGTCAGAACGAAGTTCACAACGACATCACCCGCCCAAAAACGACAAGCTTTTCCTTGAGAAACCATGTAGGCAGCCAATTAAAACCCAACGTTAAGAAATGCATCAAGTTTTTTGCCGAGCTACAAATGACTATGGGCCCGAGCTCGACTCGACCTCCTTCTCGATACCGTTGCCCCACGAGAGCGCCTCCTCAGATATAAAGCATGCGGTTGAGAAAACCATTTTGGGTGCTTATGACATCCTAACTTCAATAAGTGCATCACGATTTTCGTCGAGTAGGACCCGATGTGGCAAAGGAGTCAGACCGAACCTTGGGTCAGAACGAAGTTCACAACGACATCACCCGCCCAAAAACGACAAGCTTTTCCTTGAGAAACCATGTAGGCAGCCAATTAAAACCCAACGTTAAGAAATGCATCAAGTTTTTTGCCGAGCTACAAATGACTATGGGCCCGAGCTCGACTCGACGATACCGTTGCCCCACGAGAGCGCCTCCTCGATATAAAGCATGCGGTTGAGAAAACCATTTTGGGTGCGACATCCTAACTTCAATAAGTGCATCACGATTTTCGTCGAGTAGGACCCGACAAGGAGTCAGACCGAACCTTGGGTCAGAACGAAGTTCACAACGACATCACCCGCCCAAAAACGACAAGCTTTTCCTTGAGAAACCATGTAGGCAGCCAATTAAAACCCAACGTTAAATGCATCAAGTTTTTTGCCGAGCCACAAATGACTATGGGCCCGAGCTCGACTCGACGATACCGTTGCCCCACGAGAGCGCCTCCTCAGATATAAAGCATGCGGTTGAGAAAACCATTTTGGGTGCTCATGACATCCTAACTTCAATAAGTGCATCACGATTTTCGTCGAGTAGGACCCGATGTGGCAAAGGAGTCAGACCGAACCTTGGGTCAGAACGAAGTTCACAACGACATCACCCGCCCAAAAACGACAAGCTTTTCCTTGAGAAACCATGTAGGCAGCCAATTAAAACCCAACGTTAAGAAATGCATCAAGTTTTTTGCCGAGCTACAAATGACTATGGGCCCGAGCTCGACTCGACTCGATACCGTTGCCCCACGAGAGCGCCTCCTCAATATAAAGCATGCGGTTGAGAAAACCATTTTGGGTGCTCATGACATCCTAACTTCAATAAGTGCATCACGATTTTCGTCGAGTAGGACCCGATGTGGCAAAGGAGTCAGACCGAACCTTGGGTCAGAACGAAGTTCACAACGACATCACCCGCCCAAAAACGACAAGCTTTTCCTTGAGAAACCATGTAGGCAGCCAATTAAAACCAACGTTAAGAAATGCATCAAGTTTTTTGCCGAGCTACAAATGACTATGGGCCCGAGCTCGACTCGACCTCCTTCTCGATACCGTTGCCCCACGAGAGCGCCTCCTCAGATATAAAGCATGCGGTTGAGAAAACCATTTTGGGTGCTTATGACATCCTAACTTCAATAAGTGCATCACGATTTTCGTCGAGTAGGACCCGATGTGGCAAAGGAGTCAGACCGAACCTTGGGTCAGAACGAAGTTCACAACGACATCACCCGCCCAAAAACGACAAGCTTTTCCTTGAGAAACCATGTAGGCAGCCAATTAAAACCCAACGTTAAGAAATGCATCAAGTTTTTTGCCGAGCTACAAATGACTATGGGCCCGAGCTCGACTCGACCTCCTTCTCGATACCGTTAGCGCCTCCTCAGATATAAAGCATGCGGTTGAGAAAACCATTTTGGGTGCTTATGACATCCTAACTTCAATAAGTGCATCACGATTTTCGTCGAGTAGGACCCGATGTGGCAAAGGAGTCAGACCGAACCTTGGGTCAGAACGAAGTTCACAACGACATCACCGCCCAAAAACGACAAGCTTTTCCTTGAGAAACCATGTAGGCAGCCAATTAAAACCCAACGTTAAGAAATGCATCAAGTTTTTTGCCGAGCTACAAATGACTATGGGCCCGAGCTCGACTCGACCTCCTCTCGATACCGTTGCCCCACGAGAGCGCCTCCTCAGATATAAAGCATGCGGTTGAGAAAACCATTTTGGGTGCTTATGACATCCTAACTTCAATAAGTGCATCACGATTTTCGTCGAGTAGGACCCGATGTGGAAAGGAGTCAGACCGAACCTTGGGTCAGAACGAAGTTCACAACGACATCACCCGCCCAAAAACGACAAGCTTTTCCTTGAGAAACCATGTAGGCAGCCAATTAAAACCCAACGTTAAGAAATGCATCAAGTTTTTTGCCGAGCTACAAATGACTATGGGCCCGAGCTCGACTCGACCTCCTTCTCGATACCGTTGCCCCACGAGAGCGCCTCCTCAGATATAAAGCATGCGGTTGAGAAAACCATTTTGGGTGCTTATGACATCCTAACTTCAATAAGTGCATCACGATTTTCGTCGAGTAGGACCCGATGTGGCAAAGGAGTCAGACCGAACCTTGGGTCAGAACGAAGTTCACAACGACATCACCCGCCCAAAAAACAAGCTTTTCCTTGAGAAACCATGTAGGCAGCCAATTAAAACCCAACGTTAAGAAATGCATCAAGTTTTTTGCCGAGCTACAAATGACTATGGGCCCGAGCTCGACTCGACCTCCTTCTCGATACCGTTGCCCCACGAGAGCGCCTCCTCAGATATAAAGCATGCGGTTGAGAAAACCATTTTGGGTGCTTATGACATCCTAACTTCAATAAGTGCATCACGATTTTCGTCGAGTAGGACCCGATGTGGCAAAGGAGTCAGACCGAACCTTGGGTCAGAACGAAGTTCACAACGACATCACCCGCCCAAAAACGACAAGCTTTTCCTTGAGAAACCATGTAGGCAGCCAATTAAAACCCAACGTTAAGAAATGCATCAAGTTTTTTGCCGAGCTACAAATGACTATGGGCCCGAGCTCGACTCGACCTCCTTCTCGATACCGTTGCGAGAGCGCCTCCTCAATATAAAGCATGCGAAAACCATTTTGGGTGCTCATGACATCCTAACTTCAATAAGTGCATCACGATTTTCGTCGAGTAGGACCCGATGTGGCAAAGGAGTCAGACCGAACCTTGGGTCAGAACGAAGTTCACAACGACCGCCCAAAAACGACAAGCTTTTCCTTGAGAAACCATGTAGGCAGCCAATTAAAACCCAACGTTAAGAAATGCATCAAGTTTTTTGCCGAGGACTATGGGCCCGAGCTCGACTCGACCTCCTTCTCGATACCGTTGCCCCACGAGAGCGCCTCCTTATAAAGCATGCGGTTGAGAAAACCATTTTGGGTGCTCATGACATCCTAACTTCAATAAGTGCAGCACGACTTTTCGTCGAGTAGGACCCAGTCAGACGAACCTTGGGTCAGAACGAAGTTCACAACGACATCACCCGCCCAAAAACGACAAGCTTTTCCTTGAGAAACCATGTAGGCAGCCAATTAAAACCCCGCATCAAGTTTTTTGAGCCTACAAATGACTATGGGCCCGAGCTCGACTCGACCTCCTTCTCGATACCGTTGCCCCACGAGAGCGCCTCCTCAGATATAAAGCATGCGGTTGAGAAAACCATTTTGGGTGCTTATGACATCCTAACTTCAATAAGTGCATCACGATTTTCGTCGAGTAGGACCCGATGTGGCAAAGGAGTCAGACCGAACCTTGGGTCAGAACGAAGTTCACAACGACATCACCCGCCCAAAAACGACAAGCTTTTCCTTGAGAAACCATGTAGGCAGCCAATTAAAACCCAACGTTAAGAAATGCATCAAGTTTTTTGCCGAGCTACAAATGACTATGGGCCCGAGCTCGACTCGACCTCCTTCTCGATACCGTTGCCCCACGAGAGCGCCTCCTCAGATATAAAGCATGCGGTTGAGAAAACCATTTTGGTGCATGACATCCTAACTTCAATAAGTGCATCACGATTTTCGTCGAGTAGGACCCGATGTGAGTCAGACCGAACCTTGGGTCAGAACGAAGTTCACAACGACATCACCCGCCCAAAAACGACAAGCTTTTCCTTGAGAAACCATGTAGGCAGCCAATTAAAACCCAACGTTAAGAAATGCATCAAGTTTTTTGCCGAGCTACAAATGACTATGGGCCCGAGCTCGACTCGACCTCCTTCTCGATACCGTTGCCTCAATATAAAGCATGCGGTTGAGAAAACCATTTTGGGTGATGACATCCTAACTTCAATAACGTGCGATTTTCGTCTAGGACCCGATGTTCAAAAGCAGAGAACCTTGGGTATGTTCACAACGAACATCAGACACCCGCCCAAAAACGACAAGCTTTTCCTTGAGAAACCATGTAGGCAGCCAATTAAAACCCAACGTTAAGAAACATCAAGTTTTTTGCCGAGTGACTATCGAGCTCGACGATCCCCACGAGAGCGCCTCCTCAGATATAAAGCATGCGGTTGAGAAAACCATTTTGGGTGCTCATGAGTGCATCACGATTTTCGTCGAGTAGGACCCGATGTGGCAAAGGAGTCAGACCGAACCTTGGGTCAGAACGAAGTTCACAACGACATCACCCGCCCAAAAAACGACAAGCTTTTCCTTGAGAAACCATGTAGGCAGCCAATTAAAACCCAACGTTAAGAAATGCATCAAGTTTTTTGCCGAGCCAAATGACTATGGGCCCGAGCTCGACTCGACCTCCTTCTCGATACCGTTGCCCCACGAGAGCGCCTCCTCAGATAAAGCATGCGGTTGAGAAAACCATTTTGGGTGCTTATGACATCCTAACTTCAATAAGTGCATCACGATTTTCGTCGAGTAGGACCCGATGTGGCAAAGGAGTCAGACCGAACCTTGGGTCAGAACGAAGTTCACAACGACATCACCCGCCCAAAAACGACAAGCTTTTCCTTGAGAAACCATGTAGGCAGCCAATTAAAACCCAACGTTAAGAAATGCATCAAGTTTTTTGCCGAGCTACAAATGACTATGGGCCCGAGCTCGACTCGACCTCCTTCTCGATACCATTTATAAAGCATGCGGTTGAGAAAACCATTTTGGGTGCTATGACATCCTAACTTCAATAAGTGCATCACGATTTTCGTCGAGTAGGACCCGATGTGGCAAAGGAGTCAGACCGAACCTTGGGTCAGAACGAAGTTCACAACGACATCACCCGCCCAAAAACGACAAGCTTTTCCTTGAGAAACCATGTAGGCAGCCAATTAAAACCCAACGTTAAGAAATGCATCAAGTTTTTTGCCGAGCCACAAATGACTATGGGCCCGAGCTCGACTCGACCTCCTTCTCGATACCGTTACTCAGATATAAAGCATGCCCACGAAGTCGATTTTCGTCGAGTAGGACCCGACATAGTCAAACGCCCAAAAACGACAAGCTTCCATGTGAAACCCAACGTTAAGAAATGCATCAAGTTTTTTGCCGAGTGACTAAACTCGACGATACCGTTAACTCCTCAGCATCAATGACATCCTAACTTCAATAAGTGCATCACGATTTTCGTCGAGTAGGACCCGATGTGGCAAAGGAGTCAGACCGAACCTTGGGTCAGAACGAAGTTCACAACGACATCACCCGCCCAAAAACGACAAGCTTTTCCTTGAGAAACCATGTAGGCAGCCAATTAAAACCCAACGTTAAGAAATGCATCAAGTTTTTTGCCGAGCTACAAATGACTATGGGCCCGAGCTCGACTCGACCTCCTTCTCGATACCGTTGCCCCACGAGAGCGCCTCCTCAGATATAAAGCATGCGGTTGAGAAAACCATTTTGGGTGCTATGACATCCTAACTTCAATAAGTGCATCACGATTTTCGTCGAGTAGGACCCGATGTGGCAAAGGAGTCAGACCGAACCTTGGGTCAGAACGAAGTTCACAACGACATCACCCGCCCAAAAACGACAAGCTTTTCCTTGAGAAACCATGTAGGCAGCCAATTAAAACCCAACGTTAAGAAATGCATCAAGTTTTTTGCCGAGCTACAAATGACTATGGGCCCGAGCTCGACTCGACCTCCTTCTCGATACCGTTGCCCCACGAGAGCGCCTCCTCATAAAGCATGCGGTTGAGAAAACCATTTTGGGTGCTCATGACATCCTAACTTCAATAAGTGCACACGTTTCGTCGAGTAGGACCCGATGTGGCAAAGGAGTCAGACCGAACCTTGGGTCAGAACGAAGTTCACAACGACATCACCCGCCCAAAAACGAAAGCTTTGTCCAATTGATGCATCAAAGAAATGTAAGTCAGACTATGGGCCCAAGTTCGATCGACGACTCCCCTCGAAGTTTTTTGCCGAGCCACAAATGACTATGGGCCCGAGCTCGACTCGACCTCCTTCTCGATACCGTTGCCCCACGAGAGCGCCTCCTCAGATATAAAGCATGCGGTTGAGAAAACCATTTTGGGTGCTCATGACATCCTAACTTCAATAAATCACTTCGTCGAGTCGATGTGGCGAACCTTGGGTCAGAACGAAGTTCACAACGACATCACCGCCCAAAAACGACAAGCTTTTCCTTGAGAAACCATGTAGGCAGCCAATTAAAACCCAACGTTAAGAAATGCATCAAGTTTTTTGCCGAGCCACAAATGACTATGGGCCCGAGCTCGACTCGACCTCCTTCTCGATACCGTTGAGCATGCGGTTGAGAAAACCATTTTGGGTGCTATGACATCCTAACTTCAATAAGTGCATCACGATTTTCGTCGAGTAGGACCCGATGTGGCAAAGGAGTCAGACCGAACCTTGGGTCAGAACGAAGTTCACAACGACATCACCGCCCAAAAACGACAAGCTTTTCCTTGAGAAACCATGTAGGCAGCCAATTAAAACCCAACGTTAAGAAATGCATCAAGTTTTTTAATGACTATGCTCGATGACGATACCGTTAACTTCAGCATAATGCATCACGATTTTCGTCGAGTAGGACCCGATGTGGCAAAGGAGTCAGACCGAACCTTGGGTCAGAACGAAGTTCACAACGACATCACCCGCCCAAAAACGACAAGCTTTTCCTTGAGAAACCATGTAGGCAGCCAATTAAAACCCAACTTAAGATCTCGATACCGTTGCCCCACGAGAGCGTATAAAGCATTTGCCGGTAAATGACTATTTTGGGTCAGCTCGACATGACATCCTAAGCCAATTCAATAAGTGCGTTCACGATTTTCGTCGCCTCGGACAATATAAAGCATGCGTGTGGAGGAGTCCCGAACCTTGGGTCAGAACGAAGTTCACAACGACATCACCCGCCCAAAAACGACAAGCTTTTCCTTGAGAAACCATGTAGGCAGCCAATTAAAACCCAACGTTAAGAAATGCATCAAGTTTTTTGCCGAGCACGTTTCGACGATACCGTAGGCCCCGATGTAAGTGACGATTTTCGTCGAGTAGGACCCGATGTTTTGGGTCAGAACTCACAACGACATCCCGCCCAAAAACGACAATGAGAAACATGTAGGCAGCCAATTAAAACCCAACGTTAAGAAATGCATCTTGCCGAGATGACTATGGGCCCGAGCTCGACTCGACGATACCGTTGCCCCACGAGAGCGCCTCCTCATATAAAGCATGCGGTTGAGAAAACCATTTTGGGTGCATGACATCCTAACTTCAATAAGTGCATCACGATTTTCGTCGAGTAGGACCCGATGTGGCAAAGGAGTCAGACCGAACCTTGGGTCAGAACGAAGTTCACAACGACATCACCCGCCCAAAAACGACAAGCTTTTCCTTGAGAAACCATGTAGGCAGCCAATTAAAACCAACGTTAAGAAATGCATCAAGTTTTTTGCCGAGCTAC
Organism: Utricularia gibba; assembly: GCA_002189035.1. Taxonomy (NCBI): domain Eukaryota; kingdom Viridiplantae; phylum Streptophyta; class Magnoliopsida; order Lamiales; family Lentibulariaceae; genus Utricularia; species Utricularia gibba. Next base: position 74,254 of record NEEC01000024.1, on the reverse strand, counting down.
AAATGACTATGGGCCCGAGCTCGACTCGACCTCCTTCTCGATACCGTTGCCCCACGAGAGCGCCTCCTCAGATATAAAGCATGCGGTTGAGAAAACCATTTTGGGTGCTTATGACATCCTAACTTCAATAAGTGCATCACGATTTTCGTCGAGTAGGACCCGATGTGGCAAAGGAGTCAGACCGAACCTTGGGTCAGAACGAAGTTCACAACGACATCACCGCCCAAAAACGACAAGCTTTTCCTTGAGAAACCATGTAGGCAGCCAATTAAAACCCAACCCAAGTTTTTTGCCGAGCACAAATGACTATGGGCCCGAGCTCGACTCGACCTCCGCTCGATACCGTTGCCCCACGAGAGCGCCTCAGATATAAAGCATGCGGTTGAGAAAACCATTTTGGGTGATGACATCCTAACTTCAATAAGTGATTTCGTCGAGTAGGACCCGATGTGGCAAAGGAGTCAGACCGAACCTTGGGTCAGAACGAAGTTCACAACGACATCACCCGCCCAAAAACGACAAGCTTTTCCTTGAGAAACCATGTAGGCAGCCAATTAAAACCCAACGTTAAGAAATGCATCAAGTTTTTTGCCGAGCCACAAATGACTATGGGCCGAGCTCGACTCGACCTCCTTCTCGATACCGTTGCCCCACGAGAGCGCCTCCTCAGATATAAAGCATGCGGTTGAGAAAACCGGCAAATGAGTCTATGTGGCGAACCTTGGGTCAGAACGAAGTTCACAACGACATCACCCGCCCAAAAACGACAAGCTTTTCCTTGAGAAACCATGTAGGCAGCCAATTAAAACCCAACGTTTTCGTTTGAGAGCGCGATATGAGATATAAAGCATGCGGTTGAGAAAACCATTTTGGGTGCTCATGAATCGAGTCGACCCTCCGTCTCGACATCGACAAGCTTTTCCTTGAGAAACCATGTAGGCAGCCAATTAAAACCCAACGTGTTACAAATGACAGACGACTCGATCACCGAGAGCGATATAAAGCATGCGGTTGAGAAAACCATTTTGGGTGCTCATGACATCCTAACTTCAATAAGTGCATCACGATTTTCGTCGAGTAGGACCCCGTCAGAACGAAGTTCACAACGACATACGACAAGCTTTTCCTTGAGAAACCATGTAGGCAGCCAATTAAAACCAACATGCATCCCGAGGAAGCGGATGATATAAAGCATGCGGTTGAGAAAACCATTTTGGGGATGACATCCTAACTTCAATAAGTGCATCACGATTTTCGTCGAGTAGGACCCGATGTGGCAAAGGAGTCAGACCGAACCTTGGGTCAGAACGAAGTTCACAACGACATCACCGCCCAAAAACGACAAGCTTTTCCTTCATGTCAGATAACCCCCACGAGAAATCTCGATACCGTTGCCCCACGAGAGCGATATAAAGCATGCGGTTGAGAAAACCATTTTGGGTGGTCTGCATCACGATTTTCGTCGACCCGATGTTCAGACCGAACCTTGGGTCAGAACGAAGTTCACAACGACATCACCCGCCCAAAAACGACAAGCTTTTCCTTGAGAAACCATGTAGGCAGCCAATTAAAACCCAACGTTAAGAAATGCATCAAGTTTTTTGCCGAGCTACAAATGACTATGGGCCCGAGCTCGACTCGACCTCCTTCTCGATACCGTTGCCCCACGAGAGCGCCTCCTCAGATATAAAGCATGCGGTTGAGAAAACCATTTTGGGTGCTCATGACATCCTAACTTCAATAAGTGCATCACGATTTTCGTCGAGTAGGACCCGATGTGGCAAAGGAGTCAGACCGAACCTTGGGTCAGAACGAAGTTCACAACGACATCACCCGCCCAAAAACGACAAGCTTTTCCTTGAGAAACCATGTAGGCAGCCAATTAAAACCCAACGTTAAGAAATGCATCAAGTTTTTTGCCGAGGACTATGAGCTCGACTCGACCTCCTTCTCGATACCGTTGCCCCACGAGAGCGCCTCCTCAATATAAAGCATGCGGTATTTTGGGTTATGACATCCTAACTTCAATAAGTGCATCACCGTCGAGTTTTACCTTGGGTCAGAACGAAGTTCACAACGACATCACCCCCCAAAAACGACAAGTTCCTTTGTGCCGACCTGGGTCGAGCTCGACTCGACCTCCTTCTCGATACCGTTCGAGACAATATAAAGCACGGTTGAGACATGCCCCATCAATACGAAGCGAATTTTCCTTGGGTGCTCTGAATCGTTAATTTTCAAGCTTTTCCTTGAGAAACCATGTAGGCAGCCAATTAAAACCAACGTTAAGAAATGCATCAAGTTTTTTGCCGAGCTACAAATGACTATCGGGCCCGAGCTGCGACTCGAGCTGCTCGATACCGTTGCCCAGAACGAAGACGACAAGCGCCTTCCCAGCCAATATAAATGCAATGCGAGGATTCGAAAACCATTTTGGGTAATGACATCCTAACTTCAATAAGTGCATCACGATTTTCGTCGAGTAGGACCCGATGTGACATCAAGGAGTCAGCCCGAAATGCTTATGTCGAGCTCGACTCGACCTCCTTCTCGATACCGTTGCCCACGAGAGCGCCTCCTCAATATAAAGCATGCGGTTGAGAAAACCATTTTGGGTGCTTATGACATCCTAACTTCAATAAGTGCATCACGATTTTCGTCGAGTAGGACCCGATGTGGCAAAGGAGTCAGACCGAACCTTGGGTCAGAACGAAGTTCACAACGACATCACCCGCCCAAAAACGACAAGCTTTTCCTTGAGAAACCATGTAGGCAGCCAATTAAAACCCAACGTTAAGAAATGCATCAAGTTTTTTGCCGAGCACAAATGACTATGGGCCCGAGCTCGACTCGACCTCCTTCTCGATACCGTTGCCCCACGAGAGCGCCTCCTCAGATATAAAGCATGCGGTTGAGAAAACCATTTTGGGTGCTATGACATCCTAACTTCAATAAGTGCAGCACGATTTTCGTCGAGTAGGACCCGATGTGGCAAAGGAGTCAGACCGAACCTTGGGTCAGAACGAAGTTCACAACGACATCACCCGCCCAAAAACGACAAGCTCCTTCATGTAGGCAGCCAATTCAACGTTTGCATCCCCTACAAATGACTATGGGCCCGAGCTCGACTCGACCTCCTTCTCGATACCGTTGCCACGAGAGCGCCTCCTCAGATATAAAGCATGCGGTTGAGAAAACCATTTTGGGTGCTTATGACATCCTAACTTCAATAAGTGCATCACGATTTCGTCGAGTAGGACCCGATGTGGCAAAGGAGTCAGACCGAACCTTGGGTCAGAACGAAGTTCACAACGACATCACCCGCCCAAAAACGACAAGCTTTTCCTTGAGAAACCATGTAGGCAGCCAATTAAAACCCAACGTTAAGAAATGCATCAAGTTTTTTGCCGAGCCACAAATGACTATGGGCCCGAGCTCGACTCGACCCCTCTCGATACCGTTGCCCCACGAGAGCGCCTTATCAATATAAAGCATGTTGAGAAAACCATTTTGGGTGCTCATGACATCCTAACTTCAATAAGTGCATCACGATTTTCGTCGAGTAGGACCCGATGTGGCAAAGGAGTCAGGAACCTTGGGTCAGAACGAAGTTCACAACGACATCACCCGCCCAAAAACGACAAGCTTTTCCTTGAGAAACCATGTAGGCAGCCAATTAAAACCCAACGTTAAGAAATGCATCAAGTTTTTTGCCGAGCTACAAATGACTATGGGCCCGAGCTCGACTCGACCTCCCTCGATACCGTTGCCCACGAGAGCGCCTCCTCAGATATAAAGCATGCGGTTGAAAACCATTTTGGGTGCTATGACATCCTAACTTCAATAAGTGCATCACCGTCGAGTAGGACCCGATGTGGAAAGGAGTCAGACCGAACCTTGGGTCAGAACGAAGTTCACAACGACATCACCCGCCAAAAACGACAAGCTTTTCCTTGAGAAACCATGTATTAAAACCCAACGTTAAGAAATGCATCAAGTTTTTTGCCGAGCTACAAATGACTATGGGCCCGAGCTCGACTCGACCCGATACCGTTGCCCCACGAGAGCGCCTCAAATATAAAGCATGCGGTTGAGAAAACCATTTTGGGTGCTCATGACATCCTAACTTCAATAAGTGCATCACGATTTCGTCGAGTAGGACCCGATGTGGCAAAGGAGTCAGACCGAACCTTGGGTCAGAACAAGTTCACAACGACATCACCCGATCCTTGAAAACCATGTAGGCAGCCAATTAAAACCCAACGTTAAAAATGCATCAGTTTTTGCCGAGCTACAAATGACTATCGAGCTCGACTCGACCTCCTTCTCAGCATGCGGTTGAGAAAACCATTTTGGGTGCTTATGACATCCTAACTTCAATAAGTGCATCACGATTTCGTCGAGTAGGACCCGATGTGTCAGACCGAACCTTGGGTCAGAACGAAGTTCACAGATCACGAGCTTTTCCTTGAGAAACCATGTCAATTAAAACCCAACGTTAAGAAATGCATCAAGTTTTTTCACAAATGACTATGGGCGAGCTCGACTCGAAATACCGTTGCCCCACGAGAGCGCCTTTATAAAGCATGCGGTTGAGAAAACCATTTTGGGTGCCATGACATCCTAACTTCAATAAGTGCATCACGATTTTCGTCGAGTAGGACCCGATGTGGCAAAGGAGTCAGAACCTTGGGTCAGAACGAAGTTCACAACGACATCACCCGCCCAAAAACGACAAGCTTTTCCTTGAGAAACCATGTAGGCAGCCAATTAAAACCCAACATGCAAGTTTTTTGCCGAGCTACAAATGACTATGGGCCCGAGCTCGACTCGACTCGATACCGTTGCCCCACGAGAGCGCCTCCTCAATATAAAGCATGCGGTTGAGAAAACCATTTTGGGTGCTCATGACATCCTAACTTCAATAAGTGCATCACGATTTTCGTCGAGTAGGACCCGATGTGGCAAAGGAGTCAGACCGAACCTTGGGTCAGAACGAAGTTCACAACGACATCACCCGCCCAAAAACGACAAGCTTTTCCTTCATGTAGGCAGCCAATTAAAACCCAACGTTAAGAAATGCATCAAGTTTTTTGCCGAGCTACAAATGACTATGGGCCCGAGCTCGACTCGACCTCCTTCTCGATACCGTTGCCCCACGAGAGCGCCTCCTCAATATAAAGCATGCGGTTGAGAAAACCATTTTGGGTGCATGACATCCTAACTTCAATAAGTGCATCACGATTTCGTCGAGTAGGACCCGATGTGGCAAAGGACCCGAACCTTGGGTCAGAACGAAGTTCACAACGACAATCACCCAGCCCAAAAACGACAAGAACGAACCGTTCACGAGACGACATCACCCAGCCAAAACGACAAGCTTTTCAAAAATGCATCAAGTTTTTTGAAACCATGTAGGCAGCCAATTAAAACCCACAAATGACTAATGGGCCGAGCTCGACTCGACCTCCTTTCGATTTTGTTGCCCCTACAAATGACGCCTCCTCAGCTCGACATAAACGACCTCCTTCGGTTGAGAAACCATTTTGCCCCACGAGCTCGAGACATCCTAAGATATAAAGCATGCGGTTGAGAAAACCATTTTGGGTGCTCATGACATCCTAACGAAGTAATGTGGCGAAGGAGTTCGAACCTTGGGTAGCAGAACGATCACAACGAAGGAGTCAGCCCGAACCTTGGGACAAGCTTGAAGTTGAGAAACCGACATCAGCCCCAAAAACGACGTTAAACCATGAGCATGTAGGCGAGCCAATTAAACTCGACCTCCTTCCAACGTTAGAGCGAATATAAAGCATGCGGTTGAGAAAACCGATTTTGGGACTATCATCCTGCTCAACTCGTACCTTTCGATCGTGGCAAAGGACCGTGCCGACAAAAAGTCAGAACAAGTTCACAACGACATCACCCGCCCAAAAACGACAAGCTTTTCCTTGAGAAACCATGTAGGCAGCCAATTAAAACCCAACGTTAAGAAATGCATCAAGTTTTTTGCCGAGCTACAAATGACTATGGGCCCGAGCTCGACTCGCGATACCGTTGCCCCACGAGAGCGCCTCCTCAGATATAAAGCATGAAAAACCATTTTGGGTGCTTATGTTGACGACAATTTTGGGAGCTTCATCCTAAGACCCGTTGCCCACGAGAGCGACCGATGGATATAAAGCATGCGGTTGAGAAAACCATTTTGGTGTGAAGTGGAGTCTAACGACGTCCTTGGGTCAGAACGAAGTTCACAACGACATCAAAAAACGACAAGCTTTTCCTTGAGAAACCATGTAGGCAGCCAATTAAAACCCAACGTTAAGAAATGCATCAAGTTTGATTGGCATAGTCCATGAACCCATGAGCCAAGTTCGACTATCTCGATACCTCATTGCCCCCACGACCACCTATCTTATAAAGCATACCGGTTGAGACGCCTCCTGGGACATGCTTCATGCGGTTGAGAAAACCGTGAGCATCACGATTTTCGTCGAGTAGGACCCGATGTGGCAAAGGAGTCAAGACCGAACCTTGGGTCAGAACGAAGGTGCTCGACGACACACCGCCCAAAAAGTGCGACAAGCTTCGTCGAGTAGGACCCGATTGTCAGAAACCGAAGTTCACAACGACATAGGCAGCCAATTAAAACCCAACATGCATCAAGGCCGAGCCAATTGAAAACCCCGAGCAAGCCAATGCCATGACTTTTGCCGAGCTCGACATCGACAAGCTCCTTCTGGGCCCGAGCACGAGAGAGATAACGAGAGCGCCATCAAATATAAAGCATGCGGTTGAGAAAACCATTTTGGGTGCTATGACATCCTAACTTCAATAAGTGCATCACGATTTTCGTCGAGTAGGACCCGATGTGGACCGAAAGGAGTTCATGAGGTCAGAACTTCAAAACGAACACATCGATCAAAAACGACAAGCTTTTCCTTGAGAGTAGGACCATGTAGTCAGACCGAAGCCAATCACAACGACATAAGAAACCAACGTTAAGAAATGCATCAAGTTTTTTGCCGAGCCACAAATGACTATGGGCCCGACGTTGAGAAAACCGATTTTGTGCTCATGACTCCTCTTCAATAGAAGCACGCGGTTCGAGAAAGCACCGGACATGAATCCTAACCTTGGGTCGAAGTTAACGACATGACATCCTAAGATTAAGTGCATCGTCGAGTATTTCGATCGATAGGACCCGATGTGGAGGAGTCAGACCAGAACGAAGTTCACAACGACATCACCCGCCCAAAAACGACAAGCTTTTCCTTGAAACAACATGTAGGCAGCCAATTAAAACCACAACGTTCCTTGAGAAAAAATGCAGGCAGCCAATTAAAACCCAGAACGTTAGCTTTTCCTTGAGAAACCATGTAGGCAGCCAATTCAAGTTTTTTGCCGAGCGACAAACTGACGATACCGTTGCCCCACGAGAGCGCCTCCTCAGATATAAAGCATGCGGTTGAGAAAACCATTTTGGGTGCGACATCCTAACTTCAATAAGTGCATCACGATTTTCGTCGAGTAGGACCCGAAGACCGTTGGGTCAGAACGAAGTTCACAACGACATCAGCCCAAAAACGACAAGCTTTTCCTTGAGAAACCATGTAGGCAGCCAATTAAAACCAACGTTAAGAAATGCATCAAGTTTTTTGCCGAGCTACAAATGACTATGGGCCCGAGCTCGACTCGACCTCCTTCTCGATACCGTTGCCACGAGAGCGCCTCCTCAGATATAAAGCATGCGGTTGAGAAAACCATTTTGGGTGCATGACATCCTAACTTCAATAAGTGCATCACGATTTTCGTCGAGTAGGACCCGATGTGGAAAAGAACGAAGTTCACAACGACCGACAAGCTTTTCCTTGAGAAACCATGTAGGCAGAACGAAGTTCACAACGACATCACACCGCCATGCGGTTGAGAAAACCATTTTGGGTGCTTATGACATCCTAACTTCAATAAGTGCATCACGATTTTCGTCGAGTAGGACCCGATGTGGCAAAGGAGTCAGACCACCTTGGGTCAGAACGAAGTTCACAACGACATCAGCCCAAAAACGACAAGCTTTTCCTTGAGAAACCATGTAGGCAGCCCCAACGTTAAGAAATGCATCAAGTTTTTTGCCGAGCCACAAATGACTATGGGCCCGAGCTCGACTCGACCTCTCGATTGCCCCACGACGAGCGCCTTATCAAATATAAAGCATGCGGTTGAGAAAACCATTTTGGGTGCTCATGACATCCTAACTTCAATAAGTGCATCACGATTTTCGTCGAGTAGGACCCGATGTGGCAAAGGAGTCAGACCGAACCTTGGGTCAGAACGAAGTTCACAACGACATCACCCGCCCAAAAACGACAAGCTTTTCCTTGAGAAACCATGTAGGCAGCCAATTAAAACCCAACGTTAAGAAATGCATCAAGTTTTTTGCCGAGCCACAAATGACTATGGGCCCGAGCTCGACTCGACCACGATACCGTTGCCCCACGAGAGCGCCTGATATAAAGCATGCGGTTGAGAAAACCATTTTGGGTGCTTATGACATCCTAACTTCAATAAGTGCATCACGATTTTCGTCGAGTAGGACCCGATGTGGCAAAGGAGTCAGACCGAACTTGGGTCAGAACGAAGTTCACAACGACATCACCCGCCCAAAAACGACAAGCTTTTCCTTGAGAAACCATGTAGGCAGCCAATTAAAACCCAACGTTAAGAAATGCATCAAGTTTTTTGCCGAGCTACAAATGACTATGGGCCCGAGCTCGACTCGACCTCCTTCTCGATACCGTTGCCCCACGAGAGCGCCTCCTCAGATATAAAGCATGCGGTTGAGAAAACCATTTTGGGTGCTATGACATCCTAACTTCAATAAGTGCATCACGATTTTCGTCGAGTAGGACCGATGTGGCAAAGGAGTCAGACCGAACCTTGGGTCAGAACGAAGTTCACAACGACATCACCGCCCAAAAACGACAAGCTTTTCCTTGAGAAACCATGTAGGCAGCCAATTAAAACCCAACGTTAAGAAATGCATCAAGTTTTTTGCCGAGCCACAAATGACTATGGGCCCGAGCTCGACTCGACCACCTTCTCGATACCGTTGCCCACGAGAGCGCCTTATCAAATATAAAGCATGCGGTTGAGAAAACCATTTTGGGTGCTCATGACATCCTAACTTCAATAAGTGCAGCACGATTTTCGTCGAGTAGGACCCGATGTGGCAAAGGAGTCAGACCGAACCTTGGGTCAGAACGAAGTTCACAACGACATCACCCGCCCAAAAACGACAAGCTTTTCCTTGAGAAACCATGTAGGCAGCCAATTAAAACCCAACGTTAAGAAATGCATCAAGTTTTTTGCCGAGCCACAAATGACTATGGGCCCGAGCTCGACTCGACCACCTTCTCGATACCGTTGCCCCACGAGAGCGCCTCCTCAGATATAAAGCATGCGGTTGAGAAAACCATTTTGGGTGCTTATGACATCCTAACTTCAATAAGTGCATCACGATTTTCGTCGAGTAGGACCCGATGTGGAAAAAGGAGTCAGACCGAACTTGGTCAGAACGAAGTTCACAACGACATCACCCGCCCAAAAACGACAAGCTTTTCCTTGAGAAACCATGTAGGCAGCCAATTAAAACCCAACGTTAAGAAATGCATCAAGTTTTTTGCCGAGCCACAAATGACTATGGGCCCGAGCTCGACTCGACCTCCTTCTCGATACCGTTGCCCCACGAGAGCGCCTCCTCAGATATAAAGCATGCGGTTGAGAAAACCATTTTGGGTGCTTATGACATCCTAACTTCAATAAGTGCATCACGATTTTCGTCGAGTAGGACCCGATGTGGAAAAGGAGTCAGACCGAACCTTGGGTCAGAACGAAGTTTCACCCGCCCAAAAACGACAAGCTTTTCCTTGAGAAACCATGTAGGCAGCCAAAAAACCCAACGAAGTTTTTTCAAATGACTATCGAGCTCGACTTCCTTCTCGATACCGTTGCCCCACGAGAGCGCCTCCTCAGATATAAAGCATGCGGTTGAGAAAACATTTTGGGTGCTATGACATCCTAACTTCAATAAGTGCATCACGAATTTCGTCGAGTAGGACCCGATGTGGAAAAAGGAGTCAGACCGAACCTTGGGTCAGAACGAAGTTCACAACGACATCACCCGCCCAAAAACGACAAGCTTTTCCTTGAGAAACCATGTAGGCAGCCAACGTTAAGAAATGCATCAAGTTTTTTGCCGAACAAATGACTAAGCTCGACTCGACGATATTCCTCGCATACCGTAAGTGCATCACGAAGTGACTCAGACCGAACCTTGGGTCAGAACCACAACGGACGACAAGCTTTTCCTTGAGAAACCATGTAGGCAGCCAATTAAAACCCAACGTTAAGAAATGCATCAAGTTTTTTTGACTATGGGCCCGAGCTCGACTCGAATACCCCCACGAGAGCGCCTCCTCAGATATAAAGCATGCGGTTGAGAAAACCATTTTGGGTGCTCATGACATCCTAACTTCAATAAGTGCATCACGATTTTCGTCGAGTAGGACCCGATGTGGCAAAGGAGTCAGACCGAACCTTGGGTCAGAACGAAGTTCACAACGACATCACCCGCCCAAAAACGACAAGCTTTTCCTTGAGAAACCATGTAGGCAGCCAATTAAAACCCAACCCAAGTTTAAGAACCTCCTGCACCGTTGCCCCACGAGAGCGCCTCCTCAGATATAAAGCATGCGGTTGAGAAAACCATTTTGGGTGCTTATGACATCCTAACTTCAATAAGTGCATCACGATTTTCGTCGAGTAGGACCCGATGTGGAAAAAGGAGTCAGACCGAACTTGGGTCAGAACGAAGTTCACAACGACATCACCCGCCAAAAACGACAAGCTTTTCCTTGAGAAACCATGTAGGCAGCCAATTAAAACCCAACTGCATCAAGTTTTTTGCCGAGCCACGACTAGAGCTCGACTCGCTTCTCGATACCCCCACGAGAGCGCCTCCTCAATATAAAGCATGCGGTTGAGAAAACCATTTTGGGTGCTTATGACATCCTAACTTCAATAAGTGCATCACGATTTTCGTCGAGTAACCCAGTCAGACCGAACCTTGCCCAAAAACGACAAGCTTTTCCTTGAGAAACCATGTAGGCAGCCAATTAAAACCCAACTTCAATAATGACAGCGACCGACCTCCTTCTCGATACCGTTGCCCCACGAGAGCGCCTCCTCAGATATAAAGCATGCGGTTGAGAAAACCATTTTGGGTGCTTATGACATCCTAACTTCAATAAGTGCATCACGATTTCGTCGAGTAGGACCCGATGTGGAAAAAGGAGTCAGACCGAACCTTGGGTCAGAACGAAGTTCACAACGACATCACCCGCCCAAAAACGACAAGCTTTTCCTTGAGAAACCATGTAGGCAGCCAATTAAAACCCAACGTTAAGAAATGCATCAAGTTTTTTGCCGAGCTACAAATGACTATGGGCCCGAGCTCGACTCGACCTCCTTCTCGATACCGTTGCCCCACGAGAGCGCCTCCTCAGATATAAAGCATGCGGTTGAGAAAACCATTTTGGGTGCTTATGACATCCTAACTTCAATAAGTGCATCACGATTTTCGTCGAGTAGGACCCGATGTGGCAAAGGAGTCAGACCGAACCTTGGGTCAGAACGAAGTTCACAACGACATCACCCGCCCAAAAACGACAAGCTTTTCCTTGAGAAACCATGTAGGCAGCCAATTAAAACCCAACGTTAAGAAATGCATCAAGTTTTTTGCCGAGCCACGACTATTCGACTTCCGTCGAGTAGACCCGCATGCGGTTGAGAAAACCATTTTGGGTGGAGTGCATCACGACGTCGAGTAGGACCCGATGTGGCAAAGGAGTCAGACCGGGTCAGAACGAAGTTCACAACGACATCACCCGCCCAAAAACGACAAGCTTTTCCTTGAGAAACCATGTAGGCAGCCAATTAAAACCCAACGTTAAGAAATGCATCAAGTTTTTTGCCGAGCACAAATGACTATGGGCCCGAGCTCGACTCGACCTCCTTCTCGATACCGTTGCCCCACGAGAGCGTCAGATATAAAGCATGCGGTTGAGAAAACCATTTTGGGTGCTTATGACATCCTAACTTCAATAACACGATTTTCGTCGAGTAGACCCGATGTGGAAAAGGAGTCAGACCGAACTTGGGTCAGAACGAAGTTCACAACGACATCACCCGCCCAAAAACGACAAGCTTTTCCTTGAGAAACCATGTAGGCAGCCAATTAAAACCCAACGTTAAGAAATGCATCAAGTTTTTTGCCGAGCCACAAATGACTATGGGCCGAGCTCGACTCGACCTCCTTCTCGATACCGCCCCACGAGAGCGCCTCCTCAGATATAAAGCATGCGGTTGAGAAAACCATTTTGGGTGCTTATGACATCCTAACTTCAATAAGTGCATCACGATTTTCGTCGAGTAGGACCCGATGTGGAAAAAGGAGTCAGACCGAACTTGGGTCAGAACGAAGTTCACAACGACATCACCCGCCCAAAAACGACAAGCTTTTCCTTGAGAAACCATGTAGGCAGCCAATTAAAACCCAACGTTAAGAAATGCATCAAGTTTTTTGCCGAGCCACAAATGACTATGGGCCCGAGCTCGACTCGACCCCTCTCGATACCGTTGCCCCACGAGAGCGCCGATATAAAGCATGCGGTTGAGAAAACCAATGCAATAAGTGCATCACGATTTTCGTCGAGTAGGACCCGATGTGGCAAAGGAGTCAGACCGAACTTGGGTCAGAACGAAGTTCACAACGACATCACCCGCCCAAAAACGACAAGCTTTTCCTTGAGAAACCATGTAGGCAGCCAATTAAAACCCAACGTTAAGAAATGCATCAAGTTTTTTTAAATGACTATGGGCCCGAGCTCGACTCGACCCTTCTCGATACCGTTGCCCCACGAGAGCGCCTCCTCAGATATAAAGCATGCGGTTGAGAAAACCATTTTGGGTGATGACATCCTAACTTCAATAAGTGCATCACGATTTTCGTCGAGTAGGACCCGATGTGGAAAAGGAGTCAGACCGAACTTGGGTCAGAACGAAGTTCACAACGACATCACCCGCCCAAAAACGACAAGCTTTTCCTTGAGAAACCATGTAGGCAGCCAATTAAAACCCAACGTTAAGAAATGCATCAAGTTTTTTGCCGAGCCACAAATGACTATGGGCCCGAGCCGACTCGACTCGATACCGTTGCCCACGAGAGCGCCTCCTCAGATATAAAGCATGCGGTTGAGAAAACCATTTTGGGTGCTTATGACATCCTAACTTCAATAAGTGCATCACGATTTCGTCGAGTAGACCCGATGTGGAAAAAGGAGTCAGACCGAACTTGGGTCAGAACGAAGTTCACAACGACATCACCCGCCCAAAAACGACAAGCTTTTCCTTGAGAAACCATGTAGGCAGCCAATTAAAACCCAACGTTAAGAAATGCATCAAGTTTTTTGCCGAGCCACAAATGACTATGGGCCCGAGCTCGACTCGACCTCCTTCTCGATACCGTTGCCCCACGAGAGCGCCTCCTCAGATATAAAGCATGCGGTTGAGAAAACCATTTTGGGTGCTTATGACATCCTAACTTCAATAAGTGCATCACGATTTTCGTCGAGTAGGACCCGATGTGGAAAAAGGAGTCAGACCGAACCTTGGGTCAGAACGAAGTTCACAACGACATCACCCGCCCAAAAACGACAAGCTTTTCCTTGAGAAACCATGTAGGCAGCCAATTAAAACCCAACGTTAAGAAATGCATCAAGTTTTTTGCCGAGCCACAAATGACTATGGGCCCGAGCTCGACTCGACCACCTGCTCGATACCGTTGCCCCACGAGAGCGCCTATCAATATAAAGCATGCGGTTGAGAAAACCATTTTGGGTGCTCATGACATCCTAACTTCAATAAGTGCATCACGATTTTCGTCGAGTAGGACCCGATGTGGCAAAGGAGTCAGACCGAACCTTGGGTCAGAACGAAGTTCACAACGACATCACCGCCCAAAAACGACAAGCTTTTCCTTGAGAAACCATGTAGGCAGCCAATTAAAACCCAACGTTAAGAAATGCATCAAGTTTTTTGCCGAGCCACAAATGACTATGGGCCCGAGCTCGACTCGACCACCTTCTCGATACCGTTGCCCCACGAGAGCGCCTCCTCAGATATAAAGCATGCGGTTGAGAAAACCATTTTGGGTGCTATGACATCCTAACTTCAATAAGTGCATCACGATTTTCGTCGAGTAGGACCCGATGTGGCAAAGGAGTCAGACCGAACCTTGGTCAGAACGAAGTTCACAACGACATCACCCGCCCAAAAACGACAAGCTTTTCCTTGAGAAACCATGTAGGCAGCCAATTAAAACCCAACGTTAAGAAATGCATCAAGTTTTTTGCCGAGCACAAATGACTATGGGCCCGAGCTCGACTCGACCTCCTTCTCGATACCGTTGCCCACGAGAGCGCCTCCTCAGATATAAAGCATGCGGTTGAGAAAACCATTTTGGGTGCTTATGACATCCTAACTTCAATAAGCACGATTTTCGTCGAGTAGGACCCGATGTGGCAAAGGAGTCAGACCGAACTTGGGTCAGAACGAAGTTCACAACGACATCACCCGCCCAAAAACGACAAGCTTTTCCTTGAGAAACCATGTAGGCAGCCAATTAAAACCCAACGTTAAGAAATGCATCAAGTTTTTTGCCGAGCACAAATGACTATGGGCCCGAGCTCGACTCGACCACCTGCTCGATACCGTTGCCCCACGAGAGCGTATAAAGCATGCGGTTGAGAAAACCATTTTGGGTGCTTATGACATCCTAACTTCAATAAGTCACGATTTTCGTCGAGTAGGACCCGATGTGGAAAAAGGAGTCAGACCGAACCTTGGGTCAGAACGAAGTTCACAACGACATCACCCGCCCAAAAACGACAAGCTTTTCCTTGAGAAACCATGTAGGCAGCCAATTAAAACCCAACGTTAAAAATGCATCAACGAGCCACAAATGACTATGGGCCCGAGCTCGACTCGACCTCCTGCTCGATACCGTTGCCCCACGAGAGCGCCTCCTCAGATATAAAGCATGCGGTTGAGAAAACCATTTTGGGTGCTTATGACATCCTAACTTCAATAAGTGCATCACGATTTTCGTCGAGTAGACCCGATGTGGAAAAAGGAGTCAGACCGAATCTTGGGTCAGAACGAAGTTCACAACGACATCACCCGCCCAAAAACGACAAGCTTTTCCTTGAGAAACCATGTAGGCAGCCAATTAAAACCCAACGTTAAAAATGCATCAGTTTTTTGCCGAGCCACAAATGACTATGGGCCCGAGCTCGACTCGACCTCCTTCTCGATACCGTTGCCCCACGAGAGCGCCTCCTCAGATATAAAGCATGCGGTTGAGAAAACCATTTTGGGTGCTTCATGACATCCTAACTTCAATAAGTGCATCACGATTTTCGTCGAGTAGGACCCAGTCAGACCGAACCTTGGGTCAGAACGAAGTTCACAACGACATCACCCGCCCAAAAACGACAAGCTTTTCCTTGAGAAACCATGTAGGCAGCCAATTAAAACCCAACGTTAAGAAATGCATCAAGTTTTTTGCCGAGCCACAAATGACTATGGGCCCGAGCTCGACTCGACCCCTTCTCGATACCGTTGCCCCACGAGAGCGCCTTCAGATATAAAGCATGCGGTTGAGAAAACCATTTTGGGTGCTTATGACATCCTAACTTCAATAAGTGCATCACGATTTTCGTCGAGTAGACCCGATGTGGAAAAAGGAGTCAGACCGAACCTTGGGTCAGAACGAAGTTCACAACGACATCACCCGCCCAAAAACGACAAGCTTTTCCTTGAGAAACCATGTAGGCAGCCAATTAAAACCCAACGTTAAGAAATGCATCAAGTTTTTTGCCGAGCCACAAATGACTATGGGCCCGAGCTCGACTCGACCTCCTTCTCGATACCGTTAGAGCGCCTCCTCAGATATAAAGCATGCGGTTGAGAAAACCATTTTGGGTGCTTATGACATCCTAACTTCAATAAGTGCATCACGACGACCTCGTCGACGATACCGATGTGCAAAGGAGTCAGACCGAACCTTGGGTCAGAACGAAGTTCACAACGACATCACCCGCCCAAAAACGACAAGCTTTTCCTTGAGAAACCATGTAGGCAGCCAATTAAAACCCAACGTTAAGAAATGCATCAAGTTTTTTGCCGAGCCACAAATGACTATGGGCCCGAGCTCGACTCGACCTCCTTCTCGATACCGTTGCCCCACGAGAGCGCCTCCTCAGATATAAAGCATGCGGTTGAGAAAACCATTTTGGGTGCTCATGACATCCTAACTTCAATAAGTGCAGCACGATTTTCGTCGAGTAGGACCCGATGTGGCAAAGGAGTCAGACCGAACCTTGGGTCAGAACGAAGTTCACAACGACATCACCCGCCCAAAAACGACAAGCTTTTCCTTGAGAAACCATGTAGGCAGCCAATTAAAACCCAACGTTAAGAAATGCATCAAGTTTTTTGCCGAGCCACAAATGACTATGGGCCCGAGCTCGACTCGACTCGATACCGTTTCTCGATACCGTGCATGAGCGCCTCCTCAGCATGCGGTTGAGCATTTTGGGTGCTTATGACATCCTAACTTCAATAAGTGCATCACGATTTTCGTCGAGTAGGACCCGATGTGGCAAAGGAGTCAGACCGAACCTTGGGTCAGAACGAAGTTCACAACGACATCACCCGCCCAAAAACGACAAGCTTTTCCTTGAGAAACCATGTAGGCAGCCAATTAAAACCCAACGTTAAGAAATGCATCAAGTTTTTTGCCGAGCCACAAATGACTATGGGCCCGAGCTCGACTCGACCTCCTTCTCGATACCGTTGCCCCACGAGAGCGCCTCCTCAGATATAAAGCATGCGGTTGAGAAAACCATTTTGGGTGCTTATGACATCCTAACTTCAATAAGTGCATCACGATTTTCGTCGAGTAGGACCCGATGTGGAAAAGGAGTCAGACCGAACCTTGGGTCAGAACGAAGTTCACAACGACATCACCCGCCCAAAAACGACAAGCTTTTCCTTGAGAAACCATGTTTAAAACCCCATGCATCAAAGCCACAAAGACTATGGGCCCGAGCTCGAAGTTCTGAATACCATGCCCACGAGAGCGCCTATCAATGAGCTGCGGTTGAGAAATACCATCCATGCGGTTAATGACATCCTAACTTCAATAAGTGCATCACGATTTCGTCGAGTAGGACCCGATGTGGAGTCAGACCGAACTTGGGTCAGAACGAAGTGGCCCAAAAACGACAAGGATGTCAGCCCCCAATGCATCTTGCCGAGGTCGAGCTCGAACTCCTTCTCGATACCGTTGCCCCACGAGAGCGCCTCCTCAGATATAAAGCATGCACCACCATGTAAAAACGAAAACCCTCAGACCGAACTTGGGTCAGAACGAAGTTCACAACGACATCACCCGCCCAAAAACGACAAGCTTTTCCTTGAGAAACCATGTAGGCAGCCAATTAAAACCCAACGTTAAGAAATGCATCAAGTTTTTTGCCGAGCACAAATGACTATGGGCCCGAGCTCGACTCGACCTCCTTCTCGATACCGTTGCCCCACGAGAGCGCCTCCTCAGATATAAAGCATGCGGTTGAGAAAACCATTTTGGGTGCTTATGACATCCTAACTTCAATAAGCATCACGATTTTCGTCGAGTAGACCCGATGTGGAAAAGGAGTCAGACCGAATCTTGGGTCAGAACGAAGTTCACAACGACATCACCCGCCCAAAAACGACAAGCTTTTCCTTGAGAAACCATGTAGGCAGCCAATTAAAACCCAACGTTAAGAAATGCATCAAGTTTTTTGCCGAGCCACAAATGACTATGGGCCCGAGCTCGACTCGACCACCTGCTCGATACCGTTGCCCACGAGAGCGCCTCCTCAGATATAAAGCATGCGGTTGAGAAAACCATTTTGGGTGCTTATGACATCCTAACTTCAATAAGTGCATCACGATTTTCGTCGAGTAACCCGATGTGGAAAAGGAGTCAGACCGAACTTGGGTCAGAACGAAGTCACAACGACATGACAATGAGAAACCATGTAGGCAGCCAACGTTAAAAAATGCATCAAGTTTTTTGCCGAGCCACAAATGACTATGGGCCCGAGCTCGACTCGACCTCCTTCTCGATACCGTTGCCCCACGAGAGCGCCTCCTCAGAGCATGCGGTTGAGAAAACCATTTTGGGTGCTTATGACATCCTAACTTCAATAAGTGCATCACGATTTTCGTCGAGTAGGACCCGATGTGGAAAAAGGAGTCAGACCGAACCTTGGGTCAGAACGAAGTTCACAACGACATCACCCGCCCAAAAACGACAAGCTTTTCCTTGAGAAACCATGTAGGCAGCCATTAAAACCCAACGTTAAAAATGCATCAAGTTTTTTGCCGAGCACAAATGACTATGGGCCCGAGCTCGACTCGACCTCCTTCTCGATACCGTTGCCCCACGAGAGCGCCTCCTCAGATATAAAGCATGCGGTTGAGAAAACCAATGACATCCTAACTTCAATAAGTGCATCACGATTTTCGTCGAGTAGGACCCGATGTGGCAAAGGAGTCAGACCGAACCTTGGGTCAGAACGAAGTTCACAACGACATCACCCGCCCAAAAACGACAAGCTTTTCCTTGAGAAACCATGTAGGCAGCCAATTAAAACCCAACGTTAAAAATGCATCAAGTTTTTTGCCGAGCACAAATGACTATGGGCCCGAGCTCGACTCGACCTCCTCTCGATACCGTTGCCCCACGAGAGCGCCTTATCAAATATAAAGCATGCGGTTGAGAAAACCATTTTGGGTGCTCATGACATCCTAACTTCAATAAGTGCATCACGATTTCGTCGAGTAGGACCCGATGTGGCAAAGGAGTCAGACCGAACCTTGGGTCAGAACGAAGTTCACAACGACATCACCCGCCCAAAAACGACAAGCTTTTCCTTGAAAAACCATGTAGGCAGCCAATTAAAACCCAACGTTAAAAATGCATCAAGTTTTTTGCCGAGCACAAATGACTATGGGCCCGAGCTCGACTCGACCTCCTTCTCGATACCGTTGCCCCACGAGAGCGCCTCCTCAGATATAAAGCATGCGGTTGAGAAAACCATTTTGGTGCTTATGACATCCTAACTTCAATAAGTGCACGATTTTCGTCGAGTAGCACCCGATGTAAAAAAGGAGTCAGACCGAACTTGGGTCAGAACGAAGTTCACAACGACATCACCCGACGACAAGCTTTTCCTTGAGAAACCATGTAGGCAGAACGTTAAGAAATGCATCAAGTTTTTTGCCGAGCCACAAATGACTAGAGCTCGACGATCGATACCGTTCGCCTCCTCCATGCAAAACCACATGACATCCTAACTTCAATAAGACGATTTTCGTCGAGTAGGACCCGATGTGGAAAAGGAGTCAGACCGAACTTGGGTCAGAACGAAGTTCACAACGACATCACCCGCCCAAAAACGACAAGCTTTTCCTTGAGAAACCATGTAGGCAGCCAATTAAAACCCAACGTTAAGAATGCATCAAGTTTTTTGCCGAGCCACAAATGACTATGGGCCCGAGCTCGACTCGACCTCCTTCTCGATACCGTTGCCCCACGAGAGCGCCTCCTCAGATATAAAGCATGCGGTTGAGAAAACCATTTTGGGTGCTTATGACATCCTAACTTCAATAAGTGCATCACGATTTTCGTCGAGTAGGACCCGATGTGGAAAAAGGAGTCAGACCGAACTTGGGTCAGAACGAAGTTCACAACGACATCACCCGCCCAAAAACGACAAGCTTTTCCTTGAGAAACCATGTAGGCAGCCAATTAAAACCCAACGTTAAGAAATGCATCAAGTTTTTTGCCGAGCCACAAATGACTATGGGCCCGAGCTCGACTCGACCTCCTTCTCGATACCGTTGCCCCACGAGAGCGCCTCCTCAGATATAAAGCATGCGGTTGAGAAAACCATTTTGGGTGCTTGACATCCTAACTTCAATAAGTGCATCACGATTTTCGTCGAGTAGGACCCGATGTAAAAGGAGTCAGACCGAATCTTGGGTCAGAACGAAGTTCACAACGACATCACCCGCCCAAAAACGACAAGCTTTTCCTTGAGAAACCATGTAGGCAGCCAATTAAAACCCAACGTTAAGAAATGCATCAAGTTTTTTGCCGAGCCACAAATGACTATGGGCCCGAGCTCGACTCGACCTCCTTCTCGATACCGTTGCCCCACGAGAGCGCCTCCTCAGATATAAAGCATGCGGTTGAGAAAACCATTTTGGGTGCTTATGACATCCTAACTTCAATAAGTGCATCACGATTTTCGTCGAGTAGACCCGATGTGGAAAAAGGAGTCAGACCGAACTTGGGTCAGAACGAAGTTCACAACGACATCACCCGCCCAAAAACGACAAGCTTTTCCTTGAGAAACCATGTAGGCAGCCAATTAAAACCCAACGTTAAGAAATGCATCAAGTTTTTTGCCGAGCCACAAATGACTATGGGCCCGAGCTCGACTCGACCTCCTTCTCGATACCGTTGCCCCACGAGAGCGCCTTCAGATATAAAGCATGCGGTTGAGAAAACCATTTTGGGTGCTCATGACATCCTAACTTCAATAAGTGCAGCACGATTTCGTCGAGTAGGACCCGATGTGGAAAGGAGTCAGACCGAACCTTGGGTCAGAACGAAGTTCACAACGACATCACCCGCCCAAAAACGACAAGCTTTTCCTTGAGAAACCATGTAGGCAGCCAATTAAAACCCAACGTTAAAAATGCATCAAGTTTTTTGCCGAGCCACAAATGACTATGGGCCCGAGCTCGACTCGACCTCCTTCTCGATACCGTTGCCCCACGAGAGCGCCTCAGATATAAAGCATGCGGTTGAGAAAACCATTTTGGGTGCTTATGACATCCTAACTTCAATAAGACGATTTTCGTCGAGTAGCACCCGATGTGGAAAAAGGAGTCAGACCGAACCTTGGGTCAGAACGAAGTTCACAACGACATCACCCGCCCAAAAACGACAAGCTTTTCCTTGAGAAACCATGTAGGCAGCCAATTAAAACCCAACGTTAAGAAATGCATCAAGTTTTTTGCCGAGCACAAATGACTATGGGCCCGAGCTCGACTCGACCTCCTTCTCGATACCGTTGCCCCACGAGAGCGCCTCCTCAAATATAAAGCATGCGGTTGAGAAAACCATTTTGGGTGCTTATGACATCCTAACTTCAATAAGTGCATCACGATTTTCGTCGAGTAGGACCCGATGTGGAAAAGGAGTCAGACCGAACTTGGGTCAGAACGAAGTTCACAACGACATCACCCGCCCAAAAACGACAAGCTTTTCCTTGAGAAACCATGTAGGCAGCCAATTAAAACCCAACGTTAAGAAATGCATCAAGTTTTTTGCCGAGCCACAAATGACTATGGGCCCGAGCTCGACTCGACCTCCTTCTCGATACCGTTGCCCCACGAGAGCGCCTCCTCAAATATAAAGCATGCGGTTGAGAAAACCATTTTGGGTGCTTATGACATCCTAACTTCAATAAGTGCATCACGATTTTCGTCGAGTAGGACCCGATGTGGCAAAGGAGTCAGACCGAACCTTGGGTCAGAACGAAGTTCACAACGACATCACCCGCCCAAAAACGACAAGCTTTTCCTTGAGAAACCATGTAGGCAGCCAATTAAAACCCAACGTTAAAAATGCATCAAGTTTTTTGCCGAGCCACAAATGACTATGGGCCCGAGCTCGACTCGACCTCCTTCTCGATACCGTTGCCCCACGAGAGCGCCTATAAAGCATGCGGTTGAGAAAACCATTTTGGGTGCTTATGACATCCTAACTTCAATAAGTGCATCACGATTTTCGTCGAGTAGCACCCGATGTGGAAAAAGGAGTCAGACCGAACTTGGGTCAGAACGAAGTTCACAACGACATCACCCGCCCAAAAACGACAAGCTTTTCCTTGAGAAACCATGTAGGCAGCCAATTAAAACCCAACGTTAAAAATGCATCAAGTTTTTTGCCGAGCCACAAATGACTATGGGCCCGAGCTCGACTCGACCTCCTTCTCGATACCGTTGCCCCACGAGAGCGCCTCAATATAAAGCATGCGGTTGAGAAAACCATTTTGGGTGCTTATGACATCCTAACTTCAATAAGCACGATTTTCGTCGAGTAGACCCGATGTGGAAAGGAGTCAGACCGAACCTTGGGTCAGAACGAAGTTCACAACGACATCACCCGCCCAAAAACGACAAGCTTTTCCTTGAGAAACCATGTAGGCAGCCAATTAAAACCCAACGTTAAAAATGCATCAAGTTTTTTGCGAGCCACAAATGACTATGGGCCCGAGCTCGACTCGACCTCCTTCTCGATACCGTTGCCCCACGAGAGCGCCTCAGATATAAAGCATGCGGTTGAGAAAACCATTTTGGGTGCTTATGACATCCTAACTTCAATAAGTGCATCACGATTTTCGTCGAGTAGGACCCGATGTGGAAAAAGGAGTCAGACCGAATCTTGGGTCAGAACGAAGTTCACAACGACATCACCCGCCCAAAAACGACAAGCTTTTCCTTGAGAAACCATGTAGGCAGCCAATTAAAACCCAACGTTAAAAAATGCATCAAGTTTTTTGCCGAGCCACAAATGACTATGGGCCCGAGCTCGACTCGACCTCCTTCTCGATACCGTTGCCCCACGAGAGCGCCTCCTCAGATATAAAGCATGCGGTTGAGAAAACCATTTTGGGTGCTCATGACATCCTAACTTCAATAAGTGCAGCACGATTTTCGTCGAGTAGGACCCGATGTGGAAAGGAGTCAGACCGAACCTTGGGTCAGAACGAAGTTCACAACGACATCACCCGCCCAAAAACGACAAGCTTTTCCTTGAGAAACCATGTAGGCAGCCAATTAAAACCCAACGTTAAGAAATGCATCAAGTTTTTTGCCGAGCACAAATGACTATGGGCCCGAGCTCGACTCGACCTCCTTCTCGATACCGTTGCCCCACGAGAGCGCCTCCTCAATATAAAGCATGCGGTTGAGAAAACCATTTTGGGTGCTTATGACATCCTAACTTCAATAAGCATCACGATTTTCGTCGAGTAGCACCCGATGTGGAAAAAGGAGTCAGACCGAACCTTGGGTCAGAACGAAGTTCACAACGACATCACCCGCCCAAAAACGACAAGCTTTTCCTTGAGAAACCATGTAGGCAGCCAATTAAAACCCAACGTTAAAAATGCATCAAGTTTTTTGCCGAGCCACAAATGACTATGGGCCCGAGCTCGACTCGACCTCCTTCTCGATACCGTTGCCCCACGAGAGCGCCTCCTCAAATATAAAGCATGCGGTTGAGAAAACCATTTTGGGTGCTTATGACATCCTAACTTCAATAAGTGCATCACGATTTTCGTCGAGTAGCACCCGATGTAAAAAGGAGTCAGACCGAACCTTGGGTCAGAACGAAGTTCACAACGACATCACCCGCCCAAAAACGACAAGCTTTTCCTTGAGAAACCATGTAGGCAGCCAATTAAAACCCAACGTTAAGAAATGCATCAAGTTTTTTGCCGAGCCACAAATGACTATGGGCCCGAGCTCGACTCGACCTCCTTCTCGATACCGTTGCCCCACGAGAGCGCCTCCTCAGATAAAGCATGCGGTTGAGAAAACCATTTTGGGTGCTTATGACATCCTAACTTCAATAATCACGATTTTCGTCGAGTAGCACCCGATGTGAAAAAGGAGTCAGACCGAATCTTGGGTCAGAACGAAGTTCACAACGACATCACCCGCCAAAAACGACAAGCTTTTCCTTGAGAAACCATGTAGGCAGCCAATTAAAACCCAACGTTAAAAAATGCATCAAGTTTTTTGCGAGCCACAAATGACTATGGGCCCGAGCTCGACTCGACCTCCTCTCGATACCGTTGCCCCACGAGAGCGCCTCCTAGATATAAAGCATGCGGTTGAGAAAACCATTTTGGGTGCTTATGACATCCTAACTTCAATAAGTGCATCACGATTTTCGTCGAGTAGCACCCGATGTGGAAAAAGGAGTCAGACCGAATCTTGGGTCAGAACGAAGTTCACAACGACATCACCCGCCCAAAAACGACAAGCTTTTCCTTGAGAAACCATGTAGGCAGCCAATTAAAACCCAACGTTAAAAAAATGCATCAAGTTTTTTGCCGAGCCACAAATGACTATGGGCCCGAGCTCGACTCGACCTCCTTCTCGATACCGTTGCCCCACGAGAGCGCCTCCTCAGATATAAAGCATGCGGTTGAGAAAACCATTTTGGGTGCTTATGACATCCTAACTTCAATAAGTGCATCACGATTTTCGTCGAGTAGGACCCGATGTGGAAAAAGGAGTCAGACCGAACCTTGGGTCAGAACGAAGTTCACAACGACATCACCCGCCCAAAAACGACAAGCTTTTCCTTGAGAAACCATGTAGGCAGCCAATTAAAACCCAACGTTAAAAAATGCATCAAGTTTTTTGCCGAGCCACAAATGACTATGGGCCCGAGCTCGACTCGACCTCCTTCTCGATACCGTTGCCCCACGAGAGCGCCTTATCAAATATAAAGCATGCGGTTGAGAAAACCATTTTGGGTGCTCATGACATCCTAACTTCAATAAGTGCAGCACGATTTTCGTCGAGTAGGACCCGATGTGGAAAAGGAGTCAGACCGAACCTTGGGTCAGAACGAAGTTCACAACGACATCACCCGCCCAAAAACGACAAGCTTTTCCTTGAGAAACCATGTAGGCAGCCAATTAAAACCCAACGTTAAGAAATGCATCAAGTTTTTTGCCGAGCCACAAATGACTATGGGCCCGAGCTCGACTCGACCTCCTTCTCGATACCGTTGCCCCACGAGAGCGCCTCCTCAGATATAAAGCATGCGGTTGAGAAAACCATTTTGGTGCTCATGACATCCTAACTTCAATAAGTGCAGCACGATTTTCGTCGAGTAGGACCCGATGTGGAAAGGAGTCAGACCGAACCTTGGGTCAGAACGAAGTTCACAACGACATCACCCGCCCAAAAACGACAAGCTTTTCCTTGAGAAACCATGTAGGCAGCCAATTAAAACCCAACGTTAAAAAATGCATCAAGTTTTTTGCCGAGCCACAAATGACTATGGGCCCGAGCTCGACTCGACCTCCTTCTCGATACCGTTGCCCCACGAGAGCGCCTCCTCAGATATAAAGCATGCGGTTGAGAAAACCATTTTGGTGCTTATGACATCCTAACTTCAATAAGTGCATCACGATTTTCGTCGAGTAGGACCCGATGTGGAAAAAGGAGTCAGACCGAACCTTGGGTCAGAACGAAGTTCACAACGACATCACCCGCCAAAAACGACAAGCTTTTCCTTGAAACCATGTAGGCAGCCAATTAAAACCCAACGTTAAAAATGCATCAAGTTTTTTGCGACACAAATGACTATGGGCCCGAGCTCGACTCGACCTCCTTCTCGATACCGTTGCCCCACGAGAGCGCCTCCTAAATATAAAGCATGCGGTTGAGAAAACCATTTTGGGTGCTTATGACATCCTAACTTCAATAAGCACGATTTTCGTCGAGTAGCACCCGATGTGGAAAAGGAGTCAGACCGAATCTTGGGTCAGAACGAAGTTCACAACGACATCACCCGCCCAAAAACGACAAGCTTTTCCTTGAGAAACCATGTAGGCAGCCAATTAAAACCCAACGTTAAGAAATGCATCAAGTTTTTTGCCGAGCCACAAATGACTATGGGCCCGAGCTCGACTCGACCTCCTTCTCGATACCGTTGCCCCACGAGAGCGCCTCCTCAGATATAAAGCATGCGGTTGAGAAAACCATTTTGGGTGCTTATGACATCCTAACTTCAATAAGCACGATTTTCGTCGAGTAGCACCCGATGTAAAAAGGAGTCAGACCGAATTTGGGTCAGAACGAAGTTCACAACGACATCACCCGCCCAAAAACGACAAGCTTTTCCTTGAGAAACCATGTAGGCAGCCAATTAAAACCCAACGTTAAGAAATGCATCAAGTTTTTTGCGAGCCACAAATGACTATGGGCCCGAGCTCGACTCGACCTCCTCTCGATACCGTTGCCCCACGAGAGCGCCTCCTCAAATATAAAGCATGCGGTTGAGAAAACCATTTTGGGTGCTCATGACATCCTAACTTCAATAAGTGCAGCACGATTTTCGTCGAGTAGGACCCGATGTGGAAAAAGGAGTCAGACCGAACCTTGGGTCAGAACGAAGTTCACAACGACATCACCCGCCCAAAAACGACAAGCTTTTCCTTGAGAAACCATGTAGGCAGCCAATTAAAACCCAACGTTAAAAATGCATCAAGTTTTTTGCGAGCCACAAATGACTATGGGCCCGAGCTCGACTCGACCTCCTTCTCGATACCGTTGCCCCACGAGAGCGCCCTCAGATATAAAGCATGCGGTTGAGAAAACCATTTTGGGTGCTTATGACATCCTAACTTCAATAAGCACGATTTTCGTCGAGTAGCACCCGATGTGGAAAAAGGAGTCAGACCGAACTTGGGTCAGAACGAAGTTCACAACGACATCACCCGCCCAAAAACGACAAGCTTTTCCTTGAGAAACCATGTAGGCAGCCAATTAAAACCCAACGTTAAAAAATGCATCAAGTTTTTTGCCGAGCCACAAATGACTATGGGCCCGAGCTCGACTCGACCACCTGCTCGATACCGTTGCCCCACGAGAGCGCCTTATCAAATATAAAGCATGCGGTTGAGAAAACCATTTTGGTGCTCATGACATCCTAACTTCAATAAGTGCAGCACGATTTTCGTCGAGTAGGACCCGATGTGGCAAAGGAGTCAGACCGAACCTTGGGTCAGAACGAAGTTCACAACGACATCACCCGCCCAAAAACGACAAGCTTTTCCTTGAGAAACCATGTAGGCAGCCAATTAAAACCCAACGTTAAGAAATGCATCAAGTTTTTTGCCGAGCCACAAATGACTATGGGCCCGAGCTCGACTCGACCTCCTTCTCGATACCGTTGCCCCACGAGAGCGCCTCCTCAGATATAAAGCATGCGGTTGAGAAAACCATTTTGGGTGCTCATGACATCCTAACTTCAATAAGTGCAGCACGATTTTCGTCGAGTAGGACCCGATGTGGAAAGGAGTCAGACCGAACCTTGGGTCAGAACGAAGTTCACAACGACATCACCCGCCCAAAAACGACAAGCTTTTCCTTGAGAAACCATGTAGGCAGCCATTAAAACCCAACGTTAAAAAATGCATCAAGTTTTTTGCCGAGCCACAAATGACTATGGGCCCGAGCTCGACTCGACCTCCTTCTCGATACCGTTGCCCCACGAGAGCGCCTCCTCAGATATAAAGCATGCGGTTGAGAAAACCATTTTGGTGCTCATGACATCCTAACTTCAATAAGTGCAGCACGATTTTCGTCGAGTAGCACCCGATGTGGAAAAAGGAGTCAGACCGAACTTGGGTCAGAACGAAGTTCACAACGACATCACCCGCCCAAAAACGACAAGCTTTTCCTTGAAAAACCATGTAGGCAGCCAATTAAAACCCAACGTTAAGAAATGCATCAAGTTTTTTGCCGAGCCACAAATGACTATGGGCCCGAGCTCGACTCGACCTCCTTCTCGATACCGTTGCCCCACGAGAGCGCCCTCAGATAAAGCATGCGGTTGAGAAAACCATTTTGGGTGCTTATGACATCCTAACTTCAATAAGCACGATTTTCGTCGAGTAACCCGATGTGAAAAAGGAGTCAGACCGAACTTGGGTCAGAACGAAGTTCACAACGACATCACCCGCCCAAAAACGACAAGCTTTTCCTTGAGAAACCATGTAGGCAGCCAATTAAAACCCAACGTTAAGAAATGCATCAAGTTTTTTGCCGAGCCACAAATGACTATGGGCCGAGCTCGACTCGACCTCCTTCTCGATACCGTTGCCCCACGAGAGCGCCTCCTCAGATATAAAGCATGCGGTTGAGAAAACCATTTTGGGTGCTTATGACATCCTAACTTCAATAAGTGCACGATTTTCGTCGAGTAGCACCCGATGTGGAAAAAGGAGTCAGACCGAACTTGGGTCAGAACGAAGTTCACAACGACATCACCCGCCCAAAAACGACAAGCTTTTCCTTGAGAAACCATGTAGGCAGCCAATTAAAACCCAACGTTAAAAATGCATCAAGTTTTTTGCGAGCCACAAATGACTATGGGCCCGAGCTCGACTCGACCACCTGCTCGATACCGTTGCCCCACGAGAGCGCCTTATCAAATATAAAGCATGCGGTTGAGAAAACCATTTTGGTGCTCATGACATCCTAACTTCAATAAGTGCATCACGATTTTCGTCGAGTAGCACCCGATGTAAAAAGGAGTCAGACCGAACTTGGGTCAGAACGAAGTTCACAACGACATCACCCGCCCAAAAACGACAAGCTTTTCCTTGAAAACCATGTAGGCAGCCAATTAAAACCCAACGTTAAAAATGCATCAAGTTTTTTGCCGAGCCACAAATGACTATGGGCCCGAGCTCGACTCGACCTCCTTCTCGATACCGTTGCCCACGAGAGCGCCTCCTCAGATATAAAGCATGCGGTTGAGAAAACCATTTTGGGTGCTTATGACATCCTAACTTCAATAAGTGCAGATTTTCGTCGAGTAGGACCCGATGTAAAAGGAGTCAGACCGAACTTGGTCAGAACGAAGTTCACAACGACATCACCCCCAAAAACGACAAGCTTTTCCTTGAGAAACCATGTAGGCAGCCAATTAAAACCCAACGTTAAAAAATGCATCAAGTTTTTTGCCGAGCCACAAATGACTATGGGCCCGAGCTCGACTCGACCCTGCTCGATACCGTTGCCCCACGAGAGCGCCTTATCAGATATAAAGCATGCGGTTGAGAAAACCATTTTGGTGCTCATGACATCCTAACTTCAATAAGTGCATCACGATTTTCGTCGAGTAGCACCCGATGTGGAAAAAGGAGTCAGACCGAACTTGGGTCAGAACGAAGTTCACAACGACATCACCCGCCCAAAAACGACAAGCTTTTCCTTGAGAAACCATGTAGGCAGCCAATTAAAACCCAACGTTAAAAATGCATCAAGTTTTTTGCCGAGCCACAAATGACTATGGGCCCGAGCTCGACTCGACCCCTGCTCGATACCGTTGCCCCACGAGAGCGCCTTATCAAATATAAAGCATGCGGTTGAGAAAACCATTTTGGTGCTTATGACATCCTAACTTCAATAAGTGCAGCACGATTTTCGTCGAGTAGGACCCGATGTGGCAAAGGAGTCAGACCGAACCTTGGGTCAGAACGAAGTTCACAACGACATCACCCGCCCAAAAACGACAAGCTTTTCCTTGAAAAACCATGTAGGCAGCCAATTAAAACCAACGTTAAAAAATGCATCAAGTTTTTTGCCGAGCACAAATGACTATGGGCCGAGCTCGACTCGACTCCTCTCGATACCGTTGCCCCACGAGAGCGCCTCCTCAAATATAAGCATGCGGTTGAGAAAACCATTTTGGGTGCTTATGACATCCTAACTTCAATAAGTGCATCACGATTTCGTCGAGTAGGACCCGATGTGGAAAAAGGAGTCAGACCGAACTTGGGTCAGAACGAAGTTCACAACGACATCACCCGCCAAAAAACGACAAGCTTTTCCTTGAGAAACCATGTAGGCAGCCAATTAAAACCCAACGTTAAAAAATGCATCAAGTTTTTTGCCGAGCTACAAATGACTATGGGCCCGAGCTCGACTCGACCTCCTTCTCGATACCGTTGCCCCACGAGAGCGCCTCCTCAGATATAAAGCATGCGGTTGAGAAAACCATTTTGGGTGCTTATGACATCCTAACTTCAATAAGTGCATCACGATTTCGTCGAGTAGCACCCGATGTGGAAAAAGGAGTCAGACCGAATCTTGGGTCAGAACGAAGTTCACAACGACATCACCCGCCCAAAAACGACAAGCTTTTCCTTGAGAAACCATGTAGGCAGCCAATTAAAACCCAACGTTAAGAAATGCATCAAGTTTTTTGCCGAGCCACAAATGACTATGGGCCCGAGCTCGACTCGACCTTCTCGATACCGTTGCCCACGAGAGCGCCTTATCAAATATAAGCATGCGGTTGAGAAAACATTTTGGGTGCTCATGACATCCTAACTTCAATAAGTGCAGCACGATTTTCGTCGAGTAGGACCCGATGTGGCAAAGGAGTCAGACCGAACCTTGGGTCAGAACGAAGTTCACAACGACATCACCGCCCAAAAACGACAAGCTTTTCCTTGAGAAACCATGTAGGCAGCCAATTAAAACCCAACGTTAAAAAATGCATCAAGTTTTTTGCCGAGCCACAAATGACTATGGGCCGAGCTCGACTCGACCTATACCGTTGCCCCACGAGAGCGCCTCCTCAGATATAAAGCATGCGGTTGAGAAAACCATTTTGGGTGCTTATGACATCCTAACTTCAATAAGTGCATCACGATTTTCGTCGAGTAGGACCCGATGTGGAAAAAGGAGTCAGACCGAACCTTGGGTCAGAACGAAGTTCACAACGACATCACCCGCCAAAAAAACGACAAGCTTTTCCTTGAGAAACCATGTAGGCAGCCAATTAAAACCCAACGTTAAAAATGCATCAAGTTTTTTGCCGAGCTACAAATGACTATGGGCCCGAGCTCGACTCGACCTCCTTCTCGATACCGTTGCCCACGAGAGCGCCTCCTCAGATATAAAGCATGCGGTTGAGAAAACCATTTTGGGTGCTTATGACATCCTAACTTCAATAAGTGCATCACGATTTTCGTCGAGTAGACCCGATGTGGAAAAAGGAGTCAGACCGAACTTGGGTCAGAACGAAGTTCACAACGACATCACCCGCCCAAAAACGACAAGCTTTTCCTTGAGAAACCATGTAGGCAGCCAATTAAAACCCAACGTTAAAAATGCATCAAGTTTTTTGCCGAGCTACAAATGACTATGGGCCCGAGCTCGACTCGACCTCCTTCTCGATACCGTTGCCCCACGAGAGCGCCTTATCAAATATAAAGCATGCGGTTGAGAAAACCATTTTGGGTGCTCATGACATCCTAACTTCAATAAGTGCATCACGATTTTCGTCGAGTAGGACCCGATGTGGAAAAAGGAGTCAGACCGAACTTGGGTCAGAACGAAGTTCACAACGACATCACCCGCCCAAAAACGACAAGCTTTTCCTTGAGAAACCATGTAGGCAGCCAATTAAAACCCAACGTTAAGAAATGCATCAAGTTTTTTGCCGAGCCACAAATGACTATGGGCCCGAGCTCGACTCGACCTCCTTCTCGATACCGTTGCCCACGAGAGCGCCTCCTGATAAAGCATGCGGTTGAGAAAACCATTTTGGTGCTTATGACATCCTAACTTCAATAAGCACGATTTTCGTCGAGTAGGACCACGATTTTCGTCGAGTAGGACCCGATGTGGCAAAGGAGTCAGACCGAACCTTGGGTCAGAACGAAGTTCACAACGACATCACCCGCCCAAAAACGACAAGCTTTTCCTTGAGAAACCATGTAGGCAGCCAATTAAAACCCAACGTTAAGAAATGCATCAAGTTTTTTGCCGAGCACAAATGACTATGGGCCCGAGCTCGACTCGACCTCCTTCTCGATACCGTTGCCCCACGAGAGCGCCTCCTCAGATATAAAGCATGCGGTTGAGAAAACCATTTTGGGTGCTTATGACATCCTAACTTCAATAAGTGCATCACGATTTTCGTCGAGTAGGACCCGATGTGGCAAAGGAGTCAGACCGAACCTTGGGTCAGAACGAAGTTCACAACGACATCACCCGCCCAAAAACGACAAGCTTTTCCTTGAGAAACCATGTAGGCAGCCAATTAAAACCCAACGTTAAGAAATGCATCAAGTTTTTTGCCGAGCCACAAATGACTATGGGCCCGAGCTCGACTCGACCTCCTTCTCGATACCGTTGCCCCACGAGAGCGCCTCCTCAGATATAAAGCATGCGGTTGAGAAAACCATTTTGGGTGCTCATGACATCCTAACTTCAATAAGTGCAGCACGATTTTCGTCGAGTAGGACCCGATGTGGCAAAGAACCTTGGGTCAGAACGAAGTTCACAACGACATCACCCGCCCAAAAACGACAAGCTTTTCCTTGAGAAACCATGTAGGCAGCCAATTAAAACCCAACGTTAAGAAATGCATCAAGTTTTTTGCCGAGCTACAAATGACTATGGGCCCGAGCTCGACTCGACCTCCTTCTCGATACCGTTGCCCCACGAGAGCGCCTCCTCATATAAAGCATGCGGTTGAGAAAACCATTTTGGGTGCTTATGACATCCTAACTTCAATAAGTGCATCACGATTTTCGTCGAGTAGGACCCGATGTGGCAAAGGAGTCAGACCGAACCTTGGGTCAGAACGAAGTTCACAACGACATCACCCGCCCAAAAACGACAAGCTTTTCCTTGAGAAACCATGTAGGCAGCCAATTAAAACCCAACGTTAAGAAATGCATCAAGTTTTTTGCCGAGCCACAAATGACTATGGGCCCGAGCTCGACTCGACCTCCTCTCGATACCGTTGCCCCACGAGAGCGCCTCAGATATAAAGCATGCGGTTGAGAAAACCATTTTGGTTTCATGACATCCTAACTTCAATAAGTGCATCACGATTTTCGTCGAGTAGGACCCGATGTGGCAAAGGAGTCAGACCGAACCTTGGGTCAGAACGAAGTTCACAACGACATCACCCGCCCAAAAACGACAAGCTTTTCCTTGAGAAACCATGTAGGCAGCCAATTAAAACCCAACGTTAAGAAATGCATCAAGTTTTTTGCCGAGCCACAAATGACTATGGGCCCGAGCTCGACTCGACCTCCTTCTCGATACCGTTGCCCCACGAGAGCGCCTCCTCAGATATAAAGCATGCGGTTGAGAAAACCATTTTGGGATGACATCCTAACTTCAATAAGTGCATCACGATTTTCGTCGAGTAGGACCCGATGTGGCAAAGGAGTCAGACCGAACCTTGGGTCAGAACGAAGTTCACAACGACATCACCGCCCAAAAACGACAAGCTTTTCCTTGAGAAACCATGTAGGCAGCCAATTAAAACCCAACGTTAAGAAATGCATCAAGTTTTTTGCCGAGCCACAAATGACTATGGGCCCGAGCTCGACTCGACCTCCTCTCGATACCGTTGCCCCACGAGAGCGCCTCCTCAGATATAAAGCATGGTTGAGAAAACCATTTTGGGTGCTTATGACATCCTAACTTCAATAAGTGCATCACGATTTCGTCGAGTAGGACCCGATGTGGCAAAGGAGTCAGACCGAACCTTGGGTCAGAACGAAGTTCACAACGACATCACCCGCCCAAAAACGACAAGCTTTTCCTTGAGAAACCATGTAGGCAGCCAATTAAAACCCAACGTTAAGAAATGCATCAAGTTTTTTGCCGAGCCACAAATGACTATGGGCCCGAGCTCGACTCGACCTCCTTCTCGATACCGTTGCCCCACGAGAGCGCCTCCTCAGATATAAAGCATGCGGTTGAGAAAACCATTTTGGTGCTCATGACATCCTAACTTCAATAAGTGCATCACGATTTCGTCGAGTAGGACCCGATGTGGCAAAGGAGTCAGACCGAACCTTGGGTCAGAACGAAGTTCACAACGACATCACCCGCCCAAAAACGACAAGCTTTTCCTTGAGAAACCATGTAGGCAGCCAATTAAAACCCAACGTTAAGAAATGCATCAAGTTTTTTGCCGAGCTACAAATGACTATGGGCCCGAGCTCGACTCGACCTCCTTCTCGATACCGTTGCCCCACGAGAGCGCCTCCTCAGATATAAAGCATGCGGTTGAGAAAACCATTTTGGGTGCTTATGACATCCTAACTTCAATAAGTGCAGCACGATTTTCGTCGAGTAGGACCCGATGTGGCAAAGGAGTCAGACCGAACCTTGGGTCAGAACGAAGTTCACAACGACATCACCCGCCCAAAAACGACAAGCTTTTCCTTGAGAAACCATGTAGGCAGCCAATTAAAACCCAACGTTAAGAAATGCATCAAGTTTTTTGCCGAGCTACAAATGACTATGGGCCCGAGCTCGACTCGACCTCCTTCTCGATACCGTTGCCCCACGAGAGCGCCTCCTCAGATATAAAGCATGCGGTTGAGAAAACCATTTTGGGTGCTATGACATCCTAACTTCAATAAGTGCATCACGATTTCGTCGAGTAGGACCCGATGTGGCAAAGGAGTCAGACCGAACCTTGGGTCAGAACGAAGTTCACAACGACATCACCCGCCCAAAAACGACAAGCTTTTCCTTGAGAAACCATGTAGGCAGCCAATTAAAACCCAACGTTAAGAAATGCATCAAGTTTTTTGCCGAGCCACAAATGACTATGGGCCCGAGCTCGACTCGACCTCCTTCTCGATACCGTTGCCCCACGAGAGCGCCTCCTCAGATATAAAGCATGCGGTTGAGAAAACCATTTTGGGTGCTCATGACATCCTAACTTCAATAAGTGCAGCACGATTTTCGTCGAGTAGGACCCGATGTGGCAAAGGAGTCAGACCGAACCTTGGGTCAGAACGAAGTTCACAACGACATCACCCGCCCAAAAACGACAAGCTTTTCCTTCCATGTAGGCAGCCAATTAAAACCCAACATGCATCAAGTTTTTTGCAGCCCAAATGAATGGGCCCGAGCTAACTCCTTCTCGATACCACGAGAGCGCCTCCTCAGTATAAAGCATGCGGTTGAGAAAACCAATGACATCCATCAAGATTTTTCGAGTTGTAAAAAAGGAGTCAGACCGAACTTGGGTCAGAACGAAGTTCACAAATGACTATGGGCCCGAGCTCGACTCGACCTCCTTCTCGATACCGTTGCCCCACGAGAGCGCCTCCTCAATATAAATGCGGTTGAGAAAACCATTTTGGTGCTCATGACATCACCCGCCCAAAAACGACTAGCTTTTCCTTGAGAAACCTTCAGCCAATTAATGCATCAATGCCGAGCACGATTTTCGTCGAGTAGACCCGATGTGGAAAAAGGTCGAGTAGGAGACAAAGGAACCTTGGGTCAGAACGAAGTTCACAACGACATCACCCGCCCAAAAACGACAAGCTTTTCCTTGAGAAACCATGTAGGCAGCCAATTAAAACCCAACGTTAAGAAATGCATCAAGTTTTTTGCCGAGCTACAAATGACTATGGGCCCGAGCTCGACTCGACCTCCTTCTCGATATACCGTTGCCCCGGTTGAGAGAGCTTCCTCACGAGATATAAAGCATGCGGTTGCCCAAAAAAACCATTTTGAAATGTTGCCGAGCCACAAATGATGACGAGCTCGACTCGACCTCCTTCTCTTCAGATATAAAGCATGAGAAAACCAAGAGTGCAGCACGATTTCGTCGAGTAGGACCCGATGTGGCAAAGGAGTCAGACCGAACCTTGGGTCAGAACGAAGTTCACAACGACATCACCCGCCCAAAAACGACAAGCTTTTCCTTGAGAAACCATGTAGGCAGCCAATTAAAACCCAACGTTAAGAAATGCATCAAGTTTTTTGCCGAGCCACAAATGACTATGGGCCCGAGCTCGACTCGACCTCCTTCTCGATATACCGCCCCACAGAGCGCGCCTCAGAATAAAGCATGCGGGTTGAGAAACCATTTTGGGGCTCTCGATGATCCTAACTTCAATAAGTGTGCACGATTTTCGTCGAGTAGGACCCGATGTGGCAAAGGAGTCAGACCGAACCTTGGGTCAGAACGAAGTTCACAACGACATCACCCGCCCAAAAACGACAAGCTTTTCCTTGAGAAAAATGCATAGGCAGCACAATTAAAACCACCCAGTTAAGAAATGCATGCATCAAGTTTTGCCGAGAACACACAAAACTATAGGGCCCCGCTCGACTCGACGACTCCTTCTCGATACGTTGCCCACGAGAGCGCCTCCTCAGATATAAAGCATGCGGTTGAGAAAACCATTTTGGGTGCTCATGACATCCTAACTTCAATAAGTGCATCACGATTTTCGTCGAGTAGGACCCGATGTGGCAAAGGAGTCAGACCGAACCTTGGGTCAGAACGAAGTTCACAACGACATCACCCGCCCAAAAACGACAAGCTTTTCCTTGAGAAACCATGTAGGCAGCCAATTAAAACCCAACGTTAAGAAATGCATCAAGTTTTTTGCCGAGCCACAAATGACTATGGGCCCGAGCTCGACTCGACCTCCTTCTCGATACCGTTGCCCCACGAGAGCGCCTCCTCAGATATAAAGCATGCGGTTGAGAAAACCATTTTGGGTGCTCATGACATCCTAACTTCAATAAGTGCAGCACGATTTCGTCGAGTAGGACCCGATGTGGCAGGAGTCAGGAACCTTGGGTCAGAACGAAGTTCACAACGACATCACCCGCCCAAAAACGACAAGCTTTTCCTTGAGAAACCATGTAGGCAGCCAATTAAAACCCAACGTTAAGAAATGCATCAAGTTTTTTGCCGAGCCACAAATGACTATGGGCCCGAGCTCGACTCGACCTCCTTCTCGATACCGTTGCCCCACGAGAGCGCCTCCTCAGATATAAAGCATGCGGTGTGCACGAGAAACCAGTTTTGAGGTGCTCATGACCATACCTAACTTCAATAAAGTGCGAGCACTCGACTTTTCGTCGAGTAGGACCCGATGTGGCAAAGGAGTCAGACCGAACCTTGGGTCAGAACGAAGTTCACAACGACATCACCCGCCCAAAAACGACCAAGCCTTTTCCTTGACGAGAATCCATGTTAGGCAGCCAACTTAAAACCCAACGTCGAGTAAGAAAATCAGACATCACAAGTTTTTTGCCGAGCCAAATGACTATGGGCCCGAGCTCGACTCGACCTCCCTCGATACCGTTGCCCCACGAGAGCGCCTCCTCAATATAAAGCATGCGGTTGAGAAAACCATTTGGTGCTCATGACATCCTAACTTCAATAAGTGCAGCACGATTTTCGTCGAGTAGGACCCGATGTGGCAAAGGAGTCACCGAACCTTGGGTCAGAACGAAGTTCACAACGACATCACCCGCCCAAAAACGACAAGCTTTTCCTTGAGAAACCATGTAGGCAGCCAATTAAAACCCAACGTTAAGAAATGCATCAAGTTTTTTGCCGAGCCACAAATGACTATGGGCCCGAGCTCGACTCGACCTCCTTCTCGATACCGTTGCCCCACGAGAGCGCCTCCTCAGATATAAAGCATGCGGTTGAGAAAACCATTTTGGGTGCTCATGACATCCTAACTTCAATAAGTGCATCACGATTTTCGTCGAGTAGGACCCGATGTGGCAAAGGACCTTGGGTCAGAACGAAGTTCACAACGACATCACCCGCCCAAAAACGACAAGCTTTTCCTTGAGAAACCATGTAGGCAGCCAATTAAAACCCAACGTTAAGAAATGCATCAAGTTTTTTGCCGAGCTACAAATGACTATGGGCCCGAGCTCGACTCGACCTCCTTCTCGATACCGTTGCCCACGAGAGCGCCTCCTCAGATATAAAGCATGCGGTTGAGAAAACCATTTTGGGTGCTCATGACATCCTAACTTCAATAAGTGCAGCACGATTTTCGTCGAGTAGGACCCGATGTGGCAAAGGAGTCAGACCGAACCTTGGGTCAGAACGAAGTTCACAACGACATCACCCGCCCAAAAACGACAAGCTTTTCCTTGAGAAACCATGTAGGCAGCCAATTAAAACCCAACGTTAAGAAATGCATCAAGTTTTTTGCCGAGCTACAAATGACTATGGGCCCGAGCTCGACTCGACCTCCTTCTCGATACCGTTGCCCCACGAGAGCGCCTCCTCAGATATAAAGCATGCGGTTGAGAAAACCATTTTGGGTGCTCATGACATCCTAACTTCAATAAGTGCAGCACGATTTTCGTCGAGTAGGACCCGATGTGGCAAAGGAACTTGGGTCAGAACGAAGTTCACAACGACATCACCCGCCCAAAAACGACAAGCTTTTCCTTGAGAAACCATGTAGGCAGCCAATTAAAACCCAACGTTAAGAAATGCATCAAGTTTTTTGCCGAGCCAAATGACTATGGGCCCGAGCTCGACTCGACCTCCTTCTCGATACCGTTGCCCCACGAGAGCGCCTCCTCAGATATAAAGCATGCGGTTGAGAAAACCATTTTGGGTGCTCATGACATCCTAACTTCAATAAGTGCATCACGATTTTCGTCGAGTAGGACCCGATGTGGCAAAGGAGTCAGACCGAACCTTGGGTCAGAACGAAGTTCACAACGACATCACCGCCCAAAACGACAAGCTTTTCCTTGAGAAACCATGTAGGCAGCCAATTAAAACCCAACGTTAAGAAATGCATCAAGTTTTTTGCCGAGCCACAAATGACTATGGGCCCGAGCTCGACTCGACCTCCTTCCGATACCGTTGCCACGAGAGCGCCTCCTCAGATATAAAGCATGCGGTTGAGAAAACCATTTTGGGTGCTCATGACATCCTAACTTCAATAAGTGCAGCACGATTTTCGTCGAGTAGGACCCGATGTGGCAAGGAACCTTGGGTCAGAACGAAGTTCACAACGACATCACCCGCCCAAAACGACAAGCTTTTCCTTGAAAACCATGTAGGCAGCCAATTAAAACCCAACGTTAAAAAATGCATCAAGTTTTTTGCCGAGCTACAAATGACTATGGGCCGAGCTCGACTCGACTCCTTCTCGATACCGTTGCCCCACGAGAGCGCCTCCTCAGATATAAAGCATGCGGTTGAGAAAACCATTTTGGGTGCTCATGACATCCTAACTTCAATAAGTGCAGCACGATTTTCGTCGAGTAGGACCCGATGTGGCAAAGGACCTTGGGTCAGAACGAAGTTCACAACGACATCACCCGCCCAAAAACGACAAGCTTTTCCTTGAGAAACCATGTAGGCAGCCAATTAAAACCCAACGTTAAGAAATGCATCAAGTTTTTTGCCGAGCTACAAATGACTATGGGCCCGAGCTCGACTCGACCTCCTTCTCGATACCGTTGCCCCACGAGAGCCTCCTCAGATATAAAGCATGCGGTTGAGAAAACCATTTTGGGTGCTTATGACATCCTAACTTCAATAAGTGCATCACGATTTTCGTCGAGTAGGACCCGATGTGGCAAAGGAGTCAGAACCTTGGGTCAGAACGAAGTTCACAACGACATCACCCCCAAAAACGACAAGCTTTTCCTTGAGAAACCATGTAGGCAGCCAATTAAAACCCAACGTTAAGAAATGCATCAAGTTTTTTGCCGAGCCACAAATGACTATGGGCCCGAGCTCGACTCGACCTCCTTCTCGATACCGTTGCCCCACGAGAGCGCCTCTCAGATATAAAGCATGCGGTTGAGAAAACCATTTTGGGTGCTCATGACATCCTAACTTCAATAAGTGCATCACGATTTTCGTCGAGTAGGACCCGATGTGGCAAAGGAGTCAGACCGAACCTTGGGTCAGAACGAAGTTCACAACGACACACCCAAAAACGACAAGCTTTTCCTTGAGAAACCATGTAGGCAGCCAATTAAAACCCAACGTTAAGAAATGCATCAAGTTTTTTGCCGAGCCACAAATGACTATGGGCCCGAGCTCGACTCGACCTCCTTCTCGATACCGTTGCCCCACGAGAGCGCCTCCTCAGATATAAAGCATGCGGTTGAGAAAACCATTTTGGGTGCTCATGACATCCTAACTTCAATAAGTGCATCACGATTTTCGTCGAGTAGGACCGATGTGGCAAAGGAACCTTGGGTCAGAACGAAGTTCACAACGACATCACCGCCCAAAAACGACAAGCTTTTCCTTGAGAAACCATGTAGGCAGCCAATTAAAACCCAACGTTAAGAAATGCATCAAGTTTTTTGCCGAGCCACAAATGACTATGGGCCCGAGCTCGACTCGACCTCCTTCTCGATACCGTTGCCCCACGAGAGCGCCTCCTCAGATATAAAGCATGCGGTTGAGAAAACCATTTTGGGTGCTCATGACATCCTAACTTCAATAAGTGCAGCACGATTTTCGTCGAGTAGGACCCGATGTGGCAAAGGAGTCAGACCGAACCTTGGGTCAGAACGAAGTTCACAACGACATCACCCGCCCAAAAACGACAAGCTTTTCCTTGAGAAACCATGTAGGCAGCCAATTAAAACCCAACGTTAAGAAATGCATCAAGTTTTTTGCCGAGCTACAAATGACTATGGGCCCGAGCTCGACTCGACCTCCTTCTCGATACCGTTGCCCCACGAGAGCGCCTCCTCAGATATAAAGCATGCGGTTGAGAAAACCATTTTGGGTGCTTATGACATCCTAACTTCAATAAGTGCATCACGATTTTCGTCGAGTAGGACCCGATGTGGCAAAGGGGACCCTTGGGTCAGAACGAAGTTCACAACGACATCACCCGCCCAAAAACGACAAGCTTTTCCTTGAGAAACCATGTAGGCAGCCAATTAAAACCCAACGTTAAGAAATGCATCAAGTTTTTTGCCGAGCCACAAATGACTATGGGCCCGAGCTCGACTCGACCTCCTTCTCGATACCGTTGCCCCACGAGAGCGCCTCCTCAGATATAAAGCATGCGGTTGAGAAAACCATTTTGGGTGCTCATGACATCCTAACTTCAATAAGTGCAGCACGATTTTCGTCGAGTAGGACCCGATGTGGCGAATTGGGTCAGAACGAAGTTCACAACACACCACCCGCCCAAAAACGACAAGCTTTTCCTTGAGAAACCATGTAGGCAGCCAATTAAAACCCAACGTTAAGAAATGCATCAAGTTTTTTGCCGAGCCACAAATGACTATGGGCCCGAGCTCGACTCGACCTCCTTCTCGATACCGTTGCCCCACGAGAGCGCCTCCTCAGATATAAAGCATGCGGTTGAGAAAACCATTTTGGGTGCTCATGACATCCTAACTTCAATAAGTGCAGCACGATTTTCGTCGAGTAGGACCCGATGTGGCAAAGGAACCTTGGGTCAGAACGAAGTTCACAACGACATCACCCCCAAAAACGACAAGCTTTTCCTTGAGAAACCATGTAGGCAGCCAATTAAAACCCAACGTTAAGAAATGCATCAAGTTTTTTGCCGAGCCACAAATGACTATGGGCCCGAGCTCGACTCGACCTCCTTCTCGATACCGTTGCCCACGAGAGCGCCTCCTCAGATATAAAGCATGCGGTTGAGAAAACCATTTTGGGTGCTCATGACATCCTAACTTCAATAAGTGCAGCACGATTTTCGTCGAGTAGGACCCGATGTGGCAAAAGGAACCTTGGGTCAGAACGAAGTTCACAACGACATCACCCGCCCAAAAACGACAAGCTTTTCCTTGAGAAACCATGTAGGCAGCCAATTAAAACCCAACGTTAAGAAATGCATCAAGTTTTTTGCCGAGCTACAAATGACTATGGGCCCGAGCTCGACTCGACCTCCTTCTCGATACCGTTGCCCCGAGAGCGCCTCCTCAGATATAAAGCATGCGGTTGAGAAAACCA
Source organism: Utricularia gibba (assembly GCA_002189035.1). Classification (NCBI taxonomy): domain Eukaryota; kingdom Viridiplantae; phylum Streptophyta; class Magnoliopsida; order Lamiales; family Lentibulariaceae; genus Utricularia; species Utricularia gibba. Next base: position 32,448 of record NEEC01000024.1, on the reverse strand, counting down.
TTTTGGGTGCTCATGACATCCTAACTTCAATAAGTGCAGCACGATTTTCGTCGAGTAGGACCCGATGTGGCAAAGGAACCTTGGGTCAGAACGAAGTTCACAACGACATCACCCGCCAAAAACGACAAGCTTTTCCTTGAGAAACCATGTAGGCAGCCAATTAAAACCCAACGTTAAGAAATGCATCAAGTTTTTTGCCGAGCTACAAATGACTATGGGCCCGAGCTCGACTCGACCTCCTTCTCGATACCGTTGCCCACGAGAGCGCCTCCTCAGATATAAAGCATGCGGTTGAGAAAACCATTTTGGGTGCTCATGACATCCTAACTTCAATAAGTGCAGCACGATTTTCGTCGAGTAGGACCCGATGTGGCAAAGGAGTCAGACCGAACCTTGGGTCAGAACGAAGTTCACAACGACATCACCCGCCAAAAACGACAAGCTTTTCCTTGAGAAACCATGTAGGCAGCCAATTAAAACCCAACGTTAAGAAATGCATCAAGTTTTTTGCCGAGCCACAAATGACTATGGGCCCGAGCTCGACTCGACCTCCTTCTCGATACCGTTGCCCCACGAGAGCGCCTCCTCAGATATAAAGCATGCGGTTGAGAAAACCATTTTGGGTGCTCATGACATCCTAACTTCAATAAGTGCAACGATTTTCGTCGAGTAGGACCCGATGTGGCAAAGGAACCTTGGGTCAGAACGAAGTTCACAACGACATCACCCGCCCAAAAACGACAAGCTTTTCCTTGAGAAACCATGTAGGCAGCCAATTAAAACCCAACGTTAAGAAATGCATCAAGTTTTTTGCCGAGCTACAAATGACTATGGGCCCGAGCTCGACTCGACCTCCTTCTCGATACCGTTGCCCACGAGAGCGCCTCCTCAGATATAAAGCATGCGGTTGAGAAAACCATTTTGGGTGCTCATGACATCCTAACTTCAATAAGTGCAGCACGATTTTCGTCGAGTAGGACCCGATGTGGCAAAGGAACCTTGGGTCAGAACGAAGTTCACAACGACATCACCCGCCCAAAACGACAAGCTTTTCCTTGAGAAACCATGTAGGCAGCCAATTAAAACCCAACGTTAAGAAATGCATCAAGTTTTTTGCCGAGCTACAAATGACTATGGGCCCGAGCTCGACTCGACCTCCTTCTCGATACCGTTGCCCCACGAGAGCGCCTCCTCAGATATAAAGCATGCGGTTGAGAAAACCATTTTGGGTGCTCATGACATCCTAACTTCAATAAGTGCATCACGATTTTCGTCGAGTAGGACCCGATGTGGCAAAGGAGTCAGACCCTTGGGTCAGAACGAAGTTCACAACGACATCACCGCCCAAAAACGACAAGCTTTTCCTTGAGAAACCATGTAGGCAGCCAATTAAAACCCAACGTTAAGAAATGCATCAAGTTTTTTGCCGAGCCACAAATGACTATGGGCCCGAGCTCGACTCGACCTCCTTCTCGATACCGTTGCCCCACGAGAGCGCCTCCTCAGATATAAAGCATGCGGTTGAGAAAACCATTTTGGGTGCTCATGACATCCTAACTTCAATAAGTGCAGCACGATTTTCGTCGAGTAGGACCCGATGTGGCAAAGGAACCTTGGGTCAGAACGAAGTTCACAACGACATCACCGCCCAAAAACGACAAGCTTTTCCTTGAGAAACCATGTAGGCAGCCAATTAAAACCCAACGTTAAGAAATGCATCAAGTTTTTTGCCGAGCACAAATGACTATGGGCCCGAGCTCGACTCGACCTCCTTCTCGATACGTTGCCCCACGAGAGCGCCTCCTCAGATATAAAGCATGCGGTTGAGAAAACCATTTTGGGTGCTCATGACATCCTAACTTCAATAAGTGCAGCACGATTTTCGTCGAGTAGGACCCGATGTGGCAAAGGAGTCAACCTTGGGTCAGAACGAAGTTCACAACGACATCACCCGCCCAAAAACGACAAGCTTTTCCTTGAGAAACCATGTAGGCAGCCAATTAAAACCCAACGTTAAGAAATGCATCAAGTTTTTTGCCGAGCCACAAATGACTATGGGCCCGAGCTCGACTCGACCTCCTTCTCGATACCGTTGCCCACGAGAGCGCCTCCTCAGATATAAAGCATGCGGTTGAGAAAACCATTTTGGGTGCTCATGACATCCTAACTTCAATAAGTGCATCACGATTTTCGTCGAGTAGGACCCGATGTGGCAAAGGAACCTTGGGTCAGAACGAAGTTCACAACGACATCACCCGCCCAAAAACGACAAGCTTTTCCTTGAGAAACCATGTAGGCAGCCAATTAAAACCCAACGTTAAGAAATGCATCAAGTTTTTTGCCGAGCTACAAATGACTATGGGCCCGAGCTCGACTCGACCTCCTTCTCGATACCGTTGCCCACGAGAGCGCCTCCTCAGATATAAAGCATGCGGTTGAGAAAACCATTTTGGGTGCTTATGACATCCTAACTTCAATAAGTGCATCACGATTTTCGTCGAGTAGGACCCGATGTGGCAAAGGAGTCAGACGAACCTTGGGTCAGAACGAAGTTCACAACGACATCACCCGCCCAAAAACGACAAGCTTTTCCTTGAGAAACCATGTAGGCAGCCAATTAAAACCAACGTTAAGAAATGCATCAAGTTTTTTGCCGAGCTACAAATGACTATGGGCCCGAGCTCGACTCGACCTCCTTCTCGATACCGTTGCCCCACGAGAGCGCCTCCTCAGATATAAAGCATGCGGTTGAGAAAACCATTTTGGGTGCTCATGACATCCTAACTTCAATAAGTGCAGCACGATTTTCGTCGAGTAGGACCCGATGTGGCAAAGGAGTCACCGAACCTTGGGTCAGAACGAAGTTCACAACGACATCACCCGCCCAAAAACGACAAGCTTTTCCTTGAGAAACCATGTAGGCAGCCAATTAAAACCCAACGTTAAGAAATGCATCAAGTTTTTTGCCGAGCCACAAATGACTATGGGCCCGAGCTCGACTCGACCTCCTTCTCGATACCGTTGCCCCACGAGAGCGCCTCCTCAGATATAAAGCATGCGGTTGAGAAAACCATTTTGGGTGCTCATGACATCCTAACTTCAATAAGTGCAGCACGATTTTCGTCGAGTAGGACCCGATGTGGCAAAGGAACCTTGGGTCAGAACGAAGTTCACAACGACATCACCCGCCCAAAAACGACAAGCTTTTCCTTGAGAAACCATGTAGGCAGCCAATTAAAACCCAACGTTAAGAAATGCATCAAGTTTTTTGCCGAGCTACAAATGACTATGGGCCCGAGCTCGACTCGACCTCCTTCTCGATACCGTTGCCCCACGAGAGCGCCTCCTCAGATATAAAGCATGCGGTTGAGAAAACCATTTTGGGTGCTCATGACATCCTAACTTCAATAAGTGCACACGATTTTCGTCGAGTAGGACCCGATGTGGCAAAGGACCTTGGGTCAGAACGAAGTTCACAACGACATCACCCGCCCAAAAACGACAAGCTTTTCCTTGAGAAACCATGTAGGCAGCCAATTAAAACCCAACGTTAAGAAATGCATCAAGTTTTTTGCCGAGCCACAAATGACTATGGGCCCGAGCTCGACTCGACCTCCTTCTCGATACCGTTGCCACGAGAGCGCCTCCTCAGATATAAAGCATGCGGTTGAGAAAACCATTTTGGGTGCTCATGACATCCTAACTTCAATAAGTGCAGCACGATTTTCGTCGAGTAGGACCCGATGTGGCAAAGGAACCTTGGGTCAGAACGAAGTTCACAACGACATCACCCGCCCAAAAACGACAAGCTTTTCCTTGAGAAACCATGTAGGCAGCCAATTAAAACCCAACGTTAAGAAATGCATCAAGTTTTTTGCCGAGCACAAATGACTATGGGCCCGAGCTCGACTCGACCTCCTTCTCGATACCGTTGCCCCACGAGAGCGCCTCCTCAGATATAAAGCATGCGGTTGAGAAAACCATTTTGGGTGCTCATGACATCCTAACTTCAATAAGTGCAGCACGATTTTCGTCGAGTAGGACCCGATGTGGCAAAGGAACCTTGGGTCAGAACGAAGTTCACAACGACATCACCGCCCAAAAACGACAAGCTTTTCCTTGAGAAACCATGTAGGCAGCCAATTAAAACCCAACGTTAAGAAATGCATCAAGTTTTTTGCCGAGCCACAAATGACTATGGGCCCGAGCTCGACTCGACCTCCTTCTCGATACCGTTGCCCCACGAGAGCGCCTCCTCAGATATAAAGCATGCGGTTGAGAAAACCATTTTGGGTGCTCATGACATCCTAACTTCAATAAGTGCATCACGATTTTCGTCGAGTAGGACCCGATGTGGCAAAGGAGTCAGAGAACCTTGGGTCAGAACGAAGTTCACAACGACATCACCGCCCAAAAACGACAAGCTTTTCCTTGAGAAACCATGTAGGCAGCCAATTAAAACCCAACGTTAAGAAATGCATCAAGTTTTTTGCCGAGCCACAAATGACTATGGGCCCGAGCTCGACTCGACCTCCTTCTCGATACCGTTGCCCCACGAGAGCGCCTCCTCAGATATAAAGCATGCGGTTGAGAAAACCATTTTGGGTGCTCATGACATCCTAACTTCAATAAGTGCAGCACGATTTTCGTCGAGTAGGACCCGATGTGGCAAAGGAGTCAGACCGAACCTTGGGTCAGAACGAAGTTCACAACGACATCACCCGCCCAAAAACGACAAGCTTTTCCTTGAGAAACCATGTAGGCAGCCAATTAAAACCCAACGTTAAGAAATGCATCAAGTTTTTTGCCGAGCTACAAATGACTATGGGCCCGAGCTCGACTCGACCTCCTTCTCGATACCGTTGCCCCACGAGAGCGCCTCCTCAGATATAAAGCATGCGGTTGAGAAAACCATTTTGGGTGCTCATGACATCCTAACTTCAATAAGTGCAGCACGATTTTCGTCGAGTAGGACCCGATGTGGCAAAGGAACCTTGGGTCAGAACGAAGTTCACAACGACATCACCCGCCCAAAAACGACAAGCTTTTCCTTGAGAAACCATGTAGGCAGCCAATTAAAACCCAACGTTAAGAAATGCATCAAGTTTTTTGCCGAGCACAAATGACTATGGGCCCGAGCTCGACTCGACCTCCTTCTCGATACCGTTGCCCCACGAGAGCGCCTCCTCAGATATAAAGCATGCGGTTGAGAAAACCATTTTGGGTGCTCATGACATCCTAACTTCAATAAGTGCATCACGATTTTCGTCGAGTAGGACCCGATGTGGCAAAGGAACCTTGGGTCAGAACGAAGTTCACAACGACATCACCCCCAAAAACGACAAGCTTTTCCTTGAGAAACCATGTAGGCAGCCAATTAAAACCCAACGTTAAGAAATGCATCAAGTTTTTTGCCGAGCCACAAATGACTATGGGCCCGACTCGACTCGACCTCCTTCTCGATAACGTTGCCCACGAGAGCGCCTCCTCAGATATAAAGCATGCGGTTGAGAAAACCATTTTTGATGACATCCTAACTTCAATAAGTGCAGCACGATTTTCGTCGAGTAGGACCCGATGTGGCAATTTGGGTCAGAACGAAGTCACAAACGACATCACCGCCCAAAAACGACAAGCTTTTCCTTGAGAAACCATGTAGGCAGCCAATTAAAAAACGTTAAGAAATGCATCAAGTTTTTTGCCGAGCCTACAAATGACTATGGGCCGAGCTCGACTCGACCTCCTTCTCGATACGTTGCCCACGAGAGCGCCTCCTCAGATATAAAGCATGCGGTTGAGAAAACCATTTTGGGTGCTTATGACATCCTAACTTCAATAAGTGCATCACGATTTTCGTCGAGTAGGACCCGATGTGGCAAAGGAGTCAGGAACCTTGGGTCAGAACGAAGTTCACAACGACATCACCCCCAAAAACGACAAGCTTTTCCTTGAGAAACCATGTAGGCAGCCAATTAAAACCCAACGTTAAGAAATGCATCAAGTTTTTTGCCGAGCCACAAATGACTATGGGCCCGAGCTCGACTCGACCTCCTTCTCGATACCGTTGCCCCACGAGAGCGCCTCCTCAGATATAAAGCATGCGGTTGAGAAAACCATTTTGGGTGCTCATGACATCCTAACTTCAATAAGTGCAGCACGATTTTCGTCGAGTAGGACCCGAACCTTGGGTGGCACATCACCCGCCCAAAAACGACAAGCTTTTCCTTGAGAAACCATGTCAGAACGAAGTTCACAACGACTCGACCTCCTTCTCGATACCGTTGCCCACGAGAGCGCCTCCTCAGATATAAAGCACGACAAGCTCAATTTCACGATTTTCGTTGATGTGGAAGGAGTCCCTTGGGTCAGAACGAAGTTCACAACGACATCACCCGCCCAAAAACGACAGCCAATGTATTAAACCCAACGTTAAGAAATGCATCAAGTTTTTTGCCGAGCTACAAATGACTATGGGCCCGAGCTCGACTCGACCTCCTTCTCGATACCGTTGCCCCACGAGAGCGCCTGATATAAAGCATGCGGTTGAGAAAAAATTTTGGGTGCTTATGACATCCTAACTTCAATAAGTGCAGCACGATTTTCGTCGAGTAGGACCCGATGTGGCAAAGGAGTCAGACCGAACCTTGGGTCAGAACGAAGTTCACAACGACATCACCGCCCAAAAACGACAAGCTTTTCCTTGAGAAACCATGTAGGCAGCCAATTAAAACCCAACGTTAAGAAATGCATCAAGTTTTTTGCCGAGCTACAAATGACTATGGGCCGAGCTCGACTCGACCTCCTTCTCGATACCGTTGCCCCACGAGAGCGCCTCCTCAGATATAAAGCATGCGGTTGAGAAAACCATTTTGGGTGCTCATGACATCCTAACTTCAATAAGTGCAGCACGATTTTCGTCGAGTAGGACCCGATGTGGCAAAGGAACCTTGGGTCAGAACGAAGTTCACAACGACATCACCCGCCCAAAAACGACAAGCTTTTCCTTGAGAAACCATGTAGGCAGCCAATTAAAACCCAACGTTAAGAAATGCATCAAGTTTTTTGCCGAGCTAAAATGACTATGGGCCCGAGCTCGACTCGACCTCCTTCTCGATACCGTTGCCCCACGAGAGCGCCAGATATAAAGCATGCGGTTGAGAAAACCATTTTGGGTGCTCATGACATCCTAACTTCAATAAGTGCATCACGATTTTCGTCGAGTAGGACCCGATGTGGCAAAGGAGTCAGACCGAACCTTGGTCAGAACGAAGTTCACAACGACATCACCGCCCAAAAACGACAAGCTTTTCCTTGAGAAACCATGTAGGCAGCCAATTAAAACCAACGTTAAGAAATGCATCAAGTTTTTTTGCCGAGCTACAAATGACTATGGGCCCGAGCTCGACTCGACCTCCTTCTCGATACGTTGCCCCACGAGAGCGCCTCCTCAGATATAAAGCATGCGGTTGAGAAAACCATTTTGGGTGCTTATGACATCCTAACTTCAATAAGTGCATCACGATTTTCGTCGAGTAGGACCCGATGTGGCAAAGGAGTCAGACCTTGGGTCAGAACGAAGTTCACAACGACATCACCGCCCAAAAACGACAAGCTTTTCCTTGAGAAACCATGTAGGCAGCCAATTAAAACCCAACGTTAAGAAATGCATCAAGTTTTTTGCCGAGCCACAAATGACTATGGGCCCGAGCTCGACTCGACCTCCTTCTCGATACCGTTGCCCACGAGAGCGCCTCCTCAGATATAAAGCATGCGGTTGAGAAAACCATTTTGGGTGCTCATGACATCCTAACTTCAATAAGTGCACGATTTTCGTCGAGTAGGACCCGATGTGGCAAAGGATTGGGTCAGAACGAAGTTCACAACGACATCACCCGCCCAAAAACGACAAGCTTTTCCTTGAGAAACCATGTAGGCAGCCAATTAAAACCCAACGTTAAGAAATGCATCAAGTTTTTTTGCCGAGCCACAAATGACTATGGGCCGAGCTCGACTCGACCTTTCGATACCGTTGCCCCACGAGAGCGCCTCCTCAGATATAAAGCATGCGGTTGAGAAAACCATTTTGGGTGCTCATGACATCCTAACTTCAATAAGTGCAGCACGATTTTCGTCGAGTAGGACCCGATGTGGCAAAGGAACCTTGGGTCAGAACGAAGTTCACAACGACATCACCCGCCCAAAAACGACAAGCTTTTCCTTGAGAAACCATGTAGGCAGCCAATTAAAACCCAACGTTAAGAAATGCATCAAGTTTTTTGCCGAGCCACAAATGACTATGGGCCCGAGCTCGACTCGACCTCCTTCTCGATACCGTTGCCCACGAGAGCGCCTCCTCAGATATAAAGCATGCGGTTGAGAAAACCATTTTGGGTGCTCATGACATCCTAACTTCAATAAGTGCAGCACGATTTCGTCGAGTAGGACCCGATGTGGCAAAGGAGTCAGACCGAACCTTGGGTCAGAACGAAGTTCACAACGACATCACCGCCCAAAAACGACAAGCTTTTCCTTGAGAAACCATGTAGGCAGCCAATTAAAACCCAACGTTAAGAAATGCATCAAGTTTTTTGCCGAGCCACAAATGACTATGGGCCCGAGCTCGACTCGACCTCCTTCTCGATACCGTTGCCCACGAGAGCGCCTCCTCAGATATAAAGCATGCGGTTGAGAAACCATTTTGGGTGCTCATGACATCCTAACTTCAATAAGTGCAGCACGATTTTCGTCGAGTAGGACCCGATGTGGCAAAGGAGTCAGTTGGGTCAGAACGAAGTTCACAACGACATCACCCGCAAAACGACAAGCTTTTCCTTGAGAAACCATGTAGGCAGCCAATTAAAACCCAACGTTAAGAAATGCATCAAGTTTTTTGCCGAGCTACAAATGACTATGGGCCCGAGCTCGACTCGACCTCCTTCTCGATACCGTTGCCCCACGAGAGCGCCTCCTCAGATATAAAGCATGCGGTGAGAAAACCATTTTGGGTGCTTATGACATCCTAACTTCAATAAGTGCAGCACGATTTTCGTCGAGTAGGACCCGATGTGGCAAAGGAGTCAGACCGAACCTTGGGTCAGAACGAAGTTCACAACGACATCACCCGCCCAAAAACGACAAGCTTTTCCTTGAGAAACCATGTAGGCAGCCAATTAAAACCCAACGTTAAGAAATGCATCAAGTTTTTTTGCCGAGCTACAAATGACTATGGGCCCGAGCTCGACTCGACTCCTTCTCGATACCGTTGCCCCACGAGAGCGCCTCCTCAGATATAAAGCATGCGGTTGAGAAAACCATTTTGGGTGCTCATGACATCCTAACTTCAATAAGTGCATCACGATTTTCGTCGAGTAGGACCCGATGTGGCAAAGGAGTCAGACCGAACCTTGGGTCAGAACGAAGTTCACAACGACATCACCGCCCAAAAACGACAAGCTTTTCTTGAGAAACCATGTAGGCAGCCAATTAAAACCCAACGTTAAGAAATGCATCAAGTTTTTTGCCGAGCCACAAATGACTATGGGCCCGAGCTCGACTCGACCTCCTTCTCGATACCGTTGCCCCACGAGAGCGCCTCCTCAGATATAAAGCATGCGGTTGAGAAAACCATTTTGGGTGCTCATGACATCCTAACTTCAATAAGTGCAGCACGATTTTCGTCGAGTAGGACCCGATGTGGCAAAGGAACCTTTGGGTCAGAACGAAGTTCACAACGACATGCCCAAAACGACAAGCTTTTCCTTGAGAAACCATGTAGGCAGCCAATTAAAACCCAACGTTAAGAAATGCATCAAGTTTTTTGCCGAGCTAAATGACTATGGGCCCGAGCTCGACTCGACCTCCTTCTCGATACCGTTGCCCCACGAGAGCGCCTCAGATATAAAGCATGCGGTTGAGAAAACCATTTTGGGTGCTCATGACATCCTAACTTCAATAAGTGCATCACGATTTTCGTCGAGTAGGACCCGATGTGGCAAAGGAGTCAGGAACCTTGGGTCAGAACGAAGTTCACAACGACATCACCCCCCAAAAACGACAAGCTTTTCCTTGAGAAACCATGTAGGCAGCCAATTAAAACCCAACGTTAAGAATGCATCAAGTTTTTTGCCGAGCTACAAATGACTATGGGCCCGAGCTCGACTCGACCTCCTTCTCGATACCGTTGCCCCACGAGAGCGCCTCCTCAGATATAAAGCATGCGGTTGAGAAAACCATTTTGGGTGCTCATGACATCCTAACTTCAATAAGTGCATCACGATTTTCGTCGAGTAGGACCGATGTGGCAAAGGAGTCAGTTGGGTCAGAACGAAGTTCACAACGACATCACCCGCCCAAAAACGACAAGCTTTTCCTTGAGAAACCATGTAGGCAGCCAATTAAAACCCAACGTTAAGAAATGCATCAAGTTTTTTGCCGAGCCACAAATGACTATGGGCCCGAGCTCGACTCGACCTCCTTCTCGATACCGTTGCCCCACGAGAGCGCCTCCTCAGATATAAAGCATGCGGTTGAGAAAACCATTTTGGGTGCTCATGACATCCTAACTTCAATAAGTGCATCACGATTTTCGTCGAGTAGGACCCGATGTGGCAAAGGAGTCACCCTTGGGTCAGAACGAAGTTCACAACGACATCACCCGCCCAAAAACGACAAGCTTTTCCTTGAGAAACCATGTAGGCAGCCAATTAAAACCCAACGTTAAGAAATGCATCAAGTTTTTTGCCGAGCCACAAATGACTATGGGCCCGAGCTCGACTCGACCTCCTTCTCGATACCGTTGCCCCACGAGAGCGCCTCCTCAGATATAAAGCATGCGGTTGAGAAAACCATTTTGGGTGCTCATGACATCCTAACTTCAAAGTGCAGCACGATTTTCGTCGAGTAGGACCGATGTGGCAAAGGAACCTTGGGTCAGAACGAAGTTCACAACGACATCACCCGCCCAAAAACGACAAGCTTTTCCTTGAGAAACCATGTAGGCAGCCAATTAAAACCCAACGTTAAGAAATGCATCAAGTTTTTTGCCGAGCTACAAATGACTATGGGCCCGAGCTCGACTCGACCTCCTTCTCGATACCGTTGCCCCACGAGAGCGCCTCCTCAGATATAAAGCATGCGGTTGAGAAAACCATTTTGGGTGCTCATGACATCCTAACTTCAATAACGATTTTCGTCGAGTAGGACCCGATGTGGCAAAGGAGTCAGACCGAACTTGGGTCAGAACGAAGTTCACAACGACATCACCGCCCAAAACGACAAGCTTTTCCTTGAGAAACCATGTAGGCAGCCAATTAAAACCCAACGTTAAGAAATGCATCAAGTTTTTTTGCCGAGCCACAAATGACTATGGGCCGAGCTCGACTCGACCTCCTTCTCGATACCGTTGCCCCACGAGAGCGCCTCCTCAGATATAAAGCATGCGGTTGAGAAAACCATTTTGGGTGCTCATGACATCTAACTTCAATAAGTGCAGCACGATTTTCGTCGAGTAGGACCCGATGTGGCAAAGGAGTCAGACCTTGGGTCAGAACGAAGTTCACAACGACATCACCGCCAAAAACGACAAGCTTTTCCTTGAGAAACCATGTAGGCAGCCAATTAAAACCCAACGTTAAGAAATGCATCAAGTTTTTTGCCGAGCTACAAATGACTATGGGCCCGAGCTCGACTCGACCTCCTTCTCGATACCGTTGCCCCACGAGAGCGCCTCCTCAGATATAAAGCATGCGGTTGAGAAAACCATTTTGGGTGCTCATGACATCCTAACTTCAATAAGTGCAGCACGATTTTCGTCGAGTAGGACCCGATGTGGCAAAGGAACCTTGGGTCAGAACGAAGTTCACAACGACATCACCCGCCCAAAAACGACAAGCTTTTCCTTGAGAAACCATGTAGGCAGCCAATTAAAACCCAACGTTAAGAAATGCATCAAGTTTTTTGCCGAGCTACAAATGACTATGGGCCCGAGCTCGACTCGACCTCCTTCTCGATACCGTTGCCCCACGAGAGCGCCTCCTCAGATATAAAGCATGCGGTTGAGAAAACCATTTTGGTGCTCATTGACATCCTAACTTCAATAAGTGCAGCACGATTTTCGAGTAGACCCGATGTGGCAAAGGAGTCAGACCGAACCTTGGGTCAGAACGAAGTTCACAACGACATCACCCCCAAAACGACAAGCTTTTCCTTGAGAAACCATGTAGGCAGCCAATTAAAACCCAACGTTAAGAAATGCATCAAGTTTTTTGCCGAGCACAAATGACTATGGGCCCGAGCTCGACTCGACCTCCTTCTCGATACCGTTGCCCCACGAGAGCGCCTCCTCAGATATAAAGCATGCGGTTGAGAAAACCATTTTGGTGCTCATGACATCCTAACTTCAATAAGTGCAGCACGATTTCGTCGAGTAGGACCCGATGTGGCAAAGGAGTTTGGGTCAGAACGAAGTTCACAAGACATCACGCCCAAAAACGACAAGCTTTTCCTTGAGAAATGTAGGCAGCCAATTAAAACCCAACGTTAAGAAATGCATCAAGTTTTTTGCCGAGCACAAATGACTATGGGCCCGAGCTCGACTCGACCTCCTTCTCGATACCGTTGCCCCACGAGAGCGCCTCCTCAGATATAAAGCATGCGGTTGAGAAAATTTTGATGACATCCTAACTTCAATAAGTGCAGATTTTCGTCGAGTAGGACCCGATGTGGCAAAGGAGTCACCCTTGGTCAGAACGAAGTTCACAACGACATCACCCGCCCAAAAACGACAAGCTTTTCCTTGAGAAACCATGTAGGCAGCCAATTAAAACCAACGTTAAGAAATGCATCAAGTTTTTTGCCGAGCTACAAATGACTATGGGCCCGAGCTCGACTCGACCTCCTTTCGATACCGTTGCCCCACGAGAGCGCCTCCTCAGATATAAAGCATGCGGTTGAGAAAACCATTTTGGGTGCTCATGACATCCTAACTTCAATAAGTGCATCACGATTTTCGTCGAGTAGGACCCGATGTGGCAAAGGAGGGTCAGAACGAAGTTCACAACGACATCACTTTTCCTTGAGAACCATGTAGGCAGCCAATTAAAACCAACGTTAAGAAATGCATCAAGTTGCCGAGCACAAATGACTATGGGCCGAGCTCGACTCGACCTCCTTCTCGATACCGTTGCCCACGAGAGCGCCTTTCAAATATAAAGCATGCGGTTGAGAAAACCATTTTGGGTGCTCATGACATCCTAACTTCAATAAGTGCAGCACGATTTTCGTCGAGTAGGACCGATGTGGCAAAGGAAGGAACCTTGGGTCAGAACGAAGTTCAACGACATCACCGCCCAAAAACGACAAGCTTTTCCTTGAGAAACCATGTAGGCAGCCAATTAAAACCAACGTTAAGAAATGCATCAAGTTTTTTGCCGAGCTACAAATGACTATGGGCCGAGCTCGACTCGACCTCCTTCTCGATACCGTTGCCCCACGAGAGCGCCTCCTCAGATATAAGCATGCGGTTGAGAAACCATTTTGGGTGCTCATGACATCCTAACTTCAATAAGTGCATCACGATTTTCGTCGAGTAGGACCCGATGTGGCAAGGAGTCAGACCGAACCTTGGGTCAGAACGAGTTCACAACGATCACCCGCCCAAAAACGACAAGCTTTTCCTTGAGAAACCATGTAGGCAGCCAATTAAAACCCAACGTTAAGAAATGCATCAAGTTTTTTGCCGAGCCACAAATGACTATGGGCCCGAGCTCGACTCGACCTCCTTCTCGATACCGTTGCCCCACGAGAGCGCCTCCTCAGATATAAAGCATGCGGTTGAGAAAACCATTTTGGGTGCTCATGACATCCTAACTTCAATAAGTGCAGCACGATTTTCGTCGAGTAGGACCGATGTGGCAAAGGAGTCAGACCGAACCTTGGGTCAGAACGAAGTTCACAACGACATCACCCGCCAAAAAACGACAAGCTTTTCCTTGAGAAACCATGTAGGCAGCCAATTAAAACCCAACGTTAAGAAATGCATCAAGTTTTTTGCCGAGCCACAAATGACTATGGGCCCGAGCTCGACTCGACCTCCTTCTCGATACCGTTGCCCCACGAGAGCGCCTCCTCAGATATAAGCATGCGGTTGAGAAAACCATTTTGGGTGCTCATGACATCCTAACTTCAATAAGTGCAGCCACGATTTTCGTCGAGTAGGACCCGATGTGGCAAAGGAGTCAGAACCTTGGGTCAGAACGAAGTTCACAACACATCACCCCAAAAAACGACAAGCTTTTCCTTGAGAAACCATGTAGGCAGCCAATTAAAACCCAACGTTAAGAAATGCATCAAGTTTTTTGCCGAGCCACAAATGACTATGGGCCCGAGCTCGACTCGACCTCCTTCTCGATACCGTTGCCCCACGAGAGCGCCTCCTCAGATATAAAGCATGCGGTTGAGAAAACCATTTTGGGTGCTCATGACATCCTAACTTCAATAAGTGCAGCACGATTTTCGTCGAGTAGGACCCGATGTGGCAAAGGACCTTGGGTCAGAACGAAGTTCACAACGACATCACCCGCCCAAAAACGACAAGCTTTTCCTTGAGAAACATGTAGGCAGCCAATTAAAACCCAACGTTAAGAAATGCATCAAGTTTTTTGCCGAGCTACAAATGACTATGGGCCCGAGCTCGACTCGACCTCCTTCTCGATACCGTTGCCCCACGAGAGCGCCTCCTCAGATATAAAGCATGCGGTTGAGAAAACATTTTGGGTGCTTATGACATCCTAACTTCAATAAGTGCATCACGATTTTCGTCGAGTAGGACCCGATGTGGCAAAGGAGTCAGACCGAACCTTGGGTCAGAACGAAGTTCACAACGACATCACCGCCCAAAAACGACAAGCTTTTCCTTGAGAAACCATGTAGGCAGCCAATTAAAACCCAACGTTAAGAAATGCATCAAGTTTTTTGCCGAGCTACAAATGACTATGGGCCCGAGCTCGACTCGACCTCCTTCTCGATACCGTTGCCCCACGAGAGCGCCTCCTCAGATATAAAGCATGCGGTTGAGAAAACCATTTTGGGTGCTCATGACATCCTAACTTCAATAAGTGCAGCACGATTTTCGTCGAGTAGGACCCGATGTGGCAAAGGAACCTTGGGTCAGAACGAAGTTCACAACGACATCACCCGCCCAAAAACGACAAGCTTTTCCTTGAGAAACCATGTAGGCAGCCAATTAAAACCCAACGTTAAGAAATGCATCAAGTTTTTTGCCGAGCCACAAATGACTATGGGCCGAGCTCGACTCGACCTCCTTCTCGATACCGTTGCCCACGAGAGCGCCTCCTCAGATATAAAGCATGCGGTTGAGAAAACCATTTTGGGTGCTCATGACATCCTAACTTCAATAAGTGCATCACGATTTTCGTCGAGTAGGACCCGATGTGGCAAAGGAGTCAGACCGAACCTTGGGTCAGAACGAAGTTCACAACGACATCACCCGCCCAAAAACGACAAGCTTTTCCTTGAGAAACCATGTAGGCAGCCAATTAAAACCCAACGTTAAGAAATGCATCAAGTTTTTTGCCGAGCTACAAATGACTATGGGCCCGAGCTCGACTCGACCTCCTTCTCGATACCGTTGCCCCACGAGAGCGCCTCCTCAGATATAAAGCATGCGGTTGAGAAAACCATTTTGGGTGCTCATGACATCCTAACTTCAATAAGTGCATCACGATTTTCGTCGAGTAGGACCCGATGTGGCAAAGGAACCTTGGGTCAGAACGAAGTTCACAACGACATCACCCGCCAAAAACGACAAGCTTTTCCTTGAGAAACCATGTAGGCAGCCAATTAAAACCCAACGTTAAGAAATGCATCAAGTTTTTTGCCGAGCCACAAATGACTATGGGCCCGAGCTCGACTCGACCTCTTCTCGATACCGTTGCCCACGAGAGCGCCTTATCAGATATAAAGCATGCGGTTGAGAAAACCATTTTGGGTGCTCATGACATCCTAACTTCAATAAGTGCAGCACGATTTTCGTCGAGTAGGACCCGATGTGGCAAAGGAGTCAGACGAACCTTGGGTCAGAACGAAGTTCACAACGACATCACCCGCCCAAAAACGACAAGCTTTTCCTTGAGAAACCATGTAGGCAGCCAATTAAAACCAACGTTAAGAAATGCATCAAGTTTTTTGCCGAGCTACAAATGACTATGGGCCCGAGCTCGACTCGACCTCCTTCTCGATACCGTTGCCCCACGAGAGCGCCTCCTCAGATATAAAGCATGCGGTTGAGAAAACCATTTTGGGTGCTCATGACATCCTAACTTCAATAAGTGCATCACGATTTTCGTCGAGTAGGACCCGATGTGGCAAAGGAGTCAACCTTGGGTCAGAACGAAGTTCACAACGACATCACCCGCCCAAAAACGACAAGCTTTTCCTTGAGAAACCATGTAGGCAGCCAATTAAAACCCAACGTTAAGAAATGCATCAAGTTTTTTGCCGAGCTACAAATGACTATGGGCCCGAGCTCGACTCGACCTCCTTCTCGATACCGTTGCCCACGAGAGCGCCTCCTCAGATATAAAGCATGCGGTTGAGAAAACCATTTTGGGTGCTCATGACATCCTAACTTCAATAAGTGCATCACGATTTTCGTCGAGTAGGACCCGATGTGGCAAAGGAGTCAGACCGAACCTTGGGTCAGAACGAAGTTCACAACGACATCACCCGCCCAAAAACGACAAGCTTTTCCTTGAGAAACCATGTAGGCAGCCAATTAAAACCCAACGTTAAGAAATGCATCAAGTTTTTTGCCGAGCCACAAATGACTATGGGCCCGAGCTCGACTCGACCTCCTTCTCGATACCGTTGCCCCACGAGAGCGCCTCCTCAGATATAAAGCATGCGGTTGAGAAAACCATTTTGGGTGCTCATGACATCCTAACTTCAATAAGTGCAGCACGATTTTCGTCGAGTAGGACCCGATGTGGCAAAGGAACCTTGGGTCAGAACGAAGTTCACAACGACATCACCGCCCAAAAACGACAAGCTTTTCCTTGAGAAACCATGTAGGCAGCCAATTAAAACCCAACGTTAAGAAATGCATCAAGTTTTTTGCCGAGCTACAAATGACTATGGGCCCGAGCTCGACTCGACCTCCTTCTCGATACCGTTGCCCCACGAGAGCGCCTCCTCAGATATAAAGCATGCGGTTGAGAAAACCATTTTGGGTGCTTATGACATCCTAACTTCAATAAGTGCATCACGATTTTCGTCGAGTAGGACCCGATGTGGCAAAGGAGTCAGACCGAACCTTGGGTCAGAACGAAGTTCACAACGACATCACCCGCCAAAAACGACAAGCTTTTCCTTGAGAAACCATGTAGGCAGCCAATTAAAACCCAACGTTAAGAAATGCATCAAGTTTTTTGCCGAGCCACAAATGACTATGGGCCCGAGCTCGACTCGACCTCCTTCTCGATACCGTTGCCCCACGAGAGCGCCTCCTCAGATATAAAGCATGCGGTTGAGAAAACCATTTTGGGTGCTCATGACATCCTAACTTCAATAAGTGCAGCACGATTTTCGTCGAGTAGGACCCGATGTGGCAAAGGAGTCAGACCGAACCTTGGGTCAGAACGAAGTTCACAACGACATCACCCGCCCAAAAACGACAAGCTTTTCCTTGAGAAACCATGTAGGCAGCCAATTAAAACCCAACGTTAAGAAATGCATCAAGTTTTTTTGCCGAGCTACAAATGACTATGGGCCCGAGCTCGACTCGACCTCCTTCTCGATACCGTTGCCCACGAGAGCGCCTCCTCAGATATAAAGCATGCGGTTGAGAAAACCATTTTGGGTGCTTATGACATCCTACTTCAATAAGTGCATCACGATTTTCGTCGAGTAGGACCCGATGTGGCAAAGGAACCTTTGGGTCAGAACGAAGTTCACAACGACATCACCCGCCCAAAAACGACAAGCTTTTCCTTGAGAAACCATGTAGGCAGCCAATTAAAACCCAACGTTAAGAAATGCATCAAGTTTTTTGCCGAGCCACAAATGACTATGGGCCCGAGCTCGACTCGACCTCCTTCTCGATACCGTTGCCCCACGAGAGCGCCTCCTCAAATATAAAGCATGCGGTTGAGAAAACCATTTTGGGTGCTCATGACATCCTAACTTCAATAAGTGCAGCACGATTTTCGTCGAGTAGGACCCGATGTGGCAAAGGAGTCAGACCGAACCTTGGGTCAGAACGAAGTTCACAACGACATCACCCGCCCAAAAACGACAAGCTTTTCCTTGAGAAACCATGTAGGCAGCCAATTAAAACCCAACGTTAAGAAATGCATCAAGTTTTTTTGCCGAGCTACAAATGACTATGGGCCCGAGCTCGACTCGACCTCCTTCTCGATACCGTTGCCCCACGAGAGCGCCTCCTCAGATATAAAGCATGCGGTTGAGAAAACCATTTTGGGTGCTCATGACATCCTAACTTCAATAAGTGCATCACGATTTTCGTCGAGTAGGACCCGATGTGGCAAAGGAGTCAGACCGAACCTTGGGTCAGAACGAAGTTCACAACGACATCACCCGCCCAAAAACGACAAGCTTTTCCTTGAGAAACCATGTAGGCAGCCAATTAAAACCCAACGTTAAGAAATGCATCAAGTTTTTTGCCGAGCCACAATGACTATGGGCCCGAGCTCGACTCGACCTCCTTCTCGATACCGTTGCCCCACGAGAGCGCCTCCTCAGATATAAAGCATGCGGTTGAGAAAACCATTTTGGGTGCTCATGACATCCTAACTTCAATAAGTGCAGCACGATTTTCGTCGAGTAGGACCCGATGTGGCAAAGAACCTTGGGTCAGAACGAAGTTCACAACGACATCACCCGCCCAAACGACAAGCTTTTCCTTGAGAAACCATGTAGGCAGCCAATTAAAACCAACGTTAAGAAATGCATCAAGTTTTTTGCCGAGCTACAAATGACTATGGGCCCGAGCTCGACTCGACCTCCTTCTCGATACCGTTGCCCCACGAGAGCGCCTCCTCAGATATAAAGCATGCGGTTGAGAAAACCATTTGGGTGCTCATGACATCCTAACTTCAATAAGTGCATCACGATTTTCGTCGAGTAGGACCCGATGTGGCAAAGGAAGACCTTGGGTCAGAACGAAGTTCACAAACATCACCCGCCCAAAAACGACAAGCTTTTCCTTGAGAAACCATGTAGGCAGCCAATTAAAACCCAACGTTAAGAAATGCATCAAGTTTTTTGCCGAGCCACAAATGACTATGGGCCCGAGCTCGACTCGACCTCCTTCTCGATACCGTTGCCCACGAGAGCGCCTCCTCAGATATAAAGCATGCGGTTGAGAAAACCATTTTGGGTGCTATGACATCCTAACTTCAATAAGTGCAGCACGATTTTCGTCGAGTAGGACCCGATGTGGCAAGGAGTCAGACCGAACCTTGGGTCAGAACGAAGTTCACAACGACATCACCGCCCAAAAACGACAAGCTTTTCCTTGAGAAACCATGTAGGCAGCCAATTAAAACCCAACGTTAAGAAATGCATCAAGTTTTTTGCCGAGCACAAATGACTATGGGCCCGAGCTCGACTCGACCTCCTTCGATACCGTTGCCCACGAGAGCGCCTCCTCAGATATAAAGCATGCGGTTGAGAAAACCATTTTGGGTGCTCATGACATCCTAACTTCAATAAGTGCATCACGATTTTCGTCGAGTAGGACCCGATGTGGCAAAGGAACCTTGGTCAGAACGAAGTTCACAACGACATCACCGCCCAAACGACAAGCTTTTCCTTGAGAAACCATGTAGGCAGCCAATTAAAACCCAACGTTAAGAAATGCATCAAGTTTTTTGCCGAGCACAAATGACTATGGGCCCGAGCTCGACTCGACCTCCTTCTCGATACCGTTGCCCACGAGAGCGCCTCCTCAGATATAAAGCATGCGGTTGAGAAAACCATTTTGGGTGCTCATGACATCCTAACTTCAATAAGTGCAGCACGATTTTCGTCGAGTAGGACCCGATGTGGCAAAGAGTCAGACCGAACCTTGGGTCAGAACGAAGTTCACAACGACATCACCGCCCAAAAACGACAAGCTTTTCCTTGAGAAACCATGTAGGCAGCCAATTAAAACCCAACGTTAAGAAATGCATCAAGTTTTTTGCCGAGCACAAATGACTATGGGCCCGAGCTCGACTCGACCTCCTTCTCGATACCGTTGCCCCACGAGAGCGCCTCCTCAGATATAAAGCATGCGGTTGAGAAAACCATTTTGGGTGCTCATGACATCCTAACTTCAATAAGTGCAGCACGATTTTCGTCGAGTAGGACCGATGTGGCAAAGGAGTCAGACCGAACCTTGGGTCAGAACGAAGTTCACAACGACATCACCCGCCCAAAAACGACAAGCTTTTCCTTGAGAAACCATGTAGGCAGCCAATTAAAACCAACGTTAAGAAATGCATCAAGTTTTTTGCCGAGCACAAATGACTATGGGCCCGAGCTCGACTCGACCTCCTTCTCGATACCGTTGCCCACGAGAGCGCCTCCTCAGATATAAAGCATGCGGTTGAGAAAACCATTTTGGGTGCTCATGACATCCTAACTTCAATAAGTGCATCACGATTTTCGTCGAGTAGGACCCGATGTGGCAAAGGAGTCAGACCGAACCTTGGGTCAGAACGAAGTTCACAACGACATCACCGCCCAAAAACGACAAGCTTTTCCTTGAGAAACCATGTAGGCAGCCAATTAAAACCCAACGTTAAGAAATGCATCAAGTTTTTTGCCGAGCTACAAATGACTATGGGCCCGAGCTCGACTCGACCTCCTTCTCGATACCGTTGCCCCACGAGAGCGCTCCTCAGATATAAAGCATGCGGTTGAGAAAACCATTTTGGGTGCTCATGACATCCTAACTTCAATAAGTGCATCACGATTTTCGTCGAGTAGGACCCGATGTGGCAAAGGAACCTTGGGTCAGAACGAAGTTCACAACGACATCACCCGCCCAAAAACGACAAGCTTTTCCTTGAGAAACCATGTAGGCAGCCAATTAAAACCCAACGTTAAGAAATGCATCAAGTTTTTTGCCGAGCCACAAATGACTATGGGCCCGAGCTCGACTCGACCTCCTTCTCGATACCGTTGCCCCACGAGAGCGCCTCCTCAGATATAAAGCATGCGGTTGAGAAAACCATTTTGGGTGCTATGACATCCTAACTTCAATAAGTGCAGCACGATTTTCGTCGAGTAGGACCGATGTGGCAAAGGAGTCAGACCGAACCTTGGGTCAGAACGAAGTTCACAACGACATCACCGCCCAAAAACGACAAGCTTTTCCTTGAGAAACCATGTAGGCAGCCAATTAAAACCCAACGTTAAGAAATGCATCAAGTTTTTTGCCGAGCTACAATGACTATGGCCCGAGCTCGACTCGACCTCCTTCTCGATACCGTTGCCCACGAGAGCGCCTCCTCATATAAAGCATGCGGTTGAGAAAACCATTTTGGGTGCTATGACATCCTAACTTCAATAAGTGCATCACGATTTTCGTCGAGTAGGACCCGATGTGGCAAAGGAGTCAGACCGAACTTGGGTCAGAACGAAGTTCACAACGACATCACCGCCCAAAAACGACAAGCTTTTCCTTGAGAAACCATGTAGGCAGCCAATTAAAACCCAACGTTAAGAAATGCATCAAGTTTTTTGCCGAGCCACAAATGACTATGGGCCCGAGCTCGACTCGACCTCCTTCTCGATACCGTTGCCCCACGAGAGCGCCTCCTCAGATATAAAGCATGCGGTTGAGAAAACCATTTTGGGTGCTCATGACATCCTAACTTCAATAAGTGCAGCACGATTTTCGTCGAGTAGGACCCGATGTGGCAAAGGAGTCAGACCGAACCTTGGGTCAGAACGAAGTTCACAACGACATCACCGCCCAAAAACGACAAGCTTTTCCTTGAGAACCATGTAGGCAGCCAATTAAAACCCAACGTTAAGAAATGCATCAAGTTTTTTGCCGAGCACAAATGACTATGGGCCCGAGCTCGACTCGACCTCCTTCTCGATACCGTTGCCCCACGAGAGCGCCTCCTCAGATATAAAGCATGCGGTTGAGAAAACCATTTTGGTGCTCATGACATCCTAACTTCAATAAGTGCAGCACGATTTTCGTCGAGTAGGACCGATGTGGCAAAGGAGTCAGACCGAACCTTGGGTCAGAACGAAGTTCACAACGACATCACCCGCCCAAAAACGACAAGCTTTTCCTTGAGAAACCATGTAGGCAGCCAATTAAAACCCAACGTTAAGAAATGCATCAAGTTTTTTGCCGAGCACAAATGACTATGGGCCCGAGCTCGACTCGACCTCCTTCTCGATACCGTTGCCCACGAGAGCGCCTCCTCAGATATAAAGCATGCGGTTGAGAAAACCATTTTGGGTGCTTTGACATCCTAACTTCAATAAGTGCATCACGATTTTCGTCGAGTAGGACCCGATGTGGCAAAGGAACCTTGGGTCAGAACGAAGTTCACAACGACATCACCGCCCAAAAACGACAAGCTTTTCCTTGAGAAACCATGTAGGCAGCCAATTAAAACCCAACGTTAAGAAATGCATCAAGTTTTTGCCGAGCTACAAATGACTATGGGCCCGAGCTCGACTCGACCTCCTTCTCGATACCGTTGCCCCACGAGAGCGCCTCCTCATATAAAGCATGCGTTGAGAAAACCATTTTGGGTGCTCATGACATCCTAACTTCAATAAGTGCAGCACGATTTCGTCGAGTAGGACCCGATGTGGCAAAGGAGTCAGACCGAACCTTGGGTCAGAACGAAGTTCACAACGACATCACCCGCCCAAAAACGACAAGCTTTTCCTTGAGAAACCATGTAGGCAGCCAATTAAAACCCAACGTTAAGAAATGCATCAAGTTTTTTGCCGAGCACAAATGACTATGGGCCCGAGCTCGACTCGACCTCCTTCTCGATACCGTTGCCCCACGAGAGCGCCTCCTCAGATATAAAGCATGCGGTTGAGAAAACCATTTTGGTGCTCATGACATCCTAACTTCAATAAGTGCAGCACGATTTCGTCGAGTAGGACCCGATGTGGCAAAGAGTCAGACCGAACCTTGGGTCAGAACGAAGTTCACAACGACATCACCCGCCCAAAAACGACAAGCTTTTCCTTGAGAAACCATGTAGGCAGCCAATTAAAACCCAACGTTAAGAAATGCATCAAGTTTTTTGCCGAGCCACAAATGACTATGGCCCGAGCTCGACTCGACCTCCTTCTCGATACCGTTGCCCACGAGAGCGCCTCCTCAGATATAAAGCATGCGGTTGAGAAAACCATTTTGGGTGCTCATGACATCCTAACTTCATAAGTGCAGCACGATTTTCGTCGAGTAGGACCCGATGTGGCAAAGGAGTCAGACCGAACCTTGGGTCAGAACGAAGTTCACAACGACATCACCCGCCCAAAAACGACAAGCTTTTCCTTGAGAAACCATGTAGGCAGCCAATTAAAACCCAACGTTAAGAAATGCATCAAGTTTTTTGCCGAGCACAAATGACTATGGGCCCGAGCTCGACTCGACCTCCTTCTCGATACCGTTGCCCACGAGAGCGCCTCCTCAGATATAAGCATGCGGTTGAGAAAACCATTTTGGGTGCTCATGACATCCTAACTTCAATAAGTGCATCACGATTTTCGTCGAGTAGGACCCGATGTGGCAAAGGAGTCAGACCGAACCTTGGGTCAGAACGAAGTTCACAACGACATCACCCCCAAAAACGACAAGCTTTTCCTTGAGAAACCATGTAGGCAGCCAATTAAAACCCAACGTTAAGAAATGCATCAAGTTTTTTGCCGAGCACAAATGACTATGGGCCCGAGCTCGACTCGACCTCCTTCTCGATACCGTTGCCCCACGAGAGCGCCTCCTCAGATATAAAGCATGCGGTTGAGAAAACCATTTTGGGTGCTCATGACATCCTAACTTCAATAAGTGCAGCACGATTTTCGTCGAGTAGGACCCGATGTGGCAAAGGAGTCAGACCGAACCTTGGGTCAGAACGAAGTTCACAACGACATCACCCCCAAAAACGACAAGCTTTTCCTTGAGAAACCATGTAGGCAGCCAATTAAAACCCAACGTTAAGAAATGCATCAAGTTTTTTGCCGAGCCACAAATGACTATGGGCCCGAGCTCGACTCGACCTTCTCGATACCGTTGCCCACGAGAGCGCCTCCTCAGATATAAAGCATGCGGTTGAGAAACCATTTTGGGTGCTCATGACATCCTAACTTCAATAAGTGCAGCACGATTTTCGTCGAGTAGGACCCGATGTGGCAAGGAGTCAGAACCTTGGGTCAGAACGAAGTTCACAACGACATCACCGCCCAAAAACGACAAGCTTTTCCTTGAGAAACCATGTAGGCAGCCAATTAAAACCCAACGTTAAGAAATGCATCAAGTTTTTTGCCGAGACAAATGACTATGGGCCCGAGCTCGACTCGACCTCCTTCTCGATACCGTTGCCCCACGAGAGCGCCTCCTCAGATATAAAGCATGCGGTTGAGAAAACCATTTTGGGTGCTCATGACATCCTAACTTCAATAAGTGCATCACGATTTTCGTCGAGTAGGACCCGATGTGGCAAAGGAGTCAGACCGAACCTTGGGTCAGAACGAAGTTCACAACGACATCACCGCCCAAAAACGACAAGCTTTTCCTTGAGAAACCATGTAGGCAGCCAATTAAAACCCAACGTTAAAAATGCATCAAGTTTTTTGCCGAGCTACAAATGACTATGGGCCCGAGCTCGACTCGACCTCCTTCTCGATACCGTTGCCCCACGAGAGCGCCTCCTCAGATATAAAGCATGCGGTTGAGAAAACCATTTTGGGTGCTCATGACATCCTAACTTCAATAAGTGCAGCACGATTTCGTCGAGTAGGACCCGATGTGGCAAAGGAGTCACCGAACTTGGGTCAGAACGAAGTTCACAACGACATCACCGCCCAAAAACGACAAGCTTTTCCTTGAGAAACCATGTAGGCAGCCAATTAAAACCCAACGTTAAGAAATGCATCAAGTTTTTTGCCGAGCACAAATGACTATGGGCCCGAGCTCGACTCGACCTCCTTCTCGATACCGTTGCCCCACGAGAGCGCCTCCTCAGATATAAAGCATGCGGTTGAAAACCATTTTGGGTGCTCATGACATCCTAACTTCAATAAGTGCATCACGATTTTCGTCGAGTAGGACCCGATGTGGCAAAAAACCTTGGGTCAGAACGAAGTTCACAACGACATCACCCGCCAAAAACGACAAGCTTTTCCTTGAGAAACCATGTAGGCAGCCAATTAAAACCCAACGTTAAGAAATGCATCAAGTTTTTTGCCGAGCACAAATGACTATGGGCCCGAGCTCGACTCGACCTCCTTCTCGATACCGTTGCCCCACGAGAGCGCCTCCTCAGATATAAAGCATGCGGTTGAGAAAACCATTTTGGGTGCTATGACATCCTAACTTCAATAAGTGCATCACGATTTTCGTCGAGTAGGACCCGATGTGGCAAAGGAGTCAGACCGAACCTTGGGTCAGAACGAAGTTCACAACGACATCACCCCCAAAAACGACAAGCTTTTCCTTGAGAAACCATGTAGGCAGCCAATTAAAACCCAACGTTAAGAAATGCATCAAGTTTTTTGCCGAGCACAAATGACTATGGGCCCGAGCTCGACTCGACCCCTTCTCGATACCGTTGCCCCACGAGAGCGCCTCCTCAGATATAAAGCATGCGGTTGAGAAAACCATTTTGGGTGCTCATGACATCCTAACTTCAATAAGTGCATCACGATTTTCGTCGAGTAGGACCCGATGTGGCAAAGGAACCTTGGTCAGAACGAAGTTCACAACGACATCACCGCCCAAAAACGACAAGCTTTTCCTTGAGAAACCATGTAGGCAGCCAATTAAAACCCAACGTTAAGAAATGCATCAAGTTTTTTGCCGAGCACAAATGACTATGGGCCCGAGCTCGACTCGACCTCCTTCTCGATACCGTTGCCCCACGAGAGCGCCTCCTCAGATATAAAGCATGCGGTTGAAAACCATTTGGGTGCTATGACATCCTAACTTCAATAAGTGCATCACGATTTTCGTCGAGTAGGACCCGAGTGCAAAGGAGTCAGACCGAACCTTGGGTCAGAACGAAGTTCACAACGACATCACCCGCCCAAAACGACAAGCTTTTCCTTGAGAAACCATGTAGGCAGCCAATTAAACCCAACGTTAAAATGCATCAAGTTTTTTGCCGAGCACAAATGACTATGGGCCCGAGCTCGACTCGACCTCCTTCTCGATACCGTTGCCCCACGAGAGCGCCTCCTCAGATATAAAGCATGCGGTTGAGAAAACCATTTTGGGTGCTTATGACATCCTAACTTCAATAAGTGCAGCACGATTTTCGTCGAGTAGGACCCGATGTGGCAAAGAACCTTGGGTCAGAACGAAGTTCACAACGACATCCCCGCCCAAAAACGACAAGCTTTTCCTTGAGAAACCATGTAGGCAGCCAATTAAAACCCAACGTTAAGAAATGCATCAAGTTTTTCCGAGCACAAATGACTATGGGCCCGAGCTCGACTCGACCTCCTGCTCGATACCGTTGCCCCACGAGAGCGCCTCAATATAAAGCATGCGGTTGAGAAAACCATTTTGGGTGCTCATGACATCCTAACTTCAATAAGTGCAGCACGATTTTCGTCGAGTAGGACCCGATGTGGCAAGGAGTCAGGAACCTTGGGTCAGAACGAAGTTCACAACGACATCACCCGCCCAAAAACGACAAGCTTTTCCTTGAGAAACCATGTAGGCAGCCAATTAAAACCCAACGTTAAGAAATGCATCAAGTTTTTTGCCGAGCACAAATGACTATGGGCCCGAGCTCGACTCGACCTCCTTCTCGATACCGTTGCCCCACGAGAGCGCCTCTCAGATATAAAGCATGCGGTTGAGAAAACCATTTTGGGTGCTCATGACATCCTAACTTCAATAAGTGCAGCACGATTTTCGTCGAGTAGGACCCGATGTGGCAAAGGAGTCAGACCGAACCTTGGGTCAGAACGAAGTTCACAACGACATCACCGCCCAAAAACGACAAGCTTTTCCTTGAGAAACCATGTAGCAGCCAATTAAAACCCAACGTTAAGAAATGCATCAAGTTTTTTGCCGAGCCACAAATGACTATGGCCCGAGCTCGACTCGACCCCTTCTCGATACCGTTGCCCCACGAGAGCGCCTCCTCAGATATAAAGCATGCGGTTGAGAAAACCATTTTGGGTGCTCATGACATCCTAACTTCAATAAGTGCATCACGATTTTCGTCGAGTAGGACCCGATGTGGCAAAGGACCTTGGGTCAGAACGAAGTTCACAACGACATCACCGCCCAAAAACGACAAGCTTTTCCTTGAGAAACCATGTAGGCAGCCAATTAAAACCCAACGTTAAGAAATGCATCAAGTTTTTTGCCGAGCACAAATGACTATGGGCCCGAGCTCGACTCGACCTCCTTCTCGATACCGTTGCCCCACGAGAGCGCCTCCTCAGATATAAAGCATGCGGTTGAGAAAACCATTTTGGGTGCTCATGACATCCTAACTTCAATAAGTGCAGCACGATTTTCGTCGAGTAGGACCCGATGTGCAAAGGAGTCAGACCGAACCTTGGGTCAGAACGAAGTTCACAACGACATCACCCGCCCAAAAACGACAAGCTTTTCCTTGAGAAACCATGTAGGCAGCCAATTAAAACCAACGTTAAGAAATGCATCAAGTTTTTTGCCGAGCACAAATGACTATGGGCCGAGCTCGACTCGACCTCCTTTCGATACCGTTGCCCACGAGAGCGCCTCCTCAGATATAAAGCATTGAGAAAACCATTTTGGGTGCTTATGACATCCTAACTTCAATAAGTGCATCACGATTTTCGTCGAGTAGGACCCGATGTGGCAAAGGAGTCAGACCGAACCTTGGGTCAGAACGAAGTTCACAACGACATCACCGCCCAAAAACGACAAGCTTTTCTTGAGAAACCATGTAGGCAGCCAATTAAAACCCAACGTTAAGAAATGCATCAAGTTTTTTGCCGAGCCACAAATGACTATGGGCCCGAGCTCGACTCGACCTCCTTCTCGATACCGTTGCCCACGAGAGCGCCTCCTCAATATAAAGCATGCGGTTGAGAAAACCATTTTGGGTGCTCATGACATCCTAACTTCAATAAGTGCATCACGATTTTCGTCGAGTAGGACCCGATGTGGCAAAGGACCTTGGGTCAGAACGAAGTTCACAACGACATCACCCGCCAAAAACGACAAGCTTTTCCTTGAGAAACCATGTAGGCAGCCAATTAAAACCCAACGTTAAGAAATGCATCAAGTTTTTGCCGAGCACAAATGACTATGGGCCCGAGCTCGACTCGACCTCCTTCTCGATACCGTTGCCCCACGAGAGCGCCTCCTCAGATATAAAGCATGCGGTTGAGAAAACCATTTTGGGTGCTTATGACATCCTAACTTCAATAAGTGCATCACGATTTTCGTCGAGTAGGACCCGATGTGGCAAAGGAGTCAGACCGAACCTTGGG
Organism: Utricularia gibba; assembly: GCA_002189035.1. Lineage (NCBI taxonomy): Eukaryota > Viridiplantae > Streptophyta > Magnoliopsida > Lamiales > Lentibulariaceae > Utricularia > Utricularia gibba. The sequence goes on along the minus strand of NEEC01000024.1, from coordinate 3,723 downwards.
TCAGAACGAAGTTCACAACGACATCACCCGCCAAAAACGACAAGCTTTTCCTTGAGAAACCATGTAGGCAGCCAATTAAAACCCAACGTTAAGAAATGCATCAAGTTTTTTGCCGAGCCACAAATGACTATGGGCCCGAGCTCGACTCGACCTCCTTCTCGATACCGTTGCCCCACGAGAGCGCCTCCTCAATATAAAGCATGCGGTTGAGAAAACCATTTTGGGTGCTCATGACATCCTAACTTCAATAAGTGCAGCACGATTTTCGTCGAGTAGGACCCGATGTGGCAAAGGAGTCAGACCGAACCTTGGGTCAGAACGAAGTTCACAACGACATCACCCCCAAAAACGACAAGCTTTTCCTTGAGAAACCATGTAGGCAGCCAATTAAAACCCAACGTTAAGAAATGCATCAAGTTTTTTGCCGAGCTACAAATGACTATGGGCCCGAGCTCGACTCGACCTCCTTCTCGATACCGTTGCCCCACGAGCGCCTCCTCAGATATAAAGCATGCGGTTGAGAAAACCATTTTGGGTGCTCATGACATCCTAACTTCAATAAGTGCATCACGATTTTCGTCGAGTAGGACCCGATGTGGCAAAGGAGTCAGGAACCTTGGGTCAGAACGAAGTTCACAACGACATCACCCGCCCAAAAACGACAAGCTTTTCCTTGAGAAACCATGTAGGCAGCCAATTAAAACCCAACGTTAAGAAATGCATCAAGTTTTTTGCCGAGCTACAAATGACTATGGGCCCGAGCTCGACTCGACCCCTCTCGATACCGTTGCCCCACGAGAGCGCCTCCTCAATATAAAGCATGCGGTTGAGAAAACCATTTTGGGTGCTCATGACATCCTAACTTCAATAAGTGCAGCACGATTTTCGTCGAGTAGGACCCGATGTGGCAAAGGAGTCAAACCTTGGGTCAGAACGAAGTTCACAACGACATCACCCGCCCAAAACGACAAGCTTTTCCTTGAGAAACCATGTAGGCAGCCAATTAAAACCCAACGTTAAGAAATGCATCAAGTTTTTTGCCGAGCTACAAATGACTATGGCCCGAGCTCGACTCGACCTCCTTCTCGATACCGTTGCCCACGAGAGCGCCTCCTCAGATATAAAGCATGCGGTTGAGAAAACCATTTTGGGTGCTCATGACATCCTAACTTCAATAAGTGCATCACGATTTTCGTCGAGTAGGACCCGATGTGGCAAAGGTTGGGTCAGAACGAAGTTCACAACGACATCACCCGCCCAAAAACGACAAGCTTTTCCTTGAGAAACCATGTAGGCAGCCAATTAAAACCCAACGTTAAGAAATGCATCAAGTTTTTTGCCGAGCTACAAATGACTATGGGCCCGAGCTCGACTCGACCTCCTTCTCGATACCGTTGCCCCACGAGAGCGCCTCCTCAGATATAAAGCATGCGGTTGAGAAAAACCATTTTGGGTGCTCATGACATCCTAACTTCAATAAGTGCAGCACGATTTTCGTCGAGTAGGACCCGATGTGGCAAAGGAGTCAGACCGAACCTTGGGTCAGAACGAAGTTCACAACGACATCACCCGCCCAAAAACGACAAGCTTTTCCTTGAGAAACCATGTAGGCAGCCAATTAAAACCCAACGTTAAGAAATGCATCAAGTTTTTTTGCCGAGCTACAAATGACTATGGGCCCGAGCTCGACTCGACCTCCTTCTCGATACCGTTGCCCCACGAGAGCGCCTCCTCAGATATAAAGCATGCGGTTGAGAAAACCATTTTGGGTGCTTATGACATCCTAACTTCAATAAGTGCATCACGATTTTCGTCGAGTAGGACCCGATGTGGCAAAGGAGTCAGACCGAACTTGGGTCAGAACGAAGTTCACAACGACATCACCCGCCCAAAAACGACAAGCTTTTCCTTGAGAAACCATGTAGGCAGCCAATTAAAACCCAACGTTAAGAAATGCATCAAGTTTTTTGCCGAGCCACAAATGACTATGGGCCCGAGCTCGACTCGACCTCCTTCTCGATACCGTTGCCCCACGAGAGCGCCTCCTCAGATATAAAGCATGCGGTTGAGAAAACCATTTTGGGTGCTCATGACATCCTAACTTCAATAAGTGCAGCACGATTTTCGTCGAGTAGGACCCGATGTGGCAAAGGAGTCAGACCGAACCTTGGGTCAGAACGAAGTTCACAACGACATCACCCGCCCAAAAACGACAAGCTTTTCCTTGAGAAACCATGTAGGCAGCCAATTAAAACCCAACGTTAAGAAATGCATCAAGTTTTTTGCCGAGCCACAAATGACTATGGGCCCGAGCTCGACTCGACCTCCTTCTCGATACCGTTGCCCCACGAGAGCGCCTCCTCAGATATAAAGCATGCGGTTGAGAAAACCATTTTGGGTGCTCATGACATCCTAACTTCAATAAGTGCAGCACGATTTTCGTCGAGTAGGACCCGATGTGGCAAAGGAGTCAAACCTTGGGTCAGAACGAAGTTCACAACGACATCACCCGCCCAAAAACGACAAGCTTTTCCTTGAGAAACCATGTAGGCAGCCAATTAAAACCCAACGTTAAGAAATGCATCAAGTTTTTTGCCGAGCCACAAATGACTATGGGCCCGAGCTCGACTCGACCTCCTTCTCGATACCGTTGCCCCACGAGAGCGCCTCCTCAGATATAAAGCATGCGGTTGAGAAAACCATTTTGGGTGCTCATGACATCCTAACTTCAATAAGTGCATCACGATTTTCGTCGAGTAGGACCCGATGTGGCAAAGGAGTCAGACCTTGGGTCAGAACGAAGTTCACAACGACATCACCCGCCAAAAACGACAAGCTTTTCCTTGAGAAACCATGTAGGCAGCCAATTAAAACCCAACGTTAAGAAATGCATCAAGTTTTTTGCCGAGCTACAAATGACTATGGCCCGAGCTCGACTCGACCTCCTTCTCGATACCGTTGCCCCACGAGAGCGCCTCCTCAGATATAAAGCATGCGGTTGAGAAAACCATTTTGGGTGCTCATGACATCCTAACTTCAATAAGTGCATCACGATTTTCGTCGAGTAGGACCCGATGTGGCAAAGGAGTCAGACCGAACCTTGGGTCAGAACGAAGTTCACAACGACATCACCCGCCCAAAAACGACAAGCTTTTCCTTGAGAAACCATGTAGGCAGCCAATTAAAACCCAACGTTAAGAAATGCATCAAGTTTTTTGCCGAGCCACAAATGACTATGGGCCCGAGCTCGACTCGACCTCCTTCTCGATACCGTTGCCCCACGAGAGCGCCTCCTCAGATATAAAGCATGCGGTTGAGAAAACCATTTTGGGTGCTCATGACATCCTAACTTCAATAAGTGCATCACGATTTTCGTCGAGTAGGACCCGATGTGGCAAAGAGTCAGACCGAACCTTGGGTCAGAACGAAGTTCACAACGACATCACCCGCCCAAAAAACGACAAGCTTTTCCTTGAGAAACCATGTAGGCAGCCAATTAAAACCCAACGTTAAGAAATGCATCAAGTTTTTTGCCGAGCCACAAATGACTATGGGCCCGAGCTCGACTCGACCACCTGCTCGATACCGTTGCCCCACGAGAGCGCCTTATCAAATATAAAAGCATGCGGTTGAGAAAACCATTTTGGGTGCTCATGACATCCTAACTTCAATAAGTGCAGCACGATTTTCGTCGAGTAGGACCCGATGTGGCAAAGGAGTCAG